>JAIFGZ020000536.1:0-741614 GCA_019925245.2 Oryza australiensis
CAGACAACATACCATTGCAGACAGCTATTTGGCAGGACAGGCAGGAGATAGCTGCCATAAGAAGCCCAGCTGCCAATCTTTCCTTAAATCAACTCAGATCAGAGTGCACTGATAGTGGTAGCACAATGCACCTTGGCTCCTCCTTTCTCAATTCCCACCGTGAGGATGTAATAGAATGTAGCATAATCGTTGTTGTCCCTTGATCTCCGCCGCTTCCAGTAGAGCACGCGATACTCTCCGGAGGAGCGGTGCGGAATACAGCTCGACGACTTTGCCTCTGGTGAGGCCTGGAAGTGAGGTAGCACTGGCCAGTGGCCGGGTTGCAGATGTAGAAGCCTTGATTGGCGATGGATAGGAGGAGGATCCCGTCGCAAGAGGCGTGGATGTCGTAGCCATACTGACGGGTATAGTTGCTGAAGGCGAGGACGTGCCTGAACTCGGCGCAGATCGACGGCGTCGACGGCGTGACTCGCTCCTCCTCCTCACAACAGAGCCGACGAGCAGGAGCGACGGCTGGTGACGGTGGTGGGCAAGGAGGAAGTCGGCGGAGGTAGCGAGGTGGCCCCATTCACGGCAGACCGCACGGCAGCGAAGGAGCTCCTTCGCCGGCAGGCGAACCAAGATCTCCCACATGAGCTCATCGGGAAGACGAGCAGCGGTGGGGGGTACCCTCGCGGTTTCCGCCACGGCGTCCTACCCCGCGGCTCCAGAATCCAGAGCCGCTGGCTTGTAGTCGGCGGTTCGCCGGCCGATGCAGGTGGCGAGAGTGCGACTGCGGGGAGACGGCGAGCGAGAGAGATGGGAATTTTGGATGGGAAATGGAAATGGCGCAGAGCATCTCTTCGTATTTTTAAATGTTAGAAATAAATATTTAATTTTTTAATGTTAAAAATAAAGATTTTAATCCCTTAATATTTTTAAATGATTATTTTTATTTTAAAATTTTCAAAAAAATAATAAAAAATAATTTTAGAGTTCTCATGTACAAATAATTTTATTTATATAATGAAATTTTAAAAGACTTTTGAAGACGTTCTTGGGTTTTTATCCGCGCTAGGCAATTCTACCTGCAATTGGGGAGAAGATGATGATGTGGTAGGAGAAGATGCTAGCAGTGGATGATGGACTTTGCATAGTTGGGCTCTTGGCCCAGCTACCTTTATGAGGACCTAAAAGTGAACTTATTCGTTGTTTACCTAACCTATCTATGGAGGAGGAACCGAGCCGCCAAATCGATCTGTTCTTCCATCTCGCTGTCGCCGCGCTGCGCCGCCTCCATTCCTCTCCACTGCGGCGCGGCGGTGCGGACCTCCTGAATCAATCTCGTTCACCACTTGGAAGCAGCAGTAGCGGAAGGCCGGCCGCGCCTGGCTCGAGCTCAAGCCCATGGAGCAATTGGTATCAATCCCTTTGCTCTCCGTTGCTACCTACATTTGCTTAGTTTACGCTGCAATTCTGTCTCTGTATATGTCTGATTGATTGATTAGTCAGTTCAGTTGCTGAGGCGTGCGATGGATTTTCATGTCTGTCCCAGTGATGAGCAGTTTAGTAATCTGAGCACTTGATTCAGTTCATTTGGTGCTCCTCCACGGCATTATGCTGCCTGTGAGGTTGAAGGAACCGATTGATCGATAATTCCATCCATATGCACTGTTGAGAATAGGCATTCTGAGGGACAGACATGATTCAGTTCAGTTTGCTGCTTCTTATTTGTTTTAATCTTCTTTTTTACTTCGGCGTGATATATATTTTTTGTCTTAAATCCTTTTGCTGGTGGAATGGAGTTGGAGCCTCAGCGCAGGCTTTGGTTTTCCCTGATCAGATTCAGTCCTAGTTGCTTGTTTGTTTCTCAATTATGATCAGTTACTTACTCTAAGATTCAGTCCTATTTGCTTGTTTGTTTCTCAATTATGATCAGTTACTAACTCTGATGATTTGAAATTTATTGTAGCTCATGTTTGGGCACCTGAAGAAACTAGAGTGTATTCACCGGAGGGAAGATGAATGGCGGGTTACAGAGCAAGGTGATTGATTCATGTGAGATCTGAGCAACCGTTTTGAGCTGTATTTTCTTTTGATTTCTTTACGGTTTGGAATCCTAATCTGCTCCTTTCCGTGCAAATATTGGGATATTTCAGTTTCAGAACGGCAAGGAGCCAATGACACAGCAACCTTAGGGTCCTAGTGACCTAGTCCAAATCATCACAATCCGCTCTCGCTCGATGGCAATGGCGAAGACAGTGAGGCTGCCGGAGCAGCGGCGCAGGGCCCTGCCATCGCCAACCTCCCTGAAGAGATCCTCTGGGAGATTCTGATCCTGCTGCCGCTGAAATCCATCCTCCGTTGCCATTCCGTCTGCAAGGCATGGCATGCCGTGACCTCCGACCACGCTTTCCTCCTCGCGCACCACCACTGCCAGCCGCCCCAGCGCCTTCTCATCTTTGTCCATGACATGGGCAGTGGTGACGACATTCTGAATGTCTTGGACTACTGTGTTGAAGCCGTCAACTTCTTAACCCACGAGTTCTGGTCTGTGGCCCAGTTCACCGGCCAAGATTATGACTGCTTACTCGGGGACAACCCATTCATCATCCATGCTTCTTGCGATGGTCTCCTACTCTTGTCCTACAACAACTTTTGCATCTCTGCAACCCCACCACACGTCAGTGGCTTTATGTCTTCCGCCCGCACTTCAACATGACAAGGTCGTGGGGCTGTATGCTCATGGCCATTCTTCTGAATACCGAGAGTATTGTACTATCGAAAAATTGGTTTTGGACCTATATTCTACTTCATCAGCACCTATTGGCTCAGGGAAGGAGAGGTGCATAGGGTCCCATTCATCGTCGGCGCCCCTAAGGAAGTGGTTGGCGAAAAGGACACAGGGAATGAATTCAATGGGCCTTTTCTGTTTCATGGAAACCTGCACTGGCTGCCGCACTTAGGCCGACAGAACAAGATAGTGGTGTTCGACACACTGGATGAGGTGTTTCGCTGGTTGCATGTACCTTTCAAGATATGCAGTGTGGCGTCATTGCTCAAGATCAAGGAGCAGGCTTGCAATGTCAAACATCCATGTTGAATCGTCAAAGGTGGATCTTTGGCTTTTGCAAGACTATAAGTGTGGGATTGGGTCCACAAGTATCGCGTTGAATTGCCAGTGATAGAGATCCGTCGTTTTGAAGAACATGGTGGTTGGTGTTCTCATGGTGGTTGGTGTTCTCATATTGTTTCCCAAGAGGGTGATGTCTTGGTTGATGGATTTGATTGGCAGTTTCACTATGACATAAAGGGTACTTTGCTGGAGAAATTCCAATGTAATGGCCGCTTGCTGAACTTTACTTCACACATTCTCCAAGAAAGTCTTGTTCCACATGCAGTATTCCAAATCTTGGATAATGAAAGTAGACATGAACCACATTTCTTCAGGGGCTGTAGTGTGTTCACTGTGAGCCTATTTCACACTTTTGGGTAGATAGTGCAATTTTAGAGCTGGAACTTAGTTTTGTTATAGTATCTCAGCCCAAGGATGGAAATACGCTGCTTCTCAGAAACATGGATGGTCAATGCTCTGGTATTGCAAAGGGCAGCATTCATTCTGATCAGTACTTCTGTAATTTATATCATGATAAACATCACAAATGAGAGACAACTTGTAATTTATTTATTGATCTTCTATATGCTGATAACGCGTATCTGTTTAGGCCATCCTGAATCAATTTGTAGGGATTATATTTATATACCAACATCATGTCATCAACTTGTCGACCAAAATATATATACAACAGTAAGTGTTGTTTTACAGTTTTGGCCTCCAAAGGTTCAGAGTGCAGCTATTATATAAACCAACATAACAGAAATAGTAGCCTAGATATTTTGACGTGAAATTAAGAGAGTTAGTATATAATTACTTAGCTGGTAAAATTTCTTAATTCTTATCGAAATAATTCCGTAGATTCTCATGTATATGTTTTTGGTGTGGGCTTTGAGAACAGGTCGTTGCTCTGTTTGTGAGAGTGATGTAAGCATGATTATTTGTGAGAGGGATGTAAGAAAGATCAGCTTTTTCTGAAAGACCAGGTAACAACAACATGCAAAGTTGTTCTTACTGACTCCATACAAGTAAAACCAAAAACTCAAGCTAAAGACATGCTGGGGTTTCCAGCTCGTCAGGTTTTCCCCAGGACGACTCCTGCCACCAAGAGGAAACACTCACTCTAGTTGGTCTAACTTAATCAGCATCAACTTTTGTAAATTAAAGTTCAGTTTCTATCTATTGAGATATTGTCGAGCTTATGCATACAGAAATCATGTGCAGATTAGAAACACCACGTTTGATTCACGTAATGTAATATTTACCGGACCCTGCAGTGTAGGTATCCTGCTGAATTGGAGCGTTGGAACTTGTTGTCTCGTGTGAGTTCTTCTCTTTCATGTAGAACTAATTGGCCTGCGACATCAGTGTGTAGTGTGTACTGTACACTCCTGAGGTCGATTAATTATCGGCAACTAGCCAGCTTAATTACTGCTCTCCAATTCAATTACTGCTAATCCAGTACACACACAGCCCAAGGCCTAATATACCATATAGGCTTCAGTTCAGCCTGCAAAATATTTAACTGGGCTTAACTTACTTAGCGCTCAAAGACTCGTCCCGATTAGTATGCTAATCAAAAGTGAATGTGACGGCGAATGTCTCTCTCCCCGCTGATGGACAAAAAAGCAGCAGCCGCAGCGGAGGCATTGCCCGCCCGCCGCCGCCGCGCCGCCGACCCGCTGTCCGTGCTACGCCGCCGCGACGCGCTCCCGCTCCCGCCGCGCCTCTTCGCGCAGCTCCACGCGCTCATCCTCACCGCCGGCCTCGCGCGCCACTCCCCAAACTTCTCCCTCCTCCTCCGCCTCGCCTCGCCGCTCCTCCCCGTCTCCCACCGCCTCCGCCTCCTCCTCTGCTCCCCGCTGCCGCCCACCACCTTCCTCGCCAACTCCCTCCTCCTCGCCTCCTACTCCTCCTCCCGCTGCCTCCCATCCGCGCTCTCCCTCTACGCCCTCCTCTTCCTCTCTTCCTACTCGCCGCCGCTCCTCCGCCCCAACGCCTTCACCTACCCGCCGCTGTTCCGCGCCGCGCCTCCGGCCGTCTCCCTTGCGCTCGCCACCCATTCGATCAAATTCCTCGGCGCCCACGCCGCCTCCTGCGACCGCGTCCTCGGTGCCGCGCTGCTCGACGTCTTCGCCCGCTGCGGCAGGATCGCCTCATGCCGCCGTGTGTTCGACCGGATCGCTCACCCCGACCTGCCGGCCTGGAACGCGCTGCTCTCCGCCTACGCGCGCCTCCGTGCCAGGGACATGGCCTGCGCCTCCTCTGCGGCCGATGATATACTTGATCTCTTTGCGCGGATGCTGTTCTTGGTCGTCAAGCCGAACGAGATCACGCTCATCGCCGTCGTCGGCGCGTGCGGCGAGCTCGGCGCTGTCAGCAACGGCATATGGGCGCACGCCTATGCTATGAAGCGCCGGCTCGCCATCAACTGCATCATGGCCACCGCGCTTGTGGATATGTACGCCCGCTGCGGGAGGTTGGACCTGGCTGAACAGGTCTTCTCCAGCGTTATGGACAGGGACACGGGCTGCTACAATGCGATGCTCTATGGCTTGGCTGTCCATGGCCATGGCCGTGCTGCCCTCTCCCTGTTCGACAGAATGCACGGCGCGGGCGTGCCGGTGGATGGCTTCAGTGTGCTGTCCGTGATGTGTGCTTGTGCCCATGCTGGATTGGTGGATGAAGGTCTGGACTACTTCGACAGAATGGAGATCGAATTCGGGATTGAACCAAGGATTGAGCATTACGGGTGCGTGGTTGACATGCTGAGCCGAGCAGGTCGACTCGACAGTGCCGAGAAGCTGATCCACGAAATGCCCATCACGCCAAATGCCGTAATATACAGGTCTCTGATCCGGGCCTGCGGCATTCATGGCAAGCTAGAGCTCGGCAAGAGGATGATCTCAGAATTGATGCAACTTGAACCGGATGACAGTGGAAACCATGTCCTGATTTCCAACTTCTATGCGAGAACGAACCGATGGGAGGACGCCAAGAAGGCGAGGAAGGATATGAAGTCCATGGGCATTGACAAGAGCCCAGGATCAAGCCTTGTGGACATCAATGGAGTTCTCCATGAGTTCTTGGTGGGTGACAAGACACACCCTGCCTCAAAGGAGATATACGCCATGGTTGAGGAGATTGAGACCAGGTTAAGCGAGTGCGGACACCGGTCGAGCACCACGTCTGCGCTGTTTGATGTCGAGGAGGAGGACAAGGCGGATACACTGTCCTACCACAGTGAGAGGCTCGCCATTGCCTTTGCTCTGATCGCTTCCAATCCAGGAGCACCCATTAGGATCATCAAGAACCTCCGGGTGTGTGGCGACTGCCATGAGAGCGCAAAGCTCGTGTGTCAGGTGTATGGTAGAGAGATTGTCATGAGGGACCGTACCCGGTTTCATCACTTCAGAGACGGGATGTGTTCTTGTGGAGATTTCTGGTAAATACTCGTTGTGTTGTACTGTCCATTACAATGTAATGTGATGTAGAATTCTCTCACAATTTTTTGGTAAGAGGATGCGCTGTACTGGTTTCACACATTTGCTTGAGATCACAATTCATTCAGTTGTAGTTTCGCATAGATAATCGGAGTATCAGTTATCAGAATTCATATACAATTATAATTTGTAACAATTCGCGCATATGTGGTCTATTCAGGTGTAGTTCTTCGAGAGTTTATGTCAAATAAACTTGAATAGTCAAATCAAATTAATAAGAACACTTCATGTCTGGGTGGTGTAGTTGGTTATCACGTTAGTCTCACACACTAAAGGTCCCCAGTTCGAACCTGGGCTCAGACATGATTGATTTTTCCCAAAAAACCCTCAATATCATCGACATAATAACCTTCTTTTCCCAAATATTTCCATAATTGATTTTTAAACAAACCCTCCATATCATCAACAGCATAACCTTTCTTTTCCAAATATTTCCTCCATACCAACAGCATAACCACATGCACATGATCTTTTTTTTTTCAAAGAAAACCCTCCATGTCATCAAGCATAAGCATAAGCTGCAAAACCATATGCACATGATCTCAAATATTTCCTGTACGACCTTATAGCATCACGTAGCAGCATAACCATATGCAC
Source organism: Oryza australiensis (assembly GCA_019925245.2). Taxonomy (NCBI): domain Eukaryota; kingdom Viridiplantae; phylum Streptophyta; class Magnoliopsida; order Poales; family Poaceae; genus Oryza; species Oryza australiensis. The sequence goes on from JAIFGZ020000536.1 coordinate 7,195, forward strand.
ATGATCTCATTCACAGAGTTAACAGAGTCTAGTGCTACAGCTTCACATCCATATGATCTCATCCACTAAGTTAACAGAGTTTTAGTGCTACCACAGCAACTAGCAAAATATATAAATAATTGCATAGATGGCTACACGCCTGCAACATGGGAAATGTACAGCACAAAATGTGAGGGTCTCATCTCATGTCACACAAAGCATCAGTCCTGCATCAGTCCTTGCTGCATTCCACTAATCCACAACCACAAATACCGAGAGCCCCTTTATGCCACCATTCATAGAGTAGCTTAATATCCTGAAAATGTAGGATGGAAGCATTAGGCAGTCACAAGAGAAATTGAGTTGCCAAAGTTTCAGATCTAATTGTTCAGTTGGTCAATATTATATACATTCTTGAATAAATATATGGCATGCTAAGCTTAAGTTGAAAATAGATGTTTATGTACCAAAGCATGAAATCACCATATAGGTGCAGCAGGCGACTGTAACCACATAGAGCTGTTTTGAGAGTTCTTGACTTACATGAATGGAGTGATGAATTAGCTACTTCTAAAAGAGATTAGATTATTCAGTTGCATAGATAGGTTGGAAGAATGCATTTCCATGAAGAAACAGTTTTGTTTTAAAAATTAATTTGGAACGATTGTTAAACAACAAGTTTTACCTGCTTTAGTACACTAGTGGATACATGCCCTCCATATCTTTCACCAGAACAAACCTCGACATTGTTTAGAACCACAGAGGCATGGTTTGAGTTTGCAAGCTTTTCCCTCAAAGCTAGGGGGAGCATCTCTTGTACCATAGTCATAGGTTAGTTCAGTCATGGGAGGGATATGTTTCATTGCAAAAAACATGATATGTGGGAAGCTATCATCGCCATGGTCATACTGTACAGACTGCCAAAGGAGATTTGGAGAACAGCTATGGTTCAGAAAACGGGCCACATTTCCTTCATTGTTTGCTCTTATGATGATAGGTAGTTTCTTAAAGTTCTCAGTTGTCACAACTGTACTTTTTTCTTCAAGTAATTCTGCTCCCAGATTCCAGCTTAAAGCCTTATCGCCGGGATATGATGCACGAAAGGTATATTTGTCTTCCTCAACATCTATGTCCATCTTAGTTTCATCAACAACCTCACCAGCATACTCACAAATGAATGTGCCAGCACGGATGGGATCCCAAGACCGTAGGCCCCAGCCACGGTCTCCAGTCAGAAAACCTCAAAGTTCAGTTTTATACCCTTCTGTGTGATCCTGTTTCGACAATTATGAGAACACTGACAATTAGAGGAGCACTCATAAACCATTGGAGTGTGCTTCGCCAGCAATCCCGATGAGCTGTACGGAAGATCACCACCATTCTGCTGTGCACATGAACAATTAGGGTCACCAGGCAAGCATACACTAGGACATTTGCAACATTGTAATGGTTTTATCTTCCTAAGAGGTCTCAAATACTTCACTCCAGGAACATAATTGAAGTGACTTGGCCCTTTTTCATCATCAACATCATTAACAAGGCACACAGGTAGCGCCTCAACCTTTGATGATAAATCTAACAGTATAACCTTTTCTCTTGTGGCAGGATTTGCTTTCCAGTTCTCTGTCATCTTCCAAAGTGAAAGTCCATCAGGCTGTCCTGGATCCCTTCTCAGCTTGTACTTGAAAACATTAAATCCATTCTTTGCCATGTCTGTCCAAGTGTCTTCGATACGATAAAGCCCATCATAAATATATATTTTTCCTGAGTTACAGAAGGGGTCTTTGCGCTGCGCACAACCCTGATCTGATTCTTCATGTTCTTGCTGTTCATGAGAGCAAGGTTACCTCTCTCAAGCTTCTGGTCGTGCTTCTCTTTATGTCGATTGTTGCCTCCCTGTCCTGTGTACACCAAAATGTCAGTGTCATTATCGTCATTCTCATAGCCTCCAGATGAAATGATGCAGACAGCAAGAGTCTCATCTTTATTCTTAGAAGAGATGTAATCAATGCCACCCATGGCTGGTGCATGTAAACCAACAATGCACATTTCAATCCTAAAGAAGAAAAGGTCACCGACTTCAACACCAGGCACATGCCCTATCATCTTATGATTGTTGATTCTGAGGTTGTTCTGCATCATGAGAGTGCCAGCTTTCAAGTCAGCCCGCCTGCTTGCATCCTCCTTTTCATCCAACTGCAGTACACGGCGCCGGAGTGAATCAAACATCATCAGGATTCTTTCCACCGGTTCCTTTGGGTTGTCTGATGAGGATGAACACAAGTTGAACTCGTTGTCCAGGTTCCTCATTATTGATCTGCGCTTGATGTTGGCATCATTGGATTTCTCAGCTTGCTGGGGCCTCTTGGCTCTCTTCGGCGGCGATGGTTTTCTGCTTGCGTAAGGGTTTGTAATCTTCATCTGATGATCCATCTTCACGTTGCGGTGTAGGATATGCTGCTGAGATTGGTGTAGCCTTTATAGGAACTGGTGACTTTGGCAAGGGAAGAGAAAATGAAGCTGGGACTTCTTGAGGCTGTTCTGATGAGGAGCAAGGTATGGATGGTGTGGCATAAACTAACAGTGGATCAGTTGATTGAGTTTCCACATCATATCCCAAAATAGTAGGAAACTTCGGCGCTAATGAGCGCAAGGGCTCCAATTCCAAGGGTAGTTTGCCATTCTCTGCTTCATCTTCCGTGTTCTCCATGCTGAACTCTTGGAACAAGTCTGGCAGTAGCAAAAAACAGAAGTCACTAAATAATCTGAACATAATACTTGTATGATATTGGCATGATGAATGATGTCAAGAATTTGGTATGCTAAGAATAAGTATGCAAGATTAATATACAAAGCATTGTTCAGTGCAATACAAGGTAGACCAAAGAAATCGAATAAAGAGAAAATAAATCAACAAAATCAGGGGAAAAAGGTTTAAAGGGGGCTATGATGTTTTGTGAAATGCAACAATCAGAAACAGGGCAATCTGCATATTTTGGCCATTAATTGGTCGGTTGAGTACTAGCCCCATAGTTAAACTCCAGGCAGCCATTTACACAGCACAAACAGACAAGAACACCAACAATCACACGAACTAGCTAGAAAAAAGATGATCAGGAACTAGGACTTGCAGAAAATTAGTTAGGATTCTAGGAAAAAAACAATGGAGAGAAAGCTGATGAAGAAGCATCAGATGAGGAGCTAACCTTCGAGGATGTCGCCTTGCTGGGCGTTTTGGTTGGGAGTGTGTGAGCTTGAAAGGGGCACAGGACATCGGAGACCCCTATACGGTCAAATGTATACATGTATATGTGGACACAGGGCATCGTGTCAGTGTGTCACTAAGCACTGGCTTACACCATCCACCGTCGGATAATCTCGAGATACGTGCGTCTGGAATTGGCTGGAAGATACTGAGCACGATACTTAATGGTGATTACTTAAACTTAGAACAGCGGTGTACTTCATCTACTGTAAAAAAAAGGAGAGAAAAGAACAGCGGTGTAGTTAGTCTTTCATGGCAGGCCACTGGAGGTGTTGAATTTCTGATAAACTATTGCATCAGCTGCTTCAACTCATTTCACTTCAACACCACCACCTCATTTTCGCCAAAAACAACACACCTCAGTAACACATTTTCTGCTTCAGCCAAGCTTTGTCTCTGATTCTTTTCAGGTCAAAACTAGTAAAAGTACATTAGCGCTTTTATTCTCCTTCTGGCAAGAGCAAATCTTGCTATCGTTTCACTGAGAACGTATAGCAGGAAAAACACCAAAACTGATAATGTAGCAAAAAGCAAGTGATACCCTCTAGTTTCTATAATTAACGCCAGTAGATTGTACATCTCGATGCAGGAAAGTCCTATGTGAATTTTCACCTAGGGCTGCTAATTCGTTGCACGGTGAGCATCTTCAGTTCGAGAAAGCGTTTGGCGCAATTGGACAGGCACGAAGCTTCGCTGTTGCTGAAGCTGCTTCCAATGCTACCAGTGATGCATTTGTCCCAGCAAACATCAATCAGCTTGGCCACGATCTCGTTTGCCATTGCCTTCCTCTTCTCCTCCTGAGAGGAAAAAGGAAACAAAATGTCAATAACATATCTGTTAGTAACAAGCACCATGGTTCTGCAATCGAACAGGGGATATTGGAAAAGAAACAAGAGGAACTGAAGGCATGACTTTATTAGAGATGTTTACAAAACTTTTTGAAAGGAGTCACTGTGACATTATCAATTGTCCAAAGAACAGAATACACAAAATAATTTCTTGTGTGTAATGGGAAGCAAAAGCAACTTCTGCCATTCATATCAGAAACCTGGGACAAAGGTCCTAGCAGCATACCAGATGTAAAAAAGGCAATTCCCTTTTTCACTCGATCATTTAATTTGCAGACACCGATAACCTTTCAATTTTAATAATTCCTTCCACACATTCAGTATGTCACGGGGAAAACATCCTTGCAATATGCCACAACACGCTGCACTATCATTTTCTTATACAACAAAGCTGGTAGCTAACCAAATTTAATGAAACAACTCGTCACACTATATGAATTAGCAGTTAGCGGGCTTGGGGGTTTGGGACTACTGAAATTTAAGAAACTACTGCATGAAAGTAAATAGTTTGTTGCATACCATGAGAGAAAATGTTAACTTCTGTTATGAATGAGTGAACAGCCATAGTCCTTAAATACAGAGCACCACAAAAGCAATTAGTAATGACAGAATATCTCCTCAGTTGAAGCGTTAGAAACTTTTCAAGCTACTATGGATTTTTACGAAAAAAACTTCATGAATCACCAGTGCCATTCAGATGGTGCCTGAACCAGACTCTATCCAAATTAGTTTAGTTTAGAGTCAGGCTCACTGGGTACTTGGGTAGTAGTATTATTTTTCGCAAGGAACTGGTCAAAAGCCACAGCCACAAGCTGGATTAACCCCAGTTATGCTATGGATTTGGGGTCCTTTCAACAACAGAACCAGCTATGAAAATTGAGGCCAAACAATCCTTCAATATAAGATACCGCACTTCCTCTGAGCACTTGATACGCTTTAAAAGAAAATTGCTATGGTACTAGATACCTAAGTAACGCCATTCTGTTCCAATACGCAACTAAGATTCGAGTACCGATTTCCACCTGAACTGTAACTTCCAGCACATCTGTTGTCAAACACCAAAATTAGGACACAACCTTACCCTTAGCTAGAAAAACTCCTCGTCATGCCTAGGAATTCCTGCAGACTGAATAATCATGCTGAACAACTGAACAAGATAAAAATATATACATAATAAGCTGATGGTTGGAACAGACAGGGCTAAAAACTTAGCCCAAATCAGCAAATTTTCGCCCAAAGCTCAACTTTTTCACGAATCTCCGAGTAGATCTAAAAAGGACACATAATTAATCGCGAGTATACCAACAAACAGGTCGGATATGAGCAGCAAGAGATCAAGAGACGGGGGCTGCTAATTTAACGTGTTAGGGTTCCATAGGTGAGAGCCGAGTGAGCGGGGGCGCCTGGGCTGCTCATTTCAAAATGTTACAATGGGGTTTACCTCTAGCATGGCCTGCAGCCGCGGGTTGCTGAGCGCTGACGCATCCATGGCACCTCTCCTCCTCTTCCGATCTTCTCCCCTCCGCTTCGCCTGTCTCGCTCGCGAGGAACACGAAAAGGCTTCTCCTTTTTGTGATTTTCTCTCTCCTTCTCCCTCTAGATAGAACTTGTGTTTGCCTCGTCGTCGTCGGCAGCTTGCAGAGAGGAGGAGGAAGAAGGAAGAGAAGAGAGAGGAGGCCATGGGCTCTTTTCGTGAAATAGGCTATGGGCCTTGTTTAGAAATCAGATCAACAAAATGGGCCTTGTTTAATTTTATCTGGCCCAACACCTTTCCCCGTGTCCAGCCCAACAGACTACCGGGTGCGCTGGCATGCACCGATCAGACACTGTGTCACTGTCCGCTGCAGCCAAACCTAAGCAAAGTGAAGAAATTAAGGCCGCGTTTCTAAGTGATTTTCGGTTTTGCTGATTAGCCACCCGTAAAACAAAAAATATAATTAATATATGATCAATTAAGTATTAATATGTAAAAATTATTAAATAAATTTATTAGATTTTTTAAGCAACTTTTATATAAAAATTTTTATACGAAACGTATCATTTAATAGTTTGAAAACGTGTTAATAGAAAACGAAAAAATAGATAACCGTTTGAAAAACGTGTTAATAGAAAACAGAAAATCACTTACGACCGCATACTCCAAACCTAAGCAAAGTGAAGAAATTAAAGATTTCCACGGAATACTCTTATGCTTTATATTATAAATTATATTTACTTCTTTTATCGATCAAACTCCTTTAAAATAACTAAATTTATAGAAGTAGTAACATCTACAACACTAAATTAGTTTTATTAAATATATTTTTATAATATATTTATTTTGTGTTAAAAAATATCATTATATTTTAAAAGTTTATCAAACTTTAAAATATAATTAATTAAATAAATCAAAACAATATATAATATGAAATGACCACTTGTGCATTATATATCCTCCCGGCCGAGACAGATGTAACTATTACTGTTGCGTATATATATATATATAACTATAGTGTTTTCATCCTAATTTTTGTTTCTTTTATTATTTCGAGAAAACTTTTTGAGTTTTTAAAATTAACCCGATCCGTCAGGTATTTTAAAAGCCCAATTAAACAAGAAAAAGGGTTATTTGCAGAAAACCCTTAACGTTTATAAAATTAACTGCAGTCCTAATATTGAAAAGAAGAAAGGTTGGATGAAAAAATACATCCTACGTCCATCTCTTCTGCTCCCAGTCCGCGCGCGCTGCGCGCTTTCTTCCGTCGCCGCTCGAGCTCCCGCGCCGCTGGACCTTCGTCCTCCGCCCGCTTCCCCCCGCATCGTCGTCCGTTGCAATGCATAGGCATTTTGCTAGTATATATATAACGCAAGTAGAGTTTCTATCCAAATTTTGTTTTGCCTAGCTATTTTATAAAAAACTTCTTGAGTTTTTCGAAATTAACCACGATGCATGCAGTTATTTAAAAAACTCAGTTAAAGAAGAAAAAGAGGTTATTTTGTAGAAAACCCTTTGAGTGTTTATAAAATTAACTTGTAGGCTCAATGCTAAAAAAGAGGTTTGGATTAAAAACCTCCTGCTCCTCTCTTTCGTTCTCATCCGCGTCGCGTCCGCGCCGCGCCGCACCCTCCCTCCCGTTGCGCTCGGAGCTCCGCGCCGCTATCGAACCTTCGCCCTTCGCTGTTTCTGCTCGTCATCGTCTCCGTTACGCGCACGATCATTTGCTAATATATATATATATATATATAAAGCAATGCAACTACTTCTTCAATTCGTGGATATCATATATCGAGTGCAAACGGACACGCAAGACAGCATCAGCTATATCTATCGAGAGATCATAAATGAGCTACTAGTAATAATATGCAACGATCAAACTGAAGCCTACATACATCATATACCTGTCGAATTTTTTTAGATAATATATATCTGTCGATCGATCCATGGATGGAGCAATATATGCGATGCGTGTGTACGTTTGTGGTGCAGTGCACGCACACGCGTGCATTTCAGCGATTTTCTCGATCAGAATCAGATCGATCAGTGGCAAATGAGACGCATCACTATCTCGCATGTATGATCGATCGATGTTCCTTCACGTTTAGACCCAAGCAAAGCAAAGACAATATATTCCATCGATCATCACGCATGAGCGAATATTTTTTCATGCACGCGCAGTCATTCGGTCAATATATAGTTCCTCAATTTGTCTGCACATAATCTGGGCATTTTGTTTCACTTTGCAGTCCTACATGCCTCTACATTTTATTAATGACCACTTTATTTAATCAATTTCATTCTATCCAGGAATAATCGGAATTGCAACGCGGTCAATGAGCAAGTGCGAAGTGGACGGCCGGACAAGGCTCCTAAAATTATGGGTCCTAATTTTTCAGATTTTAATTTATGCCAATGCGTTCCAATGTGTTTAAAGGCCTTCTCACTTTTTTTAATAAAAACTTTTACTCTTGCTCCTTTACTGAATTGGTTAGAACTGACCTTTTTCTTCAGCACTCATAAGTGATTAATGGTAATTATGACTACTTTAAAAAGTTATATATATCTCGTGACGACGGTACAAACAAACATGTGTTCCAACCTTCATTTAAAAAATCTTCTTCCGATTTAGGTAGCGCACTACCACCAATTTGTTTTTTACATGGAGTGGTGTCGTTGACATGAAGACGGAAACATTTCTTTTTCAATTCTTTCTCAAGGATGGGCAATTGAAGGGAATATATTGTTCGTTCATCCTGTCCCTAAGACTGAGACCATAGCATTCAGAGATTCTAGAAGTTCCCATCCATCTAAGCTCGTAAAAGTATCTAAACAAATCTAAAAAGGATTGTACCCTAAAGTATGCCTTGCATAAATGAGTGAAGATGCTCAGAAAAGCAATGGAGTTGAGGTTTAGATGAAGAAGATGAATATCATAGAAATCAAGAAGACGAGAAAGTAACTAAGACGGAAGGGGTAAAAACCACATTGGACAAATGATGTGATAGCGATTATCTGCCCTAGGTTGGTCAAAGGATTTGTACCTTCTTCTGATCGGTCCAACACCCGCACGCTTGGCAGGACACCCTCCTACTCCACCTTCGTCATAGCCTCTTTGTCAAATGACAGGACTCGGGGAGATCCATGAAGTTGATGATGGAGCTTGCGGTATAGGGTTTTGTGAAAGCTAAGGCAAGAAGTCATGGACGGAGCAAGAAATTAGTTCATCGGAGTCATCGGGATCAAAATACACTAATCTTGCTTAATTTCTAGTGTCATCTTAATGCCTAAACAATTTAACCATGGATTTCACCGAAGGTCATCGGGATCGGCGACCTCGATGGTTCTCTGTAGCTCCCCCTACGAGAGGTTGGGTGCATAAGAGGAAAGTGAAAGCACCGTTTGGGCAAACGGAACCCACATGGATCTCATAAGTGAGATTTATAAGTCACATCCGACACTTCGAATTTCAAGGAAAAAGAGAAATCATTGGCGTAATTTTCGCAAATTTGTTTATGGCGGTTTGAGTTTTTAACTTCAATCCAAATTCAATTCATAGAAGTGCTCTCAGTATGGGTTGGACAAAGAACTTAGTTGCATACTCTATACTTACTCAGTCGTCTGAGAACGGTTAGGCGAGTTCGACAACTATAGTTCTAAGGTCTTTGGTCGAGAACATTGTCTTATTTATTTGCATTGAAGCCAGAAGCTACTGTCAGTGTCAAGGATAAGTCATGACTCGTATACTTTGGTTTGTGATATATCGCAATATCATATAGCTAAAGATATACGGGAAGATATCCTTTGACTAAGAAAATACGACAAATATAGAAGAAAACTGTATCTTGGGATAGAATGTATCGAGTCCTATTCGAGAAATACAATGTCTTCTTAGTCGTATCTGTTCTAGTTCTTCGAGTTGTACTTAGAGAAGAATGTAGTCATAGCTATAAATACAAGACCTTCTGTTGAGGGAAGGGATCAAATTACATGCCATAGCTAAAGCCACATCAAGAGGCAATTCGAAGGAAGTCAGAGCCGTATTCGGGCCGTTCTCGACAGATCCTAGTCAGCGAGTTAGTTTCGCCATCTTACTCCTCCATGATAATCCATGTGGTATTCTCCCATATATTCATATAAACTGGATTAGGGCTACTACTCTTTTTGGAATAAATCATTGTCCCGTATCTTTTTAGATCTCACGTATACGTATATCCTAGTTTCAACGTTTCCTATACCCTTGAGATATCATCTTTAGGTACAACCCGTTGACATGCACCACCAATTTATTCTTTTGTTTCTTAGCATTTTCTAAACGTAAGGCCTTAATTTTTATTTTGCACCGGGGCCTCAATTTTTTTATAGGTATGGCCATGCAGAATTGTAAAACAAAACACGCTGCTCTTCTGTTTCAAATTACTCATCATACAAATTTTTGGATAAAATATGAAGGTATGGTAAATACCGAGCTACCCTATTAATTACATCAATATTTGTACTCCTTTAACTAAATATGTGGATTCAATGAGAGGTGTGGATGTATTGGCGAGGGATAGAGAGAGAAGATTTTAGCTAAAAGTCTTTTGGAACATGAGAATGACAAGTATTTTGATTAATAGAATTGCACGATAAAATAACAAGTAATTTAAAATGGTAGGAGCACATGTAGATCACTCCAATTTCTACAACTTGTGCAGCCATGTTTCAGTATAACATCCTCGGCTCGAAAAAAAAAGGTGTGACGTCCATTTTATCCTCTCGACTATTGTATTTGTCACCAAATCACCCTCAACTTTAATAGCTGATATTTAATTCCCACCGGTTCAGATAGTTTTTTTTTTGGGGTAGGGGGAGGGAGGTTTCCAACCCCCTTAGTTTTTTTTGTGGGTAGGGGGAGTGAGGTTTCCAACCCCTTATCCTATAAACTCTATAAACCTATACAAGTGATGCTATGAACTAGAAAAAGACAAATTTCATACAGATACTATTCATATGAAAATTTAAATTTATTATTTTTTATTTTTTCAAATAAAATTAAGTTTGGACTTAAAATTTGATGTATTTTATGTATATACCTATCTTTAGTAATTTTTTATAAATTTACAAAAATTTTATTTTAGATATGGTTTCACATGTTTTTAGATTTTTACTGGTATTTTCTCATATATATATATATATGTATTATAAATCAGTGATGTACTAATGTATGGAGTTGTTATGATAATTATTATAACAAATTTAAGCTTATTATTATCACGAACACATTTAATATAGCGGGAGGTTATAGTTACGTAAGCGCGCAACTTAGACAGTAACCCTGATTTTCCTATGTAGAATGAATATGACAATCTTCACTGCCACACTGCTGACCAAATCCTAGGAGAGAGCTACTTGTAATTTTTATCCCATGGAGAATTTTATAGTCTTGTTGGAATGATCAATTGATTACGTCATCTGATTTTTTTTATTAGTACTAATGCAAACTCTGACGAGACACAACTGCCTCGTCCCTTGTGATAACAAGGAACCAAGAAACGATCCTCTGTTCTAACGGTGTGCTGTGTCTGTTTAGGATTTTAAAATGTGATCGGTAGCCCTTGAGGTTTGGTTGATAACCAAGCTGTTAACGCTATTGGCGAAATCCTGTGAAGTTTTGAGAAATTTTGTTAAAAGACTGAATTTTAGTATGATTTTTCTTATGTTGGATTGATTTTTGTTAATAATATGGATCAGCTCGATAAAGACAGTTCATGCCAGTGTTTTTATTCCGCGAAAGCCGGCGCGAAATTCGCGGAATTCGTCGGTGCCACCGGGAAGCGAAACGGTAGCGGCACGGTATGATTTGAAAAATTTTGGGAGAATTCAAAATTTTTGAAGACTTTTGAAAAAATATATCAAGTAGATCTCGATTTTACAAAAATTATGGTATTTTTATATGAAAATACACATTTTTTGGTCTTTAAAAATCATTTTCTGTTTCGGGGAAAAAGAAAAAGATAAATGTCACTGTTTTGCGCTATATTGTTCATGGAGGCCCAATGAAGCGCATAACCTTTTCCCATCCAGATATCATCCAATTCCCAGCTTTGAAGCCATAGCCGACACCTCTTTCCCCGTTCACTTGCGCATCTAAGCGGCGGCGCTGGCAGATCTGCGCGGACCGCGGCCGGCGAGGTGTTTTTCGCGCGAGGAATCGACGGCTTTCGCGGCGGCACGGGTGAATTTCGCGGAAGAAGGTACGAAGTTTGTTTTCGTTTGAGGACCACGGCTTTCGTCGGTTTTTGTCGAATTTCATCTGGATCTGTCTCCTTTTCGTGTGGTGCTGGCGACAAGCATTTCGCGCCCGGCAGGGACGGCTTTCGAAAGGGAAGCGGCGAAAGCCGCGATTGTTGTGCACACTTACCGCACGAAAGTGACAGAAAACCGCCGTGTATATGATATTGTGTATTATGCATGTGTGAAATTAAGCAACCCTACGGATTTTACATATATGCATATGGTATACATCACCTATCTTTACAAGTATATGAGTTTATCTTTACAGTACATAACTTTTATGAAAAGCTAGTTCTATTATATATGTTAGCTCTAATTTATAGCTAATATATTATACATGTTAGATCTAATTTAAGTTTACTAGTAATTAGCTCTATTATTAAATTTGTTCGATGATATGTTATGCTTAAATATGTTTGCTAATAATTTGTTCAAATGTTTTACATGTTTATTTGTCAATCGTAGGTTAAAAATGATATATCAAGACATCGTGTGAGAACATGGAGCAAGGGTATATATAGTTATCAATCAAAATATACATAGTTATCATTATTTTTTTGTTTTTACTACATTTTAAACATTATTCCCCGTAATTCATATAACCATACTTATATCAATATTATACATATTAGTATAATTTTTTCACATAAATATATTAGTGCAAATATCATATTTATGTATTCACTAATTTTAGCATTTATTCCTAATTTTTTAATAATATTTACATATTTTCCGTGACGGTTTTGCAATTTTTCGCACCATTCGTTACGGTTTTGCACTGGAATCAACGAAATCCGTGGTATGAACAAAATTCATCAAATTCAAATCTGTTTACTGTTCCTTGCCGCGATTTTTGTGAATTTCATACGAAATTCACGTCTATTGATTCATGCTTCGTCTATTGAAAGAAAATTTTTGTTCTGTTTTGAAAACCAATCATGATGCCTCGCACATCTGGGGCCACAGCCTGATTGATAGGTGCCGTTGGACGATCCATTTCCGTGATTAAGGCCTTGTATTTGATACATGTTTAATTATCGGTCATCAAATATTTAAATTTTATTTTGAAATATTTAAATTTTATTTTGAAATATTTAAATTTTATTTTGAAGTATTAAATAGAAACTATTTATAATACCATTTATAATCAATGATTAATTCGTAATATAAATCTAATAAGCCTAATTACGCTTATGATTTGACGATGTGATATCGTAAACATTTGCTAATTATGAATTAATTCGTTTTAATAAATTTATTTTGTGGATTAGTCATCGATTTTATAATTATTTTTATAATTAGTTTATGTTAAGTTATTTTTAGCTTTCGGTGTGACACGGGCAAATTCATAGCATCGATGCAAACCTTAAATACTGTAGCTACGGATAAATCCATCCCACGTGTCTGTGAGTGGGCCCCGCGCAACCAACCGCCGCGCCGAACCCCGTCGCGGCAAGCAACTCCCCGTCCGTGCCGCCGCCCGCCTCCGGCATCCGATCACCATCAGGCGGCCGCGCGACCTCCTCGCCCCCACACCCCATCCCGCCGTTTGCGTGCTTCCCTCCCTCCGCACGAGGCACACTTCCCTTCAAAGCCACTGCCTCCTCTCCTCTACTTAACACCAAAGCCTCGCGGTCTGTCCGCCTCCTACGCCTCATCGGCAGCTCGCCTCCTCTTCCTTCCTGACTCCTGAGGTCTTGGATGGTGGGCTTTATGGTGAGGAATTTCGGTGAAATCGTTAACTGCTCGTCCTGCTGCTTGTCTTCTTTTGGCTCCAATTTGGCTTCTTTGGTTATGCGGACGACCTGCTCGATGAAATGACCGTGAGAAGGGAATTGATTGGTCTTTGTGTTTGTTTGGCCTGATGATGATGATGTGATGAGATCATTTGCAACTCAGTTTTCCTAATCCTTGCCAAATTGACTACTTAGTTTTATAGTCTGGTGTCAACGCTTTTATGATATTCTAAAACGTACTGTAGTTGAGCAAATGATTGCATGTGTGGTTATCTTGTAAACATGGTTTTGCACATATCACTGTCCCTCTATGTCCGCCTTTCGTTTCTTCTAATGGTATCACTGTTTTGATGCCATTTAGTAATAGCATCTACTTATCGATGCCTATCTTCCTTCATTGACTTCTCATACTGTGTCATCTTCTGGCCTTATCTGTTCAACAGACACACGGACGGCATTAGTGTTTACAAGTCGAACTATGGCTTCCAGAGAACCCTTCCTGAGTACCATATTCTGCTTCTTGCTTCTGTTCTGCCTCGGCTGCAAATGTATAGCGTTAGAATTACATGAGACCCAGACGGCGGTCCTCAAGGTTGATGCCTCGCCGCAACTTGCTCGACAGATCCCCGACACACTATTTGGAATATTTTTTGAGGTAAGCCTGAGATATTTATAGTAATTCTGTTTGCACGATTGCAGTGTATCACTTTGTCCTTTCTCCTCTGGCTCTTTGTTAGGATGCTCAAGCACATTAGCATGCACAGAATAATCCAGCTAGACTACATGTTCCACTATGTCCTGATGATGATTATCTTGGTTAATATTGTAGGAAATCAACCATGCAGGAGCTGGTGGAATATGGGCAGAACTTGTTAGTAATAGAGGTACTTCAATTATTTTTATTGCAATATATGCACTTATTTTGTTTGATCTTCCAGATAAAACACAATTTGGTTCTGAATGAACATGAATAAATTCTTGTGCAGTCCGATGAAACACAAAACATGACTTAAAAAAATCCTTTTGTTATTGTCTTTACTCGAAAGTTCTCCTTACTATCTGATTTGCTAAATTATGTTTTCCCCCACAAACTTAAAAAAAGAGAGTTTTTCATAGCATAACTGTAATTCTGTAAACTTGGAACACGAACATTTGTTTAAGGAGCATAAACTGGATGGAATGGAAAATAATATGCCCTTTCATTGAAGCTATATTAACACTTACGGCTCAGTATAACCAGCTTATGAGATTTATGCACAGGTTTTGAAGCTGGAGGTCCTCATACCCCATCAAACATTGATCCATGGTCCATAATTGGAGATGACTCTTCCATATTTGTGGCAACTGATCGAACGTCATGTTTCAGTCGGAATACTGTTGCTCTAAGGATGGAGGTTCTCTGTGATAATTGCCCAGCTGGTGGTGTTGGCATTTATAACCCAGGGTTCTGGGGCATGGTATGGGTTTATGTATTGCTGTTCTTTAGTTTGTTTCCTCGTAGTACTGCTGCCATCTTGCTTTCTTTTCTCATAAAATTAACTAGTAAATCATGGACCTCCACGTGTTCTGTTTCTATTTTTTCATGTAGTGATAGTTCTTTCGTGCACTTGTGTTGGGCAGAATATAGTACACATTTGCTTTCCTAACTTTTACAATTCTTCCTTTCCAACACTTCCATCTTCCTTAATTGTCATATCAACTGCAGAACATAGAAGATGGAAAGACCTACAATTTAGTGATGTATGTTAAATCACCAGAAACTGTGGAGTTGACAGTCTCCTTAACAAGTTCTGATGGGTCACAAATTCTGTCTTCAACTACCATACCGTTAGTATCTCTCAATAATGGGACAGGAGAACAAGGATGTTTGCCCATTCCCATTAGTTGAAAGTATTATATTATTGCAGAGTTTCTGGTGCGTCGAATTGGACAAAACTGGAGCAGAAGTTGGTTGCAAAAGGAACAAATAGAACCTCAAGGCTTCAAATAACAACTAACAGGAAGGGAGTTGTATGGTTTGATCAAGTATCGCTCATGCCTGCAGACACTTACAAGGTACATTATATTTTGTTGTCAAACTTTGTTACTGGAAAAGGAAAAAGCTATCTTAAGAAAATTGGTTGACCGCCCCTTTCGGTCAACCCGACAAAAATATCATGGACTTTTTCATGCTATCTATCTATAGAGTATGATAACAGCTCTTCATGGGCTTTTTAAAGTGCTTCCAACTTTTGTTTTACACACACAGGGACATGGTTTTCGCACAGAACTTATATCTATGATGTTGGACTTAAAACCACGATTCTTGAGATTCCCTGGTATGAGCTATATTTTCTGACTGAAAATCAAGTTCTTGATATCTGCACATATATGCCAGACATGTCTGGGATAATTGACTTGATTTCCGTGCAAAACAATTGTAGGAGGCTGCTTTGTGGAGGGGGAATGGTTAAGGAACGCATTCAGGTGGAGGGAATCTATTGGTCCATGGGAAGAGAGACCTGGACACTTTGGGGATGTTTGGCATTACTGGACTGATGATGGCCTTGGATATTATGAGTTTCTCCAGGTACTAGTTTAGTTGACATTATTCCTGCCCTTCATTTTCTTATCATTCCCTAATAATAGCCTTTAATAATAGCCCTTCATTAAGTTCTATTTTTTTTCTAATGAAAACTTTGAACTCTACACGAAAGCTTTCTGAGGACCTGGGTGCTGCCCCAATCTGGGTGTTCAACAATGGTAATAATTGCCATATCTTTTATATCTTGATCACCACAGCTGACCTCCTTAATCGCTATAAACTCTTTTAAATATCAGGAATCAGCCATAATGATGAAGTTGATACTGCTGCGGTTGCTCCTTTTGTAAAAGTATGTTCTGAACTCTCTGGTTTATTTTCTGTCAGGTCAGATGCACCTTGATTTGCTAAATACTTTCCTCTTCAAAATTCACCTGTAACATCCTAGCTATGGCTGGGCATTACCATAGATATGGCATGTGATGAAGTTGATACTATCTTCACTACCATCCTAGTAGTGTTCCATCTTTTATCTTTGCATATCTTGATATTAAATATAGCTGTTTTTATGTGTAAAAACGAGATGGTTTTGGTGTTGTTCTTTTACTTACTGTATTAGTTTGCAAAGTTCTTTTCAAAAAAATTAATTCACAAAGTTCACAAGCAGTGATGATGTTTAACCTGAATTTGCATTCTGGTCTACTTACAGATAGTAACATACCTACCAAAAAAGATACTAAATATCTTTTCCTGAATTGAGAAGGCTATGGTAGTTGTCAACTTGTCATAACACCATTTTTCCGGGAACGTCTCCTGTTGTCTTTCTACAGGACGTATTGGACAGTCTAGAATTTGCAAGGGGAGTGCAGATTCGACATGGGGTTCTGTTAGAGCTGCAATGGGGCACCCTGAACCATTCCCTGTCAAATACGTTGCAATTGGAAATGAAGATTGTGGGAAAAAGTTTTACCGAGGTACATTCCTCAACTACTTTCTTATTTTATCCACTTCACCATATAACTGCATAAGACCTTAAGTTGAAGAGACTTGTCTGGAATAATAAGGTGTATGTTTGGAGGAAAAGGATATCTGAATATGCACATGGACCATGCTAATTGTCAAGGACCTCGGGTCCCTGGGTAGCTGGACCTCGGCTACGTAGTTCGTAGCCGCGATCCGTCTTCTCCGGCGAGTTTTCCCCTCCACCGCAGGCTTGGTTTGGTTGAGAGAGAGAGGTGTTAGGGATAATACTTTGCTTAATTCCTTCAGCTGTCACTGAGTACAATATAAATGGCCTGAGGCCCAAACCAACCAGCGCCATGCACTCCTACAATTTAGGAATAAAAATAGTAACTAATGAACAGGAATGGCAACTGATCCTTGAATAGAAAGCAACTAATCCTCTCCTTCCTCTCAGCCGCTGATAGTTGGTCCGGCTGGGCGTCGACGTGCGCGCGCGTTCGCGCGTTCGGTTGCTCGCCGCACGTCCACGGCACGCCGGCGCCTAGAGTATGTCAGCCCCACATGACATCTCTCCGCCCTCGAGAGCCGAGATCGTCCTCGAGCCTGGAACGCCGGTATCGCTCGCGAAAGGAGCCAATGTCCTCCCAAGTTCTTTGAAGTTTCTGGTTCGTCCTTCCACCGAGCGAGCACTTGGTGACGCCGCGGGCGAAGCGTGAGCGCACGACGAGCTCGGTTCAGGTTGCACGGCGCCATGGTGGATGTCGAGCAAAGCGAGGTGGAGCGGCGGTGCCGGCCCACGAATTTCTTGAGGAGGCCACATGGAACACATCGTGTAGCTTGGCTCGCGGGGGCAGCTCGAGACGGACCGCGACGGGGTTGATGATCTCGGCGACGCGGTACGGCCCGTAGAAGCGGGGCTTTAGTTTGCCTTTGCGACTGAGGAGGAGGCGGTGCGTGTGACGAGTCGAAGAAGCACAAGATCGCCAGCGGCATAGCGGCGGACGGTGCGGCTTGTCGTAGTACTTCTTGTGGACGGCTGCGCTTGCTCCGGCGTAGCGAACATCGGCCAAGAACTCGTCCTGTCGCCATGTTCCGGCGACGGCCGCCACACGGTCTCTCCTGGTTCATAAGACCAGGATAGTAGGAGGGTCGCGGCCGTAGACCACCCTGAAAGGCGTGTCTCGCAACGATGTCCGGTAGGCGGTGTTGTAGACGTACTCCGCCCACGGGAGCGGCGGATCCATTGGCGGGGACGATCGCCGGTGAAGCAACGAAGGTACATGACGATGACCCGATTAGCCGCTTCACTTTGGCCATCGATGCGGGTGGAAGGCGGTCGTCATGTGCAACTTGGTGCCCAGGAGCCTCATTATTTCCCTCCAGGAATGTTGAGGTGAAGACGACATCCCGGTCGGAGACCAAGGTGGGAACACCATGGAGACGCACAATCTCCTTGAAGAATGCCACGCAACGGATTCTGCGGTGTAGGGGTGAGCTAACGGGATGAAATGGCAATATTTCTTGCAAGCGGTCCACCACCGTCGGGATCACCGACTTCCCACGGGGTGAGGCTTCCACGAAGTCCAAGCCGAGGTCGCTCCAGTTGCCGTGGGCACGGCGGTGACAAAAGGAGTCGCGAGGTGGAGGTGCTCGGACTTGTACGGCCGACACGTGTGCGGCGCCGGGCGTGAAGTCTGCGCCGAGCGACGCATGTTGGGAAAGTGAAAGTCGCGACGAAGCCGATGCGGCGTGCGCTGCACACACCTCGTGGCCGTCCTCATGCGGCGGCGAAGCACCTCCCGAAGGAGCGGGGAGGACGGCGGAATGTAGAGCACGGAACCGAACGTGACCAAGCCGTCACACAGTCCCCACGGCGCTCCCGTGAGCTGCCGGGGATCGCATCGTGGATAGCCATGAGCGCGGGTCCGTGGTGTGCGTGAGCGCGGGCGGGCGATGTAGTCGAAGCGGGGAGCGGAGGACAGCCAATCATGCTTGTCCTCGGTGTCGCGGCGGGATAGAGCGTCGGCCGCCGTGTTGGAGACGCCCGCTTGTACTCGACGACGAAGTCGGCCGAGGAGTTTGCCCGCGGTGGTGTTGCGGGATGGTCGCCGGGCGTTGGTCGAGCGGTACTTGAGGCTGAAGTGGTCGGTGCGCACCCTGGCGGCGCCCCAAAGTACGGCCTCAGGTGGCGAATGGCGAGGCGAGGCCGATCAACTCCCGCTCGTAGGCGGCGAGGCGCGATGACGAGGCGCCACGGGCCGGTGAAGAAAGCCGGCGGGTGTTTGTCTGCGGGAGCACGGCGCCGAACCCGTACGTGGATGCGTCGCGCTCGACGATGAACGGCTTGTCGAAGTCAGGGAGGCGAGTACGGGGCGGAGGTTCTGACCGCTTGAGAGCTTGGAGCGCGCGGCGGCCTCACTCGAGACCAGGCTGAACCGTCTTTCTTGGTGAGCGCCGTGAGAGTGCGGCGATGAGGCCGTAGTCGTGGACAATTTACGGTAGTAGCCGCGAGACCCAGGAAGCCGCGGATGCAGCCGCTGCGAGCAGCGCTGCGGCCGATCCAAGACCGCTGCACTTGGCGGGATCCATGGCAACGCCCGGCCCGATGATGTGCCCAGTAGGAGATGGAGTCGACGCCGAAGGCACACTTAGCGCTTGACGAAAAGTCGGTGCTTGTCGCGCGGGACGAGGAGGGACGGCTCGAAGGTGTCGCAAGTGGTCCGCCCATGTGGAGGTGTAAATGAGGATGTCATCGAAAAACACAAGGACGAACCGACGGAGGAAGACGCGCGAGAATGTCGTTCATGAGCGCACTGGAACGTCGCCGGGGCATTGCACAACCCGAACGGCATCACAAGGAACTCGTAGAGGCCGTCATGTGTGCGGAACGCCGTCTTGGCGATGTCGTCGGGGTGCATGCGGACTGGTGGTAGCGGAGCGCGAGTCCAGCTTGGTGAAGAATCGGGCGCCGTGCGGTTCGTCAACGGTTCGTCGACCACGGGATCGGGTATGCGTCTTTGAGCGGTGATGGCGTTGAGGCTCTGTAGTCGGCGCGAGAACCGCCAGGACCGTCAACTTTCTTAACTAGGAGGCTGGAGAGGAGAACGCCGACGTCTTTGCGGCGGATGAGACCTTGCTCCATCATGGCGCCGCGCACTTGCCGCTCCAACTCATCCTTGTGGCGGCGGGTAGCGGTACGGGCGGACGGCCACAGTGCGGCGCCGGCGCAGAGGTGAATGGCATGGTCGCGGCCACGCCTGTGGTGGCAGCCCGCGAGGCTCTCAAAGATGTCGCCGAAAGAGGACGGGACGGCGTCGAGCAACGGTCGCGGCTCGACCGGTGTCTTGGAGGCGGCGTGCGCGCCGTGGTCGCCGCGGCCGGTGGCGGACGCATGTCCAGGCCGCGGCCATGGGGCCAAGTGCGCCCTGGTCGGCCATCTGCTCCGGCCGCGCCGGCAGACGGTGCGGCCCGCCACTGGAATGCCATGGTCCCTGCCGAGAAGTCCGGTGCAATGCGACCCAAGGTGGCCATCAGGGTGCCCGGGACCATATCATATCCCGCCGGGGCATCACATACAAGTCGACGTGGAACACCAAGCCGTCGATGGAGATTGCCGCGCGACGGACGCCGGGGCAAGGGACTTTCTCGCCGTTGGCCACCGTGGCGGTGAGGCGGCGCGGCTGGGCGGGAGACCCGTGCGCGATGTCGCGGCCTCCACGATGAAGTTGTGGCTGGACCGGTGTCGACGAGCGCGATGAGGAGGCGGCGCCCAGGGTGACGCGGAGCGCGGCGTGTTGCCACCAGGAGCGCGGACCACCGCGTGAAGGAGAACACCGGGGCCTCTGGTCCGGTTCGTCCTCTCCGGCGGCCTCGTCGTCGTCGTCGTCCACACGATGCTTTGTCTAGCAAGAACAGACGTTAGCAAAACTTGTTGTGGCCGCGGCTGTACTTCATCCGATTGAAGCACAAGCCGAGGCGGCGGCGCTCTCTGCCCCTCGGCACTGGGTGGCGCAGCCAGGCCGGCCCTCGGCGGAGCGGTGGGTGCGGGCGCTTGGTGCGGGGGTCGTGGCGCGGCGGGCCCGGACGTGGCGGGGTGCGGGCGGGGAGGCCGCGACCAGCTCCCAGGCGCATTGTCGCCGATGCGGTCGTCGGCGTGTCTTGCTCCCTGAGCTCTAGCCGCGAGCGAGGCTCATGGCCGCCGCGAGGACCGAGGGTTGTGAACTGCACATCAAGCCGAGCGGAGGAAGAAGCCCCCGTGAACAATTGGACCCTTTGTGCCTCCTCCGGATGGCCGGCCGGGAAGGAGCGCCCGAAAGCGCGCCTGTACTCCGCACGGTGGTCGTGCGCCGGCAATCCGCGAGCGCGAAGAGCGGGCGAGAGCGGAGAGGGGACCGAATCGAAGGTTGAGCGAGTTCGGTGAAACGGCGCCACGTCGGTGTTCCTTCGTCCGTCTGCACCTGCATATACCAGAGCTGCGCCTCGTCGTCGAGGTTGTAGGAAGCCATCCAAGTTTTTCTTCCTCCATGATTCTCTCGTTGATGAAAATACGATTCACACCGATTGATGAATATGAGGGTCCTTCGTACCATCATACTTTGGAAAATCCATTTTCGAAATTTCGGCACGGTCATTATGATGCTCGCCGGTCGGCGTCTTGGAGCCGACGACGACGGACGCTCGGCTATGAGGGAAGCGATGGCTTTGGCGTTGGCCTCCACGGTGGCCTGCAGCGCCTTCATGGCGTCGGCGAGGGCTTTGAGCTGATCGGCATCACCCATGGCGGTGGCCGAAGAAGTCGACGAGGACGCGGATGAGGTGAGACGTCGACGGCTGGAAGTGGTAGTGGGCTAGGAGCGGCTGATGGAGAGGTGGAACGGGATGACGAGGATCGCCGGGATCGTGATACCAGGTTGTCAAGGACCTCGGGTCACTGGTAGCTGGACCTCGGCTACGTAGTTCGTAGCCGCGATCCGTCTTCTCCGGCGAGGTTTTCCCCTCCACCGCAGGCTTGGTTTGGTTGAGAGAGAGAGGTGTTAGGGATAATACTTTGCTTAATTCCTTCAGCTGTCACTGAGTACAATATAAATGGCCTGAGGCCCAAACCAACCAGCGCCATGCACTCCTACAATTTAGGAATAAAAATAGTAACTAATGAACAGGAATGGCAACTGATCCTTGAATAGAAAGCAACTAATCCTCTCCTTCCTCTCAGCCGCTGATAGTTGGTCCGGCCTGAGCGTCGACGTGCGCGCGCGTTCTGCGCGTTCGGTTGCTCGCCGCACGTCCCTGGCACGCCGGCGCCTAGAGTATGTCAGGCCCCACATGACACTAATCCTGTAAAATATTTTTATGGAGATTCTACTCAACCCACTCTCTATCCACTTTCAACACTGGGGATCTGGTTTTGTAATTGGAGTTTCAAATAAAATTAGCTCAATAGAATAAATCTCTACATGAACCAGAGGGAAATAAAGTACACAACTTCTTTATGATGTTGTATCTGTTTCCCGAGAAGTCGTTCATTAATTTAGTCACATGAATCTCCATAGCAAAACCTTACGGGCTGGCATTTCTTTCTTACACTATTTCAATCTGCATATAATATTACCTTCTTTTATGTCCTATGTTCTCTTTTTCCTCTGTTGTATTTCGTCATGCCAATGGTACTAATTGTAATATATGTTTTCAATATTTATCGTTGCAAATAAACTGGGAGTAGTAACACATATAAACAAGTCCTGGTAGCAAAAATACTAAAATGTGGTTATTTTCATTTTTTAAGAAAAATGGATGCAAATTATTTATTTTTATCATAATCTCCAACGGTACTGCACAAGTTTTACTTGAATTGTGTAGAGAGCAACTGTTGAGTTCTCCTTTTAGGTACATGCATGATGTATCCATTATACAGGTAATTACCTCAAGTTTTATAATGCTATAAGGGAGGCCTATCCAGACATTCAAATGATTTCAAATTGTGATGCTTCATCAAGACCACTTGACCATCCTGCTGATTTATATGACTTCCATGTAAATTTCTCATCCTCTGGAGTTCTGTTCTGCAGTACTTCTCATTCTTTGTCATCATTGTCAAGGCTTTTCCCATTTATTAAATTCTAACTATTCCTTTTTTTTCTAGGTCTATACTGATTCTAAGACTTTGTTTTCGATGAAGAGTACATTTGATAGATCATCTCGTAATGGGCCCAAGGTATGTTATATGCCTGGACTTCCATTGCTCTGTGGACCTTTTCATTTGTGGTGATGCTTGTAAAATAGCACTGTGAAATCTCCCATCTTTCATCTTTATTTTAAATTAACAATCCAGGACTTAATGGCATCTCTCTTGGTATATTCGTAGGATGACCTTGGTCATCTATTTCTTAACAATAATTCAGTAACATCCACAGTTCATATATGTCATGTGTGATGATGTTTCCATGTTTTGGATAATCTTGGAACCTCATTGCTTCTGTTGCTTATTCGCTCGTCACATTATAGATGCACTGCCTGTTATATCTTCGCATCCCTATTGGCCATTCTTTCTTAATATATGTCTTGGTTGCAGGCTTTTGTTAGTGAATATGCTGTTTGGAGAAGTGATGCCGGTAGAGGAAGTCTACTTGCTTCATTGGCAGAGGCTGCTTTCCTTACTGGACTGGAGAAGAATAGGTGATCTTTCCTTGAAACAATCTTCTTCTTTATGGGTTGTGTGACAGATCAGATTTGAGCTTTCCTGGATAGGGCTTTATTAAGATCTACTGACAAATGCAACGAGATATTTACTGTAACTTGTTGTTGGTTCTTTGCAGTGATGTTGTTCATATGGCAAGTTATGCACCACTCTTCGTGAACAATAACGATCAAACGTCAGTGTTGATGACTCCATGGTTTCTTCTTTGTGTTTTTATTGATTTAACAAGTACTGTAATAATGCTTGAATCAAACAATCAGGTGGAACCCAGACGCCATTGTATTTAACTCCTGGCAACAATATGGAACTCCTAGTTACTGGATGCAGACTCTTTTCCGTGAATCCAGCGGTGCTATGATTCACCCAATTACAATCACTTCCACATACTCTGGTTCTCTGGCAGCATCTGCAATTACATGGCAGGATTCTGAAAATAGCTTCCTAAGAGTAAAGGCAAGAATTTTTTCTAAACCTACTCTGCATCTGTAGGAGGTTCCATCCCTCATGAATTGATCTTGAAATCTCCTGTGCAGATTATAAACTTTGGATCTGATCCAGTGAGCCTCATGATCTCTGCAACTGGGATTCAGGCCCGTGTTAACGCAGTGGGATCAACTGCCACTGTTCTCACATCCAGTGATGTGATGGATGAGAATTCTTTCAGTAACCCGAATAAGGTCAGCAACCATTTCTGCTTTCTCTCTAAATGTGACACACATCTCAATGTGTAATAGAGTTTGTAGTTTTGGTCACTGAAGCCAAAGCTTTGCTCATGACAACCAATGCAGGTTGTACCTGTCAAAAGCCAGCTTTCCAATGCTGCAGAGCAGATGCAAGTCACGCTTGCTCCTCACTCCTTCTCCTCATTTGATCTTGCGCTGGCCCAGTCCAAACTCGTGGCAGAGATGTGAAGCGGCAACACAAGGTTAGCGACAGAAGCACAAGAAATACACGAGATGTGATATGTTAATACTGGAAAGCGGTCCATATATATGCATGTATCTTGAAGCACTACTGTATAGTGTAATACACAGGAAATGATGAATAAAATTCACTCCAGGCTTGCTTGCTTCTTTTCTTTTTTTTTTTGCTTTCTCCATATTTGTATCGGATGAGACTGATGGCACATTGCCACCATGTTGATTTGTTCCAAGGATAACAAATATGGGCTATTTGGCCTGGGAAAGAGAGAATAATTTGGTCTAAGGATAATAAATTTGTAGAGAATATCTGAGTTTGATTAAGGATTTAAACTTGAACTGAAGTTGGCATTTAAACTTGGGAGAGATTTAGGCTCAGATTAAGGACTGAGAATATGAAATTAGTATTGAGCAGATCCAAATGGAGTTCAATCCCTATTAGGATGGCTGTTGATTCTTTGTGGATAAGTTTCACTGTAAATCTGGCATGTTCCCCGCTAGGTATATTGACTAGTCATTTACACTTTGGGAAGCTTACAAGAGAACAAACTCAACTGGTGGTTTGATAAAATCATGATGAGAAGAAAAGATTGGAGAGGGAAACTTGTGTCTTGTGCATTGATGAGAACTTTTCCATTAACCCCGGATAAGGTTAAGCAACTGTTTTTCTACTTTTATCTATGGATGTAATGCACAAGTCAATGTGTGGTAGAATTTGTGGTTTTGGCCATCTCAAGCCATAGCTTCGATGCAGGAGCAGATGCAAGTATCAGTTGCTCCTCATTCGATCTTGCGCTGGGCCGGTCCAGTCCAAACTGGTGGCTGAGATGTGCAGTCGCAACGTGCACGAGGTTAGCAATAGAAATGCTTGTGCTTATCGTCTTCCTCGATATATTTCTGTTGGATGAATCAAGATGAGCAGATAAAGAAAATATGCTTGGGCTCTGGCTGTACATTTTGGCTGGAACCCAAGTCACTACGACTTGTGCTGCCTTGTAAGCTGGGATCTCCAGGACTTCAGCGAATTCTTCCTTGGTGGCTTTCTATAAAAGCCGGGTCTACGATTCGTTTGGAGCATATAGAGTTTTTTATATACACGTTTTCCTAACCGGTATGATTTTTTTAAAAAATATAATAAAGTTACTTTAAAATCTATATTAATTCATTCTTAAATTTAAAATAATTAATACTACTAATGACTTGTTCCGTTTTAATATGACAATAATTATATTATGACAATAATATTATGACAAGAAAATGACCAATGTTTACAGGTATGAGTATAAATTTGTTATTAATGCAATCAAATTAGAGCTCGTAAATTTTAACTTTCGAATGAAAGTTACCATGAGCAGACTAGAATAGGGTTCTGTAAGTTTTTTATTTTATTGAGGGGATCTGGTTTTGTTACATTTTGTAGTGTGATTTTGAAACAGTTTCGGAATATTTTCTTCACACAACAATTTGAAACAGCAAGATATAAGTCTTTTTGATTCATGTTCATCGATCATATTGAATTTAGCTTCCACCAAATTCATTGAACGTTGACTTTCGAAGCTTTTGATCAAGATCGTTTACCTGTATACCTTGATATTTGGATGCATATGTTATATTTGGAAATATAATTATGTGCATTATTACTTTGCATATTTCTGTTGTTTATTACTGGAAAGAATCAGTACCATAAAAAGCTCTATCAGAAAAAGAAATGCAGGTAGTATCATTATCAATATTATTATTAAGAAAACCGGAGAAAATATGTACTAGAAAAAAAGGTCTAGTACATGACGTCGATGAGCCTGTCGTCGGAGCTGAGCGCGTCGACGCAGAACGTGACGCCGATGAGCCCGCTGCCGCCGGCGATGGTCTTGCATATGCACCGTACAGGGACGAGTTGGTGCCGGTGGCGAGTTGAGCCTGAGACGACGCAGCAAGGAGAACAGCGGAGAGGAAGAGAGCACTGGCGCCATTGTGGAAACCTATGTAAGTCTGCAAGATAATGTTGAAACAGATGGTTTTCTTGACGCCATTGCGTGTCAATTATATAAGCACCAAATTTTGCATGACATTTCAAGCAGTGGCGTAGCTAGGATTTTAGATTTGGATGGTCCAACACAGGTTTACCGATTTCGTGTACGTGTAGCGTGTTGTCCTCCACGGTAGCACGGTTTTTGCGTAAAAACCATGACGAGTAAACAGTTGTTTTACGACGTTTTGTCGTATCGTAGTTTTCGTCTAAACCGCACGAAAACCGCGCCAAAAACCACGAACGCAATTTAAATTTGAATCAAATTTAAATCTGTGTTGTGCCGTGGTTTTCGCTCAAATCGCGTCACATACCGCGGTTTTCGTGGCAAAACGCGAAATTTATGTTTGTGATAAAATAAATTTTTTTAATTTTTTAAATTCGCACAAAATTATTCAAACGAAACCGAAAAATGTCGTGTCGCACCAAGCACGATACACAAAAACATGACGGTTTTCGCGGTTTTCAAAATCCTAATACAACATACATATCTTTTAAAAATATCGTAAATATAACAAAATAATAAAATTATATATAGGTATATATATATATATGTATATATAGGGTAGTTCTTTGGGTGATCCCGGAACCACCGGGACCACCCTAGCTCGGCCACTGATTCTGATTTCAAGCATGTTTGGTTGCTACCCTGAGCAACATCTGCCTGACCGGATGCACGCCGGAGATACGCCTGGACTTTGTTTGGTTCGTGGCCTGATGCTTCGAGTACCTGCCTGACCTGAGCTCGTCGGGCAACTTACCTCGCTTTAATATAGTTTTGATATAGTTTTGGTTTATCACCTCTTAAATTCTGAATTTATAAATCAAAATCATAAAAATAAGACTAAAGATTAATCTCAGTTATTTAGTTGAAATAATCAGGATTATTGGTCACGATTTTTTAAGCAGGATTATTGGTCATGATTTTTTTAAACTAAAACTATTACAAATTAATTTTGATAGATGAATTATGAATTTTGAAAGATAAATATCTGCTCAGGCGTCCGAAATGGGTGGTCGAAGCTCAGGCGTCACGCTTGATGACTTGCTAATCATGATTACGGTAACAATCACGAATCCACGATTACGCGCGTGAGCTCTCTACCTCGTCGACGAACAACCATTCTCAAGCAAGAGACCACTATTAATTTGAGGAATAGACCGAAGATTAAAGAATGCTTTATGTTGATGGGAGGATTAACGAAGTTAATCACTTCTTTACCTAAACACAGTTTTTTGCCTTCAACCAAACAGAGCAAACGCAGGGATGCCTCGTCAGGCAAAAAGCAAAAAAATCAGGAAAGTCTTAGGCACCACTTTTACTCAGGCATATCACTCAAGATAGCAATCAAACAAGCTCTTAATGACCAGATCGATCGTCTCGAATCAATGATTATATCGTGGATTTGTAGAATCGATTATTGATTTCCCGTTAATTTCCCGCCCCATTAAATGATGCAACATCCTTATTGCCAGGAGGGAATTTACGGTTTTCTTTGATTAGATGAAAAAATAGATTTCTTTTCAGAGTTTATGATCTATAATAAAGATGCCGTCACAAAGTTTTGCCCCGTATATATGCCATCATATTGATGTTTTCATGATGTTGCTCATTTTCTCAATAATAAATACACGAATAGTTATGAAAAATTTTAGAACAATTTGATGGCATTATATTGTCACAGTATATATCTAATACCCTATAAAATTTGAAGTATAAATTCAACCCCCACACTGAAAAATAAAAATAACAAATTCCAACTTACGTTACATTGTGTTGCCTGTGTTGCCACCTCGGACAAGACCCCAGCGTCAATAATGTTGACGCTAACGGCACGTTCTTTTCAGATCACGACTGATTAGTCACATATAAAACGAAAAACATAATTACCATATAATTAATTGAATATTAATATAAAAAATAATAAATAAATTTATTATATTTTAAAGAAATTTTTATAAAAAAAATTTTCATACGAAAAGCAATTTAAAAAGCATGCTAACAAAAAAAACAAAAATAGCTAATCTGGAATAGCTACACTATGAGAAATCCTGTTTACCGAGTGCCTGGGACACTCGACGAAGGCTGTAAAATACTCGGCGAACACTTCGTCGAGTGTTACACTCGGCATATCTCACACGATGAACTTTGAGTCGATAAAGAGCACTTTGCCGAGAGTTTTCATCGGGCACTCAACGAAATCTTCGTCGAGTGTCCCTTCGACACTCGATAAAAAAATACACGTTAGGTTGGATGGACAAGGTGGGGAAATTTCGCGAGAGCCTAAAAACGCTCGGCAAACTTTTCACTTTGCCGTGCCGACAAAAACACTCGGCGAAATCCCTTTTCGTCGAGTGCTTTTGCAAATGCGCTCGACGAAATTATAAACTTCGCCGAGTGTTTTTAGAAATGCTCTCGGCAAAAGAGGATTTCGCCGAGTGCTTTTGTCAAAGCACTCGGCGAAGTTTGGGCACTCGGCAAAGAGGGTTCCCATAATCCCCGTTTGCCCTTTTTGCCGAGTGTTTCGGCCATTGCACTCGGCAAAGGCTCTCTTTGTCGAGTGTTACACTCGCAAAGTGACAATTTTAACCCTATTTCATTTGTTCGGTGGTATATTTCATAAATTTTTAAAATATACATCACATTCACAACCCCACATCCCCAATCATAACACCAATCATTCCACAACTCCATAAGCATCATTCCACATCCTCAATCATAACCCCAATCAAGCACAACCACATCAACAACCACAATCACAACAATCTTAGTCATAATTCACAATCCACAAGACATAAATATAATCCACAATCATAGTCACAGTCATAATTCACAAAACATAAACATAGTAGTCCACAGTACATAGTCCACAATTCGCAATCGAAATTCGAAGAAAACATAGTAGTTCACGTAGGTAGTCCACAATTACAATTGTTCAAAGAAAATTACCAGGAGGTGGCCACGGCGCCCAACCAACGTGGTCATTCCGAGGTTATTTGATGCCACCGACCGATGCTGCACAAAAGAAAAAGATAATAATATAGGTTGTCAAGATAGTAACATTCACAAATAAGAAAATTAAATACGAGGTTAAGTGACTCACCGGAGTGCCTACAACAGGATGCGGAGGAGTGAATACCACAGGTGGTGGCGGTACGACAGAATACCCATGTTCGACCGATTGTTTGCACGTAGCTGTACATCTCGGTCATCCTCATCTCAATCTCCCGCCGTTTTCTTCTTTCCTCTTCCAACTCGTCCTACAATATTCCATTCCAATGTTACAAAGTAAAGCAAACAATCAGTAAATATTAATGAATTGAGAAAAAAGAATTTTCTAACCCGCCATTTCCTTCTCTCCTCTTCCAACTCGTCCTACAATTTTCCATCCCAATGTTACAAAACAAAGCAAACAATCAGTAAATATCAATGAATTAAGCACAAAACCGAAAATTTCTCACCCGGGTTGCTGCACTTGTCTGTAAGCGGTCGGCCATGTGCGTATGGACGGGTTTTCGCTTGTGCTCTTTACTCGAAGCCGGGACGAGTGGGTGTACCGGCGTGTCGAAGAGGCGTCGCCAATCCAAGCATCGCCCATGCTTCTTGCCTCCTCCCCTCATGATGACTTCTTCATCAATATCCCGGGTAGTAGGATCAAAATCTTCCCCATGGAGCTTCCTTGTCATCGTGGTGTACCGACCGAGGCGGCCGTGGACGGTCGCATTGGTGTACACAGAGGGCCTATCCTCTCGGGTTGTAGTCGACATCGGACGTCGCCTTGTCCTTGTGGGCTAAAACCCATGCCTTGAACCGAGAGATAGGTTGCCCATCATACGACGCCGACTACGAATAAAACAATAGTATGGTTAAAAACTATTGAGCCTTGGTCGTTGAAATAAAAAATAGAACGTGCCCTAAGATGTTGAGGTGTTATACTCAACGACAACCCCGGTGGCGTTGAGGTCGCGGCTCATTTTTAAAATTAGATTTTGACGTGGTTTATTCCTGTAATAAGTTTTATGAAAGGTCACTTTGTCAAATTTTTGGGAGAAAAGCAGTACAAAATGATACACATTGCCATGCTGCTATAAGAGCTTGAATATATAGATGAAAGTATGGTTATACTATTTCTGCAGCCAAAATAAAAACCTTAATGACATCAACACAAAATACAATGGAATTGTGGAACAGAAATAACTTTAAAACAGCCATCTATGTAGCAACAGACAAGTATGACCACGAGTTTACTTTGTCTGTACAGCACAGATAAGTGACACCTGGTGAGCAATGCCATCAGGTGAACACAGCAGTCAGCAGCTGACTTCACTTAGATGTTAACATTTTAGTGGTAATAAAATAAGAGCTCATTTGATTCCTGCATCCTGATTGAAGATTCAAGTTTTTGCCCATGTTCTATCGTCACTGTCCCTTGGTGAGACAAAATGAAATCAATGGAAGGTTAATAATCTGGAATAGATGCAAAGGTGTACCCTGGTGCTCCTCTCGAGGAATAGTAAGCAACTCGAGTCTCATAAAAACCTACAAAACAATGTCGGAACAATATAATCCTTCTTGCAAAATGGATACAATAGTAGGAGATGTCTGTCTACTATCTACAAAAATAATAAAGGAGCATAATTTTACACTAATGCACACTTAAATAGATTTCATATCCAAAGAGTAGGACCATTCTCCAGTATGACACTCCCTCCGTTCCATATTATTAGGTGTTTTGGGTTGTCCTAAGTCAAACTTCTTCACATTTGACCAAGCTTACAAAAAAATGTAGCAACATTTCCAACAAACTACACTAAAATAAATACTTTTGAAGGAAGTCATGGCGAATGATCAATAAATAATTGGGGAAATTTTTTCATTGAGATGATGAAAAAAAATCCATAATAACGTGAAAAATGTAAGGTAAACCAGTGTACATTAACATACCAGGAAGGAAGGCAAGGATGCCCAGGAACAAGAGACCATATGCCTGAGAGTTATCGCCCTCCATGTGACCTGTGAACATAAAATATGACAGGAAGAGAAGAGAACATCCTAGGAGGAGGAATAGTGCCAGGGCAATTGACTTCCATGGGATTTTTCTCAGGGATTTTGGGGTGTAAGTGAACCGAAGGTCAACATCATCATTAAGGTTGCTGTCATCCCTGTCCTCTGTAGGAAGAGGAGCATACCCCGAACATTGCGTCTAGACGCCATAGTGCAGTGTCTGCATTTGAAACACAACTGTAAAATACAGGTAGAAAATGACTGGTATATACAGTAAGATCTAAGAGTTCAACTGACAAAGAAAAACTGAAATCCACTGTTGCTGTTAATGATAATCCAAAATTACAAGGTTTGCAAAAATAAGGTGCACCAAACAGTAACAGAGATGATATGACAAACAAAACTAAGGTTGTGGTTGCCATCGCATGTGCCATGCCAAGGGCCTCAATGGACTGCAGTGACATGGACAGCACAAATTTCATGTGAATAATTCTCATAGAAGAACTAACAGTTTTTATAGAATGATTAGAAAAATATAACTATAAGATAAAATTTTCTGCAATGCGACATGTAATTTGAAGCCAACTCAAAGAACAGAATCAAAGACAAGAACAGGATGGCATACCAGACAGATTTGAGTTTCTCTAGGTTGTTGCATATATCAAATAAAACCTTATGCATCAAGATGCGTATTAAAAGCTTTGATCATCTACAATCATCTGCAAACTAAGGCTAAAATGAGCAATCTATTCTACAGGATAACAACCTGAAAATATGGGCTAAACAAGACACATCTACCCTGACCTCCGGACACAAGTACTAACAAAATATGGAGTACATTAGTACCTTAATGTGCAAATTAGTTAGAATCTGAAATAGTACTAACAAAACATAAAGATCTCAGACTTTTATATCTGAAAAAAACACCTCAAAATATATTAGTCTTTAGAACCTTTCCAAAATCGTAACTTAGTTCTATATACTCCTACATTATAGCCAAGAAAATCATACCAGCAGCCGACTGTCTAAAAAAATCACCAATCTGAGCCTTTATCTGTCTCCTAGCTCTGAACCAGATCTATAGAAGAGGGGAAAACGAATTACAGGCAAGTCAGCAAAACTGGTCCGAGTGGTAAACAAATCACAGAAAGAAATCAGAAGAAGAGACAGGTGTGGCAACACCAGCGCTTGTCTCGGGAAAGGATTTGAAGGAACGAGGAGTCGAGGACCGGTGTCTGGGGGAAATAGAAGAGTAGCAGGGCAGAATGTAATAGAAGAGAAAAACAGTAACAGGATCATAGTACCAGTGGCTGACTTGCAAGAAACTGAACTTTTTGCAGGCACAATAAATTCATCTAAAATTCAGGAGCCTAATCTTTGGGACTGTAGAACCGATGAGTGAGTATTCCTAAAAAAGATGGAGTTCTACAGTTTTTATTACTCAGCCATGGAAGATCAATTACAGAAGGAACACAAAGACACAAAATTTAGTACGGTTCAAGGGCGCATCTTCAATAATGTGAGAGTCCAAAATTTTGCTAGCCACAGGATCCCCGGGCTAACAGTGTTCTAGGCTTGATTTTGGCAAAAGAAATTTCACAGATAGCAGCCTCTGAGATTTGACGAATGTTATCAATTTGTAGTGCTTAGATTACTTTTAGTTTTTCCAGTGACAGTGCTTACACTACAATCCGGCTGTACAATGGACTCTTACAAGATTATGGATTCAGTCTTAATAGTAACTCTTCAACTATGAGGGCTACAAGCCTAAGCAAAGCAAGCAAATGCTCAACATAAACATAAAAATAAAGGATCGAACTATGCTTTGAGAAACAAATTGTACATTTGGCATCATATCAGCTTGTCGTGGGGCAAGGAATACATACAAAATCTTGTAATTCACAGGCAAAATGTTCATTCTCTAGTTCAGACAGAAAGGGTTTACTTCAATCGTAATGGTCATTCCTAATTTCATTAAGGCAATATCACACGGCCACACAAGAAACCAGTGTTGGATCTAACATGGGACATGGGGGTTCAGTCGAACCCCAAACTTTTTGGGAACAAACAAACTGTTATTAGTATTAAGGTTAAGGCAAATTTCTAGAACAGAAGCTAGGGTTAACGCAAATTCGAGTAAAAGTGCGTGGGTACAGAGAGATGGGAAAGAGGATGTAAGTAACGGAGGCGGCCGAAGCAGCAGGACGAACGACGGCGACCCTGCTCGCTAGCTCGCGCGTTGGATGGGGATCGGCGCAGGCGGCGATGGTGGAGGCTGTGCTCACCAGGATGCGGCGGAAGCAACAGGACGAACGACGGCGCCCTGCTCGCTCGCGGGATGGATGGGGATCGGCGGCGGCGGCGGCGGGCAAACTGACGGATAACTCACGGCAGAGGCGAACTATAGTGGGTTTCTGATTTCACGAGAGCTGTGCCGGATTTCGCGGCTTTCGCCGTTTCGCGGGGATGGGGCACGGTATTTTTATTTAAATAATTTCGTGGAAATTTTAAAAAAATTTAAAAAATTATTTTAACATAATATATATATATATTTTATATAAAAAGAAATTTCGTGATGTTTGCTATGAAAATCGTGGTATATGGCGCGGTTTGAGCGAAAACCACGGCACAACGCGGATCACGCCACGACGCGGATTTAGATTTGGTTCAAATTTAAATTACGATTTTCGCGTGTTTTACACGGTTTTTGTGGTTTTCGCGGTTTTTGCGCGGTTTTGGTGCGGTTTTCGCGGTACGCACGAAAATCATTCATATTCAAACTGTTTATTGCCGATGGTTTTCGTGGCTTTCACGAATTTCGACCGAAATTCACGTGCCGCGAGGGCGACATGACATAATCCGCCGACATCAGTAACCCTGAACTATACGTCAAAATGGCGAGGGCAATTTAGTAATTTTTTGTTCAAGCACTCAATCCACCCGACTGCACATCCCTCCCCTGCCAAAACGTTGGAAATCTGGAAAAATAAAAACAATATCCATCAGTTCTAAATCCTATTTTTAAACGAAATCCATGATACTGAATCCTTGAGACGATAAGTTTTTATTTTTTTATAGAGTTGAGATGGTGGATACTCCCTCCATTCACATTTGATTAACTATTAGCTCTTGACTGACAATAAGACCAAGAAGTCCATTTATATGCCTGCAAACCAAAAGCTTGTATGCAAATAAAAAGACCAAGCAGCTACAATTTTTTATTGAATCAATTTGCCAAAAAGTCCAATTTTTATTAGATTTTCTCATTTTTATTAGTCCTGCTAAAATGTTTGAATATTTCTATTTAGAATGGGTTTTAAGCCCATTGATTTTTTTAATTTTGGATAATTTTTTGTTAAATTTTAAATTCTTTTCATGCCATTTTTTGAAAAAAATTGGAGAGTTATTCCACTATATAAAGCATGCTTGAAATGATTTGATCTCTATAATTTGGGACGAAAATATAAGTGGTTTAAGCCTACATCCTGCTATGACGTAAAGGGCACCCGTTCTAAATTATCTCCTTTTAGTGGTTTTTAGCAAATTACCACTAAACTGAAATGTCATGTAATGAATACATGTTTTTATATTGTTTTACGCCAAATTTCAGGAATTTACTATATACTGTACCACATTTTTTAAAAAATAAATGGCCGTGGCCTTTAATTCTCATCCGGAATTGACTTGATATATTGTTGAAGCAACCTCATGTTTGTTTTACTGCTAAGATTTTTTGGTGTAACCCACGTGCGTGACATGATGATCGTTCAACTGACAACTTTTTATTTTTAAAATGTTGTCTATAACAAATTAACGCTAGATGTACACGCTATGACGTAAAAAATGATATCATTTTAAAGAATTTTCTAAATTAGTGACTCATAGATCATATATAATTTAGATGCTATGATCATCTTAAGATTATTTATTTATCTCTGAAAAATTATTTATTGATGAAAGCATCAAAATCAGATTGTATAGGTAAATAGCCCCATATACATGTTGAGAGAGATTAATTAAGTTGATAGAAAGTTGTTAGATGTCTAATGGGATATGAGTAATGGGTCTACCAGTTATTTAAAAATTAAGCTGAGGTATTTCGTTTTTAATTGAGATACTTTAGTATTTCTTATTTAGTGGAGGCCTCAAGATGGATGTGGGTCCCAAATATAGTTTTTCTGTTAGCATTTAAATATAGTCAATATGCATATTAAATTATTGATTTCACTAATATAATAGTTTAAATATATCATAAGTTATATGATTAAGAAGTTATAATTATTTTATTTATGTTGTTCCTATAAGTGTTAGCAAGAGAAAGAGAAAGAGAAGAAAAGGGAGAGAGGAAGAGCTGATGACGGATAGGTGGAGGTCCATTTATGAGTTTTTTCTTATAAAGATAATTTTAATTATAATTATCATAGAGAGAGAAAACAAAGAAAATGAATGATGCACGCCGCACAAAGGATGGGAAGGAAAGGAGGGTTGGGATATTTTTCTAAAAACATACATCTAATAACAACCTAAAATAATGTGTGCATCGATTTAAGTGAAAACCAGTGTTTAGATATTTTTTTCTTAGAATTTTTAAGATTTTTCTGTAGTTTAAGAGTATCATATAGCGGTTTCTAAATGTTTAGAGGATGTTTAGTGGACTTTAATGCAACACAGGGGAGGAGAGAGGTTTGAGATTTTTTGTTGAAAAAAATAAATCTAACAACTTAAAATAATGTGCAATAAGTACACCAGATGGTCCATTGTTTTTATTTTAATTTAATAATTTTACTAGTGATTTAGAAATGTTTATATGATATTTAATGGACTATAAATGAAGATATAGAGGAAAAGCTAAGCTAGTTTTTTTCTAAAGATGATTTTAATTTTAATTATTATGAGAATAAAACAGAGAGAATGGAATGAAGGAGCATACCTGACGTATGTGTGCGTACGCAGCATTTATGGGCACAGGATAAGTTTATTTTAAAGATATAGATTGAGGGAGGTTTTGTTTTCTTTTAAAAATAATCTAAATATCTAAAATTATGGATCCACCAATTTTAATAAAAACTAACGATTAAATTTTTTATTTTATTAGGATATCATGTGATGACTTATGAACAATGATAGAATGATATATGATAGGAGCGTTTATAAAAAGTTTAATGAACTTCAGCTAAGCGTGCGTTTGTATAAAAATCAATAGAATTTTACTATATAATAGATTTACCTGTAGAATTTCTCTCAGCAAAGTTCTCATTTATCTGTTTTGGTTCAGCAGTTTACAGTTGTCGAGCAGGAGAGCACGTGCAGTTTGATTTCGGTCATTCTTCTTTTCTTGACAGGAACCCTGTTTACAAAGCATTCCAATTCTGTATCTGCATTGTTTCACTTGTCTAATTCACAGATTAATTAGAAAATTTCTTGTGAACTAACTGTTCCTTCAAGCTTTTTAGCACTCAATAATTTATATATTTTCAAAGTTGATATAGTTTTTGCTGGTATCCGATGGATAATTTTCTTGCTCACAGCCTCACGGTGGCTGCTCACTATATATATTTTGTTCTCTTTGGCTATTTTATAGAAAACCCTAGAGTTTTTTTTGAAATGGAGGGCCACGGTCCATGCAACGATCCACCTCGGATTTGATTCAATTCCGAGGTCATCTCGCGTCCAATACGAACTAGGCCCGAAATCCCTAATGGACGACCGTCGCATGGCCCACTATATGTGCTACCACTTTCGTTTTTGGCTCATTGGTTGTTTTGGGAATTTTCTTTTTTGGTCCACTCGTGCGATCAATTCGGCCCGTTACCAAATTTAGCGCACGTTTTCGACTTTCTTTTTGTATTTTTTATGGGCTTCATTATTTAGCAGCGGCCCAATTTATTCACACACACCAAATCGAGTTTTTAGGAGGCGTACTATTCAACCTATGTGTATACATATTGTATAGATATATACACATATAAAGTATATATATTTATATCTATAGTTATAACTATCTATAAAACAAGTAGTGTTTTTACATAAAATTTTCGTCCGTCGACTATTTTACATAAATAAAACCCCTTGAGTGTTTATAAAATTAACCCGCAGTATCAATGCGAAAAGAAAGTGAGGGCTTCGATGAAAAAAGACCTCCTACGCCCCTCCCGCCCGTCCCCATCCACGCCGCGCCCGACTTCACTCGTTGCGGCGCACGGGCACAACGCTTTATATATATATATATATATTGATTAGGTACATGTCCATTTAATTCTACTATGCACGATAAGAAGCTCAGATATCATGCTCTTTATTCAAACCCGAATTTTTTAGGATGGCGCGCGTAAACAACCACACTAATAAATTTGAAGTACATATCATATATGTGTTTCCCATTTCAAGGTACAACAAATGCTAAGATTTTACTTTATTTGGTTATGTTTCGTATACTGGTAAAATGGTAATATGTCTGAGAGAGGATGGAAGTTTATGTTGATGAATTCATGAAGTGCTAATTAAGAGAACAAGTACTGATAATGTTGGTTATTTTTATTT
Organism: Oryza australiensis; assembly: GCA_019925245.2. NCBI lineage: Eukaryota > Viridiplantae > Streptophyta > Magnoliopsida > Poales > Poaceae > Oryza > Oryza australiensis. The sequence goes on from JAIFGZ020000536.1 coordinate 45,442, forward strand.
TTACAGTTACATGGGATATATGTTTTATACAATTTGGTTAAATATTTTTTTGATAGATAATAGTTTCCGAAATTTTAAAGTACTCACATGATGTATTTTGTAAAAAAAACGTATATTGCACGTACACGTGTACTATTAGTTGAGAAAAGGAACCTAAAGAGACATTCACAATATAATTCTTCTCTTTACAGATATGCCATTATATTTGACAAAATAGTGTTTTTTTGTCCTCTAGTTCAACCACAGCTGGTTTAGCCGCTGTTTTCTTTTACGTTCTCACATGAGAACAAGAGGTGCGTTAATTTTTAATCCAAAACATCTTCTTAGAATGCCCAATTTTCTGTGTTCTTTCACAGCAAAATTCAAGAAACATATTTTCATCTCCATTAGAACTGGATAAAAATATCTATATTTAAGATATTCTTTCGGTTGAAAAATATAATGCGTGCATGCATTTTAGTTTTTTATTAATAATTACGCCAAAACAAGTAGATATGTAGTGCCATGCGTGTGGTGACGCTATATTCGTATTTCATATGAAGTTAATTTTATAATTATTGATGATAAGTTATCAAATAAATCATTGGTCAAGTTATCAAAGATCATGTCAAAAACTAATATGCCCTATATTCCTCAAAGAAGGGAGTACATACTTAATCATATACTTTTTCGCCAGTGACGGATCTATAAACGGACCAAGAGGGGGCTAAATAACAAAAAGCAAAAAAATTTTGCTCGGTGTATACAGTACGCTACTAATAGATATAGCAAATACCGATATTGATTCGAAGTGCTCAAAAATACCATGATGAAGATAAAAATTACCAAATACAAAGAATCTTTCTTAATAAAAAATCCATTGAGCCTTCCTTAATAAAAAATCCATTTGTGATGTCTTTTGTCTTCACAAATTCACACCACTTGAACCATCATGTTCAATGCAACATAATTTTTAAAATGTTAAATGTCATACTTCTTCATATATAAAGATAGCATTATAAAAAATATAGTAAAACAATACGCACTTCGGGCCCTCGCGTGGCAAATTTATCTTACGGTTTTTTAAACCTTAAAAGCGCTTCAAAATTTTATTATCTTCAATGGATGCAAACAAATCCCGCTCAATATAGCATATCATGCTATTATTCATCCAATTATCATTCATTTTATTCCTCCATTCAGTCTTAACAATATTCATAGCGGAGAAGGCTGCTTTTTGCCACCGGCAAAATCAATGCAAATTCAATAAGACGATGCACCAAAGAGATCATTAGGATCACTCTAAAAATATAAATAGATTAAACAAATCAAACCATTAGAATATAAGTTTAAAGGGTTTAACCTAAAATAACTTTACATGTATAAATATCTCTAAAATATGTCTATCACTTTGAATCATCTTCTCGACAAGGTTACCAAGATCAATACAAGTGCCAAAATCTGAATCATTCCTGATTTCATCAATAAAAACCAGAAGGTCGTCCCTTAGCTTCTCACAATCATAATCACTAAAGTCGTCTTTATAGATCTTAGCAAGCTTAACTAATTTCTCTATCTCAAAGTTGGCAAAAGAACCATTCGGATCAAGGCAAGCAACACATCTCAAGAGTTGAGTGGATCTTTATGGAAACCGATTGTTTTATTCACAAAGAATCTGATCAATCACATCAATGAAAATCCCATGATGCAAATGATGGTAGTGCGTCACTAATTTGGCACCACAAAATTTAGAACAACCTTTAACTGGTATCATATCTTCCTGTTAACGCCAGAATTTGGTAAGCCCCGGTGTCCTGTGTTCATATCGACTCAAAGCTAGAATCAACTTGGAGTTCTACAAGCAGCCGATGAGGGTTTTCTGTTATCAACATCTTCAGCAATTGGATTCTTGTTAGATTTGGTTTGGAAAATCTTATCCAGAAGAGACCAAATTCAAGAAGGATGCGACTTGTATCTATTAATTAGGAAGAGTTTGTTAGCTTCTATTTTATCTTTGAGAAAGTGTGTTAGTGTCCAATAAGGACTCGGTTTGTTTCGTTTTATCTTTAAGAAAGTTTGAATCGTGTCAGCCTACAGGTATAAATATGTAAGCCTGAGGTTTATGTAAAGATCAATCTCTCAATCAATACACTTCGGCACATCGTCACCTTTTTTCATCTATTCTACTTTATCATCCGGCGGAACTTGGCACCTAACGCGGGGCTGCATCGGCTTCGATCTCCGGTGAAGGGGTAAGTCCAAGGTCCCGTCGGCTCAGGCAATCGTATTGGCTACATCAGCGTCGTCCAAGGCTACATTAGTACATTCGACCTCTTGGATTACTACGATTCGGTTAATATCTTTGCCTGATTATTTATCATATGTCTCTATTGAATCTAGTACTAGTATCTCGATTTGGCTCTATCGGCTGTTTCTCACTTTAGGGTTTCTCTAGATACCGGTTAAATCATTATATTAGATTAGATTAGCTTAGAGCATCCATCACCCTGAAAATCGGTCAAGGGCTTAATTGTCTAGACATTGCATTTATTTTCATACTTAGTGCTGCATCAGTTCAGTTTGACCTACTAAGTCGTGATTAGAACCATGATCTCTAGCCTGCTTGTTGGTTGTCAATAAGGGTTTCATCGGAGTTTTAGCCGATTGAGTTATCTGTACATGGCATCGGCTATGCTACGAATATATATAATCTTTGTTTTAAGGTACGTTTAGACATAAGTGATTTATACTGTCTCAATACGCTACCGATCTATCCTAGTCACTTGATCTAAACATATTTTGAGACCTATATTATATGTTGTTGATATCTATAGCCGATCCCATGGACGTTGCATCAGCTTGTAAGGGATTGCATATGAGTTGGTTTTTAGCCAATGACAAGAGAGTATTCATTATTCTCCAGCCGATGTATGCTTAATATTCATATCAATATCTATGTTATCATGTGATCGGTTTATGCTATTATATCATCGTGTTTTCGTCAGTCGATCGTCTTTATATAGATGTTTGCTCAGCACACTGCCGATGGATCAAAACCTTAACTGCATCGGTTGACATCGGCATCGGCTGGAATCGCGCTATCGGCCTATTAGCTGATCAGTTGTCTTGGCTACTGACCTATCGGCCGATATGCTTTATGTTCTGCTGTTTTGCATACCTTGTCAGTGACAGGATCAAACTGACTGGCACACCCACGCTTCATCAATTTTAGGACCTGCACTAGAGCTAAGCAGATCTCCCAAGCCAGCGTGTGCTTTGATGTCAACACATATTTTGGCACGCCAGTGGCGATACGGATTTGGCATCAACACTTCCATATTAGGAATGTCTATCTTCTTTTGGACACAAAAGCTTTTTACCTCTTCAAAAAGATCATCCCAACCATTTTTCCTCATGGCATTCATGGTTCTCATCACAGAACCAATCAATCCTATTGCACGAACAATGTTCTGATTTTTTCTTTGCAAACATTGTGACAGTTCTTGAGTCAACCCCAATACTCTAATCATTAGATGTAATATGAACACAAATTCAAATGACTCCATTCTTGTTATTAATCCAGATGCAATAGTTTCCTTTTCCCCATCAGTTCCATCTTCACTAACATTCTCTAACACCTCAAGTACTGAACCCCAGATGAGCATAAGACGTGCCAATGTTTTGTGATGTGTTCTCCATCGTGTATCACCAGGTCTAGCAAGACTAGTTCTTGGTTTTTCCCTCTCCTAGGAAAAACAACACCACTATCTAATTGCTGAACAAGATGGTCATGATGATTTTGGAGGAGTTGATCCTTTCTTTTGCAAGAAGCACTAACAAGTAACAACATTGACAATTGAAGTGACATAATTGAAGAAATCAAATGTTAAAGTACAACAGTTGGCTACTGAAACTACCACAAGTTACAATTGATGAACAAAACAGTAGATGTAAAATGCAAATGGGTTTTCATTCATTACCAGTCTTTGTAATCCATGAAACTGTCCTCTCATGTTTGAGGCTCCATCATATCCTTGTCCTCTAATCTTGGAAATAGATAGACTGTACCTCCTAAGCATAGTATCCAATACTTCTTTTAGTGAATGTGATGTGGTATCAGAAACATGTTCAATGACAAGGAACCTTTCAATGATATTTCCTTTATCATTGACAAACCTACAAGAGAGAAGTAAAAATTTAGTCACTTGGAAACAACAAAATAAAATCAATGAAATACACAGATTAAGAGATGGTGTATACCTCACAACCATAGCCATTTGTTCCTTAATAGATGCATCACGAGCCTCGTCAACAAGCACCGCAAAGCAACAATCTCCTATTTCATTTTTTATTAACTCACTTGTCTCCTCTGCACAAGCCCTAACCAAATCTTTTTAAACTATTGGGCAACTCATTTGATTATTGCCTGGAGCATTTTTATCGGTCACAAGTGCAGCCTTCGGATCCTTCTTTCTATACCATTCAAGCATCTCCAGAAAGTTCCCTTTGTTTCTTGATGTTTTAGACTCATCATGTCCACGAAATGCTAGAGCTTGTAAAAGGAGAAATCTAGCAATGCCTAACATAATAGTTAAACGAGCTTTATATGCCTCCTCTTCGCTGCACTTATCACATCCACACATATCAACACTTTCTCTGATTTTGCAAATCAAGTGCACGCTTTCTTGCATTACTATGAAAGTCATCAATTGATTGAGCATGCTCCTTGAAAGAATCCTTTGTATTCTTTCAATTTCTGAACTCAACTCTAGTGAATGTATCATTACTATGAAACCCAATTTGTTGTGGCTTAAAGAGATAGCAATAAAAGCAATAGGTTGCATCCTTGGCTACATTGTACTCTAACCAATTAAATTGATCAAACCATGATCCAACAAATCCTCTTGGTTGACCTTTACGATTGAATTTTGTTTTTAGAAACTTATGACCTGCCGGCCTATATGGATCTTTCTGTAGATATGCTCTCCTAGCCTCATCTCTAATGTCATGATGAAACTCATCAATTGGCTTTCTATTCCCTGGATCATCAACTATATCTCTCAAATCAAGTTCAATCCTATGTCTATTTTGATCGGGCTGACTCTCTTTATTTATGGTATTACTATTTGATGCATCTTTCTTAGCCTAGTATCTTTCCATTCTAAGACATTTTATATGAATTAAGAAATAAGTAGTGCAGAGAATTAGAGATACTATTTGATGCATCAAATGTTGTAGACAGTATAAAAAAATAAGGAGGATTTTGATTTTTTTTCTCACCTGAGAAAAAGGAAGAACACTGTAGGGCATTGACTATATCTTCCGGCAAGAGAGGGGGCGACCAGGGGGCAGTGTCGTACTGGGCAGCCAGCCAGGCAGCTAGCAGCGCTATAGCGGCAAGGCTGCAGGTAGCCGACCAGCACATGACAAGGCAAGCAGCCGGCAGCGTCGTAGCAAGCAAGGCAAGATAGGCAAGACAGGCAACAACAGTGCACCACAGCAACACGGCAAGGCATTGACAGTGACAGGTGATAGCACACCACAGAGGTAGCCTGGCAGGCACCGACGCCGCACAGCAGCCGGCGCGCCGCGTGCAAGTCGACGAGGGCAGGCAGGCACACAAGATCGGGTGACGCATGATGTGTCTTTCCACCTTCCTGATTTTTGTGGGATGTTTAGGAGGGGTTATGGGTTGTCTTTCATTAGGGGGTTAATGGGCTGCAAGCCTTTTTATGCGACTTTTTAAAAACAATTTGGGCCTCGCCCCGAGCTGCAGCCAGAGCCCATATCCGCCCCTGTTTTCCGCATGTTCATTCTCTCTTTGCAAATCCATAACTTAAATCCTCGTTTATTTCAAAATTAAAGGACATACATGACAAATGGCTAGATATGCTAAGGAAAAAAACAATGTCTCTATCAGTGTTCTTCATGGAGCAACAAAAGCGGCAAGTTTGGCGAGCTCGAAGCTGTCGTCGTCCTCCGCGGTGAGCAATGGCCTGACATTACTCTTCCCGAACCCTTTCTCGCATTCCTCCACCGCGCTGGCCGACTTCTCCACCGCCGATATCGCCTCCGGGAACCTGCCGGTCTGCACGTTGTAGAAGATGCCAAGCTGACCCTGCAGCACGCCGGCGTACACCGCCTGGCACGATTGGAGGCACGCCGTCGTGGCATCGCTGGGTTTCAAGCCGCCGCCGTCGTCCTTGAGGATGCTGTCTATCTTGGACTTGGTGCTCGTCGCGTTGGATGTCAGGAGGTCGATGGCGACGATGGCGAGGTCACTGTAGCGGCTGGCGTTGAGGCTCCGGCCGTCGGAGCCAAGCGCGTCGACGCAGAAAGTCACGCTGATGACGCCTCCGCTGCCGCCGGCGACGGTCTTGCATGCGCCGGACATAAACGAGTCGGCGCTGGCGGCGAGTTGAGCCTGAGACGCCGCGACGAGGACGACGGCGAAGAGGAAGAGGGCATTGACGGCGCCATTGGAGGAGGCCATTGTCGAACCTCGATCGATCTGGTAAGATGATGTCGAATGGGATGTTTTTTTTTCTGGACGAACACCTTTGTGGCCTTGCGCGTGAACAATTAATGATTGCATAGCGTTGATCCGTGGAATCGATTGTTGATTCCCCGTAAATTTCTCTCCAATTATGACTAATGCATCATTATAATGTGCCATAATGCAATTAATTAAGCTAGTAAAACTATGGCTTCGGTCCATTTTCATTTTCATATTATTAAAAACTGAGATGTACTGGATAATCTAATGACAAAAGATGTATAATTTCAACCTTAAAATCTTTATAATTTATTTGTAAAAATTATCTCTTCCTCTAAATCTCGTTTATATTATTAAAAACTAAGACCTAGAGGGTGCAAATTTCCTCGTCTTTCCGTTTTGTTACGCGCGAGGTCAAATTTTTTCCACACCCCAAATGCAAATGGAAATGAAAGAAACAAATTAATCAACCTTGATAGCTCGATCGAGAAACTTTTAATTAGCGGAGCAAGGCGAAACCAAGCTTGACGAGGTTAATGGCGACGACGCCACCTTCCTCCATCGTCAGCGGCGACGCCACCTTCCTCTTGCCGAATCCATCCTCGCACTCCTTCACCTCACCAGCCGTGACTTGCTAAAGCTCGACCTGGCCTCGTCCGTCGACCCTCCCGCCTCTGATGGCGGCGGCGCAGCCGGGCTAGGCTGGCTCCGCACCACGCCGCCGTAGAGAGACCGGCACGTACGACCGGAGGCACTGCATGCCTGGCGACGTCGTTGTTCTCGCCCGGGCCGCCGCCCTCCCGCAGCAGGTCGTCGATCTGGGCCGCCGTGCGGGTGGCGTTGGCGGCGACGACGGCGAGGTCCTGGTAGGTGCGGGCGTCGATGCCGCCGCCGACGGAACCGCTCACCGTCTCCATGCAGAAGGTGAAGTCGACTGAGCCGCTCACCGCCTTGCATGCAGGGATCAGCAGGTCGCCGTTCTGGGCGCAAAGAGGAGGCCTAGGGCAGCAAACACCATGAGATCCATGGCACTCACATCACATTACGGTGCTTCAACAATGGCGCTTCCATTGTATGCGTACCACGTAGTAGATCTTAATTTTTGTGTTCTTTGCTTCTTTGGTGTATATATGTTGGAATTTTTGGCATTTTTAATTTTTTTTAAAGATTTACAAAAATAACTTCCGAGTTTCGAAAATAACAAAACTAATCTCCTCCCGCCCTCCGGGAGGGCGTGAAGGAAAAACGTCCTCCCGAGGGCGAAATATCCGACGTGGCAGACGGCCGTGCGGGGCCGTCTCGCGCGCGTGGTGGCATTTTTGCGGCGGCCCCCTTCCCGCCCTTGGTAAGGGCGTTTTTCACCGTGCACGGGCCGCCCGCAAAAATGCCGGCGCCCGGCCTTTTGCAAGCGGCCCTTCCCGCCCTTGGTAAGGGCGTTTTTCACCGTGCACGTGGGCCGCCCGCAAAAGGCCGCCGCCCGGCATTTTTGCAGGGCGGCCTTCCCGCCCTTACCAAGGGCGTTTTTCACCGTGCTTACGGGGGCCCATTCCCGCCCTTCCGAGGGCGTTTTTGCCCAAACCCTAATTGCCCCGATCGACATCGACCCACTCTCTCTCGTGTTGTTTGAGATGTAAAATGTTATCGTTGTATTTTGTGCTAATATAACAAATCCATTGGATTTGTGGTATTGTTGCAAATGTAACCGTCTTCGTGATTTGTCGTATTGTTTGAAATGTAAATGTTATCGTCGTAAGGATGCAAATGTAAATATTGTTGCAAGTGTAAATGTTCGAGGTATCGTACATATGTTGTTTGCATTACCTGTGAACATATTGTTTTAACCAAGTTAACTTAGTTGCAATGGTTAAGCAGTTGTTTGTCACAGTGTTACATAACCCATTAGGTACGGATGATGCAATACAACTAACTCATCCCCCACAAGTCAAGGCTCGGCTACCTACGAACCGTTCAAGGGCGATAAGCTTGTCATCAATTTTCTCTTTCCTTCTCGGCGTTGTACTCCTTTTGAGTTTCACATTCGTTACTTTTAGGTCGTTATATTGGGAATGACATTGTCGATCCACCTAGTGAATCCACACCTTCTTTGAATGCCCGGTAAAGAAACACATGTAATCGGTTAGAGAGCCACTAGAGCGAAGACGTTTGCATAATTGATAAAATGAAAGACGTACAACGAAGTCGTTGTCTAAGTTGGGGCAAATGAAATATCTCCGACCATATGTTCGTGGTTCAAATGAGGTAGCCATCTTGCAACGATCCCTACAACCACACATAGGACGCTCCGACCATTTAGGGAAACCCGTGGGTTGTTCCTCCAAGCTAAGCTTGCGATTTCGACGCGATGTTCATACTCCATCCAAGCCTGAATGAATTGTTCTCGACTCAGTTGTGTTACCGTCGACCGATCGAAGCAGGTTTAACCGTATCGATCCAATCTTTGTATGGACACCGACGTACATCCTCCCGGTTGCACATTTTTTATGGTCGGAGTTAAAAAATGGAACAAGCGAAAAGGTTAAAGAAAAGAAAAATTATACTCACGACAAAATCGTCATCCGCAATCTCGGACACACGAAGCATCTTTGTCCTCTAGTTGCTTGTCTTAATTCAAAATAACAAACACAACATATAAGTATCACAACAACAATAAAACAGCTTTACGTCTCACAATGATAAATATTACACGCACGACGTATGGCAACAACATGACAAATAGTACAAATATCGATCACCACTAGATTGAAAAGGAGCAAACAAAATAATCAAGCCATTGCATCTCCAAAGGACGACGTAGTCGATGCACGAGCACGTCTAGGACGTGGTCGCCTCGTTGTTGTTCCTTCTCCGGATGGACGGCTACCATCGGAGGGCTGTCCGGAAAGTCCCGAACCTTCGACGGTTGAAGTTTCGAATTCTTCGGACATTTTTGTATGTATGTCCGCGCTCATCGCATTTGCTACAACGTAGGGTTCTTCCCCGGCCTCGGACTCGTCCATGTCGCTTCGATGCGTCTCGACCGACGACGTCCCTTTTTCATCCTTAACTTCGATGGATCTGGAATGTAGAACACTTGTGGCCGCAGTGTTGTGTACGATCCAGATATCCCAAAACCATATATCTCCTCCTTCCACGTATGAAAAATTGATTCTTTCCCGTAGTACGGTGACACATAAATATCGGAACTATGCCGCAGCCTCCACTGCGGCAAGGACGTGTGAGCAAGGCGGATGTCTAAGCTTCGGCTTCATACAATGGCGGCTACAACCACCATCCGCATGAAGCACACATTCCGCACAGCCTTGAACATGGTTGATGCCTCGCCTTCTCCCGTCGCGACACACATGATCTCGTACCGAAGAACTTGGGTTCCTTGGGGGATTACTCTGTGCTTCATAGCCTTCAGAATTTTGTCTTGCATATATTTCGTCACCACGTTGCCAAATACAATTTTGTTATCGACCATTAAAGGGATATTTTCTTAAATCTATCCCTAAAATATGCCTGAGTGCCATGAAGGATAAATTCCACAATACCCACCAATGGAAGCCCCCTAACTCCTCGCATCACCCGTTGTGCACCTCGCGAGTTCGTTGTCATTATACCATATCGAGCTCCGTCGGTGTCATACAACAGAGACCACTTTTCTTTCGGTTCATTCTCTATCCAAGGTGGGAGAAATTACGTATTGATGGTGCGACCTCCTTCTCATTGTTGGCGGGTCATTATGCAATGGACCAAGAGGTACAAGCAGCTCGTCAACGTGGCAAACGAGATTGCTCGTCGGTTTGCTTCGTTGTGAGCTCATCCAACCTTCTCCACATCTCATTGAATTTTTCTCTTGATTTTGACCACATAGCCTCTTGAATAGATCCATCGTGCTTGTTCTTGAATTGTTTGTAGAAATTGGCTCCCATATGACGCATGCACCACCTACTCCGAACATCATGCCACCTAGCCGGAAGTTCCCTCTCCGGCCAACCATTCTCAAGGTAGTCGATTGCCCTCAAGCATGCCGGCATGACGATCATGTATGAGACAAACATTAGGCCTCATACGAACGACTTGGCATCGAACTCTCTCCAAGAACCAATACCACTTTCGGTGTTCTCACTCTCGACAAATGCAAACGCCATAGGTAACACCGGTTGTTCCCATCCGCTCCAATCGCCGTCGCATCCGATCTCTCGTATTTGCCGCCGAAAGGTTCCATCTATGCACAGCACGGCGACAAGTGCACAAATGCGTTGATGCAAGCACCAATCGAGAAAAAGGCTCTTTGCAAGACGCTCTTGCTCGAATCGTAGATGATGGAAATGTCCGAATGTCGTAGTAGGTATTGGGGTTTCTCGAGCAACGGTGGCTAATAGACGAGGTAAATTGTCATACGATGCTTCAAATGTGCCATACCTCATCTCCAATATCTTTTGTTTCGCCCTCCAAGCCTTCGCATAGCTAATAGTATACTTGAATTTGTTCTCAATGTGCTTAATAATGGAGCCTGGTTCAAAATCCGTGTTTTTAACAACATGGTCAGACATCTCACCCAAGCAACAAACGCCGAGGTGATGTTGCGGTGGTACTTATCTACCCCGGCAGACATGTGTGCTCACCAACAATGCTCACTTTCCAATAGTCACTCCATTTCCCTTGTATGCATGAACGCGCCACGGACAATCATCCTTCATACACTTCACATCATACACATAGTTCGTAGACTTCACCTGTTAGTGATATGCCCTAGAGGCAACATGGAGATGTTGGATATCACGTCAATGTTTATGTATAAATGAATAAAGTGTTATTCAGCCCATGAAATAGACATCTTGTATTGATCAATAAGTACGTGACTTATTTATGAGACTCTTTATGTATGAATCTATTTCTAAACGATCCTCGATCATATGTCATATTGTTGGAACAAATATGATTCTAAGATCGGCATGTTTATTGATTGATGATCATGTCTCATAGATCATGGGTATGGAGATACCAAATCAATAAACATGGACATATGTGTTGGAGAACACATTGTTGGATAGACCCACCATGAGACACTACAGAATTAATGTGCCATTAGTTGGTCTCGGGTAGTGTTGGTACAAAGTCCTTAGACCCGAGATCACCATGGATTCCAACATGTGTAGTAGCCTACTTCGGGACTACTAAACGCTATTCCGTAATCGGGTAGTTATAAAGGTAGTTTTCGGGTTTGCTATGAAACATGGAGTGGGATGTGAGTGATCAAGATGGAATTTGCCTCTCCTTTGGAGAGATATCTCTGGGCCCCTCGAGGTAATGGATTATGGAAATGCATGGCCATGCTAAGTTGATTGAGGAGTCAATCAAGCAGGATAATCCAATACGGTTCGAGTGAATGGTTAAGCTATTGAAGGGATGGCACACATCTTGCCTATAGCTTAACCGGTATCGTGAGGCAAAGGGATTTGTGTACACATTACAGGTTCGAGCCGATATTATTCTTGTATACTATGGTGTCAATATGTGCCGCTAGGCGTCGCTATTGACAGTCGGCTGAGTTAGACTCGAGCCGACGATCGGCTAAGTTAGACTATAGCCGAAACCGAGTATACCCGAACCTACTGGTCGCACGCTTAAGGGGATAGAATAGATATTCGAGTTGGACTCGGATACGGCTCGATCGGATAGGGATCCGATCGGATAGAGTCGTATGGGCTTACGACGTGTGGGGCGGCCAACTCTATGAGATACGGATGAGATCCGATTCAAAATAGAGTCCTAATCGGCCACTAGTCCCGTCGGCCAACTCTATATAAAGGAGGGAGGGGTGGGAGAGCCGTGATACGTCAATTGCATCGCGTGCAACGAGTCGCCGAGATCAATCTCCACGGAAACCCTCCCCACTTTCGAGCCAAACCCTAGCCTTGCATCGCGTGCTAGCACACGGGTGTTCGGCGTTCGTCCCCGGACGTGTGGATACCGTAGAGGCGCCGCTACGTTGCGCGCCGTTGATCGGCTTCGGATCGGCTGCACCGGAGCGATCGGCGTGGTAGAATCGGCGCGGTCGGGCGCATCGGAGCGAGGCGTGAGAACGCGGCCGGACGACTCGAATCGGCGATTGGCGAATCGGTTGTCTCCGGAATCGGCTACACTGTTCCGGATCGGATTGCCGATTGGCTATTCCGCCGCACTCTACTCCAATCGGTAACGATCTATCGGCCCTTACTTGCAAGTGTTCCCTGGTTTGCGCGGTAGAAATTTTTGTTTTCGGCTAGCGTAGCTTCCGCGTAACCCTACAAGTGGTATCGAGCTAATCTTGCTTAGTTCGGGTTTTAGATTGGATCTGGAACAAGTTTTGCGCACGGGTTGATTAGATCAATCGGTTTTACGGGATCGTTGAGGAGAGTTAATGGTAATTGCGTTCCTTGATAGTGTATCGGAACGGCGTAATGTGATTACGTCGAAGCAATTTCCATGTAACTCGGTTTGAGTTGGGTTCGAGATAGCGTTCCTTGATAGTGTATCGGAACGGTATAATGTGATTATGCCGAAGCTATCTCGTAGTCCGATCTTGTTAGCTGCCTCGCGCCTACGCAAACCATCTCCTTGATAGTGTAGCGGGACCGCCGTGTGCGTACCCCCTATAGGTCGTCTCGGTGCCGTATCTCGCGATAAGTAGAAAACGTTTCTATGCCTAACTTGTTTTTGCAGAGAATGCTTTGAGATGGTATGGCCCTATTGTATGTATGAGATGCATGTGATGCATGTAATATTCTTTCATATGTGCAATCCCCGTAATATTCTTTCATACGTGCAATGCTTGTAATATTCTTTCACGACCTGCGAGTCGATGTAATCTTCAATTAGAGCTTCTATAGTAGTAGCTTAGTTTGAAGAAATCAAGCATTCGACACTCGAGAGAACGGTGATGAAGATGGAGATCATGTACACCGGCATGGAGATGGAGATCACCATGTGAAGGGGGCCATACTATTTCACTATATGCTATTCTTCTTGCTTTCATATGTGATATGTTTGTTTGATAGGATAGCATCCCTCACAAAATTAAGTAGTAATGATGCCCTTCCAAATGTTGCACCCGTCACCGTTATGCTCGTCAATGGTGGGTCCGCCAATGCAGAGTGCCATTCTCTATCATAACACGAGGGGGTATATGTCGGACATATCGCAGGAGCATTTGGTTTACTTAACAAGGCTATCAAAACAGTTTTGGGCCTTGGGGCATAGGTTGGCGCCGGGCATGGAGATGCCACACCAACAACAAGAGTCACATAGAGATGTGATTAGCAAGGTGTTGCTTACCGATGTTACTAATTTTCTAGCAGTGATGCCAAAGCTCACTAGAAAAATTAATTAACATGTGGATCTTGACCCAATACGTAACCTAGAGGGAAGGTGGAAAATACGTAATGGGAGTCTTATGTTAAATTGTTTAACAAAAGACATAGCATAAACATTGTGCTAAACTTTGCTTTTTTGTTGTAGAATAAATGGCGGCTAATACTATACCCAATACCTTTAATTTGCGATATATTCTCGAAAAGGAAAAATTAAATGGAACAAACTTTATGGATTGATATCGTAACTTGAGAATTGTTCTCAAGCAAGAGCGTAAGGAGTACGTTCTTGAAGTACCTTATCCGGAGGATTTGCCAAATAATGCCACTGCAATCGCACGGAGAGCTTACGAGAAGCACACCAATGATGCCCTAGACATAAGCCGTCTCATGCTAGCTACAATGTCCCCCGAGCTTCGTAAGCAATATGAGAGCAACGATGCTCACACTATTATTCGGGGACTGCGTGGCATGTTTGAGAACCAAGCTCGGGCCGAGAGGTTCAACACCTCAAAGTCCTTGTTTGCGTGCAGCTTGTTGAGGGGAATCCCGTCTCCGCATGTGATAAAGATGATTGGCTATATCGAGAGTCCGGAAAAACTAGGTTTTCCCCTTAGCCAAGAGTTGGCTACCGATGTGATTCTCCGCCGCTCCCTCCGAGCTTCGAGCCATTCATATTAAACTATCACATGAACAATATGGATAGAACCTTGGCTGAATTGCATGGGATGCTAAAGACAGTGAGGAGAGTATCCAGAAAACGGTCATCATGTGATGATGATGCGAAGGCAAAGCGCAAACCACTGTCAAGAAACTTTGCACCAAGAGGAAGTTAACTCCCGATGAGATCGCGAGTGCCTCCAATGCAAAGAAGGGCAAGAAGGGTCGGCGGCATCGATGCCGTTTGCTTCTACGCAAGGAGACAGCCACTGGAAAAGGAACTGCAAGAAGTACATGGAGGATCTCAAGAAGAAGCAAAGTACGACTTCGCCGGTATTAATGTTATAGACATTAATCTCGCTACTTCACCTACCGACTCTTGGGTATTTGATACCGGATCGTAGCTCATATTTGCAAATCGTTGCGGGAATGAGAAGAAGTAGAGGATTGAGAAGGGCGAGGTGAACTGCGTCGGCAATGGAGCAAGCGTTGCTACGGTTGCTTCGGCACAGATACCACTTCATCTACCTTCGGATTAGTTTTGGAATTGAATAATTGTTATTGTGTTCCAACACTATGTCAAAACGTTATTTCCGCTTCATGTTTGCAAGCGGAAGGATATGATTTTAGATCAATGGACAATGGTTGTTCAATATATCTTAGAGATATGTTCTATTTTCATGCTCCATTGGTGAATGGATTATACGTTTTGAATCTTGAAGCGTCTCCCATCTATAACATTAATACGTAAAGGCAACTCTCTAATGATATAAACCCCACGTTTATCCGGCATGTCGCTTAGGCCATATAAATAAGAAACGCATGGAGAAGCTCCATAAGGATGGATTGCTTCACTCTTTTGATTTTGAATCATTTGAGACATGTGAGTCTTGTTTACTTGGTAAGATGACAAATGCACCTTTCACGGGACATAGTGAGAGAGCAAGTGACTTATTGGCACTCGTACATACCGATGTATGTGGACCAATGAGCTCAACGGCCGAGGTGGTTATCAATTCTTCATTACCTTTATCGATGACTTTAGTAGATATGGTTATATCTACTTAATGAGGCATAAGTCCGAATCCTTTGAAAAATTCAAAGAATTCCGAATGAAGTACGAATCATTTAGGGAAAACAATCAAGTTTCTACGATCGATCGTGGAGGGGAATACTTGAGCCAAGAGTTTGGTAATCATCGAAAGATTGTGGAATTGTTCCACAGTTGACTCCGCCAGAACTCCGCAATGGAACGGAGTGTCCGAACGGAGAAATCGCACCTTGTTGGACATGGTGCGGTCGATGATGAGCCAAAGTGATCTTCCGTTATCCTTCGGGGATATGCTCTTGAAACATTGCGCTCACACTAAATAGAGTTCCATCTAAGTCGTTGAAAAGACACCATATGAGATATGGACAGGGCAACCCCCTAGTTTGTCTTTTCTCAAAATTTGGGGATGCGAAGCTTATGTAAAATGTTTACGATCGATAAGCTCACACCCAAATCGACAAGTGCTTCTTTGTGGGATATCCTAAGGAAACTAAGGGATATTACTTTTATAGTCGGGAACAAGGCAAAGTGTTTGTCGCCCGACACGGTGTCTTCTTGGAGAAAGAGTTTCTTTCAAGAAGGGTTAGTGGGAGCAGGGTGCATCTTGAAGAAGTTCAAGAAACATCGAAAACGTTTCAGCGACCACAAAACCACAACAGAGGAACAAAGTGTTGCACCACCGTTGTAGATACACCAGCCCACGGAGGTCGAAAGATCACGTCGTGCGCCCGATGTACACAGTGCGGAACAACGTGATATATTGTTGTTGGACAACGATGAACCTAAGACCTATGAGGAAGCGATGGTGGGACCCGATTCCAACAAGTGGCTTGGAGCCATGAAATCCGAAATAGAATCCATGTACGACAATCAAGTTTGGAACTTGGTTGATCCACCCGATGGTGTCAAAACCATTGAGTGTAAATGGGTTTTTAAGAAAAAGGCCGATATGGATGGAAATGTTCACATCTATAAGGCGCGATTGGTGGCGAAAGGTTTTAAACAGATTCAAGGAGTTGATTATGATGAAACCTTCTCGCCCGTCGCAATGCTTAAATCTATTCGGATTATCCTAGCGATTGCTGCATATTTCGATTATGAGATATGGCGATGGACGTCAAAACGGCTTTCCTAAATGGAAACCTAAGCGAGGATGTATACATGATACAACCTCGGGTTTTATCGATCCAGAATCGCTGGAAAGATATGCAAGCTACGAAATCCATTTATGGATTGAAGCAAGCATCTCGGAGTTGGAATATTCGTTTTGATGAAGTAATCAAAGGGTTTGGTTTCATCAAAAATGAAGAAGAGGCATGTGTTTACAAAAAGGTCTGGGAGCGCAATTGTATTTCTAATCTTATATGTGGATGACATATTACCGATTGGAAATGATATCCCTATGCTTGAATCCGTCAAGTCTTCATTGAAAAATAGTTTTTCCATGAAAGACTTAGGGGAGGAAAACATATATATTGGCATTCGGATCTATAGAGATAGATCCAAGAGGCTAATTAGATTAAGCCAAAGTACATACATTGACAAGGTGTTGAAAAGGTTCAACATGCATGATTCCAAGAAAGGTTTCTTGCCCATGTCACATGGCATTAATCTTAGCAAGAATCGTGTCCTCGGACACATGATGAGCGAAATAAGATGGGTATGGTTCCATATGCTTCGGCAATTGGATCCATCATGTATGCCATGCTTTGTACACGCCCGCATGTCTCGTACGCTTTGAGTGCTACGAGCAGATCGAGATCCAGGTGAAGGTCACTGGATCGCCGTAAAGAATATCCTTAAGTACTTGAGAAGAACTAAGGATATGTTCCTAGTCTATGGAGGTGAAGAAGAGCTCGTTGTAAGTGGTTACACCGATGCTAGCTTCCAAACAGACAAGGATGATTATAGATCGCAATCGGGTTCGTGTTCGCCCGAACGGAGGCGCAGTCACTGGAAGAGTTCCAAGCGGGATACCGTTGCCGATTCTACAACGGAGGCCGAGTACATTGCTGCTTCGGAAGCGCAAAGGAGGCTGTTTGGATCAACAAATTCGTTTCGAGCTTGGTGTGATGACTAGTACGATCGGTCCAATGTCTCTCTATTGTGATAATAGTGGAGCCATTGCGCAAGCCAAGGAGCCGAGGTCACATCGAAGTCCAAACACATACTTCGGCGATATCATCTCATCCGCGAGATAGTGGACAGAGGTGATGTCAAGATATGCAAAGTGCACACGGATCTCAACATAGCCGATCCGCCGACAAAACCTCTCCCTCACCGAAGCATGAGGCGCACACAAGAGCAATGGGTATTAGATACTTACATGATTGACTTTAGTGCAAGTGGGAGATTGTTAGTGATATGCCCTAGAGGCAACATGGAGATGTTGGATATCACGCCAATGTTTATGTATAAATGAATAAAGTGTTATTCGGTTCCATGAAATAGACATTTTGTATTGATCAATAAGTACGTGACTTATTTATGAGACTCTTTATGTATGAATCTATTTCTAAACGATCCCCGATCATATGTCATATTGTTGGAACAAATATAATTCTAAGATCGGCATGTTTATTGATTGATGATCATGTCTCATAGATCATGGGTATGGAAATACCAAATCAATAAACATGGACATATGTGTTGGAGAACACATTGTTGGATAGACCCACCATGAGACACTACGGGAATTAATGTGCCATTAGTTGGTCTCGGGTAGTGTTGGTACAAAGTCCTTAGACCCGAGATCACCATGGATTCCAACATGTGTAGTAGCCTACTTTGGGACTACCAAACGCTATTCCGTAATCGGGTAGTTATAAAGGTAGTTTTCGGGTTTGCTATGAAACATGGAGTGGGATGTGAGTGATCAAGATGGAATTTGCCCCTCCTTTGGAGAGATATCTCTGGGCCCTCGAGGTAATGGATTATGGAAATGCATGGCCATGCTAAGTTGATTGAGGAGTCAATCAACGACGATAATCCAATACGGTTCGAGTGAATGGTTAAGCTATTGAAGGGATGGCACACATCTTGCCTATAGCTTAAGCGGTATCGTGAGGCAAAGGGATTTGTGTACACATTACGGGTTGAGCCGATATTATTCTTGTATACTATGGTGTCAATATGTGCTGCTAGGCGTCGCTATTGACAGTCGGCTGAGTTAGACTCGAGCCGACGATCGGCTAAGTTAGACTATAGCCGAAACCGAGTATACCTGAACCTGTGGTCGCACGCTTAAGGGGATAGAATAGATATTCGAGTTGGACTCGGATACGGCTCGATCGGATAGGGATCCGATCGGATAGAGTCGTATGGGCTTACGACGTGTGGGGCGGCCAACTCTATGAGATACGGATGAGATCCGATTCAAAATAGAGTCCTAATCGGCCACTAGTCCCCGGCCAACTCTATATAAAGGAGGGAGGGGTGGAGAGCCGTGATACGTCAATTGCATCGCGTGCAACGAAGTCGCCGAGATCAATCTCCACGGAAACCCTCCCCACTTTCGAGCCAAACCCTAGCCTTGCATCGCGTGCTAGCACACGGGTGTTCGGCGTTCGTCCCCGGACGTGTGGATACCGGTAGAGCGCGCGCTACGTTGCGCGCCGTTGATCGGCCGGATCGGCCGCAATCGGAGCGATCGGCCGTGGTAGAATCGGGCCGCGGTCGGGCGCATCGGAGCGAGGCGTGAGAACGCGGCCGGACGACTCGAATCGGCTAATTGGCGAATCGTGTCTCCGGAATCGGCTACACTGTTCCCGATCGGATTGCCCGATTGGCTATTCCACGCACTCTACTCCAATCGGTAACGATCTATCGGCCCTTACTTGCAAGTGTTCCCTGGTTTGCGCGGTAGAAATTTTTGTTTTCGGCTAGCGTAGCTCCGCGTAACCCTACATCACCACCCTAAACTCTCTATGCAAAGACACCGCCCAATGCTTCACCGCCTCTTTCATGTCTTCCTTATGAGCATACCTAGCACCCTGGATGACCTCGTTATCTTTGTATTCAAATGAAACATGCTGTCCTTCCGAGATAACAAGCCGAGAGAAATCAGCTTGTTCCCAATCGACGGCATGACATCTTCTTCCTCGTCCGATGATTCATCGCCCTCCGCCCGCTCATTTTCGTAATCCTCCCTCTCCATTTCTTCAACAATTGCTTCGATTCTCTCCCCTCGTCCGCCACGCCAATCGCCTCCTCTAAGCTTGCTTCATTGCTTGGACCTTCGCCATACTCGTTTGCATTGTATTAATGCTATCGATTTCGTGCAAGGCCACAAAAATAACAAGGGGCCAGGACCTTTCAAGTGCCATGTCCACATAACGTCTCCACGACTCAGTGTTATCAATAGGCATAAGTTCCCAATAATATCCTTCATTGCACGACTCACTACAACGGATAGAGACATTGTGTTCACTCTTGTATCCACTTTAAATCCACGTAGCAACCAACTATACACGACTCAAATGTTTTCTCGCCGGCCTATCGATGCCCTTTGATTTCATCCTAAATTCGACAAATCTACACCTTCCGGACCGTATCTAACGTTGCCTTCACCGTGAACTATCTCGAAATATGATCTTACTTGCCATAGTGCCGACAAACAAATTGAAACCGAGTTTATTCCATACTACGAATATATTGCCTAGATGATTCTCGTGCCTAACTTAATTTCTTTACCAATATATTCTCTGGTCTACATCTTAAATTTTCCCAAATCGATTTATTCGTTCCATCTACCGCCAATCGTTACTCGTTCATTTCGGTTTGTCAAAATTTATAAACTAAATTCAATTAAATCGTAGTTTATATCTAAATATATTTTGATCATCAACAAAATTATACGTACGATTTTCTATAGTGCTTACCATCTATTCACATAATTTACACTTAGATCCAACCACATTCTACCTAAGTTCATCTATCTATTCTACCTATGTTAATGTCCATTAAATTATCCTTGTTGATCTATCTATTCTACCTAT
Source organism: Oryza australiensis (assembly GCA_019925245.2). Classification (NCBI taxonomy): domain Eukaryota; kingdom Viridiplantae; phylum Streptophyta; class Magnoliopsida; order Poales; family Poaceae; genus Oryza; species Oryza australiensis. The sequence continues at coordinate 65,983 of JAIFGZ020000536.1, forward strand.
GTTATCGCGATTAAATTATATAAATTGATCTAAATTAAACAATGCTTTTACAAATCTATAACAAATTATTCAATACCTATTCAAATATTACAAATTTATATTTTTCCTAATATTTCATTTACATACTAACTAACAAACAAAATAACGACGGGATATTGCATTTACCTCCAATGAAGTACGCAATCCAACAGGGCTTCGCCGCGCTCCTCCTCTTCCTCACCTCTCTGTTCTTTTTTCCGGATTTGGGAAGGTGTAAATGAGGTCGAAATGATTGAGAGTCGGCTATATATACCGCCCGGGTAAAAACGCCCTTCCGAGGGCGGGAAGGCCGCCGCAAATTGCCGGGCGGCCGTGGCAATTTTGCAGGCGGCCCCTTGTAAGCACAAGAAAAACGCCCTTGGTAAGGGCGGGAAGGGCGCCGCAAAAATGCCTGGGCGGCCGGCCTTTTGCGGCGGCCCCTGTGCAGTGAAAAACGCCCTTACCAGGGCGGGAAGGGGCCGCTTGCAAAAGGCCGGCCGCCGGCATTTTGCGGGCGGCCCCCGTGCACATGAAAAACGCCCTTACCAAGGGCGGGAAGGGGCCGCCCGCAAAAATGCCCCGCGCGGCGACGGCCCCGCACGGCCGTCTGTCACGTCGGATATTTCGCCCCGGGAGGCGTTTTTCTTCCACGCCTCCCGGAGGGCGGGAGGAGATTAGTTTTGTTATTTTCGAAACTCGGAAGTTATTTTTTAAATCTTTAAAAAAATTAAAAATGCCAAAAATTCATATATGTTGCTGTAGCTAGCTAAGCTTTTACTAGATGCTAGTAGCTGACAGTACTGAGTACTGACTAGTATATGGTGCATGTACACATTTAGAAGAAAGTTTTTTGGTAGACGTAAGTGTGCATATAGTTTCTGGATTTTTACATTTTAAACATTTTTTAAAAATATTTTATAAATATATTTTAAAAACTTATTCCAAAATGAACCCTTTTTCAGCGGCAACGTCATCGACGCCTTGGTCCAACATGACGGCATCAATAACATTAATGTTATCCTCTAGCTTCAGTGCGAAAACTAAGTCATTTATATAAAGGAGACTGACACTGCCATGTTGAACCATAACGTTAATATTTTGGCATCTGTCTATTTTCAGAATAAATTTTATTAGGGGTTTATTTATAAAATAAGTTTTCAAAATAGATAAAAAGTGAAAAATCCAACGTATAGTTTTGCCCTTGATTTTTGGGATTGGATTGGGCCACAATTAATGAATCAATTTTTAGTTTTGCCAAATTGATAGCTGTATGCAAAGGACTCTTATTAATTCATGATTAGTTGGGTATGAATTTCAAGGCATTTACTGCTTTTAATTTTGGATAGTTCTTACGAGATTATATGACCTCGCAGGGTACAACTGCATGCCACAATAATTCATATATTAATGTCTGAAACCAAAATTTTAATTGTTACATTTATGTCCTCCTTCCTTAATGCACATCTTTATAAAATAGATTAATTCCTACATGCAGTCAAGCTTTACAAAATTTGACAACGAACACAAACAAGATCAACATTTATTATATAAAATTGAATTATTACTACATTTGTGTAATAAGAATTTTCCATTGCATTTTTATTAGTTTTGTGAAAATACAGTTAGAGAAAAAAATAGCATTTAAAAGATGTATGCCATAGAATAGTTAATATAGGTGAATCAAAACAAAACATCGGCTCTAACTGTCTCACCACCATATAACTTACCTATAGACAACTTTTCATAATCTTGTATAACAACAATATTTTTTCGTCATGCCTAAATAATATTTTTTTATCTTAGTTTTCCCTCACCCCACCTACATCGTGAAAACGTGTAGGAATATGGACACGCCTATAACTACGATGTTTGGTGGTTATCGGGATTTCATCCAAGCTATAGAATATTTATGAAACCACCAATTAATGTTCTCCTCTCTTACACACTAAGAATATAGTTCGTTTAATCCCCAAGAGTGAGGGATTGGAGGGATTGAGGAGAATAATTCCACACCATAATAGGTGTGGAATAAATCTCCTTCAAATCTCCATCAGTCCCCCTATATATGAGAGGAATTAAAAGAACAAGACATAAATGATTGTTTCTATCCCCGCTTTCATCATATCATATTTCCTCATGTTTTTTTTCCTCAACAAAACTATACTCCATTCCTCCTCCCTAGTCCTGGTCTGAAGTCTGGACTAGTGTGGCAGATCACTTAGTCCATGGCTCGCAGCCTAGCTACTAAAGCCCATATAATCTTATCTAATTTTACCATATTTAATGTATGACAAAAAACATATGGGGCCTGGTCAAATGCTAAGTCTGTCCCTAGTCATGACTATACCTATTGAAAAAACTGAAAAATTGAACAAGTTAAAATTACATATTTTTGTCACTGCACTATCAAATATATCTCTATGTAATTATACAATACACCATACCATGAAACTTTTTATGTTTCTTTTGAAGAATCACCCCCTGCTCTGGTCAGGTGTGACGCAATATGCACTAGTATAGTTGCTTGTATATCCTTCTTTATCACATTATTGTTCGTTATAACGATTTTGTGCATTCCTGTCATTTAGTAAAATCTAGCAAATTAAGTACAAAAGAGGACAAGTGACGCTGGTTTAGTCCTAGTGTACTTATAGGCGCCATATATGTGATCACAGATTACTTGCACAAGGAAATCCTCCAGCTGGTACATCAAGTGAACAACAAAATGGAGACAAAAGAAAGTGAGATATGGGCTAGGCCATTGTTGGATGCACTTAAAATAGACAAATAGTATGCATATATTAAGAATGTCTTGCCATTTTTTGACTGCATGATTAATGTTTATGTGCTCACACATTTACATCTTGTTCCTCCCCTCTTGTTCTTTGCAGTGTTCAATATAATTGCATGCCACCGAAATCCATCCATGTTTAATTTATATTTAAATAACTAGGCACAATTAATAATTCAAACTAGACATGGTAAAAAGACAAGAGCTTGATTCGATTCGATTTGTGCTAGTACATATACGGAAATACTACTGTCCAATTTCTGAGTTCATGAGATTAATATCTATGTGGTCAGTATCTTCCCCTCTTCCCTCTTTTGCTTCTTGCTGTGTTGCGTGTGCTTGCCAGTGAAATTCATTTGATGAAGATATTTTATTTACATAAATAAGACCAATAATTCAATTCAATGCACACATAGTAAAAAGACAAGAGCTTGCATGATTTGCTTTGTGTTAATTAGTACATGGAAATTGGAAATGCTGTCCTCTTTTGTCGATCCTGTTCAATTGTTTGTCGCAACGGGAGATGTCTAGCCCGGGAAGCAACTGATCAAGCGGTTGCCCTTTCTGCCTTTTCACCGCTCGATCAAGATCCGACGGTGCAGATACTCAGTAGAGGCGCTTGCATTATTGCGTCCGTGGCTCAGGCTACAGGCTACAGATGTCACGTTATGACGTAGCCAGGTTTCTCTTATCGTTGGGAGGGGTTATCGCGCCTCGGCGATAGCACGATTACCATATTTTCTTATCACGTAGTAACCATGATAAATCATATAAATTTTATCAAAAATTTGAATTATTTTTAAATTTATTTAAATTATACGCGGTTATTAATGGTTTTGTAAAAACTGAATGTAGCTCAGCTCACACTTCTCTTGTTCATGAGCATCGCACGCCTATTTAAGGATGCAAGCAGCAGCACAGCTTTGATTCCTCCTCAGCTCTAACACTATCGAAGCTTCACAGATTCAGTTCACGCGATTGTAGCTGTTGTCCCTCGTCTCCAAGTGTTGGAGGCAAAGGAATCATTCGATCCATAGGTCCAAATCTCTCTCTCTCTCCCCCACCTCCACTCTTCTGACCCTGTTCTTGTTGTGCGGTTGAAATGTTCGACGAAATGCCTGAGGGAACCACTCTGCTTTCCCTTCTGCTGTTGGTTCGCTGCATGATAGATTCGTCTCTGTTTCATCTTTCCTGAGGGCAATTTTGTGTGATTTCACTGAAGTTTTGATGGTTTACCGGTGACCACTGACGATATTTTGGAGTTCCCTTTGTTAGTTTTTGGTGGTGGAGTTATGTTTCTGTAGCTTGCAGTTTTGATTTTGATGTGGATCTGATCCAGTGATGCTTAGTGTTTCCTCTTCAGTTTCTTTGCTGTTTAACAACTCAATCGGTACTGTTTTTATCCCTTTGTTATTAGTGTGCTTACTCTATGATCTATGGGCTGAATTAGTGTGTATCGGCAGGCAGGACGCGGGACAGACAATATGGGTTTCAAAGAAACATATTTTTCTGCCTTCTGCTCTTTGCTTCTTTTCTCTGTCAGCTGCAAATGCCTAGCTGCAGAACTGGACATGGTTCAGACAGCAGTACTGGAAGTTGATGCGTCATGGAACCTTTCTCGAAAGATCCCTGACACATTATTTGGATTATTCTTCGAGGTCAGGCTTTTGCTTATATAGCTTCAGGTTCAGTTCATCTTCTTGCATCATTCCACAGGCATTAGAACTGATATCAGGATCGGCTCAATTTTTTTAGTGAACCTTACCTAGGGGATGCATCTAGTCTTTTCAGTTGAATTTACCATTGTTCGCCCTGCAGCGCGTTGTACTAGCTATGGTGAGATTTAATATTCTGCTTGGTTTCAGAAAATAACTCCTATTCTGTACATGTTTTCTCCTGCGCCCATTTCTTTTTCCACCATGTATTATAGGTCCATTTTCATCTGTGGATGCCGGTGTTGAAATTTTTTTGCATTACTTGGGAAGAGGAGGGGTTGGGGTGGGGTGTGTGGAGATTTGTTTTGTTGGCCCTTGTTATATTCATTACATGTTCACTGCAATTTGAATATTCTAGATTATCCTCGTCAGTCATGATAATTGGATCGGTGAACATCACAGGAAATTAACCATGCCGGAGCTGGTGGGATATGGGCGGAGCTTGTCAGTAACAGAGGTAACTCTCAGCTTGATAATCATGCCTCTTGGTTCCCTTGGAAGCTATGAGAAGTGAGTGGATGCACTTGACTAGTTGCAGATTTGTTACATGGAAATAGATAAATCAGTCCTACCAAGCAATGAGACAGTAGCATTTTTTTCAGTGGCATACAGTGTAGATTTACTTCATAATAGATGTTCTTAGGTTAATAGGTCTAATAGTCAATGAAGGAAAATAAATTATAAAGTGAACCTTTTCATGTGATACACAACGCTTCTCTTTTACAAGGACAATGTAGAGCTCCATGTCAGCATTCAGAACCATGGTATTTTACTTATTGTAAAAGAGATTAAGAGCAAGCTTCCCTCCTAAATGAAATGATATGCATCACTCCTGCTTATTCATGAGAAAAAAATATCTACTTTTGTCGAGATTATTTATTATGTTTATCCTTATTCATATTGATAACTGACATCAGGTTGCTTAACTTCTATTGGTTTCTAGCTAGAGAACAGAATAGACTAAAGCTCAGCATTAAAACCTAGAAAATGAAACAAAAGAATCTGTGTTTTATAATTTTTCATTTACATTGAAGTGTTGCCTTCACTGACTAATGCAAAATTTATACTTCAGGGTTTGAAGCTGGAGGGCCCCACACCCCTTCAAATATTGACCCATGGTCTATTATTGGAGATGAATCCTCTATGTACGTCACGACTGATTGCTCATCTTGTTTCAGCCAAAATATTGTTGCTCTAAGGATGGAGACTCTCTGTGACAATTGTCCAGATGGCGGTGTCGGCATTTACAACCCAGGATTCTGGGGCATGGTATGGGACTTTGTCAACGAAAAATAACTCACAGTCCAAATAATCTTTTCTTCTAAATGACATACTAAAATTATCATTTTTCTTCCAAAAAGTGAAACTAACAAATAGCTAAGCTAACCTGTTTTTTCTTTGGTTTCAGTTCACGTTGATCTTTTTCTGACGTAGTGTTGGCTTTCTATCCAATGGTTGTGTGTTGCTTACTTGGAAATTGAATAACTGTTCTAGTTTTTTCTTCAAACCATTTCCACTTTTATCTTCTGTTTGTTTTCTGGGATTTTACCTTCTGATTATTTGAAGAATCTGTTCATTTCAACTTCCAGAACATAGAAGAAGGAAAAGCCTATAATCTAGTCATGTATATCAGATCATTAGAATCAGTGGAATTGACAGCTTCTCTCACATGCTCAGATGGACTGCAAAATCTGGCATCAGTTTCTATACAGTATGTATCTTTGCCATAACACTGAAATAAATAATTGTTAATGTCTTCTTTGTTTAAGATTGAAAGGATTGCATATTGAAATGTTGCAGAGGTATTGATCTGTCAAATTGGACAAAGATAGAGTTGCAATTATTAGCTGAAGGAACATGCAGAACTTCAAGACTTGAATTAACAAGTATGAAAAAGGGAATAATTTGGTTTGATCAAGTGTCACTCATGCCTTCAGACACATACAAGGTTCATCACATTTTCATCTTGCTATTGGCTACTGATCGTAACAGAAGCATGCTTTACTCTGGAGCAGCCACTGAATATTCATGAAGAAAATATAGTAACTAGAATACTCAAAAAGAGAAAGCAACGATGTACTGCTTCGAGATGCAGCTATGTGTACTAGCAGAATTATAAATTATTCATAAGTACATAACAAACATGTTGATTCAATCTCATTGCTAATTAGTAAATCATAATAAAATTTTATATTCATTTTGAAAAAAAACTGGGAAAAAATATCCCTCCTTTATTGGCAGGCCATGATTATTAGTTTACAACATTTTTAATGGGAATTTTGTAGCAATATTTGTTAATGGGCATTTTCTGTTATATGTACAGGGCCATGGCTTTCGCAAGGAACTACTATACATGCTTTTGGAATTAAGACCACAGTTCCTACGGTTTCCTGGTATTTCTTGTTCCCTAACCAAAATAAACTACTAGGGGCTTTGAACATATGCCTAGGTTTTTTGCATATTTATGATCACCGCATTATATCCAGTTATTTCTCGTTAAACTTCAACCCCATATTCCTTTAAAACAAATTGAAGTCATATTCTAACTAGAATTAGGAAAAAAAACTAATATCCAGGTAACTAAAAATAAATCAAACGTGCACTTTATGATGTCTGCCAGAGGAATTAATAATGACTTGCTATCATAATATAACTGAAATACATTGTGTTTTACTGTGTGATGTTAATCTAAATCATTTCTGGGATAGGAACAAGCATAAATAATTAATAATTAAGACTCTAGAGTAAAGAATTAAAAAGTTGAATTAGTACAAAACAGCATGTTAGACATATGTACATATAACTTTTTAGATAACATAATATATATTTTGCCGGCGGTATGGAAATTAAGGAGGAAGCGGCGGTATGGAAATCTGCCGGTTTTAACGTAGATTGTAGCGAGTAATCCCCCTCGTCACTAAAGCTGCTTGTCAGCGCAGCTTATGTTTCTGTGTCTGTTCGTAGATGCTCTATCCCCAGTCCCCTTGCTTTGCTCTATTTGATTATCCTGGATAACGGTGTTAGCCTGGAATCTAGGATCGGCAACGTTATGCCGTTGTAATCGAATAAACATTTCCCTCCTTAAACCTTAATGAAATTGGTTCGCCGAGCTTCGGCCAACCCCACAAAAAAAACATAATATATAGATAACTGTTCGTCTGTTTGCCCCTGACAGTTATAGATTTACCTATATTTATGTATGGTTTCCATAATATTCTAGACAGTGATAACTTGTAGTAACTAACTTCTGGACAAGTCCACTTGTTTCAATCAAAAGCTTTATATGAAACTTTTGATAGGGGGGTGCTTTGTTGAAGGCGATTGGTTAAGAAATGCTTTCAGGTGGAGGGAAACTATTGGTCCATGGGAACAGAGACCTGGGCACTTTGGAGATGTTTGGAATTATTGGACCGATGATGGCCTAGGATATTATGAGTTTCTCCAGGTGTATGTTGATTAATGCCATCTGAGTTTTTTTTTTCATCTCTTCTGCTATCAATATATCTAACCAAATATTTCTACTAAAATTTTCATGGAAAGCTTTCTGAAGACCTGGGTGCTGCCCCTATTTGGGTGTTCAATGTTGGTAATACATTCTTCCTATTTATATTTTTCTTATTTTACCATATCTTTTCTCATCGTTAGCATGCCCATTAACTGCTTACAGTTTTTATCTTGAAATTTAGGGATCAGCCACCATGATGAAGTTGATACCACCATAATTGAACCTTTTGTTAAGGTACATTAAATGCCCAAAGTAAGAATAGTCATCCAAATAGAACTGGTTAGAGGGTTACTATGGTTCCATTTTTTCCTTATTGCAGATGCCATCATTGCAAAACAAAATGCCGTTCTATGCATATGCCATTGTTTTAAGTTCTCTTTTTTTCTTATTATAGGATGTATTGGATAGTCTTGAATTTGCAAGGGGGAGCACAGAATCAACATGGGGCTCTGTTAGAGCTGCAATGGGGCATCCTGAACGGTTCCCACTGAAGTATGTTGCTATTGGAAATGAAGATTGTGAGAAGGAATTTTACCGAGGTATATTTTTATTAGTCAGAGCTATGATCCCATTTGTTGTCAATGCCATTGTTGTTCTCCTTAGGTTTCAAACTTTCAATAGGCACATCTATAGGCTAAAATGATGTGATGGCCAAGTATAATTAACACAAAATCTCTTATCATTTATGTCTGCATATCTAAAACCGCTTATTTTCCTTCTTTGTTCCCCTTGTTTTTCTTTGTTTGTATGCGAACATTACTTCGTGGAGTCAACTACAGTTATGGCAAAATAATTTCACCCTTACAAATAAGCATGATAAAAATACAAACATTTGTAATAAATAATAGATGAAAATAGAATGTATGTGACTTTTAGTCATTTATTGTACCAGTTTCCGAGGATACATTTTATTTGCACTTGAAGTTATAATTGCTCATAACCTTCAGAGTTACTATGCCTTCACTAATTTCGTGAAAGTACTAGAGAGCTAGCCAAGAATATCCTACTTGTCCCCGAGTTGCCCATGATGGTTTTCAGTCCTATTGTACAGGAAATTACCTCAAGTTTTATGATGCTATACGCAAGGCCTATCCGGATATTCAAATGATTTCAAACTGTGATGGATCATCTAGGCCGCTTGATCATCCTGCTGATTTATACGATTTCCATGTAATATTTTTTCATCAAAAATAAATTTCCATTTTCACTTTTTAAATACTGTTTCATGATCTCGAACATACTTTTCATTGTGTTTTCATTAAGATGCATTCTGACATTTTTTTTTCAGGTCTATACCAGTGCTGCTAATCTTTTTATCATGAAGAATAAGTTTGATAGGACATCACGCATTGGGCCTAAGGTATTTTTTAATCCTTATTTGGATGGTATGGGTCTCTGGGATTCCTGGCCATCATGGCCCATCCAAAACATGGCCTTTGTTTTTGTGATTTATTCTGGTAATAGATATACACTTAAAATACTCATATAAAGGTTGGCCTTGAATAGACCTATCTTCCTACTTTTGGTAGAATATTTTTAGGACATTGTTTCTTCCATATTATTCTACCTGAAGTTGGCTTCTTCATTTATTTATGTTTCTTTAGAAATTATATTGAAGTCATAATATTATACGTGCAACTTCAATTAATGATAGTGTTGTAGTGTCACAACACTCTGGCAGGCTTTGTTTCTCTGTATCATTACAGTTCTCTTGCATCTCGACATCCTAGGATATTGGATACACAGAAAGTAGTCATTAATGACTATGCTATGATCTTGTTCCAGGTATTTGTCAGTGAGTACGCTGTCAATGAACAAAGGGATACTGGTAAAGGAAGCCTTCTTGCTTCACTGGCTGAGGCTGCTTTCCTTACTGGGTTAGAGAAAAATAGGTGATCTCCCTCACTTCTTACTTTCCTTGGATAATCTCTCACTCCATATTCTTGGGCTAGCTAAATCATGCATGCGGCTGTGTTTAGATCATCCATGACTTTTCCAGGATAAATGTCAATATTGTCATGGATAATTACTAGTTTATGACCCTGTTCAGATAATTAGATTTGAATTGAGGGGATAAAAGTTTGTTTTTCAGAAATTACAAGATAAAAAATGTACACATGTTGTAAATACTAATACTGAGCAGTAAAAATACTCTCTATTATGAATAAATTAAAAGTTTGTGTCATGTTTCTTTGCAGTGATGTTGTTCAGATGGCAAGCTATGCACCTCTCTTCGTAAACGACAATGACCGCACGTTAGTACCTTTGGCTTTGCCTTTTTTTTTTCTCTAACATTCTTGTTGGTCACAAGTGCTTGAGTTTGACTAGATCTGAATGTGATGATCAGCTGGAACCCAGATGCAATTGTGTTCAATTCCTGGCAACAGTATGGCACTCCTAGTTATTGGATGCAGACATATTTCCGTGAATCAAGTGGTTCTGTGATTCATCCGATTATGATCAGTTCCAGCTACTCTGATTCACTGGCTGCATCTGCAATCACCTGGAAAGCCGCTGAGGATATCTTTCTGAGAATAAAGGTAGTTAACCATTCCATTTTTTCCCTAACTTGCATACCATTGCAGCAATTCATTAGAGAAGCACCTAAATGTTTTGAATGATTTAGTTACAACAATATAAAGCGATATAAAACTGATTGAACCACTGCATACTTGCACATCTGTTTGGATTTTAGAAGATATATTCATCTTCAGAAGATCTTCTGCAGATAGTAAACTTTGGGCCAAATGCTGTGAACCTCACAATATCTTCAAGAGGACTTCAAGCTGGCGTCAATACAGCAAAATCAACTGTGACTGTTCTCACATCCGGCAATTTGCTGGATGAAAATTCATTTGCTGAACCAAACAAGGTAAGACAACCATTGGTTTGATCACAAGTTATTTGTTTCATAACTATGCACTGAATTAGTGAATTTAGCAGAGGGTAAGTTTACCATTACAAATTTATAGAATGCCACACATATGCAACCCGTATATCGTAAGCAAACTCTGTCTTTCAGCTTTATTTGTAAGCTTTCAGGGAGCTGTTTATTTAGCTGTCTGGAATTATTCTCTAGTCTTTCTAGATAAATTTTACGCAGACAATCAATTTCAGTGTGACACAATATTCTCAGGTGTTGACGAGTTCATCTAACATACAAGTATCTTGTCAACTATGCATGCAGGTCGTACCGGTTAAAAGCGAGCTGCCAGATGCTTCAGAAGAGATGGAAGCAGTGCTCGCTCCTTATTCATTCACTTCTTTTGACCTCGCTCTGGATCAGTACAGCAAGCTCGTAGCAGAGATGTGAAGCAATGGTGCACACTTCTACCAGAGAAAGAACACAGGATGATTACGTGAGGTGTGCTACCTGAATTTCAGAAAGCTAACAGAGTGTATATACTGCATTCTGGCATTTGCTAATCATACTTTGTGTGATCCTGCTGTTTTATGACGCTGCAAGCTTGGTTTAAGGTTGTCACATTATCGAACCTAGCGGTAACGCTAATTAATATCATTGTCAATAAGCTATCCCTTTGATCACACTAAGCTCCGGCTACTCAGAGCTTGAATGGATTCCCAGCTAATCTGAATCAGCAAACAGGAGGGAAAAAATGAAGGGTGGATGAGAAATGGCTTGAACTATATTTCAATCATACTTATTCTTGCATGTTTACCTTGTGTTTCAGTCATACTAAGCGATAGTGTTGACATTTCATTTGATGCAGCAGAACATATCTGTGACATCTCAAACATAAGTCCAATAGAAACTGATTAAACCTTTCATTCAAGGTTTCTTACCATGCAATAGTGCAGCCAATTAATGAACAGTAATCATGCCCTAAAAGGACACATGGTAAGACAATGGTGTCTTTGCTTAGGGGAACTGCATAAACACAAACGCAAACAATACATTTCCCCCTCCAAATGAGTATAATACAGACATTTTGTAATGCTACCAAATACATTTCAGAATTTTTTTCTATTTGCCTCCATTCAATAGCACCGCTTCCAGAGGGAAGAATTTTACATACAAGAGGATAAACAATCATAGTAGCATTTTTGAGGCACCTAGAGAATGCATCTCTCTGAAAAGATAATAGTATGCCAATCATCTCTTGACCTTACTTACAGGACAAAAAGGAAAAATGAACTTCAGATTAAGAAACATTGCTGATATCATGCCACTAAAGTAAAAGACTTTCAGCCTAAGAGATTTACCTCCTCTTAGGGAGTCAATGCGGGCGAAGTATGAGGGGATATGTACAGCACCAGCCACTGCTCCAGCACTGCATGAACAGTTGGACAACAATGTGAGCAACCACAATTATCATTTACTAACTAATAGGCTCAAAAACTTTTGATGATCTCATACCACAGAAAGCAATGGTCCTTGCTTAAATTTGCTATGGAAGGCAAATGCAAGTGGCTTTGCTCCTTCTCCAGGTCCTCTAATGAATCCACTAGATATGCACGTTGGAACTTCATCAGACAATGGTCCAAAACTATCGAGATACAATGTTCATGACCAAGATAACATGGTAAGTTAGAGGACTGTACTTACACTAGTGAAACTGAGACAAGTGGAGATCTCCTCACATCATAGACAGCAACAAGGCCATGATACATTTCATTGCCATCTTTGAATGATAATGCCAAGCGCTCTCCTGAAGAATCCCATGCTAATTTATCTATGCCTCGGCTAGATGAACCAGAGAAAGCATAAATAAGTATATGGACTGGACAACAAGTTATTTTCTAGGCTGTAATGGATGAAGTGATGAACCTTTGATCATGTAAGGTTTATCCTAAATGAAAGCGTCTGGGTATATACTAAATGATGGCAAGAACCAGACTTTTTACAAGCCAGATCTAAATATATTATTTTGAAAAAAAATGGTTGAGGCGCTAACATTGATTAGGGGAACTTGCCTTTACTTAGTTTGCTAATGATCATAAGTTACATACCATGAGTGATTTCTTTAAAAACATACCATGAATGACTTCCGAACCAGTTGCAAATGTGGTTAGTCAAAATATCATCAGTTAAAGTTAGCATTTAAGACAGCAGCAAAATATGTTCCATCAGGTGCACATGAGGTCAGGGGTATAGAATGGTAGGTACTGCCACTGTTGTTACCTGACAATCAGAGAGGAAATTTCAGGAAGTTCGACTGGTAGGAGATGGGCATCTGAAGTCAATGAACACAACATAATGTTCAGGATACAGACAATAAACATAACAGCATAACTTCATAAAAATGTTGTAGTGAGATGAGGGTAGCTGTGCATACCTAAAGATGGTGGCTTTGATGAGAAGTGAATTGAGCCCAGTGTTGTTGAGTTAGAAAAGGACAATAACACAATACGGCCTTCTGGATCCCAATTTGCTCCCTGGTACGAAAGCAAGATAAAAACATAAAGCATCATAACTCCAAAACTAGTCACAACACCCATATTTAATTCAAAATACTGGTTTAAGGGGGGGGGTAACGTACATATTACAAGTGAATGAGATACATTTGCTGTAAAACTGATCTTATGTATATTCTTGGGACGGTTCAAATGAAAATGAGCTTTATGTAATATCTACAATTTATAAAGTAAACTGAAGCAAAAAACAACTGTTGAACAAGCAATTACACTTGTTGGCAAACAAAATTATAGCTGTATAATATCTATTTTAGATGCCAAAAGAATCATAATGATCAGATGTTGAAATGACAATACATTAGTAAGTAAAAAGGTACTGCAAGGTAGTCATAAATACAAAATAAAACCCAAGTTCAGAAGCTTGATACAGGCATGCTTACAATGTATATTGCTTGAAATCACTTGTTAAATAAGGTAATATGCTTTACCAATCTTCATAATCATGCTAAATATACTAGTTTTCAAGATAAATACATGTATATACAAAACATCATTTTCCAATAGATCTGAGATAACAATTTCTTAAGTTAAAACACGACCCAATAGCCCATAACATGCAAAGCATTTGCCCTTTCATTTCATGACTATTAAGAATCCATTCCTTGTGACATGGTAAACAACAATATTAAATGTTGAACAGTACTTATTTAAGAATGAGTACTACTTACAGATACATATCCATTAGATGAAGACCATGGTTCTGACGTCCATGTATTTGTTTCCCATAAGTGAAAAGTTCCATCACTAATTAAAAAAGTAAACTATATAAATTCTCAAAAGCTATGAGTAATGAAAATAACTAAAGTTGAAGTTTATACAGCTTAGCAGTTAAAAGGTAATCTCCACTAGGTGACCACCGCACTAATGATATACTACTTAATCCACGTCTTATAGGCGTTCTCAACCCTGAAATGGAAGAAAATCCACAGATATTAGTATGTGGTTCTGTGTAAGAAGGAACTGGGTATCTGCATTCTGATGACATTTATGTACCTTGAGAAACATTCCAAATTGTGAATGATGGGCTATTACAAGAGGCGGACACCAAGTATGTGGAGATGTGTTAAGAAAAATTGTCTAGAGTCACTGATAAATTTTCTGTTTGCAAATGAAGACATATTATTTGTTTTAGGTTACATTTATTTATTTTTCAAAAGAAAGAGATGGAAATCAATGATACCCATGATTAAATGCTACACTGAAAACTTATAAAGGATATCTTCCATCCGGTTTCCAACAAAGTGTGCTAACTAGCTCAGCAGAAGAACCACGGAGAATGTCCACAAGTATCCATTGACCACCAGAACCTCTAGGAAAGGAACCAAAGGAGGAAGAGCTGACACCAGATTTCACAGATGCAACATTGCCAGGATATGATGCTGACCAGAGGCATATCCCTCCCCTGAAAATAATAATAAAAATAAGTTTACTCAATCTAATAGTAGATTATGCCACCAGGTATTATTACATGAAAAGAATATGAAAACAAAATCTTTAATAGTGCTGTAGTATATGGTGGCAGTAGTACATACTTGCACCCAACTGCAATCATCTTTCCACTATTTGGCCTCCATTCAACAGCTCTAACATCCTTTTGATGGTCACTTGTTAGAATGTAGGAATCTTTATTATCTGTTCAGATAATAGAAATGATTAGTTGTTGGCTTCAGCTGAGTTGAGAAACATACTTTGGTTCATTAAATACAAGGAGAAATGTTCATATAGCCATCATACTTCAGTTCATCATATCTATCTTATTAATACAACATAAAAATGTTCAGCAGATCTCACCTGGCTCCTCAAAGTCATTAACTGTAACTTGGTTCTTCCCAGATACAAACGCCAAGCAATGCTTGTGCGGATTCCAACTTACTTTCTGGGTATCAATTTCTCGTAGCAGATTTGGCTGCGAAAACAAAAGATTTGTCGTAAGTACAGTTGTTACAGAATCTATCCTGAGCACTTTCCACACAAAAATAAGCTTGTGGGTAGATTTTGGGTGAACTACGAGAATGGGACAATGTATGACAGAAAAGCAGTAAAATCATGAATACAAGCAATTGATTCACTAAGATATGATGAAGGACCAACTCACATCGCAAGAAGGGAAGAACATTTGTTTGAAGGACTCAGCTATGGTGGAAGCTAAACTTGTTCTGGGGACAATCTCAGCAGGCTCAGCTTCATTGACAGCAGGAGGCTCGTGGGTGGCAACAAGAGCATCCGGCTGGAAAGGAATCGGGCTGAAGACCATTCCCTGGAAACCCCAAATTAAAGTTTCGGTTAGAGGCCTCAAAATTAGGGGGTGTTTGGTTAGGGGAGACTAAAATTAGTCCCGTTACATTGGATGTTTACACATCAACTTGAAGAACTAAACGGGAACTAATTATAAAAATAATTATAAAATCAAAGAATAATTCCTAAGACGAATCTATTAAGCCTAATTAATCCATGATTAACAAATGTTTACTGTAGCATTACACTGACGTAATTAGACTCATTGGACTAGTCTCGCAAATTATCCACCAATTACGAATGAGTAAGATGAAATTTTGCGAGGGGGAGGAGGAAGGGGAAGATGGACTGGACTGACGAGGACATCCCAGTAGGCCTCCTTGGCGCGATCATCGGACAGCGCATCCGCCGCAACTGCAACGCACAGACATGGAGAGGCGAGAATGAGCAGCCAGCTAGCAAGCGATACGGAGACAGCAGAGAGGGAGTCGGATACCATACCGAGGTCGCGGTTGATCTCGCAGATGGTGACGCCGCCGGGCGGAGGGAAGCTCGGCATCGTGGTGCCCCGCGCGGAGACTGCTTGCACACTCCCAGTCGGAAGGGGAACTAGCTACTGGCAGTGGCGCAGGGGGAGGTCGTCTCTTGCGTCGGCGAGCGGCGGAGCGGCGGCCGGTGCTCCGCGTCGCAGGCCGGTCTTCACTTGATTCTTTAAAACCCTCGCCTCCACTCCACCAGAGTACCCGCGGGCCACAGCCCAAGGACATTTAGGCCGGAAGCCTACGAACATACTGGGCTGGAGTTGAAGTTATGGGCCAAAACTATATGCGTTTATGGGCTGGGAGTGCTCGCCCACGAGATCACAAACACATCCGTGATAAAAAAAAAGGAATAAGTCCACTGGACTTCCTTTAAACTGTCAACGAATGTGATTTTCGTCCTTCATCCACAATACCAGATACAACGGGTACCTAAACTTGTAAAACCGGTGTGAATCTTGTCCTAAGGCAGTATGGATGCTGGTTTAGTCCGACGTGGCATGTTGACTTCGGTCAGCATCGCTGAGTCAGCAAAGGACATAGGTGGTTGGGTTTAACAGTGAGCAACGAGGAAAAAAACAGCACGAGTGGTATTCTCTCTCTCCGTAAACCCTAAATCGACCTGAGCCGTTGTGCGCTGACGGGGAGGGCAACTTAGAGAGGCGCAAAGCAAGCGAGGGGTGGCACCGCCATTGGGTGCGAAGAGGGGAACGGCAAGCACCGATCTAGGAGGCAAGCAAGCGGTGGACTGCGTGGAGGCGCAGGAGCAGGAGGTCGTTGCCGTGCTTGAAGTGTGGAGCAGAGGTAAGTTTTTGAGTAGGATTTAGTAGATTCGTTCTTTAGATGGTGATTCTCTTGGATTTGGTGTTATGTAGTATTTTTGTAGTATGACATTGTCGAAACTGTTCTATTTTGTGGCTATGATATTCGCTAGTGGGGGGACAAGGATGGTTGGGATCTGGATGTTGGGGATTTAATTAGGCAGTGTTCTATTTTGTGGCTATGATATTCGCTAATGGGGGGACAAGGATGGTTGGGATCTGGATGTTGGGGATTTAATTAGGCAGTGGACTAAAAGTGTAATAATTTATGCATGTAGGATTTGTATAGTCTGGCTTCATGGATTTGCTGGACAAACTAGTGGTTAGGTTTCAATGGGGATTTTGTGACATGTGGGAAGGAGAAGAAGTACTGTGGGGGGTAAAGATGCATTGTCATATATTGATAGAGAAAAGGTTTCGCTGCCTGAGATATTTGGACACTTGCGTGACCACTTTAAGGTGATGCAAGGTACAATGTTGCATTGGTTGTTCCCAGGCAAGGATCTCAATAGTGGACTTAGAGCCCTGTTGGATGATAAGGTCTGTAAGTTAATGTCAGATTGTATAGATGATTGTGGTGTGGCAGAGGTGTGAAGAGCCAACAATTGTAGACCTATGTGGCTCATCAGATGATGACTCTAGTTACGAGGCTGATGAGAGTGAAGATGATTCAGAGGAGATGGAAGTTGAAGAAGATAGTATGGCTGAAGAAGGTTTACTTAGGAAAAAGAAAAATGCAGTAAGAAAGTGCAAAGGCATTAGTTCTGAAAATCTTGAAAACAGGCTTGTGCTGTATACTCTGGAGAGTGATCCTTTGTCAAGCAAGGCAGCTTCAGATAGTGAGTCTGACAGTGACTATATTGCTAGAGATGATGCAGGCTCAGATGATGATGAGGAGATTGTTGAGATAGAGAAGCATTACAAGGATGTGAAGAGAAAGGTGAAGGCTGGACAACTGGAAAATTTAGATGATGTATATCTGCAAGGAGCAGGAAGGAAAAGGAGTAACTATCAACCTGGTGGTGAAGGGGATGACACTGCTAGGATGTCTTGTGAGAGCCCTGAGGATGAATCAATGAAGGAGTTTGGCACCGATGGGAGGTTAGAACTAAGGAAAATAAATGGCCAAGATACAAAAAGCATGCTCATCATCATGTATTTCAGCTTGGGATGAAGTTCAGCTTAAAGAAGCAGTTCAAGAAAGCTATCACAAAGTATGCTCTACATGATAGGAAGGTGATAAACTTCATCAAGGATGACAAGCAGAGGGTTAGAGCCAAATGTGATTGGGCGATCTGTCCATGGGTTTGCCTGTTGTCCAAGAATAGTAGATGTGAGAGCTGGCAGATAACAACTCTTGAAAGCTTGCATGCATGTCCACCTAGGAGGGATAACAAGATGATCACAAAGAACCAGGATTGCCGAGAAGTATGGCAAGATCATTCTTGCCAATCCCGGGTGGAAGTTGGCCAACATGAAGGCAACTGTGCAGGAGGAAATGTTTGCTGAAGCATCTATACCAAAGTTGAAAAGGGCCAAAGCTATAGTGATGAAGAAAGCAATGGATGCTACTAAGGGGCAGTATCAAAAGTTATACAATTATCAGCTTGAGCTCCTTAGGAGTAACCCTGACAGCACAGTAGTTGTCAACAGTGAAATTGACACTGACCCATCTGTGTTCAGGAGGATCTACATATGCTTGGAACATGCAAAAGGGGTTTTTGGATGGCTGCAGGAAGGTTATTGGACTGGATGGTTGTTTCTTCAAGGGAGCTACAAATGGAGAGCTATTGTGTGCTATTGGGAGAGATGCAAACAACCAGATGTACCCCATTGCTTGGGCTGTGGTTCACAAGGAAAATAATGAAGAATGGGACTGGTTCTTAAGCTTGCTGTGCAATGACCTCAAAGTGCTGGATGGTACTGGATGGGTATTTATTTCAGACCAACAAAAGGGAATCATCAATGCAGTAGAGAAACGGGCACCAGTAGCTGAACACAGAAATTGTGCTAGGCACATTTATGCAAACTGGAAGAGACACTTCAGTGACAAGGATTTCCAGAAGAAGTTTTGGAGATGTGCAAAAGCTCCATGTAGGATGTTGTTCAATCTTGCAAGGGCCAAGCTAGCACAAGTAACACAAGCTGGGGCACAAGCCATAATGAATACACATCCAGAACATTGGAGCCGTGTATGGTTCAGGTTAGGCTCAAACTGTGACTCGGTAGATAATAATTTATGTGAATCCTTTAATAAATGGATTCTGGAAGCAAGATTTTTTCCAATTATCACCATGCTGGAGTCAATCAGGAGGAAAGTGATGGTTAGGATTTCAGAGCAGAGAAATATTTGTGCTAGATGAAACATAGTGCTTTGTCCAGGCATTCTGAAGAAATTAAATGTCTATATCACTGAGTCAGCGTACTGTCATGCTATATGCAATGGAG
This sequence comes from Oryza australiensis, assembly GCA_019925245.2. Classification (NCBI taxonomy): domain Eukaryota; kingdom Viridiplantae; phylum Streptophyta; class Magnoliopsida; order Poales; family Poaceae; genus Oryza; species Oryza australiensis. Next base: position 85,491 of record JAIFGZ020000536.1, read on the forward strand.
CTGATGGTTTTGAAGTGAAACATCACACCAATAGGTATATTGTGCAGCTGGACAAGAGGGAGTGTTCTTGCAGGTACTGGCAACTCTCTGGCCTTCCATGCCCCCATGCAATTGCATGTATCTATTACAGAACTAATTCACAAGATGAGTACACTGCTGATTGCTATAAAGTTGATGCTTTCAAGAAGACATATGCTCATTACCTTCAACCAGTGGAAGGCATGAATAGTTGGCCAAAAGATGAGAGAGAGCCACTTAATGCACCTGGATATATCAAGATGCCAGGCAGGCCCAGAACTAAAAGAAAGTGAGAGTTTCATGAGCCATCTAAGCCTACTAAAATGTCCAAGTTTGGCACAAAGATCAAAAGACATGCAAGCAACTGGGCACAACAGTCAAGTTGCCACAAACACAACCCGCCGAGTAGCACTTCACAAGCAGCCAACACCCCCAAAGTTGTGCACAAGGTACAAAAAGGAAGGCAACTGGCACCTTGACTACATCAACAAGTCATTCTCACTCTACTGCAAGTACTTCAAAAAAGAAGGGTACTACAAGTCCTTCAAAGAGGAAGGTAATGTTGCAAAAATACCAAAAAAATTCTTACTGTATTTTTTATTCCAATCGAATGTGTGATTCATCTCATTTTGTAGCAACCAACGGAGAACCTCCAAATTGTCAGGGTGAATGCAAGGGCCAAAATTTCTACACATGTTGGTGGTTCTGCTAGAGTAGATCTTCAGGCCAATGTTTCTGGCTCCAATAGCAGCACAAGTGCAGCAGTGAATGTAACTTCTGGTTGTGCAACTGTCTCTGTTTCAGCTAAAGAACCAGCAAGGCCAACTCCAAAAAACCCAACTTAACTACCACTGCTGCTTCTTCCTCCATGGGAATCTGACAAACTGTGATTCATTATGTGATTAAATTATCTAGTGTTTCCCAATTATGTGTTATGAAATGTACTGGCAAACTTTGAAGCCAACTTTTGTTTGTCTGTTATGTGTGATGAACTGGCAAACTTGAAAGCCAACTTGTGCTCGTCTGTTATGTGTGATGAAATGTACTGGCAAACTTTAAAGCCAACTTGTGATGCAATGGAATATGAAATGTACTGGTTGCTAAGATCATGAAACTTGTTTACTTGTCATTCCTACAAGAAAGGGTCCATTTTTGCATATGTAATGCCAAAACAGATAGACATTCTCCCATACAGGCCAGGCCATGCCAAAATAGATAGACATTCTGGCAAACTTGGACCCTGATTACATTCTAAAAATCACAATGACATTTTGCATACTGTCATTACATAATATTTGCATACTCTCATTACATAATCAGGCCATGCCCACACATTCTCATTTCTTGCCCAACACTAAAAGAATTACAAACAAGCATGACATGATGCACCAAATGAGCACTGTTCGCTCCTTCTCTAACATACGATTCCTATCTTTCATAACAACATTTTTTGCTTCTAACTCACTAACCAATTCTCTAACTGAAGCCAACTCCCTCCTAACTGCATCAACCTCCTTGTTTTGCTCTTCAGCCTTGGCACGATTTTCCTCCATCTCCTTCACTGCATCTACATTATCCCTTCTCAGAGAATACACAGCGTCTCTCAAATCATTCAACACCTCCCTTACAAAGTTGCTGGTCGGGCCATCATGCCAAGCAAAAAAATCACAACCCTCATCCTGTCAAACAAGAACCCTAGCTGTGAAGCCTCCCACCGAAATCAAATAGATCCAAATTAAACACGGCAAAATCACTCACCCAAGCATTGTGGCACTTGAAATACCGACGACCAGGATTGTCGAAGCTCCAAGAAATCCACCTCGCCGCCTTCACTCTGCAGCGGCACAGGACGACAGGTTTGTACTCCATAGGACCAACCCGATAGGGAATAGGCAAGCCATATGATTGCCGCGAAGAAGAAGACGACCCTTCACTCCTCGAGCTCACCATCGCCATGGCTTCGCCCTCTGAATCGCCGCCGAGTAAGCTAGGGTTTCGAAAGAGGGAAGAGATTGGTGATGAACGCGCGAGAAACAACCTACCCATTTTATTACGCCAACGGCCGTGCTGACTCAGCGGTCTACATGCCACGTCGCGAAGTCAACATGCCACGTCGAACTAAACCAGCATCCATACTGCCTTAGGATAAGATTCGCACCGGTTTTGCAAGTTTAGGTACCCGTTGTATCTGGTATTATGGATGAAGGACAAAAATCATATTCGTTGACAGTTTAAAGGACCTCAAGTGGACTTATTCCTAAAAAAAATAGGAAAAAAAGCCCATATTTACTCAGCTCAATTATTGGGTGAATCTGATTTGTACCAATCCGTAAAACCCGATATATTACGATATATTGATTCCTCCAAATAATAAAATCGATGTAAAATAACTCTTAGCAAAAACAGTGAACTAGGATATCTTTTTAACGAAAAATGAAATGAAAATGTTTCATAGTGCAGGAAAAAATACACCCCTAAAAGAAAAGAAAGAAAAAAACGTCTCCTAACACTCTACATAATCATAAGATATTTCTTCTATGGGACAACATCTCATAGAACATAGGGTCGGGATCTAACTGTACATGATAGCCTAGGTTCGATCATATCTAATGAAGATGAATCAGGCTATTATTAGGGAATAGAGAGTGAATAAGGTTTGATCAAAATAAGAGGATGAGATCTGCTGCCACTGTTCATTAAGGCGCTAGGTGCTAGGCGCCTAGCACCTAGGTTCTGTTCCTATATGCTGAGTTTCTGCATCAAGATGAGCTTCTTCATGCGCTGACTTCATCCCTACTGAGGAATGAACACAATCACCCATCAGGATTAATTTAATACTTTCATTCTCATGAGCAACCAGAAAAATTTTCATCTACTCTGAGATTTCCCTGATACTATTCAACTAATTTGTCCCAGTTATGTCTTCTGCTTCATCGGTAACTCCATTGAGGGTTGTTGATCTCCAGGAGACGACCAAAGGTTGCTAATGCATCATAAAATTTGCGGATTTTGAGATATCCCTTTATTGCAGAAACATCAGACTCTCTTAGGTCGATATTTTCTATGATTATTTCAATGGCTCTAATAAAGTAATCATCCATACCCAGGTTTAATAGACCTTCAGCTAGCATACGGAAGGATGAGAACTCTGGTATAAACCCCTTATCAACCATCTCCAACATGAAATCAAAAGCTTCTTTGATAGGCCCTCCACCACGACAGAGCCCACGAAAAACAATCTTATATGTCAAAGCATCAGGAGGCTCACCAACTTCTGCCATCTCCCTGAAAAGACTCAGGGCATCTCTGATATTATTCCGTCTAAAGAGAGACTGGATCACAGGATTGTAAGCTTTTAGAGTAGGCCTCATCCCTTTTATCCGCATACCTCTGAGTAGCTTCAAAGCAACCTGTGTCCTACCAGCCTTACATAGACCGTTAATCAGTGTACCGTATGTAACAACATCCACTTCAAATCCATTTGCAGTCATAGTTTCTAAAATATCAGCAGCTTTCTTGATGTCACCTTGCTTGCAGTAATGAGTTAGAATAGAATTGTAAGTGATGTTATTAGGTTGCAATCCTTCCCTTATCATTTGATTAATAAGATCAAAAGCATCATCAATCCTTTTGTCCTTGCACAAACCATCAATGAGAGTATTGAATGTAATTGCATTCCTCGAAATGCCTTGCAGATCCATTTGATCAAAAACCTCTTCTGCTTCTTCTATTCTCATTTTCTTGCACAATCCATCGATTACAGTATTATATGTAACTGTACTTCGAGGACAATCAATAGACTCCATATCTTTTAACATATCCAATGCTTTACCAACCTTCCCAAGTGAGCAAAGGTTGTCAATCAAAGTATTGTATGTTACTTCATCTGGGGTGCATCCGCTGCTCTTCATCTCTTCAAATAATCGAAGTGCGCGATGAGTATCTCCTACTTTGCAGAGTGCGTTAATCAGAATATTGAAAGTATAAGCATCTGGAGAGATTCCCTTCACCGTAACCTGGCGTGCAAGGTCCAAGGCTTCCTCAAGTCGATTCCCTGAGCACAAGGCAGCAATGAGAGTGTTGAATGTAGTAACGTCAGGCAAGCAACCCTGATCCACCATCTGATTCAAAATTCCTTTTGCCTCTTCCAGCTGTCCATTTTTATGAAGGCAATTCACAATGATATTGTAGGTGAAAACATCCAGATCATGGCCGTCCTGAACCATCACATCCATGACTTTGAGAGCATGACCAACATGACCATTTTGGCAGAGACAATTAACAAAAGTGTTATATGTGATCTGATCAGGCTCAAACCCATCGGCAATCTCCTGCTGTATGTAACCAAGAGCATCCTCCACCTTTCCTAGCTTGCAGTACCCATTAATCAAAACATTAACCGTAACCCTCATTGGCGAGCACCCCATTTCCAACATCCTGGCCTTCACCCTCAGAGCAGCCTCGATGCTCCCTTCCTCAACAAATCCTTGCATCAATGTGGTAAACGTCGTCTCGTCCGGCGCCACGCCTCTGCTAGACATTTCCTCAAGCATGAGAACTGCAGTCCTGACCTGATGTGCTCGGCACAATGCCTTCATTAGTGTGTTGAATGTGACAACATCTGGCTTGATCCCCCTAGCACACATCTCCGAGTACACCGACTCAAGCAATTTCATCTTGCTCCCCTCCACAAGAACATTGAGAAGGTGATTGTACACCACCGTGTCTGCCTGAATGCCAAACAATGGTTCGAGCTGATTCAGAATCAGGTCGACGGCACCGTCGAACAGCTGCTGCTGCGCGTAGCACTCCAGGAAGGAGTGGACTACGCCCAATTTCACCTGGTGCCCCTCCCGCCGCATCTCCGCGACGAGCGCCTTCATGAGGTCAAGGGCGCCTGCGGCGCCGAGCTTGCGGATGATCTCCTCGTAGACCTTGGGGCCGCGCGCGAGCGGCGCGTTGAGCATCCGGAGCGCCGCGTCGGGGTCCGGCTGCTCCCGCAGGGCGGTGAGGAGCTGATCTTGGTCGGCCGCCCGGAGAGCGGAGGGCCGGGCGCTGCGCCACCTCGGCCGCAGCGTCGAAGGAGGCCCTACTCCGACATGGCACGGGCACGGCGGCGGCGCCCGAGGGGCGGAGCAAACGCGGGGCATTGGGGTTTCAGTTCAGCTAGCTGAAAATCCAGCAGAGTTCCATCACCAACAAACGAAAAGAAATTAATCCGAATGCGGATGGATGAACAGAAATCCCAATGTATGCCACGCCGGCCGCCGGCGGATGAAGCGGCGCGAGCGGCGGAGGAGGGATACCGGCTACGAGAGAGAAGTTACACATGAGTGAACAGAATACCCTGAATTGGAGTCCGACCACTCCGATAGACACCGGAAGCCGTCGTGTGCAAGAGGGAGGAAGCGGGAAAAGGCCCGGCGGCGAGGCTCACCCGCTGAGCTGCTCGCCGGCGACCGGCGAGGCGCGGGGAGGGAAGAGTGAGCGCTGCGCGGCCGGCTGGGATTGGAATTTTTAGCATTTATAATTTTAATTTTTAAAGATTTACAAAATAATTTCGGATTCAAAATTTGCAAAACTAGTCCATTCCCGCCTCTGGAAGGCGAGATTTAAACGCCCTCCCAAAGGCATTTTATCCGACGTGGCAGACGGCCGTTGGGTGTCGTCTGCCGCGCGCGTGTAATTTTACATTTTGCCCCCTTCCCGCCCTTACGAATAAACATGTGAATAGTGAACAGTGTGATGAACAGTGGTGAACAGTAAAATGAACAGTGAAAAAACACCCTTCCTAAGGGCGGGAAGGGGGCAAAATATAAAATTACACGCGCACGGCACCCAAACGACCGTCGCCACGCCGGATAAAACGCCCTCCGGAGGACATTTTTAAACCCGCCTCCCGCAGGGCGGGAAGGACTAGTTTTGCAAATTTTTGAATCCAAAATTATTTTTGTAAATCTTTAAAAAATTAAAATTATAAATGCCAAAATTTCATGGGATTGAGTTATCCACCAAAGAAGCAAACGCCGGGCCGCGGCCGCTTCAGCCTACTCGCCCATCAACCCTTTTGCTCGGCCGCGCGTCCATCTCGCAACTATCTGGTTAATTCTCTCGAAAACGCGTTGGATCGGATGCCCGACGGGAAGGAAAATATCGGCCCACTGCGCCCCACGCCCCACCGCCCTCCTTTCTCTTTTAATCTCATCCATTCCCCTCCTCTCTCTTCACCATTTCTCTTCTCTCTTCATTCCCCTAAGATATGTGAAGAGACAGAGGCGGAGGTGAAGGCGACGACTAGATATTAACATGCAAAAGCTCACGGCAAGACAGTGATAGGCCATGACAGTAGCGGATAGGGGCATGATGACAGGTCGTTCAAGCGGCGGCAACACAGGCTTAGGTCGAGTTTATGTGACAACGGCGGCAACGACGACGTCGTGAACGGCTGTAGGTGTGGGTGGTGATGGTTTGCAGGGCCTCGTCAGCCACATCACCATCTCCAACAGCTATACGTCATCGTCAGCCACGTCTCCTCCATGGTCAGGGTGGTATATGCCGCTACGTCTCCTCCATGGCCAGGTGGTATATGTCGCTGATGATCTGGTTAATCACTAGAGAGGAGGAACAAGTGAATCTAGCTAGTACTTTTATGATTTTTTTGATGTTTTAGTCTATATGGATGTTTCATTAGTTGGATCGAAGTGTTTCGGTGAGGTTTTTGATGGTGATTTATTTTTTTGTCTTCGATTTTACTTGGATCTTGTTGATGTTTTGATGGTTTTAAATCATTTGTTTCGTATGTTAACTAAATTATGTTTCATCTAGTAATTTGACTGTGTTTCACTATTTTTAAGAAGTAAAACATTTTTTACTATTTTTAAGAACTGAAACATTTTTTTACTTAATGCTCAAATATTGTTCCACAAACAGTAAAATAGCGCACGATTTTTTTTAAAAAATTAAACGTCGTCGTTTCGTAATTCTCTTCCTCTCAAAAAATTAATCTGAATTCCATTTGGCCAAATATAGCTAGTTTCCTCGGTAGCACACAACCATAAACCATTATGATTTTTTTGAAGCTTTAGGAGTCCAGATCAGCAATACAATTGTCTCGATCAGTAAAGCTACAAATTAAGATGCCACAGAAATAGCATTGATGTTTTGATGATATCCTTAGGCCCACCTGTCATCTATAGATTGGATATTACTTTCTGATTTATTCATGTCTACTATGTTATGAAGGAACATTTACAAATTTAAAAACAAAAGGGCAATATTTGTTCTGTTGTAATTATTTTTAGTTTAATTTTATGTGCAATATTCTCTCAATTTTTTCTTCGCTAAAAAAAGGAGTTAGAGATATTGTGAACAGAAACAAAAGCTACCATCTCTCCTTTATTACTTGCACCCATGAAATTTACAAGACATATTATGCAGCCAAATTTCTAATTGTTTATTTTTTCATTGACCAGGGTAACTGCTTAACTAGGTATATGGACGCAGAGGAACACGGTAACCTGCAAAAAGAAGAAAATGAAACATAAGTCTTTTATTCATTGCAGAACAGGGAGAACTTTATCAAAAGGTTAAATTAAAACAGATATATCTGAATGTAGTCAGCTATATTAGAATGAATTAATAACTAACCTGCGCAGTTAGTCCCTGCGTGTAACGGATTGCCACATTCTTTTGCAACATTAACCCACTTTGACAAAGCAATTTTAGCCTGTCTGCTGCTGTAAACGTGCGACAGATGCAATTGACATCTGCGCTCTCCACTGTCTGGCAGCAATGTGAATGTCTTTTTGAGAATTTGGTTACCCAAATGTTTTTCGATGTTGTGATAGCATCCATCCTTATCCATCAAAGCATCTTTTTCTCTCTCGCAGCTTCAATAGGTTTTTTTCAAATCGTGTTTAAAGAGGTTATCATAGTCCCATGATAATCTCAAATCGTTTTGGAGAGATATTACTATCATCCTACGCTAAAACAGTTACCGTGATAACCACGTGATTATTGTGGTTTAAAAAATTAAAACTGTAACCATAATAATATGGTTATCACGTGGTTTTAAAAACCCTGGCCTTTGACACGTAAATGGCTCAGAGAAAAAAAAATAGCTCTTGGAGAAAAAGAGATAGCTACAACGACAAAACACAAAACATTCCTACAACTTTAGCACTGGCTATCTTCTTGCTTGCAGTCGATGCTAATTTTGGGTGTTTGTTGATCAATATTTGTGCAGCATATGCAGCACAAATGTTATATATATATAGTGTTCACGCAACTTGTATAGTCTTTTCGTACTATTCACTTATTTTTAAATATCTACTATGGAAGGATATCTAATTGTGTTGAACTCATAATATCTCTAACATATCCTAAGATATATATTTATTTTCCTCAGATCTGTGTATTTATTTATTCTTTTTTAAGAACACGAAGACATGTTCATTTATTAAAACTATTGATGGATTGCTTGGATATGTTCTCATTTAATATAAATAGGATATGCTATTTGGATTATTCTCATTTATTATCCATATATTACTATAGATAACAAGAATTTATACTCATTTACTAAAACTGTCGATAGACAATTAGGATATATGATCCTATTAAGTATTGTCTCTATTTTTTTATTATAAGTCATTTTGATTTTTTAAGTCATTTTTTAAGATTTGATCAAATCTATAAAAATATAAGAATATTTCAACACAAAACAAAGAAACTATCAAAATATATTCAATGTTTGATATAATGAAACTAATTTGATGTTATATTAGGTGATGTTTGAAACTGATGAAGATAAGATTGACGCACATAAAAAAACTATTAGCATATGATTAATTAAGTTTTAAGAGAATCATATAATCAGGAGCCCTACCAAATAGGCCATAAGTTGACGCACATAAAACGAAAAAACTATTGGCAGTTTTAATTATTTGATATTTTTATGCAGAACGCACCCAGTTTAAAAACATGCTAATGGAAACGAGGTAAAAATCTGAATTTTAATAAAAAGAAACATGATCATGTTGTTATATTTTTATAAATTTAATCAAACTTTTAATAAATTTGATTTAAAAAGGTTAAAATGACCTATATTAAAAAAGTTAAAATGATTTATATTATAATATAAGATGAAAGGAGCACATAACATCGATCGATGTGCCAAGGATTGATGAAGGGTGCTCTGGCCTCTGAGTACGTATGCGCGTGCGCGGCAAGTTAGCTAGCTATATACGGAGTAGTATTTGGCTATTTGCTTAGTTTCATCGAGTCGGAGTAGCTACATGACTGCTATTCACGTTCGCGCTCGATCGGATGCCGTGTCAGCGTCGAACATGTATCTGTGTATGTATACGCTTCACATTTTGAAAATTACATTTTTCTCAATAATTTTTTTATTGAACTGTTTAGACCACTTGTAGATCTAAGTTCTTTTTAAAATTTAATTACTAAAATATTTAATTTGTTCTTATAATCGAGTTAATATGTTTCACTTAAAACACACAATATATATATATATGCATAATAGATAAAAACATAGATAAATTGCTACTCGATCTGCAAACTCAAATGCTTGGCTAGGTGTATTCTGTCACTTATATCTGGATTAAATAAAAGATACGTTCCAGACAAGATATGGCGACATCAATGAGTTGTGCATGGCAACAGACTTGAGGCTTTACAAACGAAGAATCGAAATAGGCTAACCTATGTTAATTAGTGAACTCCTGCTACCAGAAACGAAAGAGTGGAATGAGCCACTGATCAGGCTAGTCGCTAAGGAGAAAGATGCTTTGGAGATATGAATGACATGACTGATTATCCTGCTTAGCATTTTGAGAAAACAGGGTTATTCACATTTCGAAGTGCCTACAAGCTAGCCTGATATATACGTAGAGAAAAAGTACAGACTTCTTCAAGCACAGCCATGAACGGGGAGAGAAAATTATGGCGGAACATTAAAGAAGACGAATGTACAACCGAAGGTCAAAGTATTTGTATGAAAGCTCGCTCATGATAGATTACCAACGTGGGAAAATGCATGTTGATCATAAGAAAAAAGATAAAACAGGAGAACAAATAAGTGGCAAAGTCCACCAGAAGGGTATGCAGAAAGTAAATGTACGTGGATCGATGCCGCTTTCATGGAAGAATCGGGAGCAAGTGCGAGTCATTGTAAGGGATTGCCGAGGACTTGTACTAATGGCAGCTCACAAAACTCTACAATTTGTGCAGTTCAGTTGTGTAGGCGGAGGCGCTGGCCTGCCATGGAAGGACTTTGACGCCTTTGGTCCTCGAAACTAATAATGCCGAGGTTGTACATGCATTGGAGAAGGAGCTTGACATGCCTTTAAATTCACTAAATAATTTCCAAACTAATTTATACATACAATCTTTATTTAGAAATATGAATCAACCAAGATACACAAATCAACAATTCAATATACATATCCAACATAATAATAATATTAAATACTTATAAAAGAAAAGAAAACATCAGCGGACAAACGATGATTTAGTTCCATTCTCATAGACAGTTTTATTAAAAATGGTTGACTTCACTTCTCTAATACTATTTTTTCTTTCTCTCTAAGTCGTATTTTGCATAGAAAATTTGGTAGAATATAGATGTGTTCGCAACTTACGTCTTAAACTTTTTTAAATTATTTTTTGTTTACGTAGGTTGAAAGCACTTAAATCTGATTTAAACGTCAAAAAAATAAAGTTCAAACAAACATCCATGAAAAAATTCAAAAATATTTTAAACTTTGATAATATAGCCATCTATGACTATAATAAATTTCAGCTTAAAATAAATCATGTTCAATAGTATAAAGGTAAAATAAGTTAAAAATAGTTTAATAGTTTAAGCAGTCCATTAAATTAGATGGGGGAGTCAAATAAATTTTTTTCTTACATAAATGTATACTTGATTAGCCGGAATCCTCAACCAACTCTACACCCTCCCGTTCAGAGCTATCATTAACAATTACTCTCTTTTTACCTCTTTACACCACTCATCACTCTCCTTATTTTGCAATTACTGGCCAAGCTCTCCTACTCTCCACATCACATCCCTTATCTCCCTTAGTCAAAGCACTCCTCCCTCCTCTCTAATCTCTCGTCTCCTCTAGTCGCCCTATCAAATTTGACACCACCCAAGCATCGAGTTTGTCACCCTACCGCTTGTCTTTTCATAGCTTTGATGGTAACATCTCTTTCTCACCACATTACCTAGCCATGGACTAGCCATCTCTTAAGCCAAAAAAACCTTACCACACCACACCCCCACTCCTCCTTAGTATACGCTGACATATGCTCTCAAGAAGTTAGGATGAATGTTAGGGTCTAATTAAATTTGATTTTTTTCAAAAGTTTTTAATCAAATAGTACTTAAAAATCTCTTAAATTAAATAAACCTAAGTCCATGAAATATCTTTATACAAAATATGAATTAGTTTATGAAAACTAAAGTTGCCATAGAATACCAATAGCCAATATCAACCCCTAATACACATTGCAAGGGAACTAAGGTTAAAACTACTTATCACATAACAATTAATCAACAAATGCATATTAACAATGCACTGGAGAACTGACATAGCTTTAACTTTCAACCGAGATGAGTGCTTGGACAACTGAGTTCATGTTTGGCCGCTTGCTCGTATCTTCCTCTGAGCATGAAACGGCAATCTCAAGCATCATCTTCACTTGTACATGGTTGAAATCACCATTCAATCGATAATCCACAAGATCGTGTCGCCCTAACAACCATCCTAATATCCATCTCACATACCTTGATATCATGGATCACCCATTCCAAAATCCTAATCCCCTTCACTAGCTCAAGAAGTATCACTCCATAACTATACACCAGCTCCGAAATCCTAACCCCCGTTTCGTGTATAGTGTTGACCAACATTTTTCTTTTTTAATAGGAATGTATTTATTTTTTCTATATGCAATAAGAAGATACTATCGTATCGTTTTTCTTTAAAAACTCCATAACTATACACATCAACCTTCTCGTAAGTTAGAAACCCACTATGGAGGCATGTACCATCTTGGTCTCTTGTCCCTCTAATCCGTGTCAAAATCTTATCCGATCCATCCATCCCTGTTTAACAACTTAGACAAACCAAAATCCGTAATCTTAGGCTCCAAATCCTGGTCCAACAATATGTTTTCAGGCTTCATGTCACAATGAACAATCCATTCTGAACACTCATTTTGAAGGAAAGCCAACCCTTTAGCCACACCCAGAGCAATCCTGAACTGTTGATTCCAACCAAGCACATCATCATCATCAAATCCATGATCAAACAATCGCTGTGCAAGTGATCCATTCTCTGCGTATTCAGAGACGAGAATTCTGTGATTTCCTTGAGAGTTGAGAGCAGCAACCCCACATTCTGACAAGGTTCATGTGATAGATCCTTCCAATCACACTCAGCTCTGCTTGGAGACGTTGTGAGGCAGACGGCGTTGGCGCCGCACACGCCGTGGATGTTGCACGGGTTGCCGAACGCCATCCACGACACCGACCATCCAGTCACGTCGTTCAAGCTGTACACCCTGAGGTTGCCGTCCGGGTCAAGCGTCAGCCGCCTCCTGACGCTGGCGGCGCCGAGGTCGGCGGCCTCGAAGATGGTGCCGGCGCTGGAGAGGAACTGCCCGAGCGCGTCCATGGCGGCCTCGCGGGAGAAGTTGTACATCTTGCGGTTGTTTTTGCCAGTAGCTGAAGTAGGGGTTGGGCCAGTAGATGCTTGAGAAGTTGCAGTTGTCGTAGAAGAGGGAGAGCATGTGGCGTAGTCGCTGAACCCGAGACTCTAGTATCAGGCGGAGAGCAGCCGGTCGCGCGACACCAGCCGCGTCGCCGCCGTCAACCTCTGCGTTGGGAGCAGCGTGTCGGTGGGGAAGTCGAAGCTCTGGCACAGCGTCTTGCCGCCGGCGTCCTCCACCACCAGGTTGCCGGAGTCGTGGAGCTGCGCATGCGAGGCCGTCGTCCGGGCGCCGGCGCTGGCGGCTGTGGAGGAGTTCCAGACCACATCGCCGCCGTAGTCGGTGAGGACGAGCGCGCCGCGGCGCGCGTCGAGCGTGACGCGCGCGCCCTTGCTGTGCACGGGGCGCGCCCGCGTCGCGGTCCAGACGACGGCGCGGTCGGCGGCGCGTGCGAACCAGACGGAGAAGGTGAAGACGGTGGGCGACGCGTCGTAGAAGCCGGCGGCGAACGTGCCGTCCGGCGAGCGCAGGACGTCGGTGGCGTGGTCCTCGACGGCTATCTAGGCGCCACGGGCGAGCCACTCACGCGCCGCGTCGACGCGCCGTGGACATGGGCGCGACGAGCTTAGCGTGATGATCACAAACAACACGAAGGTTGCAAGGCGAGAGGTCAAATGGCACATCAGTTAGGATGTTGATTCTGACGGGAGTGAGATTAGGATGTTGATTTGGACTATATAGTGATTACTGTTATTTGTGTCACAACTCACAAGTCAAGAGTTCATCGGCCTAGGACATAGTGCTGAGGTGTAACCCACCTTCAAGCAGCTGATCTGGAAAGCCTCAATGTCTGAAAAATATAAATATCATGCATGGTTTATCATCTAAAATAGGATCTCTGTCCGACTTTGCGACAAGGGGTTGAAGAAACAATGGTCAATGCCCATCTGTTGTAACTCGCCTGAGATAGCCCTGCATCTTGTAGCCACCTGCAGATATTTGATCAAGATCTGAAGCCTAGTGGCCGTGGATAGGGTTCACACAGCTACAACCGGAACAATAGAGGGAGACCCAATCTGTACAGAACTGGTGGGACAACCTAGCCAATATACCAGGTGTCCCAAAAAGGGGCTGCGACCCTTATACTGCTGGTTGAGTGGGAGATTTGGAAGGAACGAAATCGACGAATTTTTGAACATAAAGAGACGGCAACAGGCTCTTTCCTTGCAAAAATCAAAGAAGAGGCCAAACTTTGGGGATTAGCTAGGCTAGACACTTGCGTGAGATTTTGCCACCAACTGCATAGATTCCGGGGTTGTTCTTAGTCTGTTTTTCCTTTTCTTCTTTTCGGGTGTATTTATTTCTTCTATATTCAATGAAAAAACACTATCGTATCATTTTTCTTTAAAAAAATAATTAAGATAGCAAGTAATATGGTAATAAATTAGTATTAGTGAAAGCGATTTGACTTGGATCTGAGTATTGTACATTTGTGTATGGAGTTTGGGTTGGTTCTTGACTTTGTTTGTGTGCATCTGAATTCTGAACTTTAGCTTATTAAAGAAAGCTGAGGGAAAAAATAATATCATCGATGCTGTGTCATACCAGCGGCTGCTCAGTGTCCAATGCAGGATGAATTGAGAACAAAGGAAAGTTTTGTAGTCTGTCAGTTATATTTGCAGAACGATAGTCAACCCTTGGTTTGATCTGTACCGCTGACTTTGTAAGCAAATGATCCAATATCAATGTATGTATTCTACTGTATGATATCGTATGAGGCGCTTTGCGAATAAGCATTAATCAGCCATCAGCCAATGGAGAAGTTCCATGTAGTTTCAGGGTTGGGACACCTCACATAGTTTCAGAGAGTCAATGCATCATCAGTCAGGACAAACACACACATGAATAAAGAAGGTTGAGGTTTATCAACATATTGTAATGCTAATCATAACCCACCTCAAGAATCTCAGTTATCTAAAAATAATTACATAACTGCGAAATGGCTATGAGCAACAACATTCAAACAATAGCTACACAACCTATTCTCTATAGGATGGATTGGATACAATGCCTGATCTCTAGATCTGATACAACTTCTGAAACTATCTGATAGAACCCCCCTACTCATTGGGTGGTCACACTCTTTGCCAGATTCCTTGGTTGATCAACATCAAATCCTCGAAGAACTGTCAGATGGTATGCGAGCAGCTGAAGGAACAAATTACAACACACTCAGTAAATGACATTGTCATACAAATGATAAAGCATAAGTAGAAGTTCTGGAATTTGATGAAATTGAACAATTCAAACAATGTGCAAACCTGTAACGGAATTATGTTAATCACTGGCTGGAGACAGTCAGCAACCTTTGGAACTTCAATAACCCTGCATGATCCACTAGGACAAACTGCAGATGCATCTCCCTTTGAGCACATAACTATCAGACGCCCCTTGCGAGAAAGGAGCTGCTGAATCACTGACTGTTGCTTGCTGCAAGAGGTGAGGTGAAATGGTTCAGAGAAGCTACTTGAGAAGCGAAAAATGACCGTGTGCTCTGTCCAAAGCGCTTACCTGAAGCATGCATCACGAGTAGCAATGACAATGATTGGAAGGTTTTCATCCACTAGCGCAAGTGGCCCATGCTTCATTTCACCAGCAAGCATGCCTTCACTGTGCATCAGTGCAACCTCCTTAACTTTAAGAGCACCCTCTAAGGCAGTGGCATAGTTATAACCTCTGCCAAACACGAGGAGCGACTCTGAATCGATCAAGGAAGAGGCAAGTTCCTTCATCTCGGTATCAAGTTTTAGAACCTCGCTGACATTGCCTGTGAAGTAAAATAGACAAATTTGGAAAACGTTGTTCTAAAGCAACAATTTTCTAGACTAAATAATGCATTGCTGATCCAACACGACATACTTGGAAGACTGGAAAGACCACTGATGATAGCTTGACGTCTAACTTGGGTGGATATTTGATCAGATCCAACAGCCAAGGCCACCATCACCATGACTACTATTTGACTTGTATATGCCTACAAGATAGGAGACACTGTTAGGAATCAAGATGACCAAGAAAGGGTTGTAGCATGAGAATATACAGAAATTAACCTTGGTACTAGCAACACCTATCTCACAACCAGCATTGATATGAACTCCACAATGTGTTCTTCTTGACAGTGTGCTTCCTACGGTATTTGTTATGCCAACACAAAGTGCTCCATTTTCTAGTGCGTAATCAAGAGCAAGGAGGGTATCTGCTGTCTCCCCCGACTGGCTAACGAAAACTGCAGTGTCTTCCCTGTAGATGGGACCTTGTCTGTCCAACAAGTCACTTGCAACCTCCATAGTCACAGGAATACCTATTGTCCAAATAATGCAAGGAAGAAGTATTTGAGTTAAAAAACAGGTAGCTAATACATATTGTCACTGATGCTGATGTCTAAAAATTCTACATAAGGAGTCAGGACAATAAGTTGGCATACCAGTTAATTCCTCCACAAAAGGTCTTGCAGCTAAGGCAGCATTGTAACTTGTACCACACCCAATGAAAACTAACCTTCTACTGCGCCTAATAGTTTTGAGGTACTCCTTTTCCTTTAATCCTCCTAAAAGAACACCACTATCCTTCAGTCTACCCCTCATAGTTGTTGTCAATGAATGTGGCTGTTCATGGATTTCCTTTTGCATGAAGTGGTCATAACTTCCTTTCTTTATCTGTTCAACTTCCATCTCAAGGACAGACAATGCTCGTTGCACAGAAGCTGGCTTCTCTTTCTCATGGTCAAACTTAAGGATAGACACACTGCCGTCCTGTAATGGCCAAATTGTTAAAGCTTGCACAAGGCATCAAATGTAAGACTAATGACTGTCAAAGAAACAAAAGAACTGTTGCACTAGCGTGTCTACATATTATTTCAGTCAATAAAAAACCAGTGACACAATAAAAATATAATTGTCAAATTGGCAGGAAAAATAGTACAGAGGAAATAAATAACTTTAGGTCTAGAAAAGATAGATTGCCCCCCATTAAAAATGATTCTAAAAAAAGTAAAGGCACAATAGAACAGATAAGGCAGGTGAATTAACAGAGAAAGCTGAAGAGTACCTTAATATGAACAATTTCATCATCTTCAATAGCCAAATAATTCTTGGTATGTTCCACGATAGCAAATAAATCACTAGAGAAGAATAATTCTTTGGGCTTCCCATTTGTTGTCAGAGCCTTGACATCATGAAATGGTTTCCCACTATTTTGGCCACTTAATTCCTGAAAACAGAGACAACAGTTACAAATATAAAAAAAATGTTCCAACTCAAAAAGAAGCAGAATTATAGTATCTATAAATTGTGTCAAAAATGATTACACAAAAGATAACTTGTAACCAAACTAACATCACCATAAACGAAAATTATTTAATCTGCAAGCAATCTACTGTGCAGTTTCTCACGTTTGCATTTTTATAGAACAAAACATGTGGCAGTTAACCAGAGCAAGTAGTTCGTAGTTACTCTATTGAGTGTGGACTTTATGGCAGGTTCCAATCTATGAGAAAACAACATGGTAAAAATTGTATTTCTTAGGACCATTTGACAAGCACACATTCATGAGAAAATGCACTTCATGTTTTCTATTTTGATTCCTTTACCTAATACATGTTTGAAGCAGATGGAGATAAGAACGGTGAAGAGACAACAGAGTTAAAGTTAACTTTAGATGTTAGGTCTAGTAATACTGCATAATAAAAAGGCTTGTCAACTTGAACAGCAAAAGATGTATCTCAAGAGCATAACACATAATTCTTACACAAAATAAAAACCACCGTTTTACGCTTGATTAGAACCTAGCTGATAGTTTAAAACAAACAAGGATGCACTTACATTGACACCGAGTATCAGTGTGCTGCCCCGTTTGCATGCAATCAATTCATTGGGGTAGTGTGGGCTTTTAAAGATAAGTGCGTAGGCTCCTTCAAGCTGCCTCATGACTTCCATAACAACTTGGCTAAATGTCACATCACCTGAGAAAATAATGAAAAATTGCCTTAACTAGAACTAGTACAGTAAGACCAACATATAGAATCTAGTACCAATTTATTTTCCTTTTGAATTTTGTATGAATTCTCCTGCCATGTTAAGAGTAATGTATTGCCTGAATAAAAAGTTCTGAGCATGAAAAGCATGATAAAGTATATTTATTGCCTCATCTAGTTCTTAGGCGGCAAATCTAGTTTTCAACAGAGATCATAGCAGTATAATTCTTGCTCCAAAGAAATGATAATATAATTATAACTCGAGAATGAAAGGTTTAGCTAAAGATCAGGGAGTACATCTTGTTTGTTGTCAAGAATATATATACCTTCTTCATCATGCGCCTTATCAAAAACAAACTTTGCCAACTTAGGGATGACTTCTGTGTCAGTATCAGACTCAAAGGTGAACCCGTGCCGGATTAGTGTCTCTTTGAGAACCTGAGCAGATACATCAGAAATACCAAGTTATGATAGAAATTTATCTGTTTACATCATTATCATCCGCTGCTACATTAATTTAAGATGGTATCATGAGGTTACACATGATCATGAAACCAAGTTTAAGATGGTTGGCTGAGTCATAAATGTCTAATAAACTTATTGTGAATCCAGTATATTGTCATTTGCCACTTCTATAAGATAATAGTCTCTGCATGACGACAACAATAATCTAGCAAAATGAGATATGACTCACTGATATTCTAGTTGCTAGTTAATCTACTGCAGTTATTTTTTCCAGTAAAAGCATATGAGCTCTCAACTAAATGGCAGATTATTTAACAACAATAGTGAGGCGTCTATGGAGATTGGACATTGGAGACAACCCATGTGCAGGCTTAGAACATAACATGGTGGACTCTAGCATAAATCCACCATAGTTGCAATAATGCATGTGCATTCCTCAGCTGTAAAGA
Organism: Oryza australiensis; assembly: GCA_019925245.2. NCBI lineage: Eukaryota > Viridiplantae > Streptophyta > Magnoliopsida > Poales > Poaceae > Oryza > Oryza australiensis. The sequence continues at coordinate 104,190 of JAIFGZ020000536.1, forward strand.
TAACGAGGGACAAATACTATACAAGAATTCTAGTACAATATGGCAATATAAGAAGAGCAAGGTAAACAAGAACCTCGTAGTTTGTGATGATGCCATTGTGGACGACCAAGAACTCATCGCCAGCACCAGAAGATTGGGGATGGCTGTTCCTTGGGGCAGGCACACCATGCGTGGCCCACCTGGTGTGGGCAATTCCAGCATGCACATTGAAGGCGGTGTCCAGGTTCACATCCTTCTCATCAAGCTCTGAAAAATAGACAAACATCCGACATGACAAAAGATAGAGTACAAGAGAGCACCAAAATTGTAGCCGAAACTTGTAACTTTATACAGTATAAATCGTCAGGAAATCCAGAGAGCAAGGAACTCCAACTCTCTAAATGATAAATTGAATAAATCGCAGAAGATGGCATAAACCCAAGAAGATTTAGGCTTGATCCGAATGAGTCAAATTCTACCTTTTCTGAGGAGATCCAGAATTTTGGAAGTAATGCGATGCCAATCTAAAAAAAATGAAAAGCGCGAACTGGAAAGTTTCCCAAATAATGGTCAAGAAATCCAAAATCGCAACACGACATGAAGAAATCCCCAAAATGCGATATCAATCTCGGTCAAAATCCAGGCTTTTACTTTTATCAAGTCATAAAGCCAAACCAGACCACATAACACATGAAAACCGTGCTTATCCGCCAAAAAAAACATCTCAAGAACCTAAAATTCAACCCATTTTCAGCATAATCAGGAGGGAAAAAAAGCACTAACCGGAGTAGACGGATCGCACGAGGTTCACTATCTTGCCCTCCTGACGGAACACGAGCGGGGGCGCCCCGGTGTACGCTGGCGCGGAAGACGCACAGGATGTTATGTCGGCGTCGAGGGCGATGCCGGAGGAGTCGTAGCCACGGTACTCGAGGCGGCGGAGGCCATTGAAGAGGACCTCGAGGATGTACCGGCGCTCCCGCGACACATTGTAGTTGAGGTATGCGAAGATCCCGCACATCTCTGCTCGGGGGGCTTCTAGAAGCTTCGAGAGGATTCTTGGGTTTGGAGGAAGAGCGCGTGGACGACCGACGGCGGCGAGGAGTCGGAGTCGCCGGCCGGGGTGGAAGAAGAAGAGAAAGAGAAGGATTTGTGTGGGGGAGTCTTGACTCTGACTCCGAATTTTATAACTGATGGAAATACAAGCCAAAGCTGTTGGTTTACCGCTGACGTGTAGCCTGTGACCCAGTAGCCGCAGGATCTGGATCGGACGGTGTACAGCTCTTGGATCATCCAACTCAACAAAGAAAAATAAAGAAAAAAGTCTACTTTGACTCTGGTAATCTACCTGCCTCCGCACTATATCTGAAATATGTAGATTTTGTTATAATTTAAAGAATTTGAGTTTGGTAATATTTGATGGTAGAGTAACCTCACCATCAAAATAGAGAGGTGATACTCAAGATTTATACATCCAACCCAAAAAGAAAACTTTTGCATACAAGTTTTCGCATCATATCAATCAAACAATATCTAGACTTTAACTAAAGCATGCAACCAAACACCTTCCTATTACATCACTCTGGACCAAAATAAACCTAGACGAGACATACAAGCTGTGAGCAACCAAACATACAAACATACCTTATCACTACTCTCCTCCTGTTTTTTTTAAATAGGTTTATTTTCAAAAAATTATTGCGTCAAAATTTGTAAAATCAGAAAAAATATATATATTAAAAGTAGATAAAGTAAAAAATAATCGTATCAAAGATAGATAAAATAAGAGATAAAATTTTGCTTTTTCATATCAAAATATATGACATTATTAACTTTTTCACATAACGTTTGACTAATTTTTATTAAAAAATTATATAAAATATAATATTAACTCATTTATTTTGTTTTATCATCAAATAAAATATAATCATAATGTTTTTATATATAAAATTTAAATAAGACGAGAGATTAAACATTACGTATAAATAAAAACGATGTCTTTAGTTTTTGGTTTTTTATTACGTACGGTGTAGGAAAAAATAAACTTACTTTTCACCTTTATAGGTCAATGTTACACGTGTATTGTGTGTATTTTGTAGATTTGTTATGCTTATGCCAAGCGTCGCGGTTCTGATTTGGACATCGATTTCTACTTTCTATTGCAGTAGATAACAAGAGAGTGCGTGTTTTAAGCCATAGTAAAAGGATCAGATATTTCTTTTTGAAGAGAAAATCTGCACACGTGTTAGGATTATCAGTCGTGTTTCATTTGACACTGGAGGTTGTGTTTCTTGTTAATTGGAGAGATTAAAGTTGTAGATTTAGATGTGATAGAGGCATGGAGGCCGGTCACGTCAAGTAGGAGGAGTAACCAAAGTCAGAGTGAGAGTGGCATGCGTCTGGTCAGCAAAGTGCAGCGTGGCCGTAGCCCTCTCCTCTTTCCTTTCTTTCTTCGCTCCTTCACTTCAGTCGGTCCTCCTCCCTAAAAATCATATCTCCTACAGTCTGCCTAGCAGTTTCCAAGAAACAAACAAGTACTCCATGTTTCTGAATTCTCATCCTAATTTGTCCGCTTTACTTATTTGCGATGTAGTAATGACTAAACTAAATGTACTCAGGACTATTCATTTTTTTGATTTATTAACTTTTAATGTGAATTGATATCAAACTTTTATAACGTTCATAGTAGCTTTACTTATTTGCAATTTAGTAATGACTAAATTAAATTACTAATGACTATTTTCTTTTGATTCATAATTTTTAACGTTTTAAAATCAAGCTCTCTTTTATAATGTTGACTATCAGTATTTTTAAAAATATATTTAATTTAAAGGCATTAAAATAGGACATATAGATTTGTCTTACAGAATACTATAATAAAAATTAAAATATTTATTTATTATATATATTATAATAGAAAAATATACTACAAGATATATTATTTTAAAAACAATGTCATTATTTAAAAAGTTATAAAACTTTTTATTTAACCGCAGATGGAGTACTAGTACTAAGTTATCATCGGAGACCACATGATTGGTTTACTCTTTTCTTTTTCTAATGGCACTACATGTGTTTAAAACACACACCCAAATGAACAATACCATAATTATCACTGGATTGATGTTGCTTCAGGTTCCAGCCTCTCGATCATAATACAAATTCATAAGCTCGCAATCATTTCCGAACTAGGAACAGGACAGGACGAAACATGTTCGTCGATTAGAACACTCTCTCCTTTTCTTTTCTTTTCTTTCTTTTTTTTTGGAAAGGAAAAGAAACTTCCATTACTCCAGAGAAGTATGTACATCACTGTTCGTAGATTACAGATGAACTGAGGGAACTCACCCAAAGGAGTGCCAAACGTCGCCAGTTCATGGGCAGAACACCACGTTTCTTACACCAAGCTGAAACAACAAATCCCTAGCTTCAAGCATCAAGAATAACAACAGCATTAATACCATCATCTACTTTGTCATCCATAAGAGATCGGCACAGTTGCTTAGATTCAGTTTCTGGTATAATCTGACTTGTACAAAAGCAAATCGCCCGTTAAGAGCTTCAATACCATATGCCATCGCTGCTGCTTGTAACACATCTTGTAAATAAATTCCTTGATCTTCCAGCCTCTTGACAGTACTGCATCTTTTGTCATACTCTTACATGGAGTTCAGCCCTGGGGGATCCCAGAGCAGAGCATAGTACAGTCAAGAATAGTACAGGGAAGCATATTTCCAGCGGGGATCACGGAAGGATATACTTACAACAGATATATCGGGGGCACCGGCCAGTCCTCAGCTTTGTCCACACTGTTTCTCAACATTTTTCTATGCTAGCTGCTCCTAACTTGGGCCTACTGTCCCTCATCTCCAACGCCTGCCTTCAACACAAGACAAGTACAACAACGGCAACAACTATGCATGCCATCAAAACGAAAGCTGGGACCTCATCGATCAAAGCTAAGCACAGGCATATCCCACCCTCAATGCATCCAGCAGCATCAAGGAGGAGGCCATGCTGCCATGAATCATGATCATGGCATCGTCACAGGAGTTCGAGGCTAATGAGCCACAGCAGCTGCACGCTAAGCCCAAGAGGCTCTACCAAGTCTGGAAGGGAAACAACGTACCTTATATACCATACCTGCTCTTTCTTTCTTTCTTTCTTGCTCCAGCGATCTGACTTCAACTTCATAGCAGAGAGGAAGAGTGAATTTCCTTCATTTTTTGCAGATATTCCTGTGCGGTGGACGCCTTATTTTTGGCCCGGATGCAGCCTCCCTGCTGCTGTCCACGTTCCTCATCCTTGGCCCAGCCATCGTCTTCTGCTACCAGATGCAGTCCACAATCCACCACTCTCAACAACGGATGCGTCGAGCTGCACAGCTGATAGTCATAATCACAGCAGCAGCGGTTAGTGAATCCCCAAATCAATTATAAGTTGCTTCTTCACATTTAATTTTGATTGTCAATCCTTTCTCTAGTCATATATACCCAACAGTTAATCAACATGAAACTTGCATGATTTCAGCTTCAATATCTGAAACTGAAATCAGTCAATCAGGGCTTCAAGATTCCACGTCTAATTTCCACTATGCAACATGTCTAGCACTGCACAGCCATGTGAATTTCACCTATAAATTGCAGGACCTTTTCTTCCTCTTCATGACATCAGCCAGGGACCCAGGGATAGTGCCAAGGAACACAAGAGCACCACCTGAAGCTGATGAACTTCTTGGCTCAACCACACCATCAATGGAGTGGAGCTCAGGGAGAACACCACGAATGAGGTTCCGTAGGGCAAAGGATGTCACAGTCAATGGCTTCACCGTCAAGGTGAAGTTTTGTGAGACCTGCCTAAGGTACCGCCCACCGCGATCCTCACATTGCTCCATCTGCAACAACTGCGTCGAAAAGTTTGATCACCACTGCCCATGGGTCGGCCAGTGCATTGGACTTGTAAGTAAACAATCGATGCTGCAGTGCAGTTCCAGTACTATTTGTTTCCATAGTGTTACTAGGCATCTGGTTGAGTATAACCAAACTCTATGCAATGAATTTCTCTTAAAAAAAGGTCTATGGAATGAATGAACTTACTTTCAAGTTTCAATAAGATGCTGGTATGTGCCAATAAAGTTCTTCCTTGCCAATGGTCAATGTCCAGCCAAATTCCCTTCAGTCATCTTCAGCATTTGACTATTTATAATTTATTCATAAAGCTACAGAGCTTTCCAAGACATTTACACTTGAATTTGAGAGTTGTAACTTTACTTTCAACTAAAAAAGGCTCAACCATCTAAGTTGAATTACACTAGGTTCAAGGTAAGTTATTCTTTTATTACAAAATCACCAACAACGAGTTGTTAACTAGTTCCACTGTTTGACTAGACATACAGACAAGGTTAGGTACCTATGAGAACAGAACAACGAAATTTTCAGAGCAAGACCTGAACTATACCTAACATACATTTTTGTGACCTCAAGCACATATTTCTAAAAGAATTTCTCGCAATCAATGCAGTGAACCTAAGGTCCAGGAATAATTAACCAAGCACTAATGATCATCTGAATTCCATATTTCAGCAACTCACAAATCTCTTGTACAGAAATGATGTTAAAGTATTTTTAAATGCACGATCAATCATTTTATTCTCGGATGGTTTCCACTTGCTTATCAAAATCATGACATTTTCTCTTTTTTCTTGTAGAGGAACTACCGCTACTTCTTTCTGTTTGTAGCAATGTCAACTTTCTTGTGCATATTTGTTTTCACCTTTTCATGGGTGAATGTCTACTATGAAAGGGGAGACAATGGCGGATCCATCTGGAAGGCTTTGCGAAAGGAAATATACTCATTTGTGCTAATAATATATACTTTTGTTGTTCTATGGTTTGTTGGTGGTCTCACAGTATTTCATCTTTATCTGATCACTACTAATCAGGTAAACTTACTTCCTTCTTTAGCTATTCTAGAGACTTGCTACAACTACTGGTTCACTGATACTGGAATTCAGTAAATGCATTTTAATGATTTGACACTATAAAGAGTCTGAGATGGTTCTGATGACTTCAATTAGAAGCTCCATACACGACAGTATTTACTGAATGTCTAACTAGATCCAACTGCAAATTCTGCAGACAACATACGAAAACTTCAGATACCACTATGACAAGAAGGACAACCCCTACCGAAAGAGCATTGCAGCAAACTTTGTAGAAGTGTTCTTCACCAAGATCCCTCCACCCCAGAATAATTTCCGTTCATGGGTAGGTGAGGGCACACTGGAAGCTGGATTTTATACTCCATATGTTGTGCTGGATTTGACTGGCCCAAGGGAAAAGATTGATTTAGAGATGGAAAACAAGGAGATACTCACTGGGGTTACGCAGATCCCAACAGTGCTTCAGAACATAGACTATGGTTCCTTTGAAGATAATCCAGATAACAAGGACAGGAATGAAGGTGATAGACTAGTGCCTTTTGCTTCAACTTGGGCACAACAAGCAAATGAAGGTGCTGGAACATCTGAAATAGCTACTGTACAATATAAGGACGAAATAAGTGAAGATGATGATAAGGAAATTATTAGTTCAAACACGAGTTCAGAACAAACATCAACAGAAGCTAATGCAGCAGCATCTGAGGGTGAAAGCAATGAGGACAATGCTGGAAAAAGCAACAGTTCAGATAGAAGTTCTACCCAAAATTTGGGGATGTGAACTAATAGCTCTGTATTGCTCATCTAAATTGACAATCTGTTCATATACATGGCCATTATGAGTTGACATTATTCTTTGCATTACACATGATAAATAAAAACAGAAAATGCATGACTGTATGCCTCAGCCAAAATTTTTAGAATGTATTGAGTTTACGTCTAGAAGCCCACGTTGCACTGTTCACGCTTTCCTGCACTATATATTTCTATATCATGTTGGCCGTAATGTGGACATAGAAAGAAAAGAGTTCTGTTGATTGATTACTACCTTAATGATGCAACAGATCAGATTGCTCTACTGCCTTTATGGTACTACAAAGGAGAAGCCAATAATGTAGATGTGGAGCAAGTCACAGAACGGGCATGACATTCATAAAATAATCCATAAAGCAGGACCAAGATAATTTAAATCGCTAAATAATGATTCCATTGCTCGTTATTTGGCAAAAAGTACAGCTTTTTACAGCTTACAAGCTAAACTTTCCAGACTAACTGAAATCTGGAACTTGAAAGCAAATTACTGGTTGGAAGTGAAGCTTCTTGAAGAAAACCATAGCTAAAAGGCAGTACCAAAGATTGCATTTCTGCAGAAATGAAATTCCTCACGCCTGATAGACATCAGGAAGCTGAAGGCCTACACTGGCAGCAGATTTGTTCAATATCTTCTTCATCTCCTCTGACCGGTCCACTGCTATATTATACGAGAATAGCAGGTCCTGGACAACCAAACATGATTTACAGAGTTAACACAGTACACAGTGCATGACCAGCCAATCCAAACATGCTAGTATTCCAACTATGTGTAATTTTTGTTCCGTCTAAACTAGGTGGTGATGTACTGGGAAGTGGGAATTAGCAATGAAGCAACTGCGAGATCGTACAGTAAAACACGCTGAAGGAAATTCAATCCATTTAGTTAATCAGAGCAATGATGGCACAAAAACAGTAAGGAACCCAATAGGAAGGGGGAAAGAAGCCTTCCTAGCCATTTCATCGAACACATTGTATGCCAAAAGAGTGCGCAAAACAGGAAAAGCGTATGAACCTAGGTAATTATACAACCTTGTGGTGGTGGACGCTAGCGAGGAGGTAGGCGTAATCACCGGCGAGCCGCAGCCGCGCCCTGGCGTCGGCTTCCGTGCCTGTGGGGCGGCGGAACTCGGAGGCGACGAACTCGCGGAAGTGCTTCTTGGAGTCGCCTCCGCCGACGTGCTTCTGCACCGCCTTGAGCACACGCCGGTACACTGACGCCGCGGCCATCATCTGGTCTGTGTGGTTGGAGCCGCGACAAGCGGCGGCTGCTGGGTTCGCCGGAGCCCGGAGGCCGGGAGTTCCCGCCGCCTTGCTCGGGTGGGGACTGGATTCCAATCTGGACCGCCTATTTTGATCCAACGGTAACCAACAGGCAATAGGACGTCTCATTCTTTGATCTCACCATGTGTGAGTGTGACAGGCTGACAGCTTAGCGTGTTTGTCAAACTTCTGGAAAGACCATTGGGAATTTACCCGAGGGAATTATTGGTGGATTAGCAAGAATTTGATTTTTAAGTCATATTCTATTATTTGGAAAAAAATGAGATTATTCGGTGTTCAAATAAAGATTGAGTAGGTAGTAAATATGTAACTGACGTTATTTTATTTTATCATAATTATTTTAAAGTTAAAGTATCATGTAATTTTAATTTATATTTTTTTATGTTTTCACCGAGACCTATTGTCCGGCACACATAGAATATTAAACATGCTTGCGCAAGTGATTTGAATTTAATTTAATTTAATTTGGATATCAAAGGTGAGTTTTTTTGTTTTACTGCAAAATTTATATCTATAATCCATAATCTGCGTGGCGCGGGCGTGGATGGGAACGGAAGGGAGGGGCGCAGGCGCGGCGCGGATGAGGATGGGAGGGAGGGGTGCAAGTGTGGCGTGAAAATTTTAGGTAGAAACATTTTTTCAGCATCAGGACTGTGGGTTAATTTTATAAATACTTAAAAGTTTTCGGACGAAAATTTTGAATAAAAATATAATAGTTATAGATATTTATGACCCGGTGTGTCAAATGAGATAAAGCATCTGAACATGTCACACAACCAATTCAAACAGTTTTGTGAGAAAGCTCTTGTTTTTAAAAGGACTTGTGATCTGGGAGCTGACTTTGGGCATATGTCAGTTGAAAGCCGAATTGATTCAGAAAGGAAGTTCTTAGGAACTGCAGGATGGAAATACTTCATCAATTGGGCAGTCCAAGTGCTTCCGAGGATTATAAACAATTATACAAAGCCTTCACAAAAGCAAGAGAAGCTTCTTTCCTGGATATCTTCAAAGATGAGTTCATAAAGCCTCCAAGCAGCTGAAGAATTGCACACAGTATCTTCACAAACGAGTTCGGGATTCCACCGTAGAAGATAACATAATGAAGCTCATGAGTTCTTTGGAAGAAATGGAGGAGCTATTAGGTCATGCTGACCTAGATAACCGTTGCTTGAGGGATGTGTTGTCTCTAAGGAAAACTTCGATGCTTCAAGTGAAAACTATGCTATTGCTGAAAAGGTACGTAAACAATAGGCGGATTCTCTGTATTGATTTGCTCCAGACCTTGAAAGAAAGAATTGTATCCATGGTTAAAGACGTCTTTGCTTGGTTTGTAAAAATATGTAATAATCATAGTTTTAATAGAAACTAAGACTAAAAAAATATTTATAGTCTTGGTTAAAAACTGCATCGGGACTTTATGATCTTTAGTCCGGGTTGAAAACAACAACCGAGACTAAAATTTTTAGTCCTGGTTTATTTCTTATCAGACTATATCAGATTATCAGAGACCTTTAGTCCTGGTTGATAACATCAATCGGGACTAAAGATCTTAACTTTAGTTTTGGTTGGTAAAATTAATCGAAAGTAAAGATCTAAATGATTTTTAAGTTCCGATTGGTAACACCAACCGATATATAAATATCCTTTTATATTTTTTTCTTCCTCCTTCAGCTTGAGCTATTGCTGCAAATATTTGAAGGAGGAATGGAGATGCTGCCAAATTTTTTTTAAAATTGTTTTGATGATAATATACAAATCGAAGGGATAACTTCATCATCTAATGATGTATGTTTAGCATATTACATTTGTAATTATATTTCTATATAATTATATCTCTAAAAAGGTTTATAGAAAATGATGAACGAGAAAATTTGTTTAGAAAAATTATGTTATTTTTAAAATTAGAAACTTGTGAATAAAAATATTATAAAAGAGATGACAAAGAGAAAACATAGAAAATTAAGATAAAAGATTAAAAATAATTTAAAATTTATTTTATAAATAAGTATAATATATTTAAAATATGTTTAGAACTTTTAAAAAATTAAAATAATTCTAAACTTTATTAAATACACATTAAGTATATTAAGTATGTGAGATTATTTTATGTAGTTATTGTATGATTATTTATATATTTATTGTATTATTATTTAATTTTGATTTTTGTGAACTTTTTTTATAACTTTTGTGTATTTTTGATAGATGGATCCGTAATGAATACTGACAATCGACAAAGTTTATTAAGACGTGGATTAATATAACTTGGTCTACGAACCAGGCACAACCTGATGTTGAGGATTGCTGCATAAACACCGCGACTGTCATGTTCTGCTCGGCTGATAACTCATTTTATTTGAGAGAAAAAGTTCACTCCCAGATTGATTGTTTAATCATCGATGATGCTAATCTCTTGGATGAAAACGAAACAATTACTCCCTTGTGCCTTCCAGTCCTGACTAAACTGTTCTTGCTGGAGATGAGACATCAAATAGTCAGGTAATGTCATATATATAAACGGAATCACAAGATATTTTTTTCATTGCAACAACAAGTGTAAACGAAATATTTCCCACATGCTTATAAATCTGCCATGTTTAATGGTCAAAGTTTTTATGTTGATCATATCGTGTTAAAACTTAATAGGAGTAATACTTGCACTGATCTTTCGCTTTAGGAAAATTAATCGATTATCTAATCTTGCACTTGCACTTGCACTTGCACTGATCTTGGAACTTTACTGCTACCTACCTATCTATCTGTAGCCCTACAATGTTCTATCAACGATCTCTCTCTCGTTCTACCATGCAATTGCAATTGCAAGCTCCCTAAAACCTATGAATTCAAAGTTGAAACTTGTGTCGGATCTCGCCAAGAAGGGGAAGGAGGAGCCTCTAGCCGGACGTAATCATACAAGACGCCGAAGAAAGGGCTCAACGCCCTCGTCTGCGTCATGCAGATGACGTTGTCGCCTTCCTGGAGCATGTACCCGTTGATGGCGAACTCCAAGCTCCACTGGACACCGTGTATCCCGTGCCTCGCGATCGCGTTGCCGTCGCCGAACGCCGCCGCCGTCGTCAACGCCTCGTCCGCCCGGCCGTTCACCACCACCTGCAGCCTCGACATCTCCGCCGCCGCGAGCTCGACGCGGAGCGTGTAGGTGGCGTCCGCCACGACGTGGTCCAGCCTGAACCGGATCTGCCGCGTCGTCGGCGCGTACCCGTCGCCTTTCTTTCTGCATTTAACAAGAAGAAAAAAACAATTGGTTCTTGATGAATCTTTCAGAGGTTAATCGAGAGGAAATTGATTGATTGATTGTTCGTCGTTGTTGTTTTGCCTTGTGACGTGTGCGAAGAACCAGTCCTTGGAGATGTCGCTCTCGCCGATCCTGAAGACGAGATCGCCGTCAGGGTACAGCTCCCCGTACCTCTCCCACAACCCGTACTGCCTGTACTTGTCTTTGGTGATGAAGATCTTGTTGAGGTATTTGGGGTTAGGATCAGGAATGAAGAACTCTGCTGCGCTCCTGTCCGGGACACCCATCTCCCACAGAGTTGGGCCTGATCTTGGAGGCTCGAACACAAGATCACCGAGGTTGATGCTGCGTCCTGTTTATATTCAGACAAATAATGGTAGTTAAACAGAGTACTTGTGATCGAGATTATCATGTTAAATACCAAAAAATGTCATCTGAATTAGTGCTAACCTGGTGTTACGGTTACTTGCGAGGTGTACATGTAGTCGCCGAGAAACCCAGGAACCCAAGCGTAGAGGTTGTATACTCCCGCTCTGACATTGCTGATGCTGAAGCTGCCGCAGGGTGTTGCTCTTGTCCAGAATTGGTAGTTCTTGCTTTCTGTCGCCCAAGAACCGGGTAGTCCAGGAGAGGCCAGGCCAACATAAGCCATTCCAGCAGCCATATCTTTGCTGCTCATGTACCTGAAATCAACAATATCATCAGCAACATCATCAAATTAACAAAGCAAATTAAAGTTTCAGAGGTAATGATCCATGAATTGTTTCAGCATGTGATTTTGTGAAAATGAAACTATGAAAGTGATGAGATTAACTTTACCTGTCCCTGACAAATAGCCTCCCTGTGACTGATCCTCTCTGTCCTGCCTTGTGGAAGTCCGGGGATTCAGGGAAGGTATACGGCCATTTCGTAGCCTCAGCTTCTGCCTGCACCTTGGCATCCACCCAGAGCGAATGCAAATCTCCTCTCCTCGGGTTGGAGTTGAGGTAGATGAACACTGGCCCCATCACCTTCTTCCAGTACTCCCCCTCCTCGATCTTCAGAACAATGTCATTCCCGACGTAATGCGTTCCAAGAAACATCTGCCACACGAATCAAAATTTCAGTTTTCTCTCTGTACCAAGATTCATGTGCAGAGTTTCTTGGTTAGTAGTAATTGGTTGCAGGGTGAACTAATTGATCTTACTGTGAGTGAGGTCGGGCCGACATGGGAGGTGAGCTCTCGCTTGAGAGGGCCGCCACTCTTGAACTCGTTGCTGGGAGTGATGACCCAGAATCCCATGGGGTTTGGGTGATTGCTGCTAATCCATCCATGGACTCTGTTGTCCTTGTTATCCAGCGAGTACTCGTACTTGTCATCCACCTAGTACAATAACATCAGAATCACCAGATACATAAGTCAAACAGTCGATTAAAAGATGACAGCTTGATTAATTTGTTGTGCAAAATGTTTCAGAATTCGGGTTAGTTGATTACCTCTCCTCTGAACTGTGGCTCCTTGGGGTCAACGAGAAGGACAGCCTCCTTGTATGCCAGTGGTGCGCCGCGAGGCGCATCTCTGTCTGTCGCGCTCGGCATGAATCTCTGTATATCGTCTGAGATCACCATGTAGTTGAATCTGACAAAACATTCATGATTCATGAACGCATGTGACCAAAGTTAGTTACATGTTTTCTAGATTAGACTACAGATCAAGCAAATATTGAATGTCTGCAAAGCACAATTTCGCAAGGGATACTCACTTGTCCGTGTTCAGTTTGAAGGCTAGGCGAGCCTCTGAAATGTTGAGAACAGGCCAGTCTCTGACATGCTCAAAGATGGCATAGCAGTAGAACCCTGAGCTACCTTTCAGCATCACAAGCCTGAAAAGAATAGTCATTTTAAATGCCAGTATGGCACTATGTCACAATATAAATTATCGCCAAATTTATTAGCATGGGTTGAAAATTCTGAAGAATGGCGTACCTCTTGTCGACGTTTAGCCTAACACTATTTGGACGTGATGGATTGTAGGTGCTCCTGAAGGAAAGTTCCACTTGATCTTCACTTGAGGATACTACCTTGAATTCAGTACTATCCAGCCTGTTAAAATTCAGTCATTGATTTAGTTTATCTATTTGGGAGATAAAAGCTTAATTCCTTCAGTTGAAGCTTGTAATAAGACGCACTGTGTACTATTTTACTACATCTGTCTCAAAGTATTACTATCTAATACTGAATGGACCACATCATTGTATCATAAATCTGGACATGAGGCATGTCCTCATCCATTAGAAATTGTTCTTTCTAGTAGGAGAATCATTTGAGCTCTTTGTACATATCCTCTGTTTATTAGGCAATAATTTTTGACGGTGTTAAACACCGTTTCCTTATCAGACAAGAACTCAGAGTCACAGTTACAGCTTGCGCTTGGTACTATTGCTATTAGGAGACATCTTTTCGGTGCAGAGTGATGAGCTTAAAAGGCTTTCTCATATTTTACTCACAACAAAAGCTTTGTTGTCTGGCCTGACGGCAAGTTCTTCGATCCATATGAATATGGATGGTTCAAAAGACATAATCATGATTATAACTGGCTAGTAGCTATGTGTTCAAGTTGTGTTAAATCGAACTAGTACTGTTATATTGTGGATATCGGGGTAGGTTGATCTTGTTAATTATTTTATGAGCTGTAACAGAGTAATAAGGCAATAAAACAAGAACACATACAATTAAACTACAGCTAGCCAAAGTTCCTGCTAAGTAGCTAGTAGACTTTCGGATTATATATGTACCTAGTATTAGTTTATCGAAATTTCTAACTGACAGTTGTTTTGCACATCCCAAGTAGAAAACTGGTATAAATTAAAAGTAAATAAAGATTGAACAGTAGTCAGAATGTCAGATCGCATATAGAATTGTGGAATGAGAACACACGCAAAGATGAGGGTTGGATGACTACTGAAGAAGTAGCATATATATATGGAAGCATCATTTTCGGTTTAGAACAAAAATGATTTGAGGACCTTGAAAACAGGAAGATCAAAGTTCATGCATATACCAAGCAAACTATATGTAGTTAGCAGAGACGGTGTATATATATATATATATATATATATATATATATATATATATATATAGTTAAGAAATGACATACATATCGATCATGCCTCTTGGATGATTGGATCCGGGAAAGTTCCATACCACATCCCAGTACCTGCAAACAGGCCGAGATCAAATTAATTATATGGTTGTAGAAGATAAAATATATTAATATCGCACATATATATAGTTACATGAACATGCAGTGCAGCTATATGTAATATATAGTTACATGAACATGCAGTGCAGCTATATGTACTAGTAGTATGTTTTGAAATTAAAAGAAGAGACTAATTAAAGAGCAACAAAACTATATATAGTAGGAGTAGTTACACAGCGCGCTGCTCAGAGATCGATCGACTGTAATAGGTTCGTATACCCGGCGGAGTTGGCTTCTCCGTCGTAGTGCAGCAGGTTGCGGTCGCCGTTGTATCGGACGCCGGTGATGTGGCCCCCAGGGTTTGACAGCGTCACCTGCACGATGCCATTGTCCACCATCACCTGCATCCATGCAGCTGGTTAATGTCCAGTCAGTCTCGTCATCTTAATTAATTAAACTACGTATACGTATATACGTAGCTAGGTATAATTGATCTTGAAACGCATGATCTGATCGATAGCTAGCTAAATGCCTAGCTAAACAGTAACAGATCGATAGGTACGTGTAGTTAATTTACCTGGCGGTGGTCGAGGTGCAAGGTAACGCTGCCGCTTGGTCGGAGTACCTTCGCCGGCACGGCCGCGTGCTGCGGTGGTACGGACGAAGCCGACGCCGACACTGCGACGGCGACGACGAGCAGGAGCAGCAACGGCAGCTTCATGGCCGCCGCCGCCGCCGCCGCCGCCATCATGGACGAACGAATGATCGAGATCGATCGATATATGGAAGTATAGGACGACGTATATTTGGACAGACAACGACTAAGCCGCATGCATTCGCATGTGCACACGCGCTCTATCTATATATATCTATCGATCAATATCAAAGTCTGGGCGGCTGGGCTTTAACAAGTGTTGGTTACGGCGCCGGAAAAGACGAACTTTACAATGATAGTGGATGAGTTAATTTGTTGCTCTGGCCGTGCAAGCGCAGGGCGCCGTCGTCACAGTTCTTGCCTTTAGCTCTGCTCGCGGTTTTGTCTGTTACACGAGTCGTTATACTAGATAGCTTGCTTGCTCAGTTTGCTCTGGTCGATGACCAAGTTGCAGGTCTCTCGCCTTTAAATTCATTATACGCAACTGCTAACAGCCGGGGTGGATTCAGAAAAAAAAATGATCTGAACCTCCTTTTTCATATATCTATCACAAATAATTTAAGTGAAAGACTGGAGGCTCAGTGCCTGTTTGAAACAAAGGAATGCGAAACGCAGGAACGGAGGAAAGCGAAAAACGAAAAACTACAGGAATACAAATCGCAGGAACGAAAAATATGGACCGTTTGGATTGCATGAAATAAATTTGAATCTTCATATTTTTCAATGAACAATGTAGCAATGGAGGGAGAGAGAAAGGCGATGGCGGGAGGGAGTTGAGAGAGCGAGCGCTGGCGTTCCTTCCGTTCTCTTGGGTTGGAGTAGATTTTCTAGTTCTCGTATTTTTGGTATGTATCGATACCGTTCCTATGGAATGAAATGATTCATTCCTTTGTTCCAAACGACATGTCACCTTTCCTATCTTACAATTCCTATTTCTGTGAAATTTTCATACGAATCCTTCAATCCAAACACAGCCTCGGTAAGGGCTGCTATGGTCTTAACGTCAGTAGTAGAAAGTAGAGACTCAAGCCCCCGCATCCGTCCTAACAAATATTTAATACAGAAAGAAATTATTAATTTGTCTATTAATTTTCCTTTGATTATAAATTAGTCGTCGTCGTCGTCGTCTAGTATACATGTAAGGACGTGCTTGACTCGATCGAATCAAAATCCCATTGTGTTTCAGCTCAATATTGCTACTGTACGGAGTAGTTGCAGTGGGATTAGGTACATATTTAGGTCAGGTTCGTACGTACTCCACTCCACTCCACTAATCGTCTTGTCCAAACTCCGAACCGGACATATCAATACTGACTGGTAATCGTCCTCGCGAAAAAAGAAAAGCAAAAAAAAAAAACGGGTAATCGTGAGCATGCATGCAGCCGACCGCTACCTACACGGGATGGGCCTTAATGGGCTAATGTGCCACGGGACTACCAGCTGGAGGCAAGCTGCCTTACCGGTTTGGAATAAGTCCATTTTAAGTCCTTTACATATAGCTTCAATCTAATTCATAATATCGGATATTTGACCTTTAAATTATTAAAACCAATGTAATTTGATTTTCTTAACAGTTTTGAACGACGATTTCGCTAACGTGATGCTTGGACCTAGTCTATCCTGCTGAGTCTTACTGTAGGGCCCATGTGTCATTCTCGCACGTCTTCTCTTCTTCGTCATCCTCTTCCCCCATTCGGTTTCTCCACACACCACAGTGGCTGCGGGACGACGACTCCGCCGCCCGTGAGAAGAGGTTGCTCGAGGAGAGGCCAGCGGTGCATTCTCTCCCCTACCGTTGCGCCGGCGCCATGGAGGAGCTCAGCGCGGAATCGGCCACGCCGGCGACACCGTACGTCAAGGATGAGCTGCTCCCGCCGACGACGGCGGGGGAGAAGGAGCGCGAGCTCGTGCTGCTCGTCCAGGTGACTGCATTCGCGTGCGGCGGTTTCGTCGTCAGAATCCGGTTCAGCCTGTAGGTTGGTAATTGTCTCACTGTATTGATGATTGAATGAAGTACATACATATATATTACAGTGGCTTAGCTTAGCCATGCATGCGTGATCCTACAATGCCGGCGTTGAGGTGTGAGCGCAGGATATGCGGCACTACGCGGGCAACGATACGTGCAGATATAAGCGGATCCGTTAACACAGCCACGCGGTGGCGGACGGCCCCAGCACGGTGCAGTCCATGGCCGCAGTCGGCGAGCTCTCCGCGGCGCGGACGGCATCGCCGTCGAGCCCGTGATGGGGCCGCGATGCGATCCCGGACCCTGCCACCGCCGTCATCGGCAGCCTCCCCGACCCCGCCGGCGCCAAGCGGCTCGAGTACCTCGCCATCGACATCTCCGCCGACTACATCGACCACTTCAAGAGCCAGTACCACGCGGCGCACGCCACCTCCGGTCGATTAATGATTAATTGCTGCCTCGTAGAGGTTAAGGCTAATCCAATAGATAGTTTTATATTAATAATTACAAAACAGTTACATAAGTAATAATTACAAAACAGTAACAGTCATATTACAAGTAGAAATGAAATAAAATGATATTTGAAACTACTATTTATAAATAAAATAAAATAATGTTTAAAACTACTCTTTAATATATAATTTTATAGTATTAAAATTATGTTTAATTTTATAACTCATGAAATGTTGATATTCATATACGCCTAGTTTCATACAAATAAAACTGATTTTTTATTTTTTTATCAAATAATTTTATGTGAATTAATAAGAATGAAATCTTAAACAGCCTAATTACGGCCTTGCAATGCAAGCTCACATTTATTACTATTCATTGTTTCCATCGATCTCTCTCCTACCGGTTCATTCACGTGAGTGGCTAGCTGACTAAGGGTTTGTTCGAGCTTCTCCTTCCTTTTTTTTAAAAAATATTAGTTTACTAACTAATAATTTTTTACTATTACTTTTTAATAAATTTTTATCTTTTAAACACATTAAAAGCCAGCAAAAATTTATTTCAACTAGTTTTTCTAGCTTTCTATTTATTTTATTTATTTTCTCAGAATCTAGTTTTTGGTTGTTTGAAAGCAAGTTTAAAATCTGATTGTTTATTTTAGCTTTTTAATTTCTAGAAAATAGAATTTAAAAATTACTAAAAAACTGAAATAAAGATGATCTAATTATACATTTATGCTGTATCTGTTTATGTTACCTACAAGCTAGTTTCAGTCAAATTAAACTACTTTTGCATATGGTCTCTCTCTCACGCCAGCCGGACAGATCGATTAGATTAGAATAGATCAGCATGCATATACACATGCATGTACTTGCTGCAGGTCAATTTTCTGCTTTAGAATGGAGATCGCTACATCTCTGTACTGCAGAGAACGTATTAAGCAAGACAGACACCTCATTAATGATAAGATGGCCTAAAATATATACTAAAGGAAGTTGAGTTTATTAGAGATTAGGAGTACTTATATACTCTTTGTGCAACTCGTGTGATTCTGAAAACTGATATATATTTTCAGCCGGGATACGTTCTGTGTTCTAATAGAAGATACTCTTGCATAATATTTGAGAAACTAACTGGGAACAAATTAGTAGCTATCTAAGATTAGAATATTGATTTGCAAATCTCTTAATTAATAAACTGGGAGCCCCGATCACAAATAATGATACATGGCCGGTCACATCATCCGATCACAGCATGTTTGGATCGTATACGTACCTACGAACGTACATTCGTCGAAGATCTAATCGATCGATGGATATACCCTATCCCCCACTGTCTATCGAAATTCGTACGTACTCGTAAGGGATTGCAATTTGGAAACGAAAATTTTGAAATTTCAGAAATTTCACCTTCCACGGGCAGAGACACATATCTCGCTCGAAAATTATAGGGCTTTTTCTTTTTTTGTTTAGTCAAATTTTATTCAAATTCATTCAAAATTTTTAAATTTTTAAAAAAATCGACCAAAAAGTATCGAAATTTTCGAGATTTTAGTTCTTTTGGTTCCCGACAAAAGTCACAGTTTCAAGATTGCTAGCCATGTTACTCACTTTTCGTAATTCTAACGGATCATATAAATGTCATACTACTTTTATATTTTTATAGATATTATCATTTATTAAAAATTTATAAAAACACATAAGATATAAATCATATTTAAAATATTTTTAGTAATGAAACAACTTATAACTAGTGGCATTTCTTTGGGACATGCCCAATGCTTCAAGGTGGAGCACAGTTTGGTTGCTTCGTGCATTACATCATGGCTTGCCGTCAAGATCATCGTTTGATCTGTAGTTGTCGGCCTTTTTATATATATAAGCACATCCAACCCTTTAATTACAAAAGTAAACACATACTGTTGTGAATTCTATATATAAACAACATGTCCAATTGACCACGGCAATTCCTTGACCCGATTGCAAAATAAATGCACTCTTTGTGCTTTGTTTAATTAACGTGCAAAAATTAGCAGCCTAGGAGCGTAAACTCTTTTACTGGTCAGCCAATAGCGATTAGGTCTCTTAGCTTGGTACTATTCAGATTACACTAAGATACATATGCAACAATGATTTATAAAAGAAAAATAACACAATTTAAAACATACTCAAATATGCAGGCTCCCAAAAAAACCAGTAAATATATTCCTTAATTATTACCCCAAAAAATATATACATGTCAAATATTATTACAAAGTAGCAAAACTCCGTTTAAGGACCCATCGATTTATTAGACATCTGGTTCGATGGAAACTACAACTGGACGTGATCATCTTGCTTAAATAAATTTAAATCTGGTTTTTGACGTGCTCACATCTAAATTTACGGTGTTTACATGTGCTTAATTATATGCGAAAAAAAAATGGGCTATCGACCCACACCGCCTCAGACTTGTGCTCGATCTGCCACCGAGCCCAGAGTCCAACCCGCATGCATCAGCGCCGAATCACCCGATCTGCCATGGTTGAGCTTGTCGTCGCTGCCGAGCTTCTCGATCCCAACCGGCCTGTGCACACGGAATCAGCTCCTCTGCAGTCGATTGCAGAGTACGGCTGTCACTACACACGGGCCCGAGTGATTGTTGGGTCCATGCGTCAGTGACTGCAGTCGATTGCAGAGGATCTCAATCTGTGCACACCGCCCCGGCCGCCGAGCTCCTCGTCGACGAGTAGAGGATACTAGCGATGATCGGTGGGACGAGATGGTGACACCGGCCGGCACGTGAAAGGGTGGTGTAGAGGGCAGTGGTTGGACACCAACCATGTAGGCGAGAGAGAGGAATGAGAGAGGTTCTAAAATCATTTTAGGGTGTTATGGGTAAAATTAAGAACTTTCATGTAAGTTAAAAATATGAGGGCTAAAATAAAAAATATTAAGGATTAATATGAAAAATCTATTTCAAACATGTGACGTTAGCCTACGTGATAGACATTTCAGACCTCTCATTGAACCTTTAGGGTGTGTTCGTTCGTTCGGAATCACTCCTTCCAAAAATAAAATGAGGTAGCGTATTAGTATATAATTACTTAAAATGTTTTAAAAATATAATAATATATTTTTAAAAAATATATTAATATATTTTTTAAAAATATAGTTTGAGAAACGTTCTATGTTTTTTTTTTTGGAACTCACGTATTGTGATGACTAAATAGCTAGCTAGCTTTGTTCTAACCAATTCTTTCTTACCCCAACTCTACTTACCTAAGTCCAGTTATTTCAAAATAGGCGTACACTTGTAGGTGGCTCTAGCCTCTACTATCGCTCGGTTACTGTTCCTACTAGAGTAGTGGTAAAAGTGAGTAGTAATCGAGATATAGGTGGTCGATGAGCCGGGTTTTTTGCCTGATCTAGACATACACGCACTATGATGTGGCTCGACATGTGCACGACACGGGAAGGGGTGGGTGATGCCAACACGGTCTGGTCAAGGGCGCAGGTGGCGATGACAGAAGCAGAGGCGGCCGGGGGCACAGGCGACACAGTAGGGTGTGAGGCGAGGCGAGCTAGGGTTAGGTTTAATAGGTTATGCATCATTGACGAGCCGATCTCGACCCATGAGTCATTGACAGACCCGTGCGACATGGTACAACCCGACCTTTTCTTGGACTATGTTTGGACAAAAGAGATGATACATTGGCTGACACAGCATGACTCGCTACAAAAGTCATATCTAATAAACCATGCCGTTACAAGCGCCGATGTCATGTCCTTGGGCCGTGCCGTTCGGTCCATTTGACAACCACCGGATCGACATGAGGTCGAAAATGGCAGGCAGTAGATCGAATAAAAAAAAGCAAATTTGAGGCGTGGTGAAACAACACGTGGAACTGGAAGCAGCCATGTTTGGTCATGCAGCACACCCATCTCCATCGGAATCATCACTCCACGCTGCTGGCTGTCTCTACTCTACCTACTCCTCTCTCTCTTTCCTGTGTGGCGGTGGGCCCCATTTCTGACAGCCCTTCCATTTCATGGGCCCCACTGTCTGTCAGCTTGGAGCTTGTCCATGTGAAGCAACAGGCAAGGGCTGGGCACCCGGCTCATTCATTCCAAGACTCACTCTCGCCTCTTCTTCTTCTTCTTCTTCTTCTTCAACCTCTCCTCTCATAGATGCTGTTGCTGCCACTATTTATTATTTAGCTGCTACTACTTCACAAATCACGGCTCTTCTTCGCCTCTTCCTGATCCCAGCGACCATTTCCCGGGGGGGTCTTCTCTTCCATCACCACAAGAAGTAGCCGCAGGTCGAATTTGCATTGCAGATTTCAGCTTAGTTGCCGGTCAGTTCTCTTCTCTTCTTGATTTCTCCGACCTAATTGCTATCTCTGCAATTTCTATGCATTGTGTGCATCGGTTCCTTTTCAATCTGTATATGTCGTTTGATGCTGTGTACTGAGACAAAAGGGTTGCTGAATTTAGCTTGTCGTTTTTCAATTGGAGGTTTTCTCTGCTTTCTTCAAATTCTCTGTCCCCATTTACTTCCCCCAATATTCTTCACTGCTTACAAGCTGCTGAGATGTGATTCTTTCTACCAGTAATCCCATGGAAACTGCCTCCAGGGTTACTTCGGTTCCTGTTTTCCTGATGACTGAGGATTACGTGTTCATTCTCGATCCTTCTTCGTCTTGCTGCTCCTCGATCCATACATAAAAAAGTTTCTGCCTTTCCTGTTTGGGAGTTCTGCCCGTTTCATGTTCTTGATTTGTGTTCTTTCAAAAAGAAATGTTCTTGATTTGTACTGTTTCTGGAATATGCCCTGCCCTCTTTAACCTCTCATGAATATTCAATGGCTTCTTTGCAGCCTCCTCGTGTCTCATTCACAATAAATATTCTCTCCAGATCCAAACGATGCTCTACTTCCTTTTTTTACTGCAAATTGATCGGTCAAGTTTTCGGGAAAAATAAAGTATTGGATTTCACATGATCTTCTATACTTACCAATTAATTTAATTGACCAGTTCACAAATCTCATGACATCCTACTACTATCTTAGGGTGATTTTATAAAATCATGGAAAATTGACTGTTCAACCGCTTTGCATGTGTGGCTCTGTAGCAGGAGATACTATTATATGTTTTCAAATACTAAAATTTGACTAGTGTAAATGAAAGTAAATAGTGTAGGTATGATTCGGGGGAAGAAATATGATGGGAAATACAGTATACATATCATTGTGCTCCTGTACTGACAAGTTTGCTCCAGATCTTTTTTAGCTAATGAATTGGCTCCAGATGAAGTTTGTTCACACAATCACACATAAAGAAAACATCTTTATCATGTATCATCTTTTTCCAAGTATCAACTGTAGCTGATCAAAATTTCTCCACAGGATAGTGAAGTGAAAGCATTTACAAGGGCGTGGAAGCTCTCTTAGATTCCAAAGGGGCACAAGGCAGGGGATGATTACAACCAAAGTGAAGAGACGTGTGGGAAAGTATGAGCTAGGCAGAACCATTGGAGAGGGCACATTCGCGAAGGTCAAGTTCGCGAGGGATACCGAGACCGGTGATCCAGTAGCCATCAAGATCCTAGATAAGGAGAAAGTTCTCAAGCATAAGATGGTCGAGCAGGTCACTGTCAACACCAGCTAATGACCAAATTCTGAATCTGAATTATTGTAGCACCTTTAATTGTTTGGTGATGTTTCACATCTAGTATATTATGGTCCTGTCCTTCAGATTTCCCTTTATTTAAGTTACTGTCCTTCTGATTCTTTTGCCTCATCATGGGACAAAAAACTTGGCAGTTTGTTCAGGGTTTAGTAGCTGTTGATGGAAGCAATACTTTTTGCTGATGGGTTACTCTGTTTTTGGAATGCAGATTAAGAGGGAAATTTCGACGATGAAGTTAATTAAGCACCCAAATGTTGTCCGCATATATGAGGTAAATAAAAATTATCATTTCTGTTGTGTTGATATTCCTGTTAATCACTTAATCTTATATTTGTTCAGCAGAAAAGAGCTAGGTAGAGCACTTTTTTTATTAACCACGTCTAGGGTCCACGCAGAACTTTGAAGCACATATCTTTAATAACGTCAGCATATGTGTTATGTTTTTATCAGGTGACACTGCTAACTGTTAAATCAATGTTCTGTCTCTCTGATTATGATTTCCAGGTGATGGGAAGCAAAACAAAAATCTACATTGTTTTAGAATATGTTACCGGAGGAGAGCTCTTTGATACAATTGTAAGTGATATGCTACATTGACCATTTCCAATTTAATATTTCTGCTCTTTTCAGCATGCATATAAAAGATAACATTTTTAATTTGCACTCATAGTTACTTGAATTCCTTATCCATTAAGGTTAACCATGGTCGAATGAGAGAAGACGAGGCAAGGAGGTACTTCCAACAATTAATTAATGCTGTTGATTATTGTCATAGCAGGGGTGTGTACCACAGGGACTTAAAAGTGAGTTAGTCTCCCTTTTCCTCTGCTGCCTCTTTTGTCAATAAGAAATTTATTTCGGAATCTAAACTTCCTTCCAAAGAAAAAATAATCTAAATTACAATACTTGCAGCCAGAAAATTTACTATTAGATGCATATGGGAATCTGAAGGTCTCTGATTTTGGGCTGAGTGCACTGTCTCAGCAAATTAAGGTAAGATTTTATTGCTTTATACTCTCTAAGTATGTACCAAGGACAAACAGTCTCCAAAGATCACAGTTCAGAAATTATTATATGCTTATTATGTCTCATTAATTGATATTTCTTTTTTCTTTCTGCTCTTGTTCAGGAAGATGGTTTGCTGCACACGACCTGCGGGACTCCGAACTATGTCGCACCAGAGGTAATGTCAGAAAGAGAAATTATAGAAACTTAACCTATCATCAATGTATTT
The DNA here is from genome assembly GCA_019925245.2 of Oryza australiensis. Lineage (NCBI taxonomy): Eukaryota > Viridiplantae > Streptophyta > Magnoliopsida > Poales > Poaceae > Oryza > Oryza australiensis. The sequence continues at coordinate 128,617 of JAIFGZ020000536.1, forward strand.
GAAATTACTTTTCACCAGAAACCACGAATAATTTATACATTTCAACCACCTTTATGATAGGTCCTTGAAGATCAAGGATATGATGGAGCAATGGCAGATTTGTGGTCATGTGGAGTTATCCTGTTCGTTCTGCTAGCAGGGTATTTGCCTTTTGAGGACTCTAATCTTATGACGTTGTATAAGAAAGTGAGAATTGCACCACTTTTAGATCATTGTTGTTGTATTACTTGTTCATGCTTGTTTGATTCTTCTCTGCACTTCCTGGCAGATATCAAATGCAGAGTTTACATTTCCACCTTGGACGTCTTTTCCTGCCAAGAGGTTGTTAACAAGAATCCTTGATCCAAACCCAATGACGGTATGCTAGAACAACTGAATAACATAGTAGATAATTAGGTATAATGCATCACTGAAGCCACTGTAATGTGTCATCTAATAACATAGTTGGTCTTGTATTGCCCGTAGCATTCAACCATATAATACTCAGTTCTACTGGAGCTAGCACTCCTTTTAGAAGGCTCTTATATGCTTACTAATAATCATTCAAACAAATAGTAATTCACTTATTAAATATTACCATCTTTTTTCGTGACACAACATTGGATGATGTCTTAAGCTAACTTCTTGAGCTACTGTGATAGAGAATAACAATTCCAGAAATATTAGAGGATGAGTGGTTCAAAAAAGGCTACAAACGCCCAGAGTTTGACGAAAAATATGACACAACATTGGATGATGTTGATGCTGTCTTCAATGATTCAGAAGTGAGTAAACTGCAATATGCACTTGAATTTCTGTTTTATACAATATGAATATAAAGGCATGCCAGTTGCTAAATGGTTTGACCACTGCGATTTGACCTCCTCCAGGAGCACCATGTGACAGAAAAGAAAGAGGAACCAGAAGCTCTTAATGCATTTGAACTAATTTCAATGTCAGCAGGCCTCAACCTTGGAAATTTATTTGATTCAGAACAGGTACGTGATATCCCTGTTTCATCAGTACTGGCCAAGAACCTTGAATGGTTGAACCTATTCTTCCTGTACCTTTTTTCCTGAACAAACCTGTGACCTTAAAGTTAAGCGCCATTTTTGTTGTTGCACTTATACCTCCTCAAATCAAGCTAGAAACATGTAAAATCACCTACACGCATCTTGTCAATTCACTTAGTTATATGGCTAGATTTTACATGCCACAGAATCCCGAAATCTGCGCAGTTCATTGGTCAGAATTTTTTGTGGTTTTTCACCTCATAATTATGTCAATATTTTGTTATAGTTTTGCAACTTATTCCTCAGTACTTTAATTTTTGTTCGCACTATTTTTCAGGAATTCAAAAGAGAAACAAGGTTTACATCAAAATGTCCACCAAAAGAAATTGTCCGCAAGATTGAGGAAGCCGCAAAACCTCTAGGATTTGATGTTCAGAAGAAAAACTACAAGGTCTGCTCCCTTTGCCCAACAGCTGTTTGCATGAGTTCTAGGCATAATGGATATTAGCTACTTTCTGCATGCTGAATTTTTTAATTGATTGACCAGTTAAGACTGGAAAAGGTAAAAGCAGGTAGAAAAGGAAATCTCAATGTTGCTACTGAGGTAATATGAAAAACTGTTATACTACAATCTGCTTTGTGTAAGCTTCTTCAATCTATCTAACATTTTTTGTGCATTATTACTCAGATACTGCAGGTTGCACCCTCTCTTCATATGGTCGAAGTACGAAAAGCAAAAGGCGACACCCTCGAATTTCATAAGGTAGATTATCATACACAGCAATTATGCCAATTAAAATCTGATGTTCATGGGTTATCTTTGGAAAGTTGTTTCAGTAATTTTATAATTTTATCAACTACTTACCCTGTGCTGCTCGAAGCTCAGTAAATTGGATTCATCGAGTCACCAGAATTATAACTTACGTTTTTTCATTTTGCAACCTTTGGTTGAATGGCTTGTATTGAATCACTACAAACTTCTAATGTGTTGCAGTTTTACAAGAACCTTTCCAGTACCTTAAAAGATGTTGTTTGGAAATCAGATGATCTTCAAAGTCAACCCTCCTAGAGTAACTTGGGAGAGGAGGGATGGGTGAACTATTAGCATCCCATTCTTCTGAATCAGTATTCCCATTTCTAGAGGTTGGAACAGCAGAAAGCATGTTTCATTGCACCTGTAATTAGATGTGAGTGGCCCTGTAAACTATGTTTGGTCCCCACTCTCAACTACTGTTGTAAATGCTGCCCTTATTTTTCAGAGAACCCTTGTGATAGCTCAAGTGAAGCGGATCACTCAATGGGTTTTGTGTGCCTGCAAGTTTTGTATGTAAATCGGTATCCTGTGAGGAACAAGTATAATTAATTGGTCAGCATTATTCATTTTCATTTACTCTGTGAAGTTGTCTGATTTGCTTGTTTGCAGAGCCCCAGAACCAAAAATTAAGGTGACAACAAACTCGGAACTCTACAATTCTCATAGAAACAGTTGCAAACCTGATTTAAACCTGCAAATTTCAGAGGATGGTACATGAGGACTTAGGGCCGCAGCAGCCGGATTTCCGGTGGGAGTGATTCGACCGGTGACCTCCACTTCCATGTCCTTCCATCATATTCTGCTTTCGCCTGCATATAATAGCACATGAAGCAAGTTCAGATAAATATGATTATCTGATGATGAATGCACTACATTATCTACAGTTCAGCAGAAGCAATATTGCAGATTAAATAGGAGGAAATATAATTTACAAGGATTGTAATTCCAGTGCTAGTAATCTACATGAGAAGAAAAGAAGAAATGGATTAAGCAATTGATTGAAATAGGGAGATACATTTCAGTCATCCAGCTCAGATTCATCTGATGAATGCACTACACTATACATGGTTCAGTACAATCATTATTGCAGCTTAAGCAGGAGAAATTATAATCTACTAACATGAGGAGAAACAAAGAATCAAGAAATGAATTAAACAATTGAAAAGGGAGGAATGAAGAGACTAACTTTGCCATCATGACCTTGACGAACTCGTTGTAGTTGATCTGGCCGTCGCCGTCGGAGTCGGCCTCGTGGAGCATCTCGGCGAGCTCGTCGTCGGAGAGTGGGTCGCCGAGGTTGGCCATGACGTTGCGGAGCTCGTCGGGGGTGATGAAGCCGTTCTGGTCCTTGTCGAAGACGCGGAAGGCCTCGCGGAGGTCGTCCTCGGCGCCGGTGTCGCGGAGCTTGCGCGCCAAAAGGCTCAGGAACTCCTCGAAGTCGATGCTGCCGCTGCCGTCGGCGTCCACCTCGTCCACCATGTCCTTGAGCTCCGCCTCCGTCGGTGATTGCCCCAGCGACCCCATCACCGTCCCCAGCTCCTTGCTCGTGATCGTCCCTGCACTTTGCCATTCATGTTTCCTTTTCTTTTTCTTTGAATTGATCGTCCAAGAAACCAATCAATCAAGAACACACGCAATCGATTGATTGGTTACCGTCTCCATCTTTGTCGAAGAGGCTGAATGCCTCCCGGAACTCGGCGATCTGCTCCTTTGTCAGCTGGTCCATTGCTTGCCTCCCCTGGGATTATTAACAGAAGAAGAGGCAATGATGATTGGAGACGAGGAGGGGATTAAGTTGCCAACATTACATGTAATGTGATTGATAATTCCCCAGCTTTCTAATATCTGCCTTGTTCTTGCTGTTGGCTATAAAAAGGAGGGTATTTGCTCACGTACCGTATGGCAATATGGCATGATTCACTTGCTCCAGGTTGCAGGCTTGCAGTGATCGTGATTGATTGTTGCTGCTGCTCTGCTCTTTTCTACGGAGTACTAGTTTCAGGGAGCCCGATTACATTCTGATTCTGATTCTTCCACAAACCAAGCATAATCATCTTTAGACATAATAAAACATTAATTGGGCGGCTGCCAAATTTTTGGAAACAAATAAAGTTCATCATATCAACTGACTAGAGCTTCGTAACAGCACAAAATATTCCGATTCCCAGTCTCAGAAACTTTGCCGATTGCCATCTTATAGTCAACTGCCAAAGTGGCACATCTAATCTAAGCTATACATGATTTTCATTCTGCGTGCAATTCATTTTAAAGGAGCTTATGATAATAAAAAAATTGAGTGAATTGCACCTTTAGCTTCATTAGCAACACTTAGGTAGATGCTGATAGATTAGCTAACAAGACCTCAAGGATGATATGCTTGGCCAAATTCTTTTAGCTGAAAGACGCAGATAGGCTGATGGACACCGAGTTCATATCCAAGCTTAATTATCAGGCAAAAATGTACAAACGATCGAGGTAAATATTAATTAATGCAAGCACAAAGATAAGCACATATTAAACTTATCTTGTATAATATAGCATAGCATCTCAGTCGGTCGATAAATTTTATTATCTTCACTCGGGCAACATCAGTGTAAAATTGAGAACCTACCACTACGAATGACAGCGAAACTAGGATACAAGCTATCAAAAACTCATACTTGCAATATCATTACATACTCTTCTACCTCAAAAGAATCAATCCATGAAACCTTGATTCAGATGAACAGTGCTTCTGTAGAGATCTATGCGTTAGCTTCTCGAATGGTTGTATCGATGTTGCTAGGCATCAACATATTGAATCCATCAGCTGCCGTAGATATGATCATACTAGGTATCTGTGGGTGCCAGTGCAATTCTTTCAAGTCTTTCTGGCCCTGCACATAAAACAATCAACATCACATTTATGATTTCGCTCATTAAACAGTGTATAGATGGATTTTTGAAATACATCTCGAGGTCCACAGACATTTTTTTTAAAAAAATTACACGAGGAATGGGTGCACACAATAATACGAAAATGAGAGGAAATAAACATAAAACAAGTGTGGTAATAGTACCTGATGAACAAAGAGAAGTTGTGGGGGTAAATCTTCAGGGGCATCAGCCTGTTCTCTCATCCTTGCCCTGAACTCTGCCTCCTCTTCAGCATCTTTTTCCAATGAAAGATCCCAAATTCTGAACACAAACGTTCAGGATTGAAAAATGCAAGTCAGAAAATAGTAAAGAAAGCATTTTTCTGGCATTTCAGCACACTTTAAACAAAAAGGTGTAAAACTTGGAGCGAGGAGACTTACGTCAGTTGATGGTCAGCTGATGATACAGCTAATGTTGACGGTTCATGCGGGCTCCATTCCACAGATGTAATTGGGTGCTTGTGGTATTCAAAATGGGCAACCAACGAGTCATCCTAGCAGTACAACAGAAAGCAAAAGATATGATTTTGATGTGAATTCGTCATTCAAAAGCAATATGAGACTATATGAACAGAAGACATTATTATAGTTGTAAAAGGTGTTCAAATAACAAAAAATTAACATTATCATATAACTATCTAGCTGCACTGATTTTTCAACAAGAGTGTGTATTCTATAGGAGTCTGTTTATTAATTATAGACATCAGAAGCAACAAATTATCTACCATAGCATCTCTGGCTTGACAAATCTAGTAGCAAGAAAATGCCAAATATCATCCATGAAAAGGTTCGATCATCTTGTATCAATATTACCATCAAAAGACCCAATAGCCCACATTTTCCTTCCAAAAATATTAAATGCATAGAAAGTGACAGACAGAAGTCCAAACTGAAAATAAACCATAAAAACAGCGGTGGAGGGAATATGCCATTTCAGTGTGCTATTTGCAACTGACAAGCACAGAACATTGTGCAATATGAAGTACCTTGATTAATCTAAGATCACGAATTGAGAAACTTCCATCATCACATCCTGAAGCTATCATACAGCTAGCAAGCCTGGTAACGGTAGTCAGTATATTCATGAAATATTAGAAGAATTTTTCATGAAGAAAATTGTGAACATATCATTACCGGTTCCATGAGATGACATTCACGTCAGCATTGTGAGCCCTAACAGAAATACAAGGTTTCTTCCCTGTCCGTATATCCCAGATAGATATTGTTCTGTCGGCTGAACAAGAGGCAAATATGTCGGCTTCTGTAGGACTCCACTGCAAAAATATAGTCAAGATGTTTGAGATAATCAAATGTTCAGTGTCCTAGAGAGCACCAAGAAGTATATATGCTTTCAGTGGCATGCCTGCAGATCTTCAACACTTGCAGAGTGTCCAACAAATGGATTTGTATCAACATTCCAACTGTTTGAAGTTGGCTCCCACAGGTGGATGCATTTATTGCAATCACCTGCATAGGCAAATCATTAAATTGATATACTCAATGCCCATATAGGAAATGAAGCATATGGATGTTTTATGAACACAGGACAGGCCATGGTTTTATAAGCAAAACAGCATAGGACAAAGTGACAAACATATAGCATAGTCAAGATCTAATACACACCAGAAACAAGTCTTCCAGTAACAAGTGGACTCCAATCAATTGCATAGCCTTCATCTTTATGGCCACCAAATATTTTCACAGGTATGTGATTATGGATTATGTCATCTTCGTTGTGTGCAACTGCTCCAGACTCTGCTAATGAATTAAGGAAGGAGCTGAAGTCCCATACCTACAAATGCAGCAACATAAAAGACACTTTGATTATGCACAAAGTAATGTGGTAGATTCTGTTCCTGGGCATGTTTTCAGAGTGCAATATAATAGATAACAATATGCCATGTTCATTGAAAACAGGACAGGGTGTCGATGCATAGATTGAGTGGAACCACCACTAAACAACAGGGGAAAAACCTTTTCTTCCCTCGACTACCTCGCAAGTCCACTCTAAACGTTGATACAGTTTACTTTCGTGCCTCAGCTATCAAAAATGAAAACATGTACAGAATACTCACAATATTTTATACCTAGTTTTGTCTAACATGTCATGCTAATATCTGCTAACTTGATTCAGGGGTGTTCAGTGGTTATGTACAGAAGGTAGCGGCAGTGCTGTGAATGGGTGACTAGGAGGACGAACAATCTATTTTTGTCATCAATACATGAGTCCAGTGCCAAGCTGAGCTAGATCCTACTCAAACCCAGATAGATTGAACGGAGGGGCTTATCTGATTTGGTATGACAATTGGAGCATGAAAATTAATGGTATGAAGTAAGGGGAGATTAGACTTTGCAAAGAACTCAGGGACCAAAAATAGACTTCTTCCATCAAAAAGAGTAAATAAAAAAAAGTATTGTAAGACAAAGTAAATTACCTGAACATGACCTGTGTCTCCCCATGTTGCACATATATGTGGTTCCTGATTCATAGAGCGAATACGATTTACACACCCCGCATGAGCCACCTTTTTTAACTGTACATGCATAAACAGACACAAAGCAGGTTAGAGTAGTGTATCAAATGAGCAAACTGGGATGTAAAACAAGTAAAATTCATAGCTAAATCCAAAGCTGTGCGCTTGGAGAAGGAACTTACATGTAAAATGGGCATTGTATCTTCATTAACTGCTTCATCTTCTTCATCACTACTACTTTCACTATCCCTATCACTGTCGCCATCAATTGCTGATGCTGGTATAGGTTCCCGCTTCTTCCCATTTATGTTGCAAATCTTGAAAATACCGATATAATTCCATGAAGCCCTCTCAGCCTGAAAACACAGGCATTGCTCATAAGTACACAAACTATGTTGACAAAAGATTAAATTCCATCTTCTGGGTTCAGGAGCAGGCAAAGCCACTGATTGAAAAGGAATGTTAATATAAAAAAAGTCACATATGCACCCATGAATTATGACAGAGCAAAGCTGACTCGGAAACAAACTGGAATCCTAATTTTGTTGTTAACAGAATTTATTAATCAAAATACGTAAACGTGCATATTCATCATGTAAATTGTGAAGGAAAGCATTATAGAGAGAATGCGACCTGAGTTCCAGCAACGCCATATAATGTATGTGGGAATTCTGATCGCACAAGGCCAAGTTGATCCCGCACAACATCAAAACTGCAACAGATAAATAAATCGATGAGGATAAATAGACCAGACAATGATGCACATATTGGCCTCAAATAAGGAGCGCCCATTGGCTGCCGTGGTGAATTTTTACCTCAAGCATGGCCACCCAATATTAAACCCTCGGAGATAATTGTAAGCCCGAGGATCAAACTGGAGCTCCTCCCCCTCTTCCAGTGTATCCACACCAGGTTGCCATACCTGAAAAGAAATACTAATCGTGTCAGTGTTTCTTTCGAAGAGCGGTGAATGGAACAATTTGCCTTAGCTTAGGAAATTATAGACCGAAAGGAGAAAAAAAAACTAATCACGCATAGAACCTGTTCCTCTCACTGCGACTACCCAAAAAAAAATTGCCATCCATTTCCTCCTCTCACCTTGGCTGGGCCAGAAGGCACCGTAGACGATGAAGCTTCGGCTTTCTTCAATTCATATCCACCCAACCATACGAAATAGTAGAGGCAGAGTTAGGTTCGCTAGAATTAAACATGAGGAGATTGAAGCAGAAAATATCGCGACACAGTCAGACCGTCGCTAATCGCTCACCTTGCTCACCGCCTTCTTCTTCTTCTTGCTTTTGATCTTGCGACCCATCGGAGGAAGAGAAGAGGCGCCGCTCGGAGCGAGGGGAGAGAGAGAGGAGGGCGGAGGTCGGAAGTGGCGGCGCGCACGGGCAGGGGGCTCAAGCCCTAAACCCCCAACACCATCAGGCGCTATCTTAGCTGGGCCAAGGCCGAATACTTCGATAAAGAGTGGGCTACTGGGCCGTAATGAGTAGACCCTCCAGCCCAAACAAAATGGGCCGTCTTAATCCGACTGTTCCTGATGGATCCCAGTTTAAAAAAAAAGACAAATCCGGATGGATCTCAATTACTGCGTTTCTTTACCGTAGTTTCCTCCTTGTAAAACTATCTTTACTCTCATAAAATTTTTGTCATATCTTTTTTCATTAATACAATGACTTATTAGCATATTTAATGTTCATGAAACACTATAAAATTTTCAGATTGACCTTATTGCTACAAAATATTCTCAACCCACTGCGTCAAGATGTCTTTTTTGCTTTTCAATTTATTAGTACATGTGTGTGTTTACTATTTATTAAATTTATGATTATTAAATATATTACAAATAAAAATCTTGGGTATTGATTCATCTTTTGAGTTTGTCCCTATGTAACAAGTGAGGTCTTTAGTTATATTGAGAGATTCAATTGCAAAAATATAAACTAACACCCAATTGACGCCTTGAATTTATTTTTTCAATGCTACATGTAGGAAATAGCTCTGTGTACTTAACAATGTGCGCAAAACATTCACACCATGTCATGGATAACATGGGTGCAAATCTTGTAGAATTTATACCATACATACAGATTTGGTGAGAGCTATGGATTTATGACGTAATAAATTTAAAGCGTATCTTCAAGATATACAATCTTTCACACAAAAATAAATACTACTGAAATTAATATTGTTGATAAACAAATCCTCGAGATAGCCATATCTTAATACCTATTAAATGCTACACCAAAAAACGAATCCAAACATGAGTATTAGATGCCTATTTAAAAATTGTTCAATAAATTCCGTACCTATGTAAGACCATCCTCTGTGATATAAAGCCTAGATGTACAAGGTACATTTTTATATCAACAAAGATAAGTTTTGCGTTCAAAGAAGGCAAGAATATGAAGATAGTCTTGGGCTACTTCGTTTTCTTTTTAGTCATACTACAAATTTCTCATCGTTTGGTAGCTGGTCAGCATTATGAATTTCAATCAGGTATTTTATATTCTTGTTCACCAACAACATTAGCATATTAACATGTTGCGTCCAAATTGAATATACAAAATGATGAGCATTTCTTATCTAACTCTGCTTTTTATTTTCTTATATGATTTATCCAAGTGAATGGATATACACGTATTTTTCTCATTGCGTGCATTTTGTCTGACCAAGTAAACTCATTGTATATATGTACGTAGTACCCTCCCTACTTAAACTCATGATTTCACAAAAATCTGGTAAAATATTGTTTTTTAATAAAGGTGGTAGCATCGAAATGAATTAGTATTTGAAATTTGTTCACACAATCATGGCTTGTTGTTACAAACTTAGAAGAAATGATCGCTTGGAAATATAATTAACTGTCTCCATGCCTTATATAATTCACAATTGAGAGGTAATATATGTATTGAAGAAACACTTTAGGAATTATTTTCTAATTCTAACATTGGCATGTTTGATTTTCCTAACTTTAAACAGGGATAAGTCATGGATTTGTGAGCTCAAGAAAGAATCTTTACAAGCATGCTATACCAAGAACTTTGATGGAACTTGGCGAATTAGCACTAAGTGAAGATTCCATTGCTACCAAGGATAACAATGTTGATCTCACCCCAAAGCATCAAAGCTTGACCGCAAGCAAAACAAGGATTATCCATGTTAGGACAAATGCACATCTGAACCCTGATGAAGAAATCACAACCGAGGATTATCCCCGTCCCCGTCCAAACCATCCTTAGTGTAGCACCATTAGCAATAAAACTATGCTTTTATATTTATAACAATACTGAACTGATGATATATTCGTCAATGTAAAAATCAATAAGCATGTTCCTTCAGCATGATGGCATACACATTTGCAATAGTAACTTGTTGTGGCATTGAATAAGATGATCAAAATCGTACTCTTAAATATTTTTGTAATGATCGGTATTGACCAATCTTTCTCTGTCGAACACAATCAGAGCGCCGACATGGCCGGCGCGGGCGGCGCGGTCACCTTCTTCTTCTCCTCCTCCTGCCACAGGAATGGCGTCTCGGCGTTGGCATCGCTGCAGTAGAGGCATGGGTGCTGCTCGAATCCTTGCTCGCTCAGCACCGCCCTGGCCATGCTCACCAGCTCCCGGTTGCTCACCGGCGCCGGGTGCGACGCCAGCACGGTCTGTATCGCGTTGCTGAACGCGCCGCACGCCTTGCCCCCCGCCGCCACCTCGTCGTCCCCCGGCACGTCCGCCGACGTCTCGTCCGTCTGGCACCCGCTCAGCAGGATGCCGTCGTCCGGGCGCGCCGGCTGTTCGGCGTAGCGGTGGTGGTGGTGGTGGAACTTGGCGCTGGCGTCTGTGCCGAAGAGCGCGAGGAGGTGTTCGGCGGCATAGTGGGAGGCGTCGACGCCCGAGACGCCGTAGAGGTGGTCAAGGACGGCGGTGTACGGCAGGAACCGGGTGGCGGTGGCGCGCGTGGCCGGCGTGGAAGCAGCAGCAGCAGTCGGTGCACCGCCGGAAAGGACGGAGGGACCGATCTGTTCCTTCTCGAGGTCGATGAGGCCGCCGCTGTGGCACGAGTCCGACACCATGGTGAAGCTCGCTCCCCGGGGCACACGGTCCACGAGCCGCCGGAAGTCGACGTCGGTGATGAGGTTGAAGTCGCAGGGCACGATGGCCTCATCGCACTCGCCGTGGCCGTGGTGCCCCTTCGCCGGCGGGACGAGCGTGCCGTGGCCGCTGTAGTGGAAGAAGAGCACGTCGCCGGGAGCCGCGCGGGCGACCATGTCGGCCAGCGCGCGCTTGATGTTGGCGCCTGTCGGGAGCACCGGCGAGCCGCGCTCGTCGGTGAGCACGGTGACGTCGCCCGGCGCGAAGCCGAAGCGGTTGACGAGGGCGTCGCGCATGGCGGCGACGTCGTTGATGCAGCCCTGCAGCTCGTTGGGCGTGCCGGCGTAGTTGCAGCCGACCAACGTGGCCAGCTTCTTCTTCTGACCCCTCTCCATTAGCTAGCTAGCTATTGTGTGATTATGCAGTGAGCTGGATGAAGAGATTGGCAGAGAGTTCGCAGTGCAAAATCATTACATGGATATCAGAGATTGGCAGAGAGTTCGCAGTGCAAAATCATTACATGGATATCAGAGATTGGCAGAGAGTTCGCAGTGCAAAATCATTACATGGATATCAGAGATATATAGATACATGGTTAATGGTTTGTTGCTTGTGATTACAAGAAACATTTTTGTGGTTGAGTAAAGCAACAAATTAACCATTTCTGCTGTTCTATTTCAGTCCTCAACCAGATCGATCAATCATACACGGTGATCAATTGGTGATTATTTCAGTCCTGAACAAATTAAACATCCTGAATTCCTGGGTAATTGATTGATTCGGAGTAGTAAACATCCAACACTGTACGCATGAAACAAGATCTCATTCCTTTGAAGCTGGGGAGAGAGACAGGCTTGCGTACAAGAAATGTGGAAGCTAAAATTACTTGTCATTGCACTGCCTTCAAGTCTATGCATGCATCGACGCAATGTAAGCTCTAATCCATCACCATACATAGGGTCTTCATGGAAAGAAGAACATTTCAGATAAACAGTCTCTTGTACATTAATTTTATGATTATGAAGATGGGCCTTATATTTCTATGTACATCACTTAAGCTAAACAACAATTCAGCAAACCACAACATAATGTAGTTTTGCACAATATTCCATTGCTTTTGGGGGTGCTGTTCCAGCTTCTACTTCAACTGATAATTGTTTAATTTGGTATTGCTAGGAAAGGCTTGAAGGTCAACGCAAATCCAACTAATTCAATCACATTCAGAATAAAGAATATTATTTGATCCCCTGCAACATCAATGATATATATATATATATATATATATATATATGATATTAGTGCCTTCAAGGATGCAGTACATTTATTACAATTGCACTATAAAATGCATGGTTATCAACAAAAGTTATGGTTTCTAATTTGTAAATCAATTATATACCTGGAAAGAAGGCTGCATTTTGGCGTTTTTGGGCCCAAGAGAACCTATACAATTCATGAATGAGATATGCACAACACATTTGCATGAAAATTATATACCGATTTCTGTACAAAATAAAATAAATGTAAAATTAATTCTTTAATTGTGAATTTGATAGTCCATGAACTTTGCTTGTGCAACTCTGTTGTTGGACTTAGCAATTATTAGGAGTCATAATATGATAAGATTGGTAAGTTGTGTAATATTTTCATGCTTAAACCTTTTGTGTTCAATAAACTTTCGATAAGTTGAAATAATACTTACAGAGCGCCTGCTCCTGCTGGAGCAATTGCCTTGAAGAAGGACATTGCTGTTGTGGATATGCCATTTGCAGCACCTCTCTGACTTTGTGACTATTGTTTGGAATAATTTGACTTTAGACAACATTGTTAATATTGAGAAAATAAAATTACAAATCGACTTGATACTTGCCACGGCGTTATTTTGAAGTAGGGAAGTGCCGGTTATGATAGTTATCTGATAAAATTGACAAAGTAAATGTTAATAAGAATTAAAATGACATAAAACTAGGAATGGATATTTATTTTTATCACCAGTTCTATAGTAGCTTCTACATGAGAAAATTTTAAAAGTATTATTGTGCATGAAATCGATGCATAACATAAGTCTTGTATAGTGTAAAACTGTATATGGCATCACCAACAAAGGTAAACCTGTGTAGCCATTAGAAAAAAGAAGTAAAATTATGTAATATGCACATGTTAGAAATGTCTAATAAATTTTACAGAGTATATATGAGCACCCTCCTAGTCAAGATATGATTATATGCACTATAAGATGAGTGATCAAATGATTGCCAATTTTAGAAAAAAAACTTATTCTTTAGCTTGTAATATAAAATGAATTTTATTTTCATAGTGTATATTATGCAATTGTGTTTTACTCAAATATCTAGTTACTTGAATAATGTTATTTAGGACTATACAAACAATATTTGGAACTTACTGATAGAACACCCTTTAAAATGGTTCCAAGGTACAGAGCTATCCCAAGTCTAGACCCTGACAAGTGTGTCATAAAGGGATAAGCAGCAAGAATTGGTATGGACAAAGCCTGCAATATACACACAAAAAGATTATCAAATATTTGGCTAAGAAACATATGTATATGTTTTGAGAAGATAGTTTAATTACTCACTGATGCAATACGGGATGAATTGATGGATCCAAGAAATTTATGAACTGATCTATAGATGAAAAGCTGATATACAAGTAGACCCGCACCTAAAATGGCATATAGGATTAATATTTCTGGGTTTTGCATTATTATAATACTTAGAAATTTTGGGAAAATGACTAATATAAGAGTTAGGACTTATGCCCTTCAATACAATCACTACGACAACCATATATATACGCCAGTTGAGATGGGCATTGCACTTGCCTTCTAGCACCAGGTTCCCTTTTAGGTGGATTTTTTGGTATGTACTTTTCATATTAATTGTCCAAAGAGAAAACATTGTAGAATTATGAACATTTTAGAGAATCTCTGGATATTGTGGAGTGATGATGCCTAGATGCCCAAGAAGAAACACATATATGTAGTGTAACAACATAGCTAGTGTGTGAACATCTGTATCAACGTTTGAAAAGAATAGTTAACCTAAATGCATAAAGTAATACATAAGGTTTATCAGAGGTGCAAATGGTGGTCATAACAAATTACTCCACAAAATTTAATGGAGTACCTGCAACTGCAAGAACTTGACCGACTTCTTTAGATGAAAAACTTAATCCACCGTACCTTTTGTCACTTACAGCCCATAAGGAAAATATCTAGTATACATAAAAAAATCAATTAGTCCTCGATATATATGTGAAAAACATATGTATATAATATACTAACCAATCTACATATAATGAAAAAGGATATAGTCGAAATCATTACCTCACTATATGCTGTGTCATGAAGGGTGAAAACACAATATGCAATGATAGAGGATATCAATGGCCAATTCTTGTACAAGCTCTTTTGTTTATGTGAATCTTCTTCAAGTGTATTTCTTGAGTTGTCAACCATTTCAATTTCACCTTCAATATTTTTATGCTTATGAAGTGTCTCCTGGTAATCAAGATTGTCACCTTCAATTGTAGTCTCACTTAAAGAAAAGGTTCAAACACACGCAAGCCACAATTTGAGGATAGTAGTAATGCAACAATTGAGCGCTACAATAAACACAAACTAGTTTGTTCATCATTAATCATTTTTCTCTTAAACATATCAAAAAACAAGAAACATATAAGAAAATGAGCGATTTTACAGTCCGTGAGAAGGTATATATAAAATTTTACATCTCTGGTATTAGATGGTACGAAAAGTTTCACTAAAAATTTTGGTGTCTATCCCTCTCAAGGACTATAAAAATTCTATAAGAAAATATGTTTTTTTAATCAACTTAAGTGTTTCCATATTCTTAAAACTGTTATGATAGGCTTATTTTAAACCCTCCAACTTGCCAACTTAATTTTGATTTTACATTCCCAATTTTCATGTTTTAATTATTATCTAGTCTTTTGACGAACTCACTATGTGACCAATTGACATATATCGATCACTCCTATTCATAGTTGTGTCAGTTATGCATAACATTGAAAGAGTTAAGAAAGAACTATTTGGGAGCTAGCTTAGAAGGTGGAAAACTTGAAAGTGCTTTTAAAGTATGATCTTCTAAAAACATAGTAGTAGTATATAAAGAAGTATCACTTACCGGTAGCCATATGCAGCTTATTAGAACAACGAGGGCAATGATTGAGATACAGAGACATGGCAAGAAGTATGGGAACCTAACAAAAATGCACATATATTTCATGTAATGATAAATTGTTCATGGAATTTCATAAAATATATATTGAGATACGCCATATGTATACCTCCCAAACATTGACGTCTCGGAAAATACATTTGGATATTGCTTAGCAGGCTGAGAGCAATGAGAACCAAAATAAGTTCAAATATTGTTGGAGTATTCTATGAAAAAATTGTTATAATTTGTAATAAAACAATTACTTGTGCGAAGTAGCCTCCAATGGCTGGACCCACAACAAGCCCTATGCCCCAACCAGTGCTTACCTATATGTACAAGCAATGAAGTGGATTAGAGATATAATTATCTGAATTTTGCACTTTTGATGAGACGAAGATGGTGTGCTATAAATTTATTTACGATTGATAATCCTAGAGCTTGATGTTCAGGTCGACAAACTTCAATGGAATAAGCCTACAATAGTTGAGAACCAGTAAGAATACATGTCTATTTATTTCACATGAATGATAGGGTAATCTTATTTGGTTTATGATTATGCAGTCTAGCATACCTTTATAGGGGCAAGCATACCATTTAGAGCACCAAGAAGGAATCTTGTGGCAATTGCCATCCAATACCTCACACTTAATCCAAACAGAGTGTTGAATATGACCCTTAAGAACAGAGGATCATGTATTGAGCTTTTCAGAATTTTCATGCAAAAAGCTGACATTCTGAGACAACAAATTAAATACTCACACTGATAAAATAGAAAATTTAATTATAGGTTTCCTCCCTATACGGTCTGCCACTACACCCCAAAAGAGTGAGGCAAAACATCTACCAATCATATAAGATGCACCTACAAAACATAAAATATTGTCATATTCTGCTTCCTCGTGAGCATATTTTTTCCGAAGCAGGAAAGTGAAGGAACTTCAAGAATTTCAAGCCGGCTAGATCTCAATGATTGACAACCTTAACTTTCACAGTTCTTACCAAGAAGTCCAGCGTATAATCCAATATCTTGTTCCTTTTTTGCCACATGCAGGTCCTCTATCTGTTATCAACAAAGATAAAAAAAATGTTGAATGCTGTAGGTAAAAGAAAACTAGGATTGTAAGCTAAGTTGTGCTTGACCAGAGGTGGTCTTTTAAGTATACTACTTATAATTACTTGCAGTTTTGTTCCTACAAATAAGATATGACGCTGATTAAATTATGTTGAGATTAACATACCATGAAGTACAGGAATGGGAACAACGAGGATATTGGTAAAGCTGAAAAGGAAAACAATATTGCCGATCATTAGAAAAACAAGGTTATCAATATGGACAGTGCAAGCTAGTTCTATCATCAAAAATATCACGCATATATGTGGTCATAATAAAAAGTTCAAGACATTGATACAACCATTGTTACTGAACTAAGAACATACAAGAGGCAATGGTGGTGATCCCAACAAAGAAGAACTCCTTGTAGGGGACGCCTTGGCTGTTCTCGAGCTTCCGTTCCATGGCGCAGCCGGGGCATCCATCGTAGAACACCGGCCTCGTCACCGGCGATGGGGGCGCTTCCTCACCCATTGTTGCAGTAGCTAGGATGACCTGAAAATTCAAGTAGATCAGAGTGACAGGTTCAGTATCCAGCTATGCACTACACTCAATTAATTCGGATAGAATGCATGAGAACACAAAGTTCAGAGACCGATTGAAGGTAAAACGGCCGCTGATCAACTGGGTTGATGTTCAGAGACCGGATTGGTAGGCAAGCAAACACATCCAGTGATGTTATATAGCCATGGATCCATGCAGTACATGATTGCATTCATGCTGCAGCTGTTAGCTAGTCAACCGCATGGCAGCATGGAACAAGCTTGCCGCTTCACTACGTACACGCGTGTGAGATATTTCAGCAGTTCAGCTCACGCCACATGATGAATGGAAACTCTGAATATGAGGCTGACATGCAGCTTGCTGTTTCTATTTGGCAATTGGTGAATACTGAAGCCATATACGATCGAGTTAAATTAATTAAAAGTTAGCTAGGTTACATAACAATGTATATAGTAAATTGAAATATTGTCTTTGCCGGATGCCTGCCAGGGTTATGAAGGGTACGTAAAAGCTCTTCTAGAGCATTCAATCAGAGGCCGGCCGGCTTAGTTAACTTGCGAGCAATCATGCAGGGGTCAACGCAAATTAAGAAATGAGAGGATCATATTGAGGCAGAGAAGAAAATTCAGATTTCAGCGCTGATGCACACAACGACGACTGTCTGTATTATAGTCAAACAGAAGCTTAATTAGGCACGCATGCCCCTGCATCGATAGATCATCAGATCAATAATATATGTATATACCAGTTGATCATCATCAGTACGCTCTCTCTACACACACTAGACGCATGGCATGGCATGGCATGCATGCCAGTTGGTAGCTGCACCAAGCTGTGCCTGCCTACCTGCTGTCCAGCTGATGGATACATCTATGGATCATCGATCAGCTTGTGCGTGCATGAAGTGTGCCATCAGAGCCAGTTCGATCAGCCTATTTAGCTAGTTTTGATTGATCCGTAAATATTCTTTTTCCTTGAAACAAAGTTGTAATCCACATCTTGATCGACACATGTAGCCCTTGCACACGCGCTTCTTCCAGACTGAAAATTCTTGTAGATAAAATCTATTGTTATACTTGTACGTATACTAGTGCATGATTCGAACCTTGTTTTAGAACAATAAGGTCAATTATTATTGGCTTGAACCCGTAGAAATTTTCCATTTTTCGGGAGAAAGAGACTTAAAAGAGAGAGCTCAGTAGGGGCCATGGCGACAAACAGGCTCAGATTTCGGCCTAAAAAACTAGCGGGGCAGCTACAAATTGGACGACTAAAAAATGTTTCAGTAAAATGTTGAAAGACAATCAAATCATACAATAAAACATTTTGCTATAGTAAACAACGGTTTCAAATATATTAAAACATCAAACATATTCGAATACATAAAGAAAAATTGAAACACCATCGAAAACTCCACAACAACATTGGTATGGGCTGAAACATCAAATATTTGAAAAAAAAAACCTAAATCTACCTCTCCCTTCGCTCTGGTGGTTACTCATCACATCGACGTTGGGATGCCGCTATGGGTGAGGAGGTGGCACCGACGGCGCAGCTACGGAGATGGCGCCATGGTCGAAAAAATGCCCTACAATCGCTATCACCTGCTCCTACGGTTGTTCTGCAACGCCATCGCCGACACCACGCCGAGCTTGGCCACATCCACATGGGCGCCGCCGCACTGTGCTTGGCTATGTCCTCTACCGCCATGGCTTAGCTCTTTTGCTAAACTCGTAAGCGGTGAGCTGCTCACCTCGTGAATGCTAGCTCATTGCCTTCTCACGGACAGAGAAAAAATGTACGGAGAGAAAAACAAGGGGGGGAGAGAGAGAGAGTAAGATATGAGAGAATGGATAAAAAAACTAGTGACGAAATAAATGTATGATATTTTATATCGTCCTATGTTGTATGTTTTTCTATCATATTAGATTCTAGAGATAAATTAAAGCGATTCTTCACTTTTTTATCACTCAATGAAAATATTGTAGGTATAGATTATAATCTTTTTTATAGTGAGGTTATGGGTAAATTATATGAAATTTTTGAAAAGGATAAACTAAAGTTTTAGGGAGTTCGCCAGCAGAGACCTCCTCCTGTCCCCACAACAGGTAAGAAAAAGATACAATAGGATAAATTTTGAGGTGGCTCATCTTCAAGCCAACGTGGTGGCAGTTCATCGGCTGAAAGTGGAGACGCCTCTTCGCATGATGTTGCCGAAGAGTTAGTCCAGTTATTTGAACAGCGACGCCATCAGGCATGAAACACAAGACTTCAACGTCCTCGAGCAGTGGAATGATCACAAGATGACATATCCTGTACTTTCTAAACTAGCACGGGATGTGTTGACGGTGCCCGTGTCAACAGTGTTCTTTGAATCGACCTTCAGTCTGTGTGGTCGAATCATCAAAGACAGGAGGACGAATCTAAGCAGCGACCCCGTTAAAATGCTACTAAGCGTTAAAGACTGGGAACTAGCTAGACAACATGGTCAATATGCTGCTGACAACCAAGAATTGATCGCTCAGTTCGAAAACCTCTACTCAGATTCAAACCAACCCTAATAGAACTTTGTTAGAAGTAGTTGTGACCTTTGAGCTATACTCTTTTATTTGTCATGGTTTTTTCAGTTTCTCCTATGAGTTTTTACATGACAAAGTTTTTAACGAAACAACATGTATCATTGTATCATATAATGATATAAACATCAATAAATATCATTACTATTTTTAACATATTCTTTTGCAATATTTTAGTAAGTGTGAATTTTTTTCAATAATTTCAACATGATGAATCTATCATTTTTTTAAGATGACAAATAGATCATTTTTTATATTTTTAATATGAGAAATAGATCGTTATTTTATTTTTATAACTCCTATTTTTAATTTTAAATTTTTTTAACAAAAAATAGTGTTATGTTTTTTTAATTCCACCGTGCTGTTAACGATCGGCCATGCCTTGTAGGCCCATGGGCCTTGTGCGTGCCATGTCGGCACGGGCACGACCCAACCAACCGTAGGTTATACTTGGGCCGAGGGCAAGGCACGTGAACCGACACGACCTGACCTGTCACAGTAACCGTGTCTAAACGGGCCATGCCGTGCGGCCCATTTGATGACCTATATACTATGTGAAGTGTTGAAAACTAGTTGTAGCATGAAACTTCACAGTAACCATGTCTAAATGGGTCGTACCGTGCGGCCAATTTGACAACTTATACACTATGTGGAGCTGATCTCGTAGAGCCACTCGATAGGTATGAATGTGGATATATAAATTAAAAAATATATTATTATAATATTTTAATAAAAAATAAAAATTAAAAAAATCCACGGTCTCCTATCCTATGCAAAATGCCGTCATCTCCGTCCGTGCATGGACGGTTTCGCTCGGCCGCTCGTCTTCCCCAAATGATGCGGGGTGCCGGCGACGAGCACGACGCGACGGTCGACGGGTGCGACAGGTTCCGATGCCTCTGGGGAGGAGGGCGGAGGCGCCTTGGCGTGACCCTGAACCGGCCGTAAGTGAATCCGGTGCTCCCCGATTCGTGGTGCCCGCGGCGATAGCGGAGGCTGCGGCGTACGGAGACTGATCGCTGCTGAGAGAGAAGTAAGTTCCCATCTCCTGCACCCGATGAGGTCCTGTGTTACCCTCTGCTCGGTACGGATTCATCCCATTTTTGTGTGTCGAATAGCATTCAACTGATTTTCAGTACTATATGTTGCTTGAGCTTGATTGGATGCTTGGTAGTTTTGATTAATTAGTACTAGTAGTTCAAATGGCCGAATCCCATCCCAGTAGTAACAGCTAGAAGAACAGTTAATCTTCCCTGCAATTTAGAGAAAGTCTTTGAGAAATTACATCAATGTAGTTAAATTTTATGAGTCTATCGGCCGATACTTCTGGTACTACGAGGTACCAAAATTTATACTAAAAATATTGGTACCTCTTAGTATCTTTTAAGGACTGTAAAATTACTTAAATTATACACTAAAATTTGGTACTATTTGGAGGTACCAAGTTTTACCCTTTACAAAATTGGGACCTCTCAGGGATAATAAAATTACCCTTTGCAAGATTATTTAGCCTATAAGCCCAAAGCACAACAAAATGAACAACTCCTCCCAGAGAGACTGCACTCTAAACCATCTTTTAATACTAAGCCATACTTATTACTAGCTATTACCATATCTCTATGATCTTTGCCACACCAGCTAACAGTATCTGAATGTTCTATTTATATTGGTGAGGAACCGCCAAGAAAGGTTTGAAGGTCAACATGAGCCCAATGACCTCGGTCAGATTCAGTAGAAGAAATACCATCTGGTCACCTGCACAACATTGAATTCCCACTTAATGATCAAATCAACATTACACACAAGTTTGTATTTCTTGTATGTGCTAATTCACCACACCGATTTATACTTCACTCACTTAAAGTAATGTAGTAACTGCTGCAACACACACGGTTGATGGTTCCTAAAAATGCATAGGAGTATTTACCTGGAAAAAATGCCACATGTTGTCGCTTTTGTGCCCAAGAGAACCTGCAACAACATGTTTTGAACAGTCAGTTCTTTTTCTTCTTCAAACGTGTTTACAGTTTCATTAGAATAGGTTCATCCTTTCATGTTCATCTTCAGGTTTCAGGCAACAAATATTCATTAAACTTGGAAGGACGAACTAGCTTGTAACATTTTCAATTTCTCATGACCACAGTTTACGTCAAACGAATGGTAAATACCATTGATGGTCATACCCAGGGTTCACAATTCCGACAAAATCCGGTCGGATTTCACGAAAAACCGAGGTTCCGACATGACTCGGAAGTTGTTGCCGTCTAGAAATTCAATAGGCTTTGTCCAAATTCAAATTTGAATTGATAAATAACGAAAAAATAAAAAAATCCTATAAATAGTATGGTATTGGTAGGATCTATTGGGATATAATTTTTTTTAAAAAAAGTGAATTCCACATATTTTGTGAACTGTACAGTGCGAAAAAACGAACAATAATTTAGAAAAAGAACAAGCCTTTTCTAGACCAAATTCCATGAAATAGGCCCATTTAGCACTTATATATAATGTAGAGGTGATGTGGCCTGATCCCATGATCAATCGATCCCAGGAAAGGACGATGGTGAATGTTGCTTTCTACGCGTGGATTGATGCTTATGTCCATTCTATGCCAAATACGCTCTAAATTATTGCCTTTTATGAGTATGTATTGCATATTGTGTGTACGTTAATATGAGTTTATCGAATTTATAGGAAAGGGCCTGCTAAATTTTTTTAGAAATTTTTCCCAATTTTCTAACATTTTCCCTCTATTTTCCACATTTTAGGAAAAAAATAATTTGGTATTTCTCGTCGTTTTCTCGACAAAACTGATCGGTTTTTGCTACATACCGATTGGTTTTCACTTCGCTTAAAGTTTTTAGTTGCCGTTCGGAATTTCGCTGATTTCTTTCGGAATTTCGGTAACACCGATCGATTTTCGACACAAGATCGATTGACCTAGGGAATTCGAATTTAAATTTTGGTTCATGAAATTTGTTCAAAATCTATCGGTTTTTCACTGTATTTCACGAAAACCGATGTTCTGCCAATATCCGGCATGGAAGGCTGTCTCAGAATTGTAAACCCTGGTCATACCCCTCTAGTATTGTTCAATCTTCAAAATTGAGATTGAGTCCAGTAGCTCTGTTGAACTGTTAGTTTATAATCAAGAGTTGTAGACAACAAGATTTATACTTACAGAACACCTGCGCCAGCTGGTGCAACAGCCTTGAACAAGGACATGGCAGTTGTGGCTATTCCGTTTGCAGCACCCCGTTGCCCTTGTGGCTGTAAACAGAAAAATTTTCAAAATTAAATTTTCTTTTATTTTGTAAGGCTGTCAGACGATAGTCAAAGTGAGATGAGATAAGTTGGACAAGTACCACTGCTTTGTTTTGCAGAAGAGAAGTGCCCGTAACTATAGTTATCTGATCAACATTATGAAATATCAGTATCTTCAAATATGCTATGTGAATAATAGATAAACTAAATCACCTAGCATGCATTTTTTATATTTCTTATGGAATGGCATATAACTTTGTGTAGTTGAAGTGCTAACTATCTTTTGGGTTAAATTTCAGAACTGCAAGCTCATGAAATTTTCAACCTGTTTTTTTAAATAAAAAACGTTGGTATTTTATTTTCAGATATGAACCTATTGGTCAAGCCACCCGCGGACTCCACGACCTAAGGTGCAATAGTGCCTTTGCTAAGTATTTGTTTACCATGCTTCCATGCGCATAGCCAAAAGGTTTACTTAAAAAACACATAAAAGTTTATACTTTTAGAATTATTTTTAAAAAAAACAAAAATCCTAAATTCATGAAGTACTTACAGCAAGAACACTTTTGATCATTGCTGCACTATAGAGGGCCACACCAAGTCTTATTCCCGATAAGTGTGTCATAAAGGGATAAGCAGCAATGATCGGTATAGATAGTACCTGCAATGCTAAAGGTCAGCTTATAAAAGCATGTATTAACCAATAATTCTTTGAACTCTTTTCTCTTAAAAAACTCTCAGTAACCAATAATAAATAAATTGTACCAAGTATATAATAAACAGTGAAATTAGTAACTCACCGATGCAACGCGGGTTGAGTTGATAGGTCCAAGAATTTTATCAACCCAACGATAGATAAAAAGCTGATATACAAGAAGGCTGGCACCTACAGTGTAACAAAGATATGTTTATCTTTTCAAGCCAACATATTACAACTCAACATTAATGCAAACACCCTGTGATTAAAGAATTGCCTATGTTTAAAATTTGTTGGAATGAAATTGATTGAACTTGACTTACCTGCCACTGCAAGAACTTGTCCAACATCTTTAGATGAAAAGCTGAGTCCGCCATATTTTCTATCACTTACAGTCCACAAAGAAAATATCTGATGTAAAAGGAAATGTTTTAAAAAAAATTACCTTTACACATAGCATATTTGATTTTTTGCATGACTACACACTTTTACTTAATATAAAATAGATCAATACTTCATAGTCTAAAATGGAAGAATTGCTAATACTTCGGTATGGCAACATCATGATATATGATTAAACTTAAACAAAAATATGGTCATGGATAAATACAAAAGGGTAATTACAACAAATGCATTGTCAGCTTATTTTTAGAGAAAGAAACATGAATTTCCTTCCTTGTGGAGAAAACCATGATAACTATTTGACATAGAGAGTTTATATTTGGCGTGCATTTATTTATATTGTTACATAGATGTTGAGCAGTCAACATATAATAACAATTTCATATCACATTAGTAACTGTAACTACCTCGCTATATGCTGTGTCATGAAGGGAGAAGACACAGTATGTGATGATAGATGACATCAATGGCCAATTTCTGAATAAGCTTTTCTCATGTGATTCTGCACTTCCTTGAGTAGTAGAAGCTTCAGCTGTCTCCACTCCCATTTCAAGGCCTTTATGCTTATGTAGGGTCTCCTGTTTAGTAGATCAAATAAATATGCAGTCATTAAAAACGATAATAGAGATAAAGTAATTTGCAAGGTTTACAAAGGGTTGGTAGACCAGGCACATGGATCATGCAGTTAGTTTGGATATATGTCTTGGTTCTTTTGGTTATCCAACAACACAGACTTATTAGAAACAGATCATAAAGAAGATGCACACAATTCTTGCAGATAGAAATAGAATAAACAATATTAATAATACAACTTAACAAATACTTCCTCTGTATAAGTTGCTTTCACTTTTTTCTAGTCAAACTTTTTTAGGTTCCAACCAAATGTATAGAAAAAATTAGCAAAATCTACAAAACTAAATTGGTTTCATTAAATATAACAGTAAATATATTTTGATAATATGTTTGTTTTGTGTTGAAAATATTAATATATTTTTCTATAAATTTTGTTAAACTTAAAAAGTTTGACTACTAAAAAAATCAAAACGACTTATAATATGAAAGTAGTAGGTAATACATACCGGTAGCCATATGCAGCTTATGAGGACCAAGAGAGCAAAAAGTGATATACAAAGACAGGGTAGAAGATATGAGAACCTGCACGAGTTGCGATTGCATATTTACAATTGTAACTTTTTTCTCATTGAATATGAAGAACGGATTTTCAATAGGAAAAATACCTCCCAAATATTGACTTCTCATGAAAAAGATGAGGATATTGTTTGACAGGCTGGTAGCAAGAAAGAGAAAAAGGTAAGTATAAGCTATCTCTGAACCTGAATAAGCTAATTTAATATCACCTGTGCGAGGTAGCCCCCAATTGCCGGGCCAACTACAAGACCTATTCCCCATGCTGTGCTCACCTAAAATTTTGATGACATTGGATGAAACTGAGCCCATGACATGAAAGAGAGTTATGACATCATATTTATAGATGTAAACTGCTGTATATAGATTTGTATTTTACAATTGATAGGCCCAATGCTTGATGTTCAGCTCGGCAAACTTCGATAGAGTAAGCCTGCAGACACAATTAATATAAAAATCATAATCAAGTAGATGCTTGATGGAATAAGAATACCAATTGATACTGAGACCATCCTTTATTTGTTCCCAACAAACTTCTTTCTCATTTCAAAGTACCTTAATGTTTCTAAAAAGGTACCTTTATTGGTGCAAGCAGTCCATTGAGAGCACCAAGAAGAAATCTTGTGGTAACAGCCATCCAGTACTTCACACTTAATCCAAATAAAGTATTGAACACAATGCTGAAAGTATAGATTCGAAGACAAGTTAAAAATTTTTTAGCAGATGAGACAGAGCACAAAGTAAATGCCAATATGCACTGGATACATTCCTGTCAATGTTTTAGGAAAGGTACTATAGTGCTTACACTGCAAAAATGGAAAAGATAATGACAGGCTTTCGGCCAATACGATCCGCCA
Organism: Oryza australiensis; assembly: GCA_019925245.2. Lineage (NCBI taxonomy): Eukaryota > Viridiplantae > Streptophyta > Magnoliopsida > Poales > Poaceae > Oryza > Oryza australiensis. Next base: position 154,668 of record JAIFGZ020000536.1, read on the forward strand.
CCATACCCCACAAGATTGATGCGAAACCTCGACCGATCATATATGATGCACCTGCAGCAGAAATATATCATGTAAACAACACTGAATATCTCATATGGTTGGGATAGAAGTATGCATGAACTTATTGACAAATGTTTTGCAAGAAGTCTTACCAAGAAATCCAGCATAGAATCCAATATCTTCCTCTGTTCGAGCAACATGCAAGTCCCTTATCTGTTCTAGAGAAGGCAAATGAATTGAGTACCTTTTTGCAAAATTTATGTTAAGTGTTCCTGAAATCAAATGGAATGGGTGGAAATAAAACATACCATGAAGTACAAGAAGGGGAACAAGGAAGAGATTGGCAGAGCTGAAAATCAAGGTGAGAGACAGAGAAGGGTGCATGTTACTACTAATTAAAAATCAGTAGAAATAAGATAAGAACAAGAAGAGATTGACAAACATCAAACTAAGTTGACTCTGCATGTGTATGTGTTTTTGTCATACAGGAGGCGAGGGTGGTGATGGCAACGAAGAGGAACTCCTTGTAGGGAATGCCCTTGTGTTCTTCCTTCCTCTGCTCCATGGCACAGCCGGGGCAGCCGTCGTGGTACAACTTGGCCGCTGGAGGCTCAGCCATGTCTGCCTATCAACGGCGGTGCTCTCAGTCGAGTTGGCAAGCACGTATGCAGAGTCCGATGATGAGCTAGGACGGAGGCCTACTTAGCCCAAGACGAAGAGAACTTGTCAGGAGAAGGCAACTGCAGCCAGAGGAGGCCAGGACGAGGTAAGAGTTGAAGGAAGAAGATGATGGCAAAGGCAAACGGTGGCGACAGAGACATCCAGGCGAGGCGAGTGGGTGAAGCCATATTAATGGATGGCTGCTGGTACTGCTTGTCTCTTGGTACGCGTGCCACATCAGTAACCAAACGAGATCATCTGACGTACATCAGCTGACTTATGTCACTGGCAACGCGGGGGAGGGGTGTGTGTGTGGTGAACACAAGAGTTCATGCGTGTGGTGCGATGTTGTGCAGCTGCAGTGGCCAACATGTATGTATCCATCGTGGACAAAGGCCTTCTTGTGTTGCACAGGATCGATCGAGCCGGCTGCCACAGGTGGCCGTGTATATGGACAAGACGGTCTACCTGTTGCTGACGATTGATTGTTTGCCTGCTTCTGCCGTGCAAGCGTCGTCCACTAACCTGACCACTGAAGTAAGGTACGTCGATGCAACTTACTCTCATCCTTGCGACGATTATATGACCGAACAATCATTTTGTTTGGAATTAGCTGGATCATATGTATTCCATCTCCATTTCGACGCATGCAACATGCGTGCTAACATGTACTCTCTCAGTTCCAAAATAAATCAATCTAAAATAAGATATAATATTTTCTAATACAACAAATTTAAACATGAACATGTCTAGATTTATTGTATAAAATGTCTCATTCTATCCTAAATTCATTTATTTTGAAACGAAGGGAGTAGTAAAAAATATGGGTCTATTTAAAAATATAACGATAGGTAGATAATTACAGTATAAATCTAGTGTAATTACATATGTAAGTTGTATATAAGTGATGTGTAAGTTGGATGTAAGTTAAAAAAAGGTGGTTGCTCAAATGGTGTTACTATAGCCAAAACATTTTGGTGTTACTATAGCTAGGGTCACAAAATTTTCTTCTCCAATCTTTTATAGTAAAATATAAGCTTAGAGATTCTTACGGTAAAATTCACACTCATCTGTTATTTCTCTGGTGTACCTATCACAAATGGTTTGCTGACTCAGAATCCTAGCTACCGCAGATAATTCTACTAGTTCCAATTTCCAAACAATTTGAGACAGCTATTTTTTTTTGCATATTTGTCAACATATTGTTCATAACAGTCAGTGATAACCTCCCTGATCACTATCTCCTCTCCTCGTCCCTGATGAAGAGTGTCTATGACGATCTTCAATAGCAGTGGCTCTTCCATGTTCTCCTTCCTCATCGTTCTTATCTGTTTTTCACTGATCTGATTATTAAGTACACCATTGCAAGCTAGTCTGGTGATTATTAATTACACCAGCAGGCAGCAGCTAGCTAGGAGAGTTCTCCTTTTCTTTCTTCTCTCTCTGTCAGTAGCACTCTCTACCTTCCAGTGTTAGTCTAGCTAGGAAACAAAACTGATAGTTTGCTCACTGTTTTTTTTCTACCTTCCAGTGTTAGTCTAGCTAGGAAACAAAACTGATAGTTTGCTCACTGTTTTTTAATGTTATTTTTTAAAAGGAAAAACGGTGAGGATCATGGTGAATACACCGTATCGTCGGCATATGAATTGTTCTTCCAAGCAAGAGAGGATAGCCCTTTCGGTGAGATCCTGTGGAAGTCAAAGACGCCATCAAGAGTTAAGTTTTTCATGTGGCTGGCACTCCAAGGAAAATGCTTGACCGCAGATAACCTTTCTAGAAGAAACTGGCAACACAATGATCAATGCCAGTTGTGTCGTCACAAACCAGAAACCTGCCTCCACCTCTTTGTTGATTGCGAGTTCACAGATGCAATTTGGTGTCTAGCAAGGCAACAGCTCCAGCTCGGGTCTAAATTCCAAACCCCCAAAAGAATCAGCAGTAGACCTAGCAGATTGGTGGCTGCAAGCAAGGGCAAGTTTTCGAGTGAGCTACAGGGATAAAGTTGACAATCTTCTCATGCTAATCTGTTGAAGAGTATGGAAGGAGAGAAATGCAAGAATTTTCGATAACCAGGAAAGCATGACAACTTTAGTGTGGGAAGCCATTAAAGAGGAAGCCCAGGTGTGGTCAGAAGCAGGGCTGAGCTCCGATTTTAGCGAGTAATCCGCAAGACGAACCTCAGGGCCACGCCTCCCTGTCAATTCAGGCACACAACCTCATCCCCTGCTTCTTTTTCCTTTTGTTACATCGCCTAGCTGCGTCTTTGACAAATTCGATTTTATCGGGGTGCTAGTCAGGATCGGCAGTTTGATGCCGTTGTAATCGTTTTTTTCTCTCCTAAACCAAAATCTTAATAAAATCGGTAGACTGCTCTTTCGGTCCTACCCGGCAAAAAAAGGAAAAACGGTATGAGATTGTGCTATTTTATTGAATATAGCAGAAAGAAATACAACCCCTGGGGGCAAAGATAAAAAACCTCCCTCAACACAACTGAACATTATACAAGATGCAATAGTAACTCGCGGAGTCGCTTAGCACTGACAAGCATTCAAAGCCTAGCTTCTTTCTTAATTTTGGCCAGCATGAATGTCGCTGTGGATTCCTTGTGCTCGAAGATTCGCTGGTTCCTCTCCTTCCAAATTTTCCACACGACGAGGAGAATGAGGGAGCACGATCCCTTCTTGGGGATTCCTGTCATGCTTGCCAGGCTTTCCCATCATTTTTGAACCGACTGAGCAGCTTCTCAATGCATATGTTTTTAGGGCTTTTTAATGTTATTTTAAAATATTACTATCTAGGATGAAATATCTGTTTAGATTTGTGGTTTTAGAATGGGTCATATCTCATCCTATATAATAATATTTTAGGATAAAGATAATAGTTTACTCAATGTTTCATTATCAACTACAAACGACTTAACACTACTTGTTAAGGTAGCCAGAGTGCACTTGCAATCTGCAAAGGGTCAATCAGTCTCTTCTTATTTGGACCATATGCAGGAATCAGGAACACATAGTATGCGACGGCGACAGTGTCAGTGTGTGCCTGATCATTGGCCACCAGTTCTCACCTTTTCATCGAAGGAGAGAGAGTTAAAATTCCTATCCATGCAAATATGAGCCATGCAATTTGAAGATGATGGTGAACTTACGAGGAATATGGGATGCAATCTGAAGACGGCCACTGGCATTTTACAGAGGTGCACAAGCCTGAATACCAACCAACCTCTTCCTTTGTCTAATCAATCATTCTCATCTCGTCAGTCGCCTAGCTTTTTTTTTTTGACCCGACGATTGGATCAGCTTGTCTTCACTCTTCAGTTCCTTTCAGGCTTTATTTAGGACAACTAAACTTTCAGCCTAGTCATTCGTCAAGAAATGATCCAGAAAAATAACAGACATATTGACGAATGTTTGTTAGTACACTACCTTAAATTTCTGTTTGTTAGTATATTGATCATTGTATCATCGAGATGCGATTAGTACACCATGATGATGAATAATTGGGCATGTCATGCTGCTGCAGCCAAAGTAATCCAGTCACTTTTGGACATCCATTTTCATGGGTACACAAGGTCACTAGAATGCCATTTACCTAGAGGTCCCATCGAGTTGCTTACGGCTGATTATAAGTCGTAATGATAAGAAAATAATTGGTGAGTAGAACTTTTGTATATGTATTTTTAACATTTTAAAAGTCAAAGTTGAAAAAAAAACTACGTTAAAAAAATCAAAATCAACTTTAAAATCGAAATTTAAAATTAGCAGGTTTCAAGAAAACCAAACTGGATCAAGTTTCCCTTTTTCTGAATCTCTGATTACAATAATCAGGATGCTAAAATGCAGCGCAGTTGTGGCTTTGCATCAGCCATGCGTGCACTGGCCAGAGAGTTGCATACTGCAGATTAGCTTGGCAAGTGGCAACGCCGGCGGCGAGCCACGAGCAGCGGCGGCGTGCGTCCCGTCCTCCGGCCGGCGACGCTTCTTGTTCGCTTCCGACGCGGAGGAGATCAGGTTGCCGGAACGCGGAGCCCACGGCGGGTGTGACTCCCGACATGGATGTGGTCGTCAAGAAGGCATGCGACCGCCGCACCGCACCGACTCGCCGCCCTGTTCCCGGCGGCTCATCGCCGGCGCAAGCAACGCCGCAGCCACGCGGGAAGGGAAGCCGGATTTGGTCTCAACTGTCTCTGCGGCCCAAGGTCTATGTGGGCCGATCGGGAGATAGGCCCACAGTATGAGGCCCAATATGGTGGGGTGAGGATGTTTTGCAAAAGAACCCCTTCTTTGCTTTGCATTTGCATAGCGATCGTGATTATTTGCAATTTAAGGCTTGTTCATGTTGTTGTTAAAATTAAACTTATCAATTTTTGATAATGCTGCTTTTGACAAGTTTTGGTGTTACTGAAATTTATAGTAACATTGGATTTGATTAGTTTGACGTTCTTTTTTAAAATTTTATAGTGTTTTAATTTGAATTTTTTTAAAACTATATCATTTTAGTAATTTCACGGCCTGTCTTGGTGACGAACTGGCGATCTTTATTTATTTTATTTTTACATTTTAGTCCCTATATTTGGCGGCTCTTCGCGTTTGGCTTTCGCTCTCGCCTCCGGGCTCCGGTGGCGGCGGCGCCTCCGCCGCCGACATGGCCGTTGGAGCCCGGCCTCACCATGGTCTTCATCCCCGCCGCATCCGCCTCGATTTCCTCCTCCGTTGGAAGAGAAAGGCTCCTAGTAGATCCAAGCCGCCATGCGCGTCCATGAAAAAAAAATCTGCCCCCATTGTCCCCGCCGCGGCCGGAGCGGGGAGAGGGAAGGCTCCCGGCGAGCACCACGGCTCAGAGCAGCAATGCCGATACCGCGGCGAGCACGATGCCGGGCAACTGGCTGCTGGCTGCTGAACGCCGCCATGGCCCGGGCGGCGCGATTCAATCGATGGTGACTGGCTTTTTACAGAGGTGAGCAAGCCTAGTATTGTTCGATCAAGTTTCCTTTGTCTAATCAATCATTCTCATGGTCACTTCCCTAGATTTCTTTTGCTCCTACATAACAATTTCTTGACCAACTAAGGTAGTGTTTGGATCAGGAACTTTCCGTGTCAAATCGGATATTTAGATATAAATTTGAAGGACTAAACGTGAATTAATTACAAAAATAATTGTAGAATTGGTGGCTAATTCACAAGATGAATCTATTAAACCTAATTAATTTACGATTATGTTTACTGTAGCATCGTATTATTAAATTATGTTGTAATTAGGTTCATTAGATTCGTCTTACAAATTGGCCATCGATTATGAATGAGTTTTGTAAATAGTCTACATTTAATACATCAAAATAACATCTAAACATTCGATGTGACGATAGTCCCCAAACCAAACAGGCCCTAAGCTGTCAGCCTAGTCAAGTAGTGTCCTCAAAAAAAAAAACTGAGAACAGGAATTGCCTCTCTATACTACCTTCCAATTCTGTTCTGTTCACAAACTAATCATTGTGAATTGTGACACGATGCAATTAGTACACCATGATGGCAAATTGGACATGTCAAGCTGACTGCAGCCGGATTCAGCGTTCAATAATTTTGAAACTTTCATTTTCTTAGGTAGACAAGCATGCCACCTACCTTGGCGGCTATGCTTCATCACTGATCGGTCCATTAGCAAGTGCTAAATATTTTTCGCTACAAATTTACTGATAAGCAACAATCCCTCTGCACCAAGCTAGCTACGCTCATCTGATGCCGCAGGTAACACCATAAAAGGCTCGAAAGTAAATACGAGTCCAATGAGCTCCACCAAACTCAGCATCAAGAACACCACTTGATCACCTGCAGTTTTCAGGAAAGCCAAACTGGATCAGATTTTCCTTTTTTTTTCTTATTTCAAGTTCTTTTACTACAGTTAGTCCAGGGGAACCTCTTGTTAACAAAATAAAATAGGATAAGGGTATGTGCAGTAGACTGACAGATGCAGCACAGTTCAGTTCAAATAGTTAGCTTACCTGGAAAGAAGATGGCATCCTGACGTTTTTGCGCCCATGAGAATCTGAATTGAAAATTGAGTATTGATCACTTAGTGCTAAATTGTTTAAGAGCATAATGTCTCGGTGATGAATTGTATTTATGAACTCATGTATATCATCAGTTTTCTATAAAAATCTGGACTACCCCAGCCTTTCGTCTAAAAAATTGTATTTATGAAAGAAGTGATAAGAGATGGTACTCACAGAACACCTGCCCCTACTGGACCAATCGCCTTGAAAAATGACATAGCGGTTGTTGATACACCATTTGCAGTGCCTCTTTGATCTTGAAGCTGATATTGAATTTCGAAGTCAATAAATAATTTAGCTTACTTATGTGAACACGGTATCAGAACACTTGATTTTTATGCATACCACAGCTTTGTTCTGTAAAAGGCTAATTCCTGTGCATATAGTAATCTGCAAAAGTCGTACAAACGGAGATTAGAGATAGAGATTTGGATACTACTGGACGTATAAAAAAGCCCCTATTTTAATTGTTACTCTTAAATCCCTGAAAATGGTACTCTAAGCAAGAACCCAGGTTTATCTTCCCCAAGTAGTTACAATTGAATTTGTCATATTGTAGACTGAGTTAGACCTTCATAATCTGCATTCTGCAGGGCAACAGATCCTCTTTTTTGCACCTTGCTTTTTGAAATATTACTGCTGGGCCTATTAGCTAACAAATGGTGTGGTCGGATACACATGTACATACTTAAACTTTGAAGAAAGAACTTAGAAAATGCTTACTTCAAGAACACTTTTCATCATTGCCGCAGAATAAAGAGCAAAGAAAAGTTCCGTGCCAGATAGGTATGTCATAAAAGGATAAGTAGAAAGAATAAGTATAGATAGAGCCTGCAATTTCAGTTAAATATGAGTGATGACCATGAAATGATTACTTATATTTCTTTTCTTTTGTAGTCATGATAGGAGACTACTCACAGAAGCAACTCGTAATGAAATGATTGGTCCAAGAAATTTATGAAGCCAGTGGAAAATAGTAAGCTGATATGCTAGAAGACTGGCACCTGAAACGAAGAGACATGAGGTATAATTATTTAACAACAAATTTATGCAACTATGTGAGAACATGAATCTTTAAAGTCTCATGAATAGTTCAGAATATATACAAAAAATATCTGTATGGTGGGAGGAAGATTGCAATATACCTGCAACAGCAAGAACCTGACCAATATCCTCAGATGAAAAGCTAAGGCCACCATATTTTCTATCACTCACAGCCCACAAGGATAGTATCTAGCATTAAATATGTTAGTGGTATTATTTTTTTGGGAATCCTATGAATATCAAAGCTGCACGTGAATAGTTTAGCAAGTAAATAAATCGAGTGACATCTAGATAAATTAACGTGACATTCTGGGTAGTAACAAGCAAAAGAGAGGACATCATGGTTCTTTACCTCACTGTATGCTGTGTCATGAAGACTAAACAAACAATATGAAATCATAGTAGACATCCATGGCCAATTCTGGAACAAGCTCGTCTTACAAGAAGCCTGCTGTAATGGCAATTCTTTGATTCTTTGATGTCCTTTTCAGGATATTTATGTCTATGTATAGTTTCCTGCCAGATACATTTTTCAAACAAAACCACATTAATAGCAACACTAGAAAAACAGTTTACAAACATATGTATTTGGCAGTTGGGGGTTCAAATGCATGGCGTTTTCAGTATTACTAGTAAATACTATCTCCGTTCGAAAATATAAGGGATTTTCCCATGTAGTTACATAGAGAAAATCCCTTATATTCTTGGACGAAGGTAGTATGAAGTAACAGAGAGACATAGTTCTAAAAAAGGTGCATCTTAATCCAATATTTTTTTATTTTGTGAATGAAACTTAATGTCGTAGTTTTGTTTATTTGTCTTATTTGTTCATTCTTTTATATAGATGTATTTGTTGAAATAAAAAAATTAACTAGACCACAGAAAAGGGCCAAGTGTAACGTTCATTTAGTGCTAGAATTTTTGCTTAAGAAACATTAGGGAAATGACATTTAAGTGAAATTTTACATACCGGAAGCCAAATACAACTTATTAGGACAGTAGCAGCAAAAAATGATACGCCAAGGCTAGGTAAGAGATATAGGAATCTGCAAAATGTAATGAAAATATGGGTATTTAGTAGTTACAATACTACCTGCAAGCAATTTGGACTTATATCTTGCTCTGTATCGGTGTATGACGTACCTCCCAAAAACTGATTCGTTAGAAAATACGTGTGGATATTTTTCAACAGGCTGAGAAGGAAGCAGAACGATGTAAGAACCCTAATATTAGTTTCTTTCTTTTTTTCTTTTTTGGAAAATTAGTACCTGTGCAAGGTAGAGACCCAAACCCCATGCTATGTTAACCTATGATCAAAGTAAATCATAACAACTTTATAATGGTACATATTGAAAGGATTGTGGAACACAGGGGAAAACTAGACAATTGCTTGTGAGATTACTATGGAGAGTCCAAGAGCTTGATGTTCAGTTTGGCAAACTTCCATAGAATAAGCCTGTAATGATTGATAAAATACTATGTTAGCAAAGCTCCTCCTAGGAGCATGAATAACTTCACACAACTTTGTGTTGAAATTGTCACCTGGAAGACTTTTTAAGTACCTTTATTGGTCCAAGTAAACCATTTAGAGCACCTAGAACAAATCTTGTAGTAAGTGCCATCCAATACTTTGTACTTAGTCCAAATAGTGTGTTAAATATGACCCTACAGTACAAAAATGGAAAGCTAAGTATGACCCTGAAGGGACTGATAGATATGTTGTTATACTGAATTGTGACTTACACAGACAATATTGAAAACACGATGACAGGCTTCCTTCCTATACGATCTGCCACAACACCCCAAAAAATCGCGGCAAATGATCTACCGACCATGTATGAAGCACCTTCATTTCAAACCACCAATACATGGATGTGCACACATATTTAAATTGCATTTCTCACAGGTCACTATAGCTAAATGTTTTATGAATGTTGTGAATTGATGTGAAAAACTATACCAAGAAATCCAGCATAATACCCAATGTCCTCCTCTGTTTGTGCTACTTGCAGGTCCCTTACCTATGAAAACAGAGATGACTGAATAAGCCAGAGTATTCAATATGCGAAAAGGAGATCACTGAGATTCAACTTGAATGAACCAGTAGATATCTTGGATCAAGAGAACTATGGCACAGGCATTCCCATTATATATGCCAACATAGATTTGAAGATGGTGGTTTGATGTACAAAGTGAAATTATGTCAGAAATTCAAGGAAGGCTGTAAGTTTTTCGTTTAGACAAAGGACCATTCAGTCCAGCTATACAAAGCAACACAGTGAAGGCTATCAGTTGGAGTATCTTATGAGAAGTTCTGCAACCAAACCAAGTGGCATGGCTTATAGTTAGGGAGAAATGTGTGAATTGGGACATGCATTTTAAATGATCCAGGGTTCAGAGGTTAATTAGGAATGAGGCAAAGCAGTGTCCTCCAAGTTGGGGGTAACTTCTGTGTGCGAAGCAGGTGATATCAGGGTTTCCCTTATCGTTGGGGAGAGGGTTATCATACCGCGGCGGTAAGCATGGTTGCTACGATAATCACGTGGTTACTGGTGGTTTTTGTAAATCCTGGATGATACTGTAGGTGAAGATGCATGATGAAATCATTTGGTGGAGAAGTGAATACATACTTACCATGAAGTAGAGGAAGGGGAAGAGGCAGGTGATTGGTAAAGCTGCAATTAAAGGACAGAGGAAGCAATAAATCAGAAACGAGATGTGCAGCTTGCAGCATGAAGGGAACAAACACATTAATCCGGTCTGTTGGTACTCTGTATTTGGTAGCTGCAATCTGAAGAGTATTCACGACAAGAAAGCATGTGCTTGCTCCTGCTGCTGTTGGTGGTTTGTTACGCTTTCGATCTCCAATATTAGTATGAATATGATATGCATAATGATATACATAATTACATAGATGCCAGGTGCTACAATAGATCTATGATAAACAGATACTTATTAGGGTCCGTTTGATACGGCTCCAAATTCTGTAAGAAACGTTTTGGATTTAAATTTTTCTAGAAACATTTCTCTGAAGAATCAGAATCACTTGTGGAACCGTTTGACAAATTTGTTAAATTCTGATTCTGAACAATAGGTAAGAAGTTAGAATAGACTAATATGTCCTGCGGATGCTCTCTGGTTTAGTTGGTCACAGGGGTGGAGTGGAAAAATTGGAAGTGAATCACTAGAAACTATCCAACCCAGTTTTATCTTGACCCATGTAAAACTAGTTGAAACTGCTGGCTTCACTCCCATTTGGCACAATTTCTTCGGTTTCTTACTAAAATCTGAAACGTTTCAGATATACAAACGGACGTTTCAGATATACAAACGGAGCCTTAGTTACTCTGTTGAACTAATTTTACATGCATATGTTTGAGCTTCAAGCAGTAGGGCTCCACAAGTACTATATATGGGGTCTTATAGTATAATTAGCCTAGGATGCAACAATATTACTAGTATATATTATTCAGCATTTAAGATCAAAGATTTGTCAAGAGGAGAGCAAGTTGTTGTATTAGACGGTGCTAGTTATGCTTTTCTTTTTATCAAGTAAGGGCATCCCAGTTAATTTCTAAGTTCATATTATAAGTCGTTTGACTTTTTTTTATCAAGCTTCTTTAAGTTTGACTAAATTTATAGAAAAATATAGTAGTTTTTTCAACCTAAAACAAACGTATTGTTAAAATATATTCAATATTATATTTAATAAAAATAATTTAATATTTTAATTGCTGTTAAATTTGTCAATAAGCTTAGTCAAACTTAACTAAGTTTGATCAGAAAAAAATCAAACGACTTATAATATAAAACAGAGGGAGTAACCTTTTATTTCCTTCATCTCTGTAGTAGCCAAGGATAATGAAATGAGCATACTCTCCCGGTCATAGGATAAGATTTGATTAAACTTTTAAAACCTAACCATCAATTTTACGTGAGAATAACTTTATAAAATTGAATAAATGTATGGTATTATGATAGGACCTTTCAAGGCAAAATTTACGCATACTATTATTTTTCTTTTTTAAATTAAGCATATGAGAAACTATTAACGATCAAAGATTTAGGTTTGATCATATTTTGTTCCGAAGGTCAAATATTCGTAACCGGAGGGAGTGCTATACATGCATGTGTTTACGATGACATTGATGCAAGTCTCATATATACTCAGATCAGTTGCACAAGAATGATAGGATGAACATGCATGAACAGCAACGTTAACGATGATGGCGTATGGTATATTGCGCATGCATTAGAGATGAAATTGAAGATGGATGCGGATGTAAGAACTAATAAGAAGCACTTCAAGTTCAAGGGTATTAATGCAGGTAGAATAAAAGCCCTATTTAGTTTAGCTTCAAAGCCAAAAGCTGGCTTTTGGTTTATGGTTTTTGGAGCCAGAGACTGTTTGGGAGCTAGTTTTTAGCCGACTTATTTAGAATCGAACCTTTTATTTTAAAACGATGACAAACAGATAATTATTTTCAACTTTTCACTCAAAAGATAGGAAAGTTGTCCAAAAGAGTTTTAGGCTTTTAGTTTTTTTAGTTTAAATCTGGCTTTTGGCTTTTAAAAAATCATCAAGAAGCTCAACCAAACAGACCATAATTCTCTTGCGTATTCTTAAAAAAAATAATACAGGTATATAATAATTATTCGCTAAAAAAAGAGAGAAGAAATACAGGTAGAATGAATGAATTACATGAGGCGAGTGTGGTAGCGGCGACGAACAACAGCTCCATGTAGGGGATTCGCCCTCCGAGGCTCGCCTTCCTCTGCTCCTGCACGCACCCCGGGCACCTCTCCTCCTCCGTCGCCGGCGGCGGCAGCAGCAGCGGCGCCGCCTCCTCGCTGATGTTCATCGATCTCTCCGTCGATCTTAGTTTGTTTTCGGCTGCTAGCTTGTATATATCCTCGGTTGATCGATCTGCTCTGCTACTGCATATGCAAAACTACCACTCGAGCACAAGCTCTGAACCTGAACATGAACCTGAACCCGTGGCTGCCTCTGCTTTATATATTCTCTCTGTTTCACCAACGCCGACCACATGCTGCATTACTAGCCATCCAATCGTAATGTCGTTGTAATCAATCAATCTTACTTAATGAAATTGGTTGGTAGCCTTTCGTCCAACCCAGCAAAAAATCTAAAATTGACACTCAGGATTGAACCCTGCAGCTTGATGCATGTATCTGTTAATTAATATGCATCTAACTGGGGCAATTTCGCTTTAAGAGTTTTGGGACGTTATGCACTTATCCAAAAGGATGAGCTTTACCTCCGTGCTACAAGCAGTTCCCAAGGTCTCAAGGATGACTGGATGAACTTCCAATTGGAAAAAGGAAAAAGAAAAGAGAAGCAAAATAACAGCATATATTCTAGCAATAATTTCATTACTGAGCTGGTGCCTCTTACAGTACTGTACTAGTAGATATAATATATAACAATATAGCATGCAACTAGGTATACATACAATCCAGATCCTCCGCAATGAACAGTATCAATTTGAATTGGAATCAGGTTGATACTGAGAACCACGTGTCAATGAACAGTACTGCATGTACAGACCCGGGCTTGCCGAATGAAAAGGCTAGCCATCGATTTTACCACCATTTACCCTACTATATATTCATTTCACCGAAATGCTGCAGTTTTCATATCTGGTACATACTACTACTATACAAGCATAAGGAGGTATCAACCCTCGCTTCTATTGCTCCTGGGCGGTAGTTCCTAAATCAAAATAGTTATTCAGCTCAGCATCAACCTGATTCCAATTCAAATCGTCTGTAGCAACAATTGCACAAGAGGGTGAACACAAAGATAGCCATCGCACAAGCAAACCATAAACACTAGAGGAATACGGGCACAACCGAACTGCATAATAATGATGACATTGTTGAATATACTTACTAAAACCTACATGGTTCTTAACTAGCAGAAGCTTAATATGATAAAAACTATAAACAAACTTTGGTGTTAGAACTAAAACAAAAGTTTCTGTCTTTGTGTTTCTTTAGAACGGGTTGTGTCCTTCTTTTTTTCTCTTTTTGGCTGTGTGCGTTTTTTCAGAGGCCGGAGGTGGCTTAGTTCAATTATACACCTTGATGTAATTAACTGAGTCTAAATAAAACTTCGCTGTCGGACTCGTCCTCAGGCTCTTCCTTCTCTTCCTCCTTGGAAGCAGCTGGAGCAGCAGTGCCACTGTCAGCAGCAGCAACAACAAACTTGCTGGGATCCTGAGAAGAATAGGCAAGACAGATATGTAAGAAACTGTGGTGGTAAAACACCCAAGTTCTTAAAAAGCAGCATTAACTTAGCTTCCAGTGTGAATAAGAGAAGTAATCAATATTTAACTAAGTTTGCATCGTGAATAAGAAAAGTAAAACTGTATTCTCAAGAAAGTGCTAAAACCACTAAACGCATATCAAACTAAGTGAAATAGCTATCATAAATATTCAGTTTCTTACTAAACCATGAAATTCTCCATGGTTATTGATTGTTCAGATCGGACAACTAAGTTTGTGCCAAGGCATGGGTTACTTACTAAACCATGAAATAGCTACAGTTTAGTACCACAATCTAATTAATTATCATATATAGACTACCTTAGACAATTCTCAAGCATTAAGACATCAAATAGGGAAATGGTGAAATAGAAACTAGGTTACCTTCAAATACTCCTTGAACTTATCAGCATGTGCGTATGAGCATTCAGTCTCCACAGAAACAGCAAGCACATTCTTGTAACCATTGAGGAACATGTGTGGTGCAGCAGCAATAGTTGGGTATGAGATTACCAGGGACACTGAGGCAACCATCGAAACACCAGATGCGAATTTCTCCATCAGGTCCTTTTCAGGGCTTGTTCGTTTAATCCTCAAAAGTGAGGGATTAGAGGGGATTGAGAGAGAATAATTCCACATTACAATAGATGTGGAATAAATCTCCTTCAAATCTCCCTCAATCCTTCTATGAGAGGGATTAAACGAACAAGCCCTTAGTGAGGTCAAGCAATTCAGGGCTGAAGACTAACCCACTATCGTAGACATTGGTGATCACCAGCCCATATGAGAAGGGGCGGATACCGAGCTTGGCAAGCAAGGCAGACTCATAGGAAATGATTCCTCTGACTTAAAGTCAGGTAACTTTGAGTCACTGATATGTGGGCCCATCGAGAAATGTGGCCACATGTCAGTGACCCAAAGTCACCTGACTTAAGTTAGATGATCTCATTTGAACTCAGAGGAGCCAACCTTTTCACCCTTCTTAATGAGCTTCATAGGGTTGATAATTTCTACAGTACCCTTGTCAATCTTGGTGAGGATGTTAAAGCACCTGTAACAAGAGCGAACAAGAGCGAACAGTGAGAACATGTATTTGACTGTGAAGATAAACAATATGTTAACCCATCATCATTTAACACATAAACTTCTCAGGATAATCAAAGAAGAAGTAAGACTTTGGGACCTGACAGGAGTTAAACATTTGAGGCAGCTGACACATAATCATGTACACTGCCTTTTCTTTTTTCCCTGTCCCTTAAAGATGTATTTATTTCTTTTATATGCAATAAAAAAGTACCATCGTACTATTTTTCTCTTCAGGAAAAACACATCAACAAAATGATCATCTGAAAGAAAGAAGTCTTGGAGGGATCCAGACCAGTGTTTCCAGGGGAGACCACCACATCAACAGGAGCAACAAGACCAACACGAGCAGGAGCTCCAACCTGTTTTATAACAAAAACAAGATCAGGGTTATTTCGCTCATTGGATAACATTACAAGTTCACAACATAATGGCCTAGCTACAATTCTCACAGAGATCATCACCCCATTACAAGCTACATTGTAGGAGAAAAAGATTGCTGCGAATAGAAAAACATAAACCAGCTAGACACTTCAGCATCAACTCACACCATCACATCATGACCCAATAGCCAATATTAGCTAATATCACATCCTATATGTATCGTTATCTATGGCATTACATTATGATATAACCAATGGAGTATTTGAGAGACATAAATAGCATTGGAAAAGTTACATAAGGCTGAAAATTGTACTTTCACATCTGACAAAACATCTAATAGTACACACACAAAACATATACCATGCATATGGATAAAATGCCACACAAAGAGCTAAATTCAAAGTGATAACATTTTACACTATACTAAAGTAACTGATCAAGCGTCAAATTGGCACAACCTATTATTTTCATCTCTCTCATGATCAACTAAGGATAACAAACTAAATCCACGAATTTCACTTACAGAACAAATTATGCCCCTGCAACCCAATGCATCCCATTCAATAAAAACTACAGAGTCACCATAACTACACTATTCTATTCTTGCAGTGTATCAATTATACCTTGTACTTAGCGATCTCCTCGCGGACCTCCTTTGAGGTCACCCTTGGTGAAGATGAGGCCAACATTTCCCTACAAACAACAAGAAGAAGATCGATTGATTTTCAGAAACAGGTGCCATATGGAGTCGAGGTATGTAAGTACATGGAAAAAAAAAGGAGAAGGCGAAATTACGACGAGGAGGGGCATGAGCTCGAGGAAATCGTGCAGCTGGTTGGAACCAACGTTGTCGGACATGGCGATGAGAACCTTGCTGTACTCGTCCAGAAGCTGGAATAATTATATAATTTTATAATTATAGAACCGAAGGATAATTCGTGGCACGAATCTATTAAGCCTAATTAATTCATAATTAATAAATGTTTACTGTAACATCATATCGTTAAATCATAGCGTAATTAGGCTTATTAAATTCGTCTCGCGAATTAGCCACCGATTATAAATAAATTTTATAAATATCATATCGTTAAATCATAGCGTAATTAGGCTTATTAAATTCGTCTCGCGAATTAGCCACCGATTATAAATAAATTTTATAAATAATCATATTTAATACTTTAAAATAATATTTAATACGACGGAGACTAAAATTAATTTCCATGAACCAAACAGCCCATAGGTTGCAGAGA
This sequence comes from Oryza australiensis, assembly GCA_019925245.2. NCBI lineage: Eukaryota > Viridiplantae > Streptophyta > Magnoliopsida > Poales > Poaceae > Oryza > Oryza australiensis. The sequence goes on from JAIFGZ020000536.1 coordinate 171,429, forward strand.
GAGAGACAGGGAGAAGAAGGAGAAGATGTGAGGCTGACTTGGTGGGCTCGCTGGGATTAGAGTTTTGGTATGGGCCGTCGTATTGGGCTTCAAGATCAAAATGCAAATACCAGCGGCCAATACGAGCGATTGCATCCACGCGCGTCGCGCGCTTAGCCCACATGTGGTTTCGGCTACGACGGCCCGTTCTTTTTTTTAATTAAGGCCTCATTGATAGCTGAAAGGTTTCAGATTCAAACCGGAGAAACGAAAACAAAAACATTTATAATTTTACATGGTCAAGGTGAAATTAGGTTGAGACAGTTTTTAATGATTTACTTTTTCTAGTTTCTAGCAATTTGCCGAATGATTTCATGACTGATTTTGATTCTTCATAGAAACGTTTCTAAGAAAAATATGAATCTAAAAAGTCTTCGTTAATACGTTTTTTAAAATGCTATACGATATGTTCAATACTTAAAAATTGCTCTAGAATATTAAATAAATTTATTTTATATTTTTTATAGTTAAAATCTTTTTTTACTTGCCATTATTTAAGGCTCATTTCGAACATCACCAAAGAGCAGCTCCAACCAAGTAGGGGATCCGACCTCCACCGTTCACATGTGGATTTGTTAACAAGGATGAGCTTCCAAGTAAAATATGGAACAAAATAACAGCAATATACTGATCTCGATTCCAGCAATAATTTCATTCCCAAGCTGATGCATCTTACAGAGTTACAGTGCTACTACTATATACTATACAATGCAGGCTGGCCATGAAAAACCTAGCCATTGATTTGGCACCATTTACCCCCACTATATATATACCCGTTTTACTGAAATGCTGCAATTGCATATCTGGACTATACAAGCACAAGCAGGTATCATATCAACCCGCTTCTATTGCTCCTGGGACATCCATATGAACAATATGAAAAGGCATGCTTATGCCTTTGCTTCACAGCCGGGGGCAGGGCTCATGAATTACCAACATCTGAAGACTGAAGAATCTAGATCTGTAGTATAACTTACCAGTCTAATTTGTATTGTGCTGCTCTGGCACAGCTAGAAAGGGTTTGAAAGTGAGGATAAGTCCAAGCAACTCGAAGACATTCAGAAGAAAGAACACCATCTGATCACCTGTATGAGTGGAAGAAATTAATTTAGACGAGGATAAATTCTTACAAGATCTGTACTGTTCTGAAATTTAGAATATTTCGCATCATCCCATTCAGATTTCGACTACAAGGCATGCCATGCAAAAATTTCACAACACAACAAATTTTACCTGGAAGGAAGGAAGCATGATGGCGTTTTTGTGCCCACGAGAACCTGCATTAACGAAAATTAATGTGGGATGGAGCCATAAACTGCCAGTGCTATATATATTTTGAAATGTCTCACACAATTTTAAAATTTCTTGGAATGTATCCTAGTTCAGAGGCTGATTTGATAGAGCATCTCACTAAGATAACATGTGATTGTCCTCAAAGTTGTTCATGACTTCATGGCACTACTGGACCATACTATAACAATAACAGTGTAATGCATAAAACTCTCTTTTTCTTTTATGGAACATAATGCCTGGTGTTGGTTATAAGGTGCTTCAGAAAAGACCATGTGGAACTCAAGCTTAACATGGAGAAAATATCTCTATCAGATCCAGTAGCAAGGGAGTACTAGTAAATCCAACATACTTAAGGAGCTTCATAGCTTCAAACATATTTCATTTAAATATACTAGTCAAAAGTTTTGAAATTGAAAGTATACTCGTAAAACATTTCATATAGTTCTAAATAAAGACACTCACACAATGCCCGCCCCTGCTGGAGCCACTGCCTTAAAAAAGGACATTCCTGTCATTGCCAAGCCATTAGCTGCTCCTCGTTGGTCTTGAGGCTGTTAGCAATTTTACAATCATCAAGCAAAAGCAATTTGGTATAAAATGTTTTCCAAATTAACCATTATCTTGGGTACATACCACAGCATTATTTTGTAGGATGAAACAGCCTGTAATAATGGTAACCTAACATAGAGCATAAAAAAACTATCAGAACAGAGTGTAACAAGAACCTATTTATACATTAATTAACATGAGATAAACTTTCATTAGAGTGGCAAATACATAAGACGAGAAAATAATTCTATATGTGCTGTCTCGTGTTTTATAATCAACGCATTTTTACCACAAAAAAGGTCAGATTGGATAATAATAAGTGTACATCATATTTATCTTATCCTATTTGTCATATACATTTTTCTGAGTTAATGTCTGTCATCTAACTTGACAAACTGCAGGTTTTATAAACATCAAAGTTACCATTTCTTTTGCACAAATTGGTTAATGGAAACCACGTACATAGAATCCTAACATTTGAGATGGAAATATACTCACACCAAGATTATTTTTTATAACTGACGCAATGTTCAGCATGATCGTTAATCCAGGTCCCGATAGGTATGTCATATACGGATACGCAAAGAGGATAGGTATGCACAGAATCTGCAAGATAAAGAACAGTAGGTAAGACATGCAGAAAGAAGAGATACACTTCCCCAACAACATAATGGAAACTCTACTCACAGCTGCAATTCGAGAAGCCTTAATATGTCCAATAACCTTATTAATTCGAGGATAAATGAAGAGTTGATACACAAGAAGACTGGCACCTGAAATGAAACTGCCATTATGAACAACAGAAAGTTGAGCCACAAAAACGTTACTAGATAGAATTTGGATGTTCTATCTGGCTTTCAAGCACTGGCTAGTAACACTTCTCTACACCTACTAGATAGTCAATGAAGACTACTCCCAATCCACAGAATTGAGGTTAAAAATTTCCATCCTAATGTATAAGCATTTTTTACACGGAAGAACATGAAATTCAGTTATAAACCTAGAATCGTTCATAACTCAGTTTCTGGTTGGTTTTTCTCTAATCTCAAGCCTTCTCAGTTCTTGGCACTCTAGTTTAATGGGCTATTTGGAGGTGTCAAAGATCTAAGAATGCAAGAGTCGTGGAGGACTCCTTTACCCTTGAAGATCAGGACTTTTGTGTGGATGTTGCTGAAGGGGAGAATCCAGGCTGCCAGTCAACTGAAAAGAATGCAGTGGCGAGGGAGCCCTAACTGCAAACTTTGTGGGGAAATAGAAGATACTGACCATATAATGTTCAGATGTGCCGCTGCTAAATTCCTCTGGTGCTGTTGTAGAGATGTGCTTCACTGGGACAGGATCCCTAATTCTAGAGCTGAACTCTTAACCTTAATGCAAGAACCTGGAAAAGCCCAGAATATCATCCTTCTATATCTGTTTTCTGCAGGATTCTGGGACATCTGGCTAATGCGGAATGACTGGGCCTTTAACAATAAATTGCTTACAGATGTTCTTCACCTGCCTTATAGAGTTGTATCTTTCTTGCAACAGTGGAGACGTTTGGTGCCATCGAAGTTAGCAGGAGGGGTGGATGCTTTAAAGGACTCACTGCTTGCCAATACCCATGGGATGCAAGGAGTGAATCTCTCTGGATGATGAAGACGACTAAGGAGCCTGGAGACAAGATGATGGCCAAGGCGGGGAAGGAGCTGACCCGGGAACTGTAGCCCGTCATCTGTTTCTGTTGCTAAATCTCATTAGCCCTTTGTCCCTTTTGTCTATTAGGCTAGGCCGTGTCCAGTTGTGCCAGCAGTGCTTCTGTTGGTAACACGAAGTTGCTGTAATCGGTGAAAGCTGGAAACCCCAGCAGATTTGTCTGTATCAAACTGTTATGCTTTCAGTAAAGCTGGGCATCATGCCTTTTGTCTAAAAAGTTTAATGGGCTGACAAGATTTGGTTAAAAGAAAAATAATAGACATCATTTTGTGCAGGATACTAACATTAATAACACTGGTAAAAGCACAAGAAAATGCTACCTGTGATTGCAAGCACTTGACCCACATCCTCAGATGACAAACTCAGCCCACCGTACTTTTTGTCACTTTCTGCCCATAGAGAGAATATCTGAAGTTGACCCCAAATAGCATTAGTATTAAAAACAAATGCTAAAGTTTGTTTTAAACAAGTAACGCGAACTCTAGCGGAGATCTGCATTAAGTGGCATTGGAAGTCTAAGTTCCATGCTGGCACACAAGGATAAATCTAAAACCAATAGAACTCTAGAAGGTACTTATAAACTGTTGCAAGTCTCATAGAAAATGTTCGATCCTAATTCACCAGTGATTGATAGAAGTTGAATATTTTATGCTAAATGCATATTGAAGTACAAGTTATTTTGCACCAGTCTTTAATATTGCATCATCTGTAACTACAAATAATATAATAATCCCGTGTAATCATCATACACTTTATTATTACCATTGTAAGTTTGTCTATTGTGGCATATATTCCGATAGAAAATCATGCTGGACATCAAACGTTGTCTGCTGAAATGCATATTAATTCTTGTGATCAACTGAGTGTAAAGCACAGGAGCTAACAATTCATATGCAAAGCAGTAGCAAACCATTCATAGATGATAGCAAGAACAATACCTCTGTATAAGCCATATCATGAAATGAGAAGACACAATAGAGAATGATGGAGGACATCAATGGCCAATTGCTCAATAAGCTCTTCTTGCAGTCTGAACTACCATTTTGGTCAGCCTTTTCTTTTGGATCAATCAAATGGCTCTCCAAAGCTTCAACAGTTTGATATGTATTTGCATCAGCTTTATGCTTGTGTAATGTCTCCTAAAATACATTTCAAGATACTTTACAACCATACAAAAAGGATCAACACAAAGTACCAAACAATCCATAAATGCTGACTGAAACAATGAAAGAATAACCCTTTCTCACTATGAATCATGCTAAATGTTGATGCTTCTGCTAATGCACAAGTTTTTAAAATAAAATTTTGACTTAAAAAGTAACAAAAGAGTATTAATTCCTGATGAAGTGGAACGACCACATTAGGACAAAACACAGATTATCTAGATTATAATTAGTAGTAATTGATTTTGGTTGCTAAGCATGCAGCAAAAACTTTTTGATTTGTTTTTTTCAGATCCATGTAATAAGATCTTCCACAGTGCAAATCTATCAAATACAATTAAATATATGTCAATTACACTGCTTGCATATTTTGTGAAGCTAGCAACAATGGCATCTGACTTACCGGCATCCATATGCAGCCTATGAGAACAACAGCAGCAAAGACTGATATGCATAAGCATGGTAAGAAATATGGGAACCTGACAGTTTTCCAAAAAAAGTAAGTATTCTGTAGATGAATCATCAAAAACATTCTGTTGGCAAACAAGAAAGAATACCTTGCAAACAGTGAGTCAGGGGAAAAGACATCCGGAAATTTCTCTGCAGGCTGCCAAAAAAAGCATATTAAATGTAGTTACATTGTAAGAAAAAGAAAACCCTAACATCGTTCAGTTCTCTGTGACATACCTGTGAAAGATAGCCTCCAATAGCTGGACCAATGATAAGACCTATTCCCCATGCTGTGCTAACCTAAGATTAGAAAAAAAACAAATTCAAAATCAACACAATTGAAACAGAAATAATCAATAGCGGAACAGTATGGCATTGTATTTTACAAGTGACAATGCAAGAGCTTCATGTTCAGGCCGGCAAACTTCAATAGCATAGGCCTGAAAAGGAGAAATATAAATTGATCAATATAACCAGGCAAAAGTACAACAAAAGAAAGTTTCCAAATTTACTGTACCTTTATTGGCCCAAGTAAACCATTTAAAGCACCAAGAAGGAATCTTGTAGCTATTGCCATCCAATAGGTGAAACTAAGCCCAAATAACGTATTAAATATGACCCTGATACCAAGAACTTAGTTAGACAGACACCAATAAAAAGAAAAGGAACTGCAATACATGAGTAAACAAAGTCATGCCAAATATCAACTATTATTTCATATACAGAGGAAGAAAAATATTACTAACACCGCGAAGATGCCAAACACAACCACTGGTTTCCTCCCAATGCGATCTGCTGCCATTCCCCAAACAGTTGAAGTCAAACATCGACCGAACATAAATGAAGCACCTAAAACCAAGTAAATAAGAAGCTCATCATATGTGCCAGTCAAGGTGAGTGTTCATTGTTCATAGGTATCAGACTTAATTGTAAATTTGAACAAGCAATTCATGAGAAATTTACCCACGAAGCCAGCATAGAACCCAATATCTTCTGTCCTTTTCGCAACATGCAAGTCTCTTATCTGTGTAATAAGACACGTCTTGAAGACTTAATATCTAGAGTAAAGATTGTTATCATTTATCAAAAAGGAGATAAACTCCCCACAAGAAAAAAAGATATTCTAGTTTAAGCCATCAAAAGAAGACATGAAGATAGACATACCATGAAGTACAAGAAGGGGAACAATGATGATATTGGTAAAGCTGAAAAGGGCAGGGACAAATTAGATATCTTTGAGTATGCACTGAAAAAATATGTAAAAGAGAATAGATGGGAGGGATATGTGGTTACAATAAATACATTTAGAACTTTTGTAGAATAAGGTTTGTAGATACATAGGTATTGATAACAATATTTATTAGATTATTACTTCAATGATGATAACAGGGGACTACTTCTCTAAAAACAACTGAATGATGCTGGTGAGAACAAGGATAATAAAAAAAAGTACTGTGGCTAGAAATAGAGCTAGTTGCACTTGAAATGAAGAAAATTTGAAGTGCTAGATGCTTCTCAGATTTTGATTGTTCCATGCATAGTTTTTTAAGCAATATTCTCCAGGAAACAAGATAGCCCTCAATATCCTCAGCATAAGATAGAAAACGGTGTTCAAGTAGGCTAATTAATTTCATGTTCCACTATTGTAAAGAGAAAGACTACTGTTCAAGCGGCCAGGATGAAGGAGCTCATGCAGAACAGCTCATGGAACTTCACCCCTAAAAGTGTGCTTGATTACAGATGGCTAGATAGGACACGTGGGAAACAAGTCATGCATCAGTTCCAAGGTTACAGTTTGCAGAAATGGCCTTTACCGTGGCTCATTTGAGCGGTATAAAAAGATCTGTTAAACAAGCATTATATCATTAAGGAAAATCAGTCAAGAGTATTTTCACAAATCAATATTTCATTGCAGACCATATGCTATCTAATCTAACACCGGAGTATGATATCTCAGCATATGCTTCTGATGCCATGTAGTTTCATGAGAAATTCAGAAAATGAGGTAGGTACAATGGCCACAAGGACAACAAAGAACCTAAAAGATCTGCAAGGCCTTAATCAGCATCACCAACAGTCCCATTATTGGAGATCCTATCAATGATGTTGTGTTGGACTATTGGTGCTATGACAGATTACAGGAATTAATTATGTGCCCAATATGGTTTGGACGACTGGTGCTATGCCATTACAGGAATTAATTCTGTATCTAACATTCCTCAGAGTGATCTCCCTCAAAACAATAAATTTCATTGTTAACAACATAATAGACCCCCCACAGCTAACCCACATGTCACATGAAGCAGCAAGTGGTGTTACAAGTTTGCAACTGTAACACCACCGGCCATTCGTGATGACCGGAGTAAATGGTTAACGTGTATAGTATGAGTTGGAGCATCAAATCACATTTTGTAATTAACGGTTGTAAGCAGCACTGAAAGCAATATGGAGAACTGTGTAGTTAAAACAGCAACAGCATGTCAACATCCCCCCATTATTGAAATCTTGTTGAGACTATCGGTTTAACTAACATGGTCCTGTTAATCTATTATAGTGATTCAGCGATTTCCCCCACAGAAACAGGAATCAACGCAGTCGACACAACTGAACATCGACCAAACCCAGATGGAACAAACAACGGCACATGGGACATTGCAGTAACATAGTACTAGCAATTGCGAGAAAAAAACACATATTGTCAAGTGGATACCAAGATTCCCTATGTTGGGTACATTCAGGCATCTTGCTATTCATTTGTACACTAGAAAAAAGAAATTACTAGATCCCCATGGGTTAAAAATCTAGAACTTTTCCCAAGAATGAATCTTCAGAGCTACTCCAGAGATAGAGGACTGTTCCAAAAGGGGAAGGGTGTGTAATGTTCCATACCAGCGGTGAGACAGATCATCCAGAGATAGAGGAACTCCTTGTAAGGCAATCCCATGTAGAGCTCCTTCTTGCGGTCGTAGGCACAGCCGGGGCAACCATGGTGGTAATCCCCCTTGAGCAACGGTACCTCCGCCCCCGCCTCCTCCATCCTTCCCGCCGCTGTGGCAAGGGTAATCCTCTCCGGTGAGGAGGAGAGGAGATGAATCAAATCGATTGCTACACGACACGCGCGTACCTGTACCCCTCTACGTCGCCGGCAGAAGGAAACCCTCGAGATGCCCAAAATGGCCTGCGCTGCAGCGAGGCAGGGAGCCGCCGAAATGAACACGGAGGCTCCTCTTATCAAGCAGCGAGATGCCCAGCATGGGCTGCCACGCACGCAGCGAGCGCCGGCGGCGATGGACTCGGAAGCGGGCGAAGGAGGCAAATACTTTCGCTCTCCAAACACAAAATGGGAGTTCCGTCTCTGGAATTCACACCTCCACAACCGCGCCCGCAAGACGACAGGAGGAAGAGGAATCCAAAACGAAGTGAGCCGCGTCGCCCCGCCTCTCTCTCTCTCTCTCTCTCTCTCTCTCTCTCTCCGCCGACGACGACGACGCGAGAGGCCGCGCCGCGGTCGCCGCTCCTCGCCGTGGAATGGGAGGATCCCGGCGAGAATTGCCTCAAGAAAGAAACAACAAGGAGACGTACTCCCTCCCTCCTTTAATAAATTTATTTTTAACTCTTTCAATAGTTTTAAAATAAATTAATTTTTAAAATAATTATTACATCAAAATTTTTTTAAAAATAAATATATTAAAAATAAATAAAGTAAAAATAATTATATTGTGATTTAATAAAGTAAAAATATTTTAGTTTTTTATTGATATTTGTAGGATGGATGAGAAATAAATTATTTTGAAAATGAAGTTAGTAGCTCTAACATCTAACTTGGAACTCATTTCTTTATTAATAATAGCACGAGAAGAAAACAAAATGATGATTTGCAACCTCAGACACACAGAGGACGACGGTCTACGGTCACTACCTGCCTACCTGGCTTTTATGTGGCCCACCAAACTTGATGCTAGAAGATTCGTGCAACGGCCAAGGGGATTCGCGTATTTGCCATAGGAACTTTTGATATTTTTTTTCTGCACGGCTCGACTAAGGTTGAATTTGTGCGTGTTCATATTCCGAACTGTATAAAAATTTCTAAATTCGAATTTAACACGAATGTTTTTCTGGATTCAACATTTTGCATATTCAATTCGTACTACATGTCTACATATTCTATAAGCCATATTCAAATCTTTACGTGTTTATACTGTAATATATATTATTACAGTTCGAAGTTGCACATTTTTTTAAGACTTGAATTCCTTTTTTCAATTTTTTCATACACGCATTCAGATCCGTACCTCTCTCAAACATGTGTCAAAATCTCCTGTCACATTCATCTTCAAATATTTTCCAGGGATTTCGGGATTCAAAATATTTAGAGAGCAATAGTGAAAAATTGATGAAAGCCAAGTTAGCACGTCCATGTATTTGTATGAGTCGTTTCATGTATTGTGCGTGATACACGCCAAAGTTCATGAGTCACTAGCAGATAGACAAAGTGACAAACTCTATCTGAATTTGGGTGGTCGAGCTCCACGTCACATATATAGCTCCATGCATATATATTTGGAAGCATAAAATCCTATAAACTCCAAGCACTATCTACATCTCAAATTTTCCGATCTTCTACGGTACTGCAAAGTGCTATTACAGTGATTTGTTGTAATAGTAAAACTGTCTTTGAAATATATGAGTTTTGTGTGGGAACTCAAGTACTCGACTAATTTCTACTAGACCCCGTTAATTCTAGATTATGGAGGATACGGATGGTAGATTATATATGTTGATTTGTGAATAATTATTTAAGGGTATAAACAAATAATTAGATAAAAAAAGGTGAAAAAATAGATTTTTAAAAGTGTTCCAAAAAATTTTATATAAAAAGCTTTTGTAAAAATCATATTGTTTAATAGATCAGAAAGTGTATCCTTGATAATATAAGTAAGAGTAGCTAGTAGCTTAAAAGACCACCATCTTAAAAGTGTTGTTTAAAATTTATGTATTCCAATAAACATATTTATTTGTTGTATAGTGTTTTATGTTCTGTATTTGTCTTTTTTTCTTTTTGACCTCTAAGGATTGTACGTTTTTCTTCTATCTATAATGAAAAAGCACAGCCTCATATTATTTTTTTTTAAAAAAAGTTAAACATATTTATTCGTTTGCTCTAAGCTCCTGACTAGTTAAGCCACACGACGAGGCTCAAAGGAACATGTGCCTCTTATATGGGATCTCATGAGGGTGTGGCGTTTGGCCTCACGAGGATGGGTAGGTGATTCACTTCCCTAAAGTCACAGAAGCTACTTCCTCGTATTTATTGCCAGTTTAATTAGTATATAATTAAGCACAACGATATGTATTTCATTGATAGCTCACCAGAGCCACCGCCAAAATTAGTCTAGGTGTTTTTAGCATTCGATTTTACTAACAGTTAAGAATAGATATACAAAATATTATTTTAAATTATGTTTTTCTTCTTATAAGCTAAAAAAATCAAGGTCGACTGGCCAAGCACTTCCTTAATTTAAGGTATGATTCGTCATTGCTCCCGTCATTTTAATAATATTGTGATCTTTAATTTTGTTTTTATTTGACCAGTATGGCAGCATGGAATAGTCCAAATCTACTTCACCAATCACAACTCCCTAACATTAACCCACCAACCAACCACTGCATGTGCCCAGTTTAACCACTCAATCCAATTCTGGATGCATCATGCATGTTGCACAAATACAATTGTTACTTGCCTCCACATCATCAAAGCATATTGCACTACTATCTTTAGATGCTGGTTACCCACATGAGTGTCGGATTTAACAACCAACATCCAACAGATGACACTAATAAAAAGTTATCAATGATATATGGTTTGCCAAAAAAGTCGGCTTGGCTCGACTCAATTCGAGCCGATGCCTCAAAGTCACAAAAAATAAATAAAAACATTTAACAAAAATAAGACAAGTTCTTGTTTATATCAGAGAATCAACAACTTTATAGATCACAAAATCAAATATTCATCGATAAGTTCACATCATAGAACCAAATATTCATCAATAAGTTTATTCAAAAACCAAATCAAATAATGCACAGGAAAAGAAGGGGAGACCGTCGCCGCTCGTTCCGTCGCCATCCTGTTGACCCACGGGGGAGGCCCTACTAAGGGTAGACAATCATCGGCTGCGAGATTAGCAAGAGAGAGGAGGACGAAGGAGGAGTGCGAGGGCGAGGAAGAGGGAAGGAAAGGAGGAGAGGGGATGTTGACCTCGGCAACGATGCCAAGGACAAGGGGACTGTAGATTTGGTGCTACGACGGATAAGAGGATGAAGTGCCTCTAGATCTATCATCGTCGTCGCCGATGAAACCGACAGACGAGGGGAGGACACCGTCGCTGCCATAGAGGAAGACGAAGACGACGACCCCCCGAGCTCGAACCGAGGAGGGTGGGCTCGGGCGACGATGATGATGATGCGGCGATCGCCAAAGTGGATAGCATGGCCATGAAACTCCCTGCCGCTGGCTAGCGCGGTCGAGGAAGACGACAACGACACTGCGATGACAAACAACAACCAGACGAGAACGGTAGGGACGACGCGGCCGTCGGCGACGAGAAAGAGAGAGGAGGGAGGTGGTGGCCTTATCGTCTCCTCCTCGTGGGTGTGGGCGCTACCGACTAAAAATATCCTCTAGTTCCCACCCCGCTGGCTTGGCCCGAGTTGATCTTTATGGGGGTAGTTGTTTAAAAATTTGGCACCTATAATCTATTATATGTGTATTTTTTAATAAACCAACACCTATAATATATTAAAAGTATTGAGGTTTTAAAAAATATCGACACCTATATTCTAAGACCGACAGATGTCGGTTCTATATTTTCTGAAAATGATAAAAATATTATAGGTGTCGATTTTAGTATAACGTTTTTTTTAACAAGTGTCTTTATACTATGGCAACATTATAACTTCTGGCCTCTAAAAGGTTATATAAAGCAAAGAGCAATTTTATGGTGTTAAAACGATACCGGAGCACATATATAGAGTATATAGGTTAGTTATTTATGCTTATCATTGCCAGCTAGACTTCACTCAAAATTTAATCGTCCACTTCAAAATTTTATTAGACCACGCCTATGCCGCATATGATTTCATCCTCACTTTGAGCATAAAATGTCTGTTGCTAGTGATTAAGATAACTAGCTACTCCTATATAAACTAGTCTAAAAAACTTATTTAATTTATTGCTGCACGCATGCAGCCATACGTGATACGTCCCATAGGCCTGGCGTAGGCGTAGGAGCGAGCAGTTGACCTAAGAACAGAGATTCGAATCAGTATAATCTCTATTAAATTATTTTACAACTGATTCTAAAAAAAATTACTTCATCAGCAGTTTTACATAGAAAATAAAAATAATTATCTAAAAAAGTTTCTCCTTGGAATCACCTGAAATCAGTTTTTGCCAAGAATAATCAGAAAATCATTATTCTAATTATTACTTTATTATGCGATTCGATTCTCTCAAATCGATTCGGGAGAATCGGAATCTAAAATGAGATAATCATAAAATCGGAAGCTCTACCAAACAAACGAGCCCTAAAAATGGACAGCACAACCCATTAACTAATTAAGTATTAATTATTATAATTTAAAAATAAATTATCTGATTTTTTTAAAGTAAATTTTATGTACAAAACTTTTTAAAAAAATACACTCAAAAAATGTGTTAACATGAAAAAAATTAAAGTAGTTGAAAATAACTCAGCCTAAGGCTTGATAGTACCGAACTGTCGGACTAAGCATAATATAAATTGAAATATCAAATGAGCCGCTATCGTAACTTCTTTTTTGAAAAAAAAAAGAAGAGACATCATGAAAAACCTTACAGTTGGGTTAATAAATTGAAGAACAAATTTACAGGAAGAAGCGTGAGAGTGTAAGTAGGAAGAAAACGTGACGAATTCTGGTTTGGCTTGTGCTAATCAAGAAGCGGAAATGTAGGTACTAAAACATGAATGACCCAAAATTCGTTGATTGCCTGCATATATATGCCTTACAAGTTACAACACCCCCAACCGTAAGCCCACGAATTAATCTCAGCAGGTTAGGGCAGGTCCTGCCATTGGCGCTTTCAACCTCAAAAATCTAATTTAGTGACTTGCCAAAATTTAACAGTGAGCACGAATCTCAAAACAAATTGTAAAAGTAGTAAATTATTAATTTAATGATTTTGATTAATTGAAGGGACTATATCTATATGTATATATGTAGCATTTCAAGGTGGCATGATCAATGGAAAATATAGGAGAAAGTAAACAGACTGACTCGTGATAACCAGAGTTTTTCAAACCGTTTTTAAAAGGTTATCGTCATCTCACGGTAAAACGGTTATTATGATGTAGGCCCTGTTTAGTTCCAGATTTTGGGTGTAAACTTTACACCCAAAAGATTTTGGATGTAAAGTTTACACCCAAGAGTGGTGTTTAGTTTTCTTTGTGTAAATTTTTTGAGATGCTATAAAAATACAGATTTACCCTCACTCTCTCCTCTCCCCGCGCCTCTTTCCTCCTCGTGCGGATGCGGCGGCGGATGTGGCTACCTCGGCGGATGCAGCGGCGGCCTCGGCAGCCGCATGCGGCGGATGCGACGGCGGCGGATTTGGCGGATGCAGCGGCGACGGATGCGGCGGCGTCGGCGGTGGCGGCGGCCTCGTCGTCGCGCGGATCTGGCGACGGATCTGGCGGCGGATGTAGCTGCCTCGCGCGTGCGGCGGATCGGCGGCGGCCTCGCCAGGCGGCCGCGTCACGGTGATGCACGGCAGCGGATTTAGCGGATGCAGCGGCGGCGGATGCGGCGGCCTCGCGGTGCGGCGGCCTCGTCGGCGGCGCGGATGCGGCGGCGGCCTCGGCGGTGGCGGCGGCCTCGTCGGCGGCGGATGCGCGCGGCGGCCTCGCGCGGCGGATCCGGCGGCGGCGGCCTCGTCATCGTCGGCGGCGTCCACGGTGGCGGCGGCGGGGAGGTCATCGGCGGCGACGTCTTGTGCAGCACTGGGGGAGAGCCCGACGGGGGTACTGTGCAGGGTAGGGTGGGCAATCACATTTCCCAAAAAAATTTACACCTTTTTTCTCTCAAACCTCCCAAATCCAAAAACTTTACAAGGCAACTTTACACCTACTGTTTAATTCCAAAATCCCTAAAAGTGTCAAAAATCCCAAATCTTTACACTATTTTACCAGAACTAAACAGGGCCGTATATTTAGATTTGAAAAACTAAAATCGTTATCACGCGCGGTAACTACGACCATCCGGTTATCGTAAGGTTGAAAAACCCTTGATGTAACTGATAAAATGTGGATATCAATTGAGACTTGAGAGGAGGGGGAATCGAATCAGGTGCAGATGCGAATGCGATTGAGACTTGAGAGGAGTGTGGGTGGAAAGAGAGAATAACGAAGGGTACCTGTGCAGAGCGTGACGATCCAGACGAAGAGGAAGCTCCCGTAGGGGATGCCGGAGCTCGCCGCCTTCCGCCGGTCGACGGCGCACCCGGGGCACCCCTCAATGCAATACCCATCGCCCACGCCGCCGGTGGTGCTCTTCTTCTCCAGCAGCGGCGCCGCCTGCCGCCGGCGTCCAGCTTCCTCCTCACCCATCAAATCAAATCTCGCTGAGATATCGATTTCTCTGACTCGATATACCTCTCGCTGTCTCCTCTGGTATATACTGAATTATTGATGCGTAGTTGAGATCGATTAACTATTGTGTATATATATATTTATTTATATGTGGATTCCCGATCGATCGATCGATCGATCAGCAGGCAATATATATAGGAATACACAATAAATTAAATAAAGAGTGAATGGACACGTGAGGGAGAGGGAGGCTCGCCGCTAGCTGATGTGGATTCCGTTCCGTTTGCGGTGGCGATCAAGGAGAGAGACTTGAACAAAAGATGTATAATTTCAATCTCAAAATCTCGTCTTTAATTTTATATATATTTATATTATTTTAAAAAAATATTTAAAAACACGTCTCTTTCTCTATTATTTTTTTCCCTGTCTAGGAGCAGAGCAGAAAATGCAAGGAACAGAAAAGCCGGGGAAGAAGAAGACAAGTTGAGACAGGCTTTCTTCCATTGTCCAAATTATGTATGTATTTATGTATCATGTGAATCCAAGTCCGAATTGCCTGCTGCAGTTGCTACCTATCTTTCATTTGAAGTTTAATTATTAATCCGTCAAACGCATCCCGTCGACAGAGATATGTAAACTATCGTCTGCGTGTAATATACAAATATTCAGTTGAAGTTTATTAATCCACACAAACGGACAGACCGACAGAGATAATATCGTTCGCGTACAAATCAAAACAAGACTCGATGGAGGCACACCCTTGCTTTTCTCTTCTTATTTTCTTCGGCAATTGTAGGTGAGAGAATCAACCAGTTGCTGCCTGAACCCAGAAGTTCATTAATTTCAGCCAAAACTGATTGTTGTTCAGGTGCTGTTTGGTATTTTAGTCAAGGAACTAATCTTTAGTCTCTGGACTAAAAATTTTAGTCCCATCCTGTTTGGTTGTAGGGATTAAAATGGACTAAAGCTCATTAATTGTACTGTACAAAGACTATATTACCCCTATTCATTTGCACCTTATTCGCGCTGCGGGAGAGAGAAGGGCATTCATGAAAAAATAAAATTTTAGTCCCAATTAGCTCCTCTAATAAGAACTAATGGATTAATGGTATTTTAGTCCCTTTTAGTCCCTCCTGTTTGGAAGTTTAGGGACTAAAAGAGACTAAAATAGAGGGACTAATGCTTTTAGTCCCTCAGCCAAACAGCCCCTCAGTGTAGTGCTTGTTAGATTGTATTATTGTAGTACGTCTTAAGGATTGTATTATTGTAGTACGTCTTAAACCAGTAGTGATAGAAATAAGTGATCAAACAGTAATGTAGCTTATTGTGTTGGTAATGAGCGTATCTGACTGATGACCGTCAGTAGCAACAATGTGCAAGTGCAATCAGCTAGCTTTGGCATCGTCAGCTCCTACGTCAGTGACAGTCAGTTTAGGAAGGCCGGCTGCTAGGCCCGACAGGTTGTTGCTGCTTCAATATATTTACTGTCACATTGCCTCAACCACGTCCACATGCATGCCAAACAAGATTAAAGCTTCACACTTACTAATGGCACGTCCATGCATGCATACACGATTTTATTTAGACCATGTCGAACAAAGTTGCTTTTTTTTGGCTCTTCAAAAATCAATTTAGCCAGCTAACAAAAAATTAAGGAGTTAAATTTATTTTTCACTCTAACTGTCTTTTTATTACACTGTTCAATCTAAAAACGAGTCTCACATGTCGGTCGCTCAATCCTTTCTTCTTTCTTTTTCCTTTTCTTCTTCAATCTTTACAACAGGCAGGCTATTCCCCTCGATCTCCTTCCCCACATTCCCCATCCAGGACACACATATCGACAACAGAGAAGCAGACGATAGCGATGCGGCGGAGGTTAGGGAAAGCGGTGGTAGCGACGGGTGACGGCGGAAGACGTTGTCCTGGCAGCAATGGCGGAGCCAGTTGCACCATTAAGCTCAGCGAGTAATAGCATTTCCAGTGATCGACTAATTTTGATAGATGTCGACAACTATTTGTAGTGAAGATGGTAGCGACGGAGCCCGGACGGCTACTCGACCTGCCCGGAGGTGGCTCTGCCGCTACTGTCGACGATTGCAGGCCGGGTCGTCGCAGGGAAGCAGGCGTACGGCAATGACAAACAGTGGCTAGGCTGGCGAGGCCATGGATGCGACCACAGCGACGGTGACCTTCCTTGTTTCAACAAATCGAGCCTCTATATCCGCTCATCCCCGACCTCATCTCCTGTCCACTACCCGACGGGCGAGCGGCGATGATGCGCACACCAGTGTAGAGACGAAGATGCCCACACTGCTGTGGAGGCGGCGATGTGACGAGGGAAAGGGAGAGAAGAGAGAGGGTAGAACCCACGCTGATGACAAGTGGTTTTGCTTTGTCAACTTTGGTCAATGCGGAGAGGAATTTGGTCAGTCGAATAGCTTAGTCAACTGTTGGAGTTGATTTTTTTTTAAGTTTAAGAAATTTTGGTTTAGGGAGACATGGCCATGCTGTTAATTAGTATCAGTCTACATCGCCAGTTTCTCCATAAAAATTCATGAAATGCATATGGCAAATCAGATTAACTCCCAGCTTCTCTCATCAGTCTGATTAACTAAAAGTCAAGTGACACATGTGCGCGCAGAGTGCAGCCCTCTTTGTGTAAGCGAACCATATGCTACTAGGCAGTATACTCATTATTTTACCCTATTCAACACCATTTGGTTTATGTAATGTTGTTTAATTAGTGGCTCAGATGTTGCAGCGTTTTCGTCTGTTAGTAGACACTGTATATACTTGTCAATCAATTCATATTCTTATATATTATATATACTAATATTTCTTTAGCCATCTTTAGCAACCATGGTTAAATATTGTAACACACAGATTTCAGGTTTTGGAGTAAGCTACAATTAATCAATAGCCACCACGATAAACAAGCATACGTTTTATGCATATACAAAGCACAACACGTCAGATCAGCTTTATGATTTTATCCGGTAATGTCGTAATGTGTCATGCGTATATTACTGTCTAGAAATTAACATGGAAAAATATAAATGTGTACACTATTATGTTGTAGCTTGGCATTCGTTTTATCAACACTTGCAGTTTACGTGATATTATGCTTCATCGTCTTGAAAAGCCGAGCAATTTTTTAAATTTTATAAATCAAAAGAAAAAGGGTCAAATACATAGCACACATAACATAATTGGATAAGTATATTAATATGTTATCTATATAAGTATTGCTCCTCAAATGCACACAATAACTCAATCAAATGGGACAAGGCTTTCTCTGCTGCTTATTAGCTACCATCCAAAATACCCAAACAAGCATATATGAGTAAACATGACATGTCACCAAACTTCTTGATGATCTGAAAGCTTGATTACTTGGGATTGAAAAGAATTGCTATGTCACAGCTAGAAATGGTTTGAATGTCCAAATAAGTTCCAGAAATTCAATAATGATCAAAAGGAAGAACACCATTTGGTCACCTGCATACAAAAAATGTTACAATGAGAACACATCGAAAAGATGGCAAGACAGTGATGATGCAACAATTAGAAGATCGGAAGTATGGTTCCTTCACAATCGTGTATTGATATAGGCTATGAAGGATCATCCAACATCCACTTGTTTTGGGAAATTGCTACATTAAGTAATAGAAATAAATATCAACACAAAATCAAAATAGAAAGTGTCTAAATTTTAGCTATATTTCATAAATATATGACAGATATTTCAAGCATGGAGTACACTAACTATCACCATTCAAGCCGTGCATTTAACCAACCGACACACTCTATTAAAACAATGATGAGTTTCTATTATCATAAGGACGCTACGGCAGGCTTTCTTCATGGCCGGTCCTTGAAATTTTTGGGTCCAGGACGAAACAAAAATAGAGGCTTTACAAGCGCACACATGTACCCATCTCAAGTATCTTTGAGAGATGAGCCATCACAGAGACCTTGTTGACTGGTACATCTTCTATCGCTAAAAAATAATTAGCTGTAAATATGAGAAAAAAGTTCGTGTAAAACTTTTTTATTTTAAACAGGAGAGAATTCTCTCCTGTTTAAAATAAAAAAAAGTTTTACACGAACCTTATCATCCCATCCTTCTTACGTTCTTCGGCGTGCCACCGCATCATCTTTGCATGCTTTTTGTTTGCATACAGACGCTCAATCCGAGGGATTATAGAAAAATACCATACAACTTTAATAGGCACTTTCCTCTTCTTTAGGACGGGGCCACCGCTGTCATCATCGGCATCATCGTCGTTACCTCCACCCTTATACCGCGGTGCTCCGCAAACTGGACATGCATCCAGGTCTTCATAGTCACCCCGGTATAGGATACAGTCATTTCGACATGCGTGAATTTTTTGCACCTCCAGCCCGAGTGGACAAACGACCTTCTTTGCTTGGTATGTCGTTTCTGGCAGTACGTGACCCGCTGGAAGGAGGTCTCCGATCAGCTGTAGAAGCTCTGTGAAGCTCTTGTCGCTCCAGCCATTGGTTGATTTCATCTGCAACAACGAGAGGACGACGTGTAATTTGGTGTGCTCCTCATTGCAACCTGGATAAAGCGGTGTTTTTGAGTCCTCTACCATGGCTTTAAACTTCTCGTATTTTCTGTCATCGCTGTAGGCTTTCTCTCCATCCCGCAACATCGATCCAACCCATCGATTCGTCGGTGTCGTATTCACCTTGTCGGCGAGTAACTCCACATTGTCTTCATGCATTGCATCGCCATGATTGTCCACACTATCATTCTCATCTTCACCGTGATTGTCGACATGTGTGATTACGCATAAAACCTCTTGTTAGCGGATGCTCGTGAACTTGTTTTGCGGGAAAGCTGTCTCTCCTTCCTGCAATCGAACATGGACAATGCAAATATTACATCACGCTCAACGATCGTGAACTCGTGGCCCCGATCACGAACTTGGTTACTCCCCTGGCATACTCCAAGGTACCCCGCTTCGCATCGTTCATCCCTCCTTTATCCATCGATCCTACGGAAATTTTTAAAAAATGTGACATCTTCATATAAATGACATTATTTTATTTTGGTTACATTACTCTACGGTGATAGTCTCTTTAAATTTGACAATCCGAAATACTTTGAATTAAAGAAAGAGACACAAATGACATAAATGGTGTCATGCATCTACTAGCATATACACACAAATCACAAAAAAATATCATAAAAAATCACGTACACAAATAATAATCAACTAAAATATATTAACCTTTAATTTTTTTGAAATTTTTTGGCAAAACCTTCCCCCCTCTGTTTCGTTCTACACATGAAGACCGAATAAAAATAAGCTAAGTGGCTGAAAAGTTGCATTTATAGGTGGTCGGAATATAGGTGTCGGTTTTTAACAACAACCGACACCTATATTACGAAGCTTACAACGGAAGGAACCTTATAGGTGTCGGGTGAAGATAAAAACCGACACCTAAAGTATAAGTGTCGGTTTTCACAACTGACCCGACACCTATGTAGGACAAATAGGTGCCGGTTCCATTTAAGAACCGGCACCTATACGATAGGTGCCAGTTTTTCTTTTCACCCGACACGTATTTCGCACGATAGGTGGCGGTTATTAACAAGAACCAGCACTTATTCTTTACATGCTACCTATATGCATTATAGGTGCCGAATTTGTTTTAACCGGCACCTTTTTGGGCGACACCAATGAGCCTTTTTGTAGTAGTGAATGTTTAACTTTAATACATTTTTAAACATGAACTAATGTTAGGTGATAATTTAATAGCAAACAAACAGCTCATCAAAGTCAAATTCTCAATGTATAATATCTGATATGGGTGGAAGAAATTAAAAAAACATGTCATATGTTGAAAATTAGTGCAAGGCTATAGAAGAAATAAGTCAACTAAAAAGATTATGTTGTAGAGTTACTTACGTATCATAAGTAGTTGAAGGTTTATCTGTCTTTTGTATTTAGGATGATATTTAACCATAAAAACTGCATGATGAGATTAGTTAATGACATCAAAGGAGAGACTAATGACTTTGAGATGAATTAACGAACGACACTGATATTTTCGTATTTTGTGCTTTCACAAGTAATGATGCACTTAGTATGCATAAGGCTAGTCTCAGTGGGCATTTCATGGGAATTTCATGCATATTTAATAGGGTGCCAACTCAGCAAAAAGAATATCTTTGCATGAAATGGAGAGGAGAGAGAATGAAAACGTTTCACCACGGTGAAACCAGGTAGCGCAGTTTCCAACCTCTCGGAAACCGGGTGAAACGAGCATTGAGAGGGGCAGCGTTTCATCCCCGGATCCGGTGCGCGGGCGGAGCCGCCCCATAGCCATTCCCACGCCATCGCCGTCTTCCCGCGCTGCGTTGCAATCCTTCCCACGCCTTCGCCATCTTCCCGCGCGGCACCTCCATCCTCCCGCTCCATCGCCATCTTCGCGCGCTGCACCTCCATCCTCCCGCCATACCCGCTGTACAAGAGCTGAAGGTAGAGCACGCCCCTAGGTCCCACCCCTATCCCGTCCCCTTCGCCATCCTTCCTGCCCAGCCCGTCGTCTGCCACCAGCCATCCGCCGCCCGCCATCCGCCGCACGCTACGGGACGGCGCGAGATCCGGTCGCCATGGATCCGCCGCCGGCAAGGGATTCCAGGCGACACGCAGCCGGCAGAGGAAAGCCGTGCCACCGGCTTGGACTGAAGAAGGGCTCTGTTCCTGCGCCGTCACCACCTCCAGATTCGTCGCTTGCGTCGCCACCGGTTCCTCGGTCGTCGGCAATTCACTCCCCAACTTCCTCGTCTCCCAACCCTACCGTGCCTGCCCCTGGTGTGCCTACTTGGTGTCCTGCTGCACCGACTTCGACCATGCCACCACGGTCACCGCAAGGAGCAGGATGGGGCGCCATACCCCCAGATTTTGCATCTCTTCATGGAAACCCACGAGAACCAAATTCATGGTACATTTGATTTCGATCTGTACAGTTTGATTTCCATAGCTTAATTTGTATAGATGCCTGCAAATAGTTTTAGTGATTTGATATTGCTCTGTATTTACTTCATACTGCTCTGTAGTTGATTTGATACTACAAGTAGTTCAAGTAATTGGTTAAGGCAAGTAGCTCTGTAGATGAGATACTGCTGTGAAAACTAATAGTTTTAGATGGTTTCCCAGTCTTTTTTTCTTCAAGGAAAGAAAGCAGTTCTGTTTCTTTTGGTACAGAAACTCCAATGGTGAATCAAACTAATTATCAAACAATGCACCTAAAAATCTTTTGATACATCGGAGCAGGCCTCACTATGTCAGATCAGCTCATTATAGTTCAAGTTGAATTGTGTTTTCCAAAATTTTTACTAGTTGGTTGTTTGTTTGTGTCATAATTTCAGGATATATCCGCCATGTGGTTTTCTACATATGATGGAACAACCACACTATCCGCCACAACTACAAGTTGGTCATAATATGGCCTTCAACCCTATATATCCACCACCACCAGCAAGTGCCTACAGAACACCATCACCACAAGCTACTAAACAAGGCACTTTAACAAACAAGACGGTGAACATTGTGATTGATGATGATGACAACAATGATGCAAACAAGGCAGTAATAAAGAAAAGATATTGGACACCTGAAGAGGAAGAGCGATTGGTAAGCTATTATCAGTTTAACATTTTCGTAAGACAATTTGGTTGTACTTCATTTGTTTATAATTTGTTATTATTGGTATTGTAGGCCAGTTGTTGGTTGGAAGCTTCTAAAGACCCAATTCATGGAAATGACAAGAAAGCTGACACATTTTGGAAGGAAGTCACTGATGAGTTCAACAGGAAAGGGAATGGGAAGCGTACAACGGAATTCAACCAATTGAAGATTCATTGGTCACGCCTCAAGTCATCGATCGGTGATTTCAATGACTATTGGAGTAAGGTGACTCAAATGCATACAAGTGGGTACTCCGACGACATGCTGGAGGAAGAGGCACAGAAGATGTATGCAAACAAGTTCGGAAAGCGTTTTCAGTTGGTGCATTGGTGGAAGATACTCAAAGATGAGCCCAAATGGTGTGCACTGTTTGAGACAGAAAGACAAGACTGAAGTTGTTGATATTCCAGAAAAACAGATACATCCCCCTCGTAGAGATGCTGCAAAGACTGAGCGCAATGGAAAGCGCAAGACAGAAGAAGCTATGGAAGGAATTGTGAGCCTTGTGGACAGTGTTGAAAAAATTGTCAAGGTCCAGCAAGATCGGAAGGTGGAGCTCGAAAAGGTCACGGAAGCATAGATTCAGATATCAAATGCAAATTTGAAGGCAGCAAAGGAGGAAAAGGAAGGAAAGATGTTTGAGGTCTACAATACCTTGCTTAAGAAAGATACAAGCAACATGTCTGAAGGTCAAAAGGCTACTGGTAGTGCTGCAGATGAACTAGATGAATACTTGAAGATAGGAGAGACTACTGCAATGGAGGCGTTGAAGAATTTTGTGAAAGGTGTTGTAGAAGTATTTGGTGAGAGATATCTAAGGCGCCCCACTAAGGAAGATACTGAACGTCTACTCAAAATTGGTGAGAGACGAGGTTTTCCTGGTATGTTTGGCAGCATTGACTGCATGCATTGGCAATGGGAAAGATGCCCAGTTGCATGGAAGGGTCAGTTTACTCGGGGTGATCAGAAAGTGCCAACGCTGATTCTTGAAGCTGTGGCCTCACATGATCTTTGAATTTGGCATGCGTTCTTTGGAGCAGCGGGGTCTAACAATGATATTAATGTTTTGAATCAGTCTACTGTATTTATCAATGAGCTTAAAGGACAAGCTCCTAGAGTGCAGTACATGGTAAATGGGAATGAACACAACATTGGTTATTTTCTTGCTGATGGTATATACCCTGAATGGGCAGTGTTTGCTAAGTCAATACGACTCCCTATCACTGAGAAGGAAAAGTTGTATGCACAGCAAATAGAAGGGGCAAGAAAGGATATTGAGAGAGCCTTCGGTGTATTGCAGCGTCGATTTAGCATCTTAAAACGACCAGCACGTCTATATGACCGAGCTGTACTCCGTGATGTCGTGCTAGCTTGCATCATACTTCACAATATGATAGTTGAAGATGAGAAGGAACAAGACATTATTGACGAAAATCTAGATCTAAATGTGCCTCCTAGTTCATCAACTGTTCAAGAACCAGAATTCTCTCCGGGACAGGATGTTCCGTTAGAGAGAGCTTTAGAGAAAGATACTTCTATTCGTGATCGATCGGCTCATCGCAGACTTAAGAATGATTTGATCGAACATATTTGGATAAGTTTGGTGGTCGTGCACTTAGACATGGAGTTTGAGATAGAATACATGTAATTGTTTTATATTTTTGTATCATTTATATATATGGTACACTTGTAAATGTCCAAATGCTCATCGTCAATTCTTCTGGTTTCTGCAGGGTGCCAGTATGTCAGTGACAAGTTACCTCCATTGTTGTTTGCGGACTAAGGTTAGTTCGGGAATCGATCACTATGTTTATCTTATTTTTTTGAACCACATGGCGAGTGTATGTGTATATGATCATATGAATGAACTTGAACTGAACTTGGGAATGCTGCACTTGCTTGAACTTCTAGTGCACGCATGGCGTATGACATTTACATGAGGTGTGAAAACTGCTGCATATGAGAGCTCATGCTGAACTTTTTTTTAATTCTGTAGGGTGAAAGAAACTACCAAGAGTGACAATTTACCTCCGGGAATCATATGGGCGCATCTCGGCATTTTTGGTTGAATGCTCATCGTCAATTTTACCTCTAGTTATCTGGCATCTTTTGCTATCTGTGCATCTCAGTTATATCTAGTTCAGTTCGCTTCTTAATTATTTTGCTGTTCGAGTTATCGAAATTTAACTATGTCAATGCACTTCATACTGCAGTTCATGTGTGAACTTATCTTGTTGTTCCAGATATCTATCTTACCTCTAAACAATCGTATGAACTGTGTGTGACACCTGAATGTGTAGTACTGCACATTTGTAGTGCACGTTTGTGTGACAAATGAACTGTGTCACTGCAGTTTGAATTGCATGTTCAGTTTGTTTGAAAATGGCTACACGAGCACAAAGTGTATATGATCCCAGCATTTGGCTGCAATTAAATGCTTTACTTAGCCTTAAAAATGGTGAATTGAAACGTAGCACTGTGAAGGCCAGTTTCATTCATGGTTTCATCCCGCTCCAGCTGATGTGGCGTTTTGAAAACCGTGTAATGAAACTAAGCATTGAGACTAGCCTAACAGACTTGTTCTTGTACTTGGTTGTATTGGCTAAATAACGCATACATTGCTGGAGACCCCTGAGGTCCGAGGGCCACTGCACCGTCCGCCCTGCCCCAGGGCCGACACTGGCTTTCTTCTAACGAAAATTAAGGACGAGGCTAAACTTTGTGTCCTAGCGGGAGCTAGGTGTTTGGGCGAGCTTTTATCAAACACTATATAGTTTTGTATAGCCCTTGAATTTTCTTTTTTCTTTTTTCCTTTATTGTTCTAGGGCTGTATTTTTTCCACCTCTATTCAATGAAAATGATCTATTAAAAAAATATACAATAGTACCATCGAAAATTTGCCTGGAAAGAAAAACGCATGTTGGCGTTTTTGTGCCCACGAAAACCTGCATTAATCAATCATCATTAATATGCCAACATGACCCATGATATATATCAATTCAACCATTGCATTTTTTATGAGCAATAATCAGCTTAGTTACTAACCACTCAAGTCAAATATTTATGCATTTTAAGTACGCACTCTGTTTCAAATTATTTTAACTACCAACTTCTACAACTTCATATAGTTTAACATCATAAGATTTATGCATATAGATTTATCTTGAGAAATACTTTTATAATATATAATTCACAAGATAGATATGTTTGACTTAAGTACAAAACGAAAATAGCCACTAATTTGAAACGGAGGAGTAATAAAATTCTATCATGAACAAGCTAACTAACTATATTATCTAACTATATTATTTAATTAGACCATTAAAATTCCACTCATAAATCGATCTCAAGCCAAGCCTGATTGGGCTCACTCGATCGTAGCATGTTGACAACCCTAGCTGAGATCTGTGGATGGTTTTCTTTTTACTTCATAATTGTAGAGTAATTCTAGATTTTGACCATAGAAATACTAGCAAATAAATTTGTACGTACACAATGCCAGCTCCTGCTGGAGCAAATGCATTGAAGAAAGACATTAAAGGTGGCTAAACCATTCACAGTGCTCTTTGATGATGAGGCTATTTATTCAATAAAAAAATAAGAATTAAACAAATAATTGTATATAAGGAAAAGGCTAATACAATTTGAATTAGATAAAGAGATACATATACCACAGAGTTGTTCTGAAGAATGGAAGAGCATGTATTGATAGTAACCTATAATAAGTTTGTAAGATCAAATGATATTTTTGTTGTTGTGTACATGTGTTTTGCTTCTACCATATAAGAAACAATGAATTACTATAATATTGTGAGCTTAGTGGCAAATCCATAATTACACTTTTACTCTGCAGTTCTACACATGTATAGTTCCCTTAATGAGATATAAAATTAACAAATAATATTATTCATGTTTTTGTCTTTTTCTTCAATGTTTATCAATTTCATCTGTCACAATTAAAGTTGATTTTATACTTGGAACTTTGAATGGTTGTCTAACATTACCTTAGCTATTTGTGAGATTTTTTTTCAAAATTTTTGAAAACTTTTATATCGTTGTTTCTTCTATATGTTTTTCAATTTTATATATCAAACGACGATATAAAAGTTTTCAAAATTTTTGAAAAGAATTTCACAAATAACTAAGGTAATACTAGATAATTATGTAAAGTTTGAAAGATAAACTCAACTTTATTTGTGAGATATAAAATTAAAAAACATAGAAGAAAAGAGCAGAAATAGGAATAATGTTATTTGTTAATTTTATATCTCATTAATAAAGTTGAGTTAGTTCATGAAATTTTGTACTACTTTCGTCCCATGAAAATTGAATTTTGTAAAAAATTAAGAACAAATTAGGAGGATAGACAAATGACCACAATAACCTTATTTAATTAATACAGTGCATGCACACATTTCATGTTTGTATAAACAACATGTCAGAGATAGGATAGCAGGTAGGGAGATTACAAGGAAACACATTTTGATGTAATCAATTTGCCGGGTTCCATATTAGTAGAAATACAATTTTTATGGGACAAAGGTTCAAAAGTAGAAATTCTATTTTTATGGGATAGAGATTGTATTTTTGTGAAACGAAACGCACAAGATAATATGTGTTCTATTGATAGAGAAGAAAAAATATAAAAGGCTACAACTCTAGGAGGTCATAGACAGAAAAAAGAAAAATAAGAAAAAAGGGAGAAACTCACCCGGTTGGATTGGGACATCAACACGGGCAAACGCTCAAAAGCGAGCCTCCACAAACAGCCGTAACAAACCCAAACTCGCTCCACACGGCCGACCAAACGAAACCTATACGGCGGCACCCACCAAACCAATACCCAACCAAACGTCGAAACCTTACAGCGGAGCTCAAAGGCAACTGGACGTTAGGGGGAGACAGACTGCACTGCACCGAAAGGGTCCCTACCATGCAGTACCCGTCGTCGTTGTGCCGCTGCAACGCTAAACCCCGCTCGACGAGGTAAAAACTACAAGATCCGGATCTCTCACAGGGCTCAACGCGGGGGCCTCGCCACATCCGCCGTTGGACACCATCTCGCCGCTCACGGGGGCCGCGCCACGCCCACTATTGTACTCCTCTTCGCGGGGGCCATGCTACACCCGCTACTGCACTCCTCTTCGCGGGGGCAACGCCATGCCCGCTACTACACTCGTCATCACAAATCTGTTTCTTTTGTCGCCGTCAAAACGAGAGATAAGTTGCCCTGCTCCCCCGAACTCCATCAAACCTCTGAGCCGCCATAGGACCTCTTCGTGCCACCCTGCATTGCAACCACGAGTCTGCCGCGCCTCGCCGCATCATGTCGGCCTCCGCACAGGCCGCACCTCGCCAGTCACCTCCGCCACCGGCCACATCTTTGCAACACGAGCCTTCCTGCATCATCATCGTGTTACATCATCCCCAATCCCTCTATCACTTTTTTTACTTTTTACTTTTTTCCTTTTTTCCTTTTTCCTTTTTTTCTTTTTTCTATTTTCCTTTTTTTCTTCTTTTTCCTTGCTCTCTCTCCCCTCCTTTTTCTTTTTCTTCTCTCGTTTTCCTCTTATTCTTTTTCTTTTTCTCCACACCCAAAAACATCGGCCTCTCCTCTGCCAACACCGACGCCCACGGCCGGGTCATGCCGACGGGAAGGGCACCTTGCGGGCCGCGCCACGGCGGCGGCGGCTAGTCCTCCAGATCAAACTTGACCTTTTCTCCGGCTTCCTCGTCCTCGTCGACGACGTCATCAAGGAGGACGCCGCCGAAGGCTCGTCGGCGACACCACCGGCTTCTTCGGGGAAGGGGAGGCGGCGGCGAGGCCCCGATGCGGAGCGCGTGCTATCACATCCCGCCGCCTTAGCCCCCACTTTGGCCGACAGTGGCCAACAGCGGGCGCCTTCCCTCCTCCCTCTCTTCGCCACTTGCCGTCGGCGCGTCGCCGCCCTCCGCCTAGCAAGTAAGCTTGCTCCCCTCTCTCCACCTCCTCCTCGTTCCTCGCTGCTCGACTCCTCCTCTCGCGCTCCGGAAGGTTGCGTGCGTGCGTGGGCGGTGGCGTGGCGACGCCAGCGGACTCGTCCTTTTCGTCGGCCGCTCCATCACCCTCCGCATTCGGCTCAGCACCCCAACGTACAAACGGTGGTCGAAGGCGCTCAATGGTGTCTCCAACGTCGGCCGCGGCCTCCCCCTGGACGGCCCGCTCCAGCGCCGTCACTAGTCGCGCTGGAGGTCGCCGCCACCTCCCGGGATGGTGAAGTGTGCGTTGGTGAGGAGCGCGGTGTCTGGATCTGGGGACGGCAGCACCGGATCTGGTGTCCTCCTCGTCGGAAGGACTCGCCAGCGCCGCTGCTGTTGATCTGGCCAGCACCAGCGCATGGCTCAGCCCCGGCGCATCGCGGCAACAGGGGCGGCTTCAATGGCCCGTCTCGCGCCTCTCTATCTCTCTCACTCTAAAACCTGGGCGTCGCTCCCGTCTCCTTGGGCAGCTCCCCTGGCCACCCTAGATTCCCGCCGGCGAGAAGCCCTGCCGCCGCCGTCCTTACGGTCGCACGGCTTTGCCGGCGGCCGCTCGGGCGGCGACGAGATGGAGGAGGAGGAAGGAGGGGCGCGGGACGGCCGGCTGTCGCCTCCCGAGCCGTCCTGGGGGAGAGAGGCGCGAGAGGAATTCAAATTTGTGCTATATGGGATAGAGATAGTAGGGTTGTTTATTTACATATTACCTAAATGTCTGGGTTTTTTAGAACTTCTATAAAAAGTTTTCAAGTTTTCACTTTTAAGATGTGGTTTCCACCATATACTTTCTCTTATCTAGATGATTAAACAATATATATGAATATACATAGCTTGAAGAATTAGGTGGTAACTTTACTGTTATTTCCGTTTCCAAGACTACAAAACTAGTTAGTATAAATGGAAACTAAAGAAATTTAAATTGCTACATGGATGATGACATCATTTCATGAAAACAAATAAAAAATTATGCAAGGTACGAACTCCGATAGAGAGAACTTATACGATCGATATGGAGTATATTTGCTGGTGCTATTGTTAATTTTGCAATTAGAAATACATACCATGAAGTATACGAAGGGAAATAACGATGATATTGGCAAACCTGGAATTGTTACAAGGATGGAATTCAGTTAAAATATGATAAGGATATAAGGTTAAAAATCTACCATGAATAGCTCAGGACAAATCCCCACATCAATGGAACAAAAGCTCAGGTATAATGACAAGATAAATAAAGATGCAAGAGAGGTGCAGGAAACAATTTGACCAACGGTTAAAAACCTGAACTTCTTTTTAGCCGCTCAATTTTAGACACTAAATCTCCTTTTCGTTTTTCTAAGTACATAACGATCTTGAATTTTAACATGGTATTTAACCATTCATTTTATTTACAATTTTTATACAAGTGTTGATTATTTTATTTGTTTATTTTATTGTGACTTATTTTAAAATCAAAGAAACTTTAAAATAACTTATAATTTTATATATTTATTTTAATTTTTTAAATATAATGATCAATTTTCTGTTGATTGCATCATCCATTGAAAAACGAAAAAGACAGAGTTAGTACAAAACAATCTTCTATCAAAATAAATTCAGGTGAATTAGAAATGACTGATGAAACATTCACATTATTCTTTTAGCGAACGACATTAACGTTATTCAGTGTTGGAGGAAATGAAAAAAAAGAATTGGATATGCAAACATAACAGGAATAAGGAGATTGGAGAGGCAATCAAGACAGACGTTGATCGATAGGAGGCGCGTACGTACATGAGACGAGGATGATGATCCAGATGTGGAAGAAGCGCATGTAGGGGATGCGGGGTTGAGCGCCTTGCTGCGGTCGACGGCGCAGGCGGGGCAGCGCTCATGGTACGCCGGCTCCAGCAATGGCGTCGCAGCGTGGCCTGCAGCCATCTCAGTTTCTTGGCTTTTCTTCCTCCTCTTGCTGTTCTTGAGCTCCTTACTCCTGGGTGAGATGACTCGCTTCACCCAACCACCCTGATTTATGTCGGTCGGTAGCGAACTGACATTTGCTCGATTCGCCATTAAATATTGCGATCTTTGAGCCTGCGTAGGATGTGGTTAGTCTCGCACTCGAGCTTAATTAATCTCCATCTCCACTGAGCGTATCAATGGCAACCGCTGCTGCAAGTGAGAGATTGACAGATGGTGATGGCTAGATTGAAGGATGGTGATGGCTATGTCTCTGCTGTTGTTTAATTTGCTGATGTCTCTGCCATGGCAACACCAATATTCGCTGAAGTATGCAATTTGGGCCTAGTTTTAGCTTCACGAGTTTATAGGCCTTGTGAGCAAATTCCATCGTCCCCTCCACCTCCATGACCATGTCTTCTTGGCGGCCGGTCATGGCCTATGGTTTTCTCTGCCTTAAACTCTTGAGTTGAAGAGAGACGGAGAGAGAGGGAGAGAGAAGCAGAGCAACCGGGGACGGTGGAGGTGGCTCCTGATACATAACTTTTTTAAAAAAAGAAAACGGCATGATCATGCCTTTTCATTGCATATAGGAAAAAAATACTTTCTTAAAGGAATGGAAACAAAATTCAGAAAGCTATACAAGGGGAATTATACATAGTGACATATTAACTCGCGCAAATGTTTGGCTCCCGCTAAGCTTCACAAATTGGCTTCTTCCTTGATTGTCGTCAGCAGGTGACCGGTGGCCGCTTCCTTATGGTCAAAGATCCGTCGGTTCTTTTCCTTCCATAGCTCTCATTCAACTAGTAGGATAAGGGAGCAGAGTCCCTTTTTAGGGATGCCCTGGGTACTTCCTAAGCTTTCCCACCACTCATGAACTGATGACATATCCCTCCAATCTGTGGGGTTTATCTGCTGCAACCCAATCCAGTTGACGACAAGGCTCTAGATCCTGGACGAATATCTGCAGGTAGTCACTAAGTGTATTGTTGTTTCAGGAGAACTGTGACATAACGGGTTGCCGTTATTTCTCCATCCTCGGGCTGCCAGTCGGTCGGAGGTCTATACCCTATTTTAGATGATTAGCCACGCATGAAGCTTGCATTTTTGTGGCGCCCATGCATTCCAGATGAGATTCTTATAATTCGTGTTGGCGTGGCGTAGCATTGTACTTTGTAGGCCGATGAGGTTGTGTAGCAACCATGGTTAGTAAATTTCCAAACAATCTGGTCTGCCTCCTCTTCAACCAGCTGTACTCTTCGGATTGTCGTCCAAAGGGTAACCAATTGATCAATTAGACCCACTGACCAAGTTATACTCGCATCGATGTTAAGGTCATTGTCCCAGGCATCACCTTCCTTCGCCTCCTTTAGTGATTTGCCTTTCCTTCTTGAAATGTTGTAGACAAGTGGCATTAGATCTCTCGGCCTTTGCCCGTCTAACCAGGCGGACTTCCAGAAACGGACTATATTCCCATCACCAATCGTTACTTTTGTTGTCGTGGCGAATAGCGCCTTATCCATTTCATCACAGGGTGTTTCCAAGCCTACGCACGGCTTTGTCGGTTCCCTTCATTCGTACCATAGCCATCGCAAGCGCAAGGACCTTGTGAATTTTTCAAGGTCTAGAATTTCCAGTCCGCCGTGGTGAATTGGTAAACACGTCCTTGCCTAGTTGATCTTGCATTTCACACCAGTGATCTCGCCCGTTCCCGCCCAAAGGAATCTTCGCCTACGCTTGTCAATTTGTTCCAAGGCTCCTTTCGTGGTTTTAAGGGCAGTCAGAAGGTATATAGGTTGCGCTGTCACAACGGACTTCACTAGTGTATTCCTCCCAGCCAAACCCATGTTTTCCCTCTCCACCCTGTTACCTTTCCCGTTATTTTATCGAAGATTGGTTGCAAGTCCCGCCTTCGCAATCTTCCTAGAACAATTGGGAGCCCCAAATATTTTAGCGGGAAGGCCGCTCGTACCGTCGGGACCCCTTGAAGAATCTCTTCTAAGTCGATGCGATCACATATGATTTTGAAGGTTCGTGACAAGGCCTGAGGCTGTGCTGAAGCGGTTGAGAATATCAGTGAAGGATGCCACATCTCGTCGGGTGGGGTTGATAAAAATGGCAGCGTCATCAGCGTACATCGAGACTCACAGGCTTGCCATTCTTCCCCGTAGTTTGGTGAGCGCATCAAGATCCGTTGCCCTGGCTAGCAATCTTTGCAGGGGGTCAATTGCAAGGATGAAGAGTAATAGCGATAACGGATCACCTTGTCGAAGTCCTCTTCCGTGATGAATGCGTTGCCCAGGGCAGCCGTTGAGCAGTACCTGAGAGGTTGATGTGGAGAATATTGCTCCCAACCAGTTTATCCACTTCGTTGGGAACCCTTTGCGTTGCAGCAGGGTCATCAGGTAGTCCCACCTAATGGAGTCGAAGGCTTTTGTGATGTCTAGTTTGAACAACAACACCGGTCGTCTCAACCGGTGGTATCTCCGAGCCATACCTCTGACGAACAGAAAGTTGTCATGTATGCTCCTGCCTTTTATGAACACGCTCTGGCTTGTCGAGACCAAGGAATGCATCAACGGTCTTAAATGTGTTGCAAGGACTTTGGAGAAGAGCTTGGCTATGCTGTGGATCAAGCTTATTGGCCTGAATTCCTGAACTCCTTCAGCTCCCTCCTTTTTGGGGATGAAAACTATGTTTGTCGTGTTGAGCAAATTTAGGTGCGCACATCGACTGTTGTAGATGGCCTCAAAAACTAAGAGGACATCTGCCTTGATGATATCCCAGCATGACTTGAAAAAAGCGCCTGTGAAACGATCTGGCTATGGTGCCTTGTATGAGGGCATTGCTGCAAAAATTTCTTGTTCAGAGAACGGTTCATCTAGCCCTTGCAGGTCAGAAGGCAAGATGCCTAGTGCTTCCCAGTTGAGCTCATTTGGTCTTGGCCTCGGTTAACCCATCATGGATGCATAGTGGTTGTAGATTGTCTTTTCCTTCTCTTTGTGTGTTATGGCCCACCCATTCTCTTTGCGAAGACGTTGAATAGTGTTTTTTCTTTTCCTCACGTTAACTCTTAGATGAAAGAACTTCGTGTTGGCATCCCCTTCTCTTATGTAAGTTATACGCGATGCTTGCTTTTTCCTTGCCCGCTCTAGGGAGGCCAGGGCCAGGATCTTTCGCTTGAGGCCTGCCCTTAGCCTCATTTCTTGCGACGAGAGAGTTCTTTGTTCTTGTGTTGTGTCGAGCCTTTGTATGACAACTAATGCCATATGAAATTTCAGCTTTGCCTCGGAAAGAATGTTTTGTGACCAATCTCTCAAGGTTGAGGCAATGTGGCGAAGTTTATGATTCAGCCGATGCATTGGCTCAGAGTGCGTTGATGGCTGGTTTCAGGCAGCCGAGACAACGTCTTTGAAGCTCGGTAGTTTGACCCAGTAATTTTCGAATCTGAAGTGGTGTGGCCTGCAAGGCCCCTGCATGTTGGAAAGAACTAGAGGGCAGTGATCCGACATTCCAGTAGGCAAGGCTTGTAGAACGTGGTTAGGGAACGCAAGGTCCCAACTCTCATTACAGAAGAAGCGGTCGAGCTTGATCAGGGTTGCCTCCCGACGTTCATTACTCCAAGTGTACCTTTTATTTAAGAGAGGTAGCTCATGTAGGCCGGCACCATCTATCGTCGCTCGGAAACGCCTTATTCTTGAAAGATTTATATAACTGTTGTTATTGTTCCTTGCCCTGTATATCATATTGAAATCCTCGAGAATTAACCAGCCTATATTGGTGTTGGGCTTTAATCTTGTGATGCGTCTAAGAAAGGCCTCCTTGAGATGACTTCTTGTTGGAACATAAACACCAGTCAATTGAAAGATGTCCCGGAGAAAAGTACTGACAATACAGAACTGACGCTTCCGTGGTGAAATCCTCTTTGCCCCCCAGCAATTCAGCCTCTAGATTATGTCTCTCCTCCTTCCCCTCCTCCTTGCAGATTTGTCAAGGAAGATGACAGGAAACGGGCGCTCGTCAGCCGCCTGCTCCAGTATTCGCTCGTCCACCACGCCCTCGGAATTCCACTTCACCAAATTCGCATCAACCGCACGCTCGAAGGGAAGCCCTACCTGGTAGATACTCCCAACTCGAGGCTTCCCAAATCCATCCCTTCAGTTTCATTTTCAGTATTTCTTTCACATTATGTCAGTTTCTACTGCAGTACAAAATCTGAACAGTTCATTTGGTGTTCAGGCTCTGCAACTGATCATTATTTGATTCGGTTTAAAACCTGTTATTGCAGCAGAATGAAAATGTCACCTTTCCTGGCTTCAATTTCAACATGTCGCATCAGGGGGAGTACGTTTGGCATAGCATCTGAGCCTCTCTGCCTCGTTGGCCTGGACATTGTATCCATCTCCAAGCCTCAGGGAGAAACTGCCCTGGAGTTCATCAACAACTTCACTTCCTATCTCACTGACCATGAGTGGAACTGCGTTGTTTCTTCTGGATGTCCTGATGAGATGTTAATTCAGTTATACAGGTATGAATTTGTTCTTGTTCAGTTCATATTTTCAGGACAAGCGCAGGGTGCTTATCATGTTACAAGCCAAAATCTGCAGAGTTACTTACAGTTTAACAATTGTCTGTTTTGTAGGTACTGGTGTCTTAAAGAAGCATTTGTAAAAGCTACATGTGCTGGCGTTGGATTTGGGTTGCAACGTTTGGAATTCCATCATATAAACTGGACTAATATTTCTCTCTGTATTGATGGAGAAGAGGCTAGAAAATGGAGGTTTTGGCTTTTCAAGATTGACGAAATGCATTTGGTATGCATGGGTTGTTCATGTCATTTTCAAAACCTAAAGTGTAGCTCTTGTCCTTCTAGTTTAATTTTGGTCATGTGACAGGTTAGTTGCTTATCATTATCAACACCATTGCAGGCATCCATTGCGAAAGGGCATCCAGAGGATGCTATTGACAGCTTCAGGAGAACATTATCTGATGAGGTTATTCAGGAGGAAGAATTGCATACGGCAATAGAGATTCCAGAAGAAGCTTTCATTCTATTGACAGTGGAACAACTTATACAGTTACATGATTAAATGATTTTCTTGAATTTTGCAGTGACATTCTAATGCAGGCATAAATCAACAATGTGTGAGTGGTGCCCTGAAAGTTTTCACTCGATAATACATACATAGCCACACCAGAATTAGGAAAAGTATCCTTGTATTTGCTCTCGATGCTTCTGCAGAAATGAGAAGCTTAGAGGTTAGGGCCTGTTTTTTTTCATAACAGAGAAGACACTTGATATTGTAAGTTTTGACTAGTTTGGTAGTGTTTGCAAAGGTGCTTTTTTTAGGCAATTGTAAAGGCAGATTGATGATTGGTTACTGGAAAAATCTAATCAGAAAAACTATTAGCAGCCAATTGATGATTGGGCAGAGGAAAATCTAATCAGAAACAGCTATTAGCAGCCAAGAATAGCCAGCAAGAAAACCTATGAGACGCTGAAAATCCAAACCGAAACAACCACCGCTCACTTGTTCCCGCCATTTCCTCTCAACCCATCAAACTCAACACCCATTTCTTCTACCAAAAATTCTCTATGTGATTCGTGCCTCTCCTTCGCCGGAGCAGGCACGCGCACATCCCCCGACGCCATGGGCCAGTGCTGCACCAAGGGTGCCGGGAAGGCCGTCGCCGGCGACGAGACAGAGCCAGGGCCCTCCAAGGCGGAGCCGCCGAGCCGCGGCACCTCGTCGAAGAATGGCCCAGGGTCCGCCAAGCAGCAGCCCTGCTCGCCGGCGGCCAAGGCGGCGGCGACGGCGGCGGCGAAAAAGCCGGCAGGCCCTATCGGCGACGTGCTCGAGCGGCCGATGGAGGAGGTGCGCACGACGTACTCGATCGGCAAGGAGCTCGGGCGCGGGCAGTTCGGGGTGACCCACCTGTGCACCCACAAGGCCACCGGCGAGAAGCTGGCGTGCAAGACGATCGCGAAGCGGAAACTGACGACCAAGGAGGACGTCGACGACGTCCGCCGCGAGGTGCAGATCATGCACCACCTCTCCGGCCAGCCCAACATCGTCGACCTCCGCGGCGCCTACGAGGACAAGCACAACGTCCACCTGGTGATGGAGCTCTGCGCCGGCGGCGAGCTCTTCGACCGCATCATCGCGCGTGGCCACTACACGGAGCGCGCCGCGGCGGCGCTCCTCCGCGCCATCGTCGGAATCGTGCACACCTGCCACTCCATGGGGGTGATCCACCGCGACCTCAAGCCGGAGAACTTCCTGCTGCTGAGCAAAGGAGACGACGCGCCGCTCAAGGCCACCGACTTCGGCCTCTCCGTCTTCTTCAAGGAAGGCGAGGTGTTCCGCGACATCGTCGGCAGCGCATACTACATCGCGCCGGAGGTGCTCAAGAGGAAGTACGGCCCTGAGGCTGACATCTGGAGCATCGGCGTCATGCTCTACATCTTCCTCGCCGGCGTGCCGCCGTTCTGGGCCGAGTCGGAGAACGCCATATTCACCGCCATTCTTCGCGGGCAGATCGACCTCACCAGCGAACCATGGCCGAAGATCTCCTCCGGAGCCAAGGACCTCGTCAGGAAGATGCTCAACATCAACCCCAAGGAGAGGCTTACAGCATTCCAAGTGCTCAGTAAGCTTGTTACTTACAGATGAATTACTCAAATCTGCTCCTTTTTTTTTCACATAGATATACAGTTTGGATTAATTTCCCTTGATTGGTGTCACAACTAAATTTGGATTAATTTGAATCAATTTGGATTTGCAGATCATCCGTGGATCAAAGAAGATGGTGATGCTCCTGATGTACCACTTGACAATGTTGTTCTCAACAGGCTCAAGCAGTTCAGGGCCATGAACCAGTTCAAGAAAGCTGCATTGAGAGTAAACATTACTTTTCTTCACATATATTGTTGGAATTGGATTGAGCAATAGTTCATCCGTTTTTGTATCTAATGTCTTGGATGTTCTTTAGATTATAGCCGGATGCCTGTCAGAGGAGGAGATCAGGGGGCTCAAGGAGATGTTCAAGAACATCGACAAGGACAACAGTGGAACCATTACACTTGAGGAGCTCAAAAATGGGTTAGCAAAGCAGGGCACCAAGTTTTCAGACAACGAAATTGAACAACTGATGGAAGCTGTGAGTCCTCATGGTGAAGCTACAAGCTTTAGCTCGGTTCAAGATGAAATGCTAAAACTGACAGGGCTCCTGGATTCTTTTCAACTTTCAGGCTGATGCTGATGGCAACGGAATGATCGACTATGAGGAGTTCGTCACTGCAACGGTGCACATGAACAAAATGGATCGAGAAGAACACCTTTACACAGCATTCCAGTACTTTGACAAGGATAATAGTGGGTAAGTTAAGGATGAAAGCCAGCAAAAACTGTTATAGCTGAATTCTGAACTTCGGGGATTATACTAGGATACACATTTGTTCATCCCTCTTGCAGGTACATCACAAAGGAGGAGCTTGAGCAAGCGTTGAAGGAACAAGGGTTGTATGACGCCAAGGAGATCAAGGAGGTCATCACAGATGCAGACTCTAATAATGTAAGGAAGAAATGCTCTGTAAATTTTGTTCATGTAAAACATATGTTACCGGTAAAGCTGAAAATATTTGCTGCATCAAGAGACACTGAATGCATTTTGCACATGTAGGATGGGCGGATAGATTATTCAGAGTTTGTGGCCATGATGAGGAAAGGATCAGGCTGTGCAGAAGCATCAAACCCGAAGAAGAAGAGGCGAGATCTAGTCCTATAGCGAAACAGATAGTGTGTATAGTGGGAACGTGCAACTAAATGTGCACTTACCTTGAGTGTAATATACAATGAGATCTTTCCAATCGCATCTCAGGTTTGACTAAGGTTCATGGTCTTGTACAATGTACTGGCTAGTTGCTTGGGAAGATGGGGATTTGTCCCTTCTTTTTGTTCAGTCATCTTTTACACTGCATGTTTTATGGTTTGTGTCCTACCTGACGAGCAAACCCCAGATATTACTGGTACATGCATGAGGAAGCATGCCTCTACTACCTGTTAAAAAAAGGAAAGAATAGTGAAGCACTCTGCAGGATCAGTTGTGCAACAAATGTTCCTTCCACCCCAGACAATAATTACCAAGTTAATTCATAGGAGCCAAATCAATATAAAATGGCTTGAGCCAAATATATGATTTCATTTACTTATGTTACAACCAGATGAGTATGAGAAGATGACAACATATCCATAGAAGTAGTTTCAGGAAACAAATTCATAACATCTGGTTTCCTCAGTTGTTTTACTCTTTACAAGGATCTGATGGAACATTTGAGTAGCATTATGAAACAAGATCTGGAGAGTTAAGATCTACCGTATCTGAAAAGCATCCCAACATTTTTTTAGCCGTGCAAAAAGCATCACAATATCACTTCCACATAATTTTTTTTCTTCACTCCAACTCAATGAAGAATCTAGGGTTTGATAGAACTAACCAAGTAACTCAACTCCTGAAAAGTTTGAAATATACATTAACTCACAGTTAAGCACATGCTTGCATAGATAATGTTAATTCAAAGCAAGGCCACTATCACTAGCCTGGACGAAATATATAAGTTTGTTACCAGATACATTTGGGGATTCTTCCCCTCTTCACACCCACTAAATTGTGAAGCTGCTCCTTCTAAACTGGCTATGAAAATGAACACTACAAACAGATTTTCCAAGGAGCGCTGTGTACATACCAAGGAAAATTCATTTAGCAGTTTGTAGAGAACCGTTGGCTTTCAGTGCTTCACGTTCCTTTTGACGACGTTCTCTCTAAATTGGACATGAAATTACACAAGAAACAAAAACTTAAAATTGTATGCGATACATAAAGATCATATGATGAGAAGAAAGAACATCATAATAGCGCAAAGAAATAAATATGATCGTAGCACTGCAGTCTTTTTTTTTTTGGAAAACACTGCACTCCCTAATTGCAAAAATTTCTGGATATGATGTAGGGAATTTCTTCGCCAAAATGGACTGTGAAATGGCAGAGTAGTTGATATGACATGCCAATGCCTTATCATGGTACACATGTAGGCACAATTTGCTGAATTAATATTCAGAAACAAAACGTATTGGGGCCGATGCAGCTGGATACGAACTACTTAAAAATTAGTCCTTAAGGCTGGCAAGGACATATGCTAAGAACAAAACGGAAGAACCTAGCAGCAGAGCCGCGAGGCATTTCCACAAACAGTTGGTGCGCATGCTCAAGACAAGATATAATCAGCAGGCCCATGGACCGAACGGTGCGGGCAAAGGCTTGGGCAGGCTGTGGTAGGGCGGGAGGATCAAAGCGTTGCCTTGGAGATCGGAATGGGGATGAAGGTGGGGTGAAGAAGAAAGTGGGAGGCGGCGTACCCTGCGTTCCCAGTGGGGATGGAAGCAGACGAAGTCGTAGACGGGGGTGATGGTGTTGAGGAGCACCAGGTTGACTCCCGTGAACAGCAGCAGCCCCGTCATCGGCCGCGCGCGGTGCGGCATCCTCCCCTCCTCCTCTTCTCTCCTCCCTTCTCGCCTTCTTCCCGACTGGCCAACAATTCGACGACGCAGAGGCTGGCAAACTCGCTCGCTGGCGCACCGTCCAGTGCTGCTCCGTCGCCGGCGGGAGTCGCGAGTTCCTCTGCTGGCCGGAGCGCCGACGTGTGGCGGTGTGAGTGTGCGGCGTGGGGATTGGGGAACGGGATTTCCCCTCTGGCGGCTGACATGGGCCTCAAAGAACGGGGTTTCCGCTGACATACGGCCCAATATAAGGCCCACGTACGTTGGCTGAGGCCGAATACAAGGCCCATAAGCTGACGTCAAGCCCACCCGTTGGTGGAGCAAGACCATATCTTAGAGTTAGAGCAGAGCTGGCTGGGTCGGGAAAAAAACTCCGACCACGCCACCTCACCGCATCACATCACATGAGATGATGAGACATGACAACAAGGCAATAAACACGGTGTACGGTATGTTGGTGGCACGGTATTTTGGTACTGAAAGTAACGTTATCATGCTGACGTCAGCTATCCCGTTGCAACGGGTATCTACGTTATCATGTTGACGCTAGTTATTCCGTTGCAACGTTATATCGTTATGTAGTCTCTCTCCATTAAACACGGCAAGTTGTCAATGCACTCATGTAGTACAAAACTGAATTACAGATTTACAGACAACGATGCATTTCGTACCCAAAAAAGAAAAATTAATGAATTTCGTGTTGATAGGCTTTCAGATCATCAGAACCAACAATTGCAACTGATGGCAGAGTCTCTCACAAACTAGCAATACAAGTGATGGTTTCTGAGAATATTGCTTCATGATATCTATCTAGCTCACAATGGATCTGAAAATCTTCGGTCGAGATCCTTCAAGTTCTTAAATCTTTCTGATAAACTCGGTATTTACACCAGCTCACATGGTCCTGATTATCAATTAGCCTCTGACAACTAGCTACGTCGTACTAATATCAACTTTGCTCTTCGAAATTTGGAAGGCTGGGGTGATCCAGCTGCCACAGTTACACTGGATTCCTGACCAGTTGAAGTATCCTAGCCGCGCTCCACAGTGGATGCACGATAGCTTCCCCTCCAAAGCACCATCTTCCACTGTTCCATCATTAACAAAAGTACCAATTAGAAATGATAAAACAAACAGAATCACACAACAGATTGGATGAACTCCCAGCAGTAAACACATGTTTGCTATGAACCGCATCAATAGATCAATATCAGAAGTCATTTGTGACCGCAAGGGCTGAATTACGAGGGTGAATTACCTGGAGTCATCCACTTCAGAGGCTCAACAAACAATGATGAGCAATCTTGTTCTTTGCTATATGATCGCCCACCTTTTCTTTTGTTTTGCCATTCAAAGCAAGATTCACCGTCACCAGGAGTATGGCTCACAACGTTGTCCTGCACAGCAACAATCCTCCTGCACTTTTTGCAGCGGTATGCTGTCTGTTGGGTTTGCTTGTTTGGTAAATCCTGAGTAGAAGAATTAGGCTGTCCAGAAAGACCAGGATCATCTTTAAATACATAGCTTCCTATTTTCTCTCCAATTTTGTAGGATTGGCCTGCGAGCAGTAAGAAATCGACAAGTTTAGTGAAGAGTTGGCAAAGTGAGAGAATATGCATAAGAGAAAAGACAAAGCTGAAACAGTAAAGTAACCAAATCTATCCATTTGACAAAGATTTTTCATAAGG
The DNA here is from genome assembly GCA_019925245.2 of Oryza australiensis. Lineage (NCBI taxonomy): Eukaryota > Viridiplantae > Streptophyta > Magnoliopsida > Poales > Poaceae > Oryza > Oryza australiensis. Next base: position 213,169 of record JAIFGZ020000536.1, read on the forward strand.
ACGAAAGTAAGCAATATTGAGAAGCGTATGACTACAGGACTGTTTTATTTTCAACAGGACTGAATTAGGTTCCACAAAAGCAGGAAAACATCAAATATATCATGATTCACAGGTAATGTTGAAACTTACTAAAACAAAGAATTTTCATCTCCATTTTTTAAATGAATGCTGACTAGTGGCCAGAACCTTAACAGTCTCTCTGACATATTAACCACACAACCTGTCCAACAGTAACAAAGAATCCAAGATGGATCACGACTAACCTAGCAATTTTAAGCGGAAGCGCTTGTACAAAGGACTTGAAGTATCAACTTTGAATCCCATTTCTTCAAACAGTTTCAACTGCAATTTAGAACACATTCAACTAATAAATAAAAGAAAGCTAAGAGCAATAGGGTGCAAACAGATCACAAAGGATTACCTGCTCAAGAAAACCGTCATTTGGGCAGACTGACTCATTGACTTCCTTAAGAGATTCTAGTGCTTCTGAAACAAGACAGTAAGCACGGCATGTCACCAGAGTGTATTAAAAAGACAACTCAAGTATTTCGCCTGGAGTAATATACTAATAATCAAAGCAATGACTGAAAAATCACCCATTTTGTTGGAATAGTCGAACCTTCCAGAGATTTTTGTTCTGTTCTCATAAGATAAGCAATTATGATGGTAGCACTGCAACAAGATACAAATAAATTAATACAAATGAACAACAGTGAACAGGAGTTACATCGCTGTTAATCAATAGTTTGTTATAATCAATGCGTCAGGTCTGGCAAAAATAACCAACGCGTCAAAACAGAGCATGATACAGGGATTCACATTCCATCATATGCTTATGATTATTTTAGTACGACAAGAATTCAGCTTTCATACTTGACAAATCTTGGAATAAAATTCACAATGTCCATTTGGCTAAAACGGAAGTATGCCTAACAAATATACGTAACATTCCAGAGCTCAAAATATCTAATGAAGCTAGCTAGTTCACTTTGATTAGCACACGACAGTAAAGAGGACAGAAAAGCACAAATTTCTCGGAATTTTAGGGTAACCGTACCTCCTGGAGACCCCAGCAAAGCAATGGACAAGGACGTTCCCCACCTTCCTGCCCTCATCGATGAAATCAAGGCAGGGCTCGAGGTGATCGAGAAGGTTCTCCTCCTCGGTATCCCGCAGTGGCACGGCCATCCGCGTGACCCGTAGCCCGACCCCTGCGCGCTCCACCATCCGCATCAGCCGCCCGGGGGGCACGGCGGAGACCGGCGGCGCGCCCTCCTCCCCGGCGACAACGCGGCAGACCTCCTCGGTGGGGATGGAGAGGCCCGGGCGACAGTCAGTGATGAATGAGATGGAGGCGGAGCTGACGACGGAGAGGAGGTGGGTGAAGCCGCCGGTGTCCGAGGCGGAGGCGGAGGTGGTAGTGGTTGTGAGCGCGGCGATGGCGTCGTTGATGTCCCCGAAGAAGAGGCGCTCGCGGACGAGGTGAGGCATGGCGACGCGAGTGGAGAGGAGGCCCGGGAAGGTGGAATCCGACGGCGCGAGCTGAGAGAAGGGTGGAACAAACCCTAGAGTAAAGCCGTGGTAGCTTCCATGGAGTTCTCAGTGTCGCCGCGGAGAAGACGACACGAGAGATTCCCAAAAGGAATTACGACTTGGAATTTCCATTCTTTTCTTTTTCTAACTCCTCGTATGAGTTTTGGTTCAGTTGAAAATACGTGAAATTAATCGAAAATAGAGTACAAAATATTATTATATTTGAGTCCATGAACCTTCTAGCGTCATTCTGAGCACTTTGATTGATGATGTAACCATATTTTCTGATCTATAAAGCTTCCTTAAAAAATCAAAAATATAGTAATTACCCAAACTGTTATGTTGTACATTCTTTTAACATGCGAAGAACGGGATACATAACAAATTTCTTGCTTTTAAATCTACTTTAAGGCTCACTTTGGATTGGATGATTTTTTAAAAAAAAGTGAAAGGATTTGAATCTTTAGGATTTTTCCTATGGAGAATGTTTGGTTTGTAGGATTTAGGTTTGCAAAATTTCTTAGGAATTCATTCCAATACCTCAATTATAAACGATTTTAAACATGAGCTATAATCTCATGTTGTTTTGTTCTATGAGAATTCAAAAAGCAACATCTCTCTTTCTCTCTTTTATCTTACTCAATTTAAGTAATACATATTTCCAAAATCTTATATTTTTTTATGTGCAATACACAGATGTTTTTGAGCACTCCTGTCATTCTATTTTCTACAGGATTTAACATGCCATGATATTCCAATAATGTGTTTTTAGAATTATGCGTTTAAAAAGTGTCCTAAGATCTGTGCTTCACAACAATATTAATGGCAGGAAACAATGGCGGATTTAGAAAAGGTGTTCATCCCGGGCTAACTAGTACAAGATTATACAAGACTAAAATAATTCGTTCCAAGCTAACTATTACATGGCTAAAAAATTATTATAACTCTTTTTAGTTCTGATAATATTGCTATTTGTTGCATCATTCTTTGCAAAATATCTCTTCATTCTAGATAAATCTCACATTTTACTATAACAAGTGAAAATATAAAATTAATTAAAAACTTAAAATGAAGAGAGAGTTGGAGTTCTTTACTTACTGTGCTCGAAAATGGAGAGTTGGCGACGTGGGGGCCGAGCCGAGCGGGGCAAGGCGGCAGGTGGCACGCCGGCGCGGCGCTGGGGCATGGGGCTTGGCACGGTGCAGGCTTGGTGGCGCGTGGGGGGGCGCGACGCGTGACTCTCGCCGGCACGGGGAGCAGAGGCGTCGGGCGCGGGCTTCGTTGTGGCGGCGCTGTGGAATGGAGAGAGATGGCACACGGCTAGCCTGGATGAGATGAGTTAGGGTTCATGTTGGGTTAATGGGTTATGTTAGGTTGTATTTTTAAGTGGGGTTATTGGATCATACATAAATTATCACTAGGATGACTATTGGATTTATATGAATTTCTTATTATTTTAATAAAGGAATTGAACATAAGTAGCTTGGGGCTCAGATCCGCTCTTTCCAGGAAAGCTGGTTGTTACAGTAGTTAGAAGGTGATGAAAGGTGAAGTAGAAGCAGCTAGAGAAGGAGAAGGACACACAAGAATGTTTGCGCTCGCGGGAGAATAGGAATCGGATGAAAGGGCTTTCGTGGACGGAAAAATTCAGGTGACGAAAAAAATATTATTTTTTTAAAGTAGGTTAGGTTAGATTATATTATACTAGCAAAATGTCCGTGCGTTGCAACGGGACAATGACACAGGGAGGGAAGCAGGCGGAGGCGAAGGTCCAGGCGGCGGCGCGGGGGCTCCGAGCTGCGACGGGAGGGAGGGGCGCGGGGCGCGACACGGATGAGGACGGAAGAGAGGGACATATGATGTCTTTTTTTCATCCAAGTCATCTCTTTCTTTTCAGCATTGAGACTGCGGGTTAATATTATAAACACTCAAAGGGTTTCTGCAAAATAACCCCTTTTTCTTTTTTAACTGATTTTTTTTAAAATAGCCATGCGGACTGCGGATTAATTTCGAAAAAACTCAAGGGGTTTTCTGCAAAATAGCCAGGCAAAACAAAATTTCGGTGAAAACACTTCTTGCTTTATAGATAGTTATAGATATATATAGCAATTGTGCCTGTGCGTTGCAACAGGTGAAGTCGAGGCGCAGCGCGGATGTGGACGGGAGGGAGGGGCGCAAGTACGGCGCGGGAGCTCTGAGCAGCGATGGGAGGGAGGAGCGCAGGCGCGGTGCGGGGCGCAGCGCGGATGAGGACGGGAGGGAGGGGCGCAGGAGGTCTTTTTTTTCATCCAAGTCCTCCCTTTCTTTTTTGAGCATTGGGACTACGGGTTAGTTTCGAAAAAACTCAAGAGGTTTTTCTACAAAATAACCAGGCAAAACAAAATTTTGAGTGAAAACACTACTTGCTTTATATATATGCATAGATTAAAGTTAGATTAGATTAGATATTCAGAGTTTCAGACTTTCCTTTTCTTTTTCCTGCACTGTTGATCGATAGTCTTTTTTTAGCTGAGTTGTGCACTGTGACTATTCCTCAATTTAATTTCCATCAAATTAAACTCCGTATGTATATTATGTGTTGGTGAATGGAACTAATCAGTTTTATATGTGTAAATGACCACGCGAAAATCTGGCTATTTTGCAAAAAACCTCTTGAGTTTTTTTCGAAATTAACCCATAGTTAAAGAAGAAAAAAGTTATTTTGTAGAAAATCTTTGAGTGTTTATAAAATTAACCCACGTCTAATACTGAAAAGAAAGATATGGCTTGAATAAAAAAGACTTCTTACGTCTCTCTTTGCGTCTTCATCCACGTGGCGCCGTCAGGTCGGAGTTTTCTTTTTGACTATCGCCAGTTTTTACTGTCTTCTCCCTGGCCTTTTTTTGGTGAAAGGAAGCCCGGACTTTAGTAAATTTGGCCCGTTTAAACATTCAGGGCCAAAAGCATCGTAACCGAGTTACCCGGATTTGCAAGGCCCAAATAAAAGAAGCGATAATTCCTAATGAGGAAAGGGCCAAAAGTGAAAAATGTGGATTTTTTGTATTTGTATTTGTATTTTTTAAAGATTTACAAAACTAATTTTTGTTTCAAAAAATTACAAAAATGGTCCCCCGCCGCTCTTAGGAAGGACGATTTTTAAAAATCGCTAACGACGATTTTTGTGACGTGGCTCAAAGGCTGTTGGGCTCCGTCGACGTTTTGGGTGTTTTTGAATTTACAAAAATTCAAGGGTCTAAGTGCAAAATTGTCGTTTTCCTCCTCCAACCTCCGTGCACTATTTGCGCGCGGGCGCGCGCGCGCGCGTGGCACGGGAGGTGGCGGCGCGGCTAGGGTTAGGATTACGGTTTTTCGGTTAGACCCTTTGATTTTTTTTAAATTCAAAAACGTCCAAAACATCAACAACCCACCGCCGTGAGCCACGCCACAAAAATCGTCCTTTGGGAGAACGGTTTTTAAAATTCGTCTGTTCAAAGGGCGATGGGGACCATTTTTACAATTTTTCAAAATAAGAAATTAGTTTTGCAAATATTTTTAAAAATAAAATTAAAAATGAAAAAAATCGAAAAATGTGTCTCGATACTGCTTTACCCATGTAATCTATACCACACATCCTTGATCGGACGCTTCACGGAGATCCAGGGGATGGAGTTTTCTTTTCCGAACCAATCAATGCAGCAGATGACTTTTAACGGCGCCACTCCGGGCGCCGACGCCGCTGCTTTCCCTGGAGCGGATGGCGGCCATCCGCCATTGACGGGTGCGAGGAGCTCATGCACCATTGTTTCCATGGAGGTTGGATCGTCGGTGCGAGTACTCCTTCCGATCTTTTATCTTTTTCGAGACAAGCATCCTTTGGATCTCCCGTTCCTCCCGTTCTTTCTGATGTTTGCAGCCTCTTACGTTTCTTTGATTTTGATGGTTCATGGATTTTGTTGAACGAACACAGGTCAATCAGGTTTCTAAACGATCGATGAATCCGGTCTACAGATGGTACAAGTTCAGATATCAGATTTAGGGCATGTTTGGTTCGTGATACTAAAATTTAGTCTCTCTCACATCGAATATTTAGATATTATTTTGGAGTATTAAATGTAAACTATTTATAAAATTCATTTATAATCGATGGCTAATTCACGAGATAGTGACATAAAGATTATACTGGTTCAGGTATTTGACAAAAAGTAATACCCTAGTTCAGTTATGTATAAGAACATGTCTACGTAGATGATTTCACAATACAGCAAGAGAAAAAAGCATATAATGATTATCAGGGATAGTGTATGACGTGCATGCTATCGTTGTGGTGTGTTATGTCGAGTTGTGGGGAGTTACGTGAAGTTCTATCGGGACCTCTGCCCTCTCTTATATAGGATAAGGAAAAGGGTTACAAGGAAAAAAGTTCTAAACGGTTACAACTAAATATTTCTATTCCATTTATAAAAAATATTCATAATACTCAGAATTTATATCTCATTTAGAAGATATTCTCTTTTAGATTATAAGTAAACGGTATGGACAACAGTCGGCCCACCTCATACTATTTGACATACCCAACTTGTATTGTGTACCATACAGTGTTTATAATGTATGCTGCGCCATCACGACGGCGGCACGCGGTCGTGCGTGTTGGCGTCGCACCAACTGTCCCTTCCATCGGTCCCGCACCTTCGTGCTGTGTCGACGGCACGATGCCACGCCCTCAATCAATGGATACACATATTTACACAAATATTAAAAAACATGTATGGTATATATATATATATATAACTATTTATAACCTAAAATTTTCGTCCATCAAAATTAATCGTAGTCCTAATGCTAAAAAAATAAGGGCTTGGATGAAAAAGATCTTATGCGTCCCTCTCTCCCATTCACATCCGCGCTGTGCCCCGACTTCACCCGTTGCAACGTACGGGCAAGTTGCTAGTATATATATACACACACTAGTAAATATGCTCGTGCGTTACAACGAGCGTCATTTTATTTTATCATAATTATTCTAAAGTTGAAGTCTCATATAATTTTAATTTATATTTTTTATGTCTTCACCGGCCCCGAGCGTCCGCCTCGAGTCGACCGAGCGGCGAGTTGACAGCAGGGACGACGACGCATGGAGGAAAAAACTCCGAGCAGCGACGGAAGGGAGGGACACAGCTCGGATGGGGACGGGAGGGAGGGGCGCAGGTGCGGCGCGGGAGCTTCGAGCAGCGATGGGAGGGAGGGGCGCAGGCGCGGGGTGCGACGCGGATGGGGACAAGAAGGAGGGACACAGGGAGGAAGAGACGCATGAGGTAATTTTTTTTCCATTCAAGCCCTCCTTTTCTTTTCAACATTAGGATTACAGGTTAATTTTATAAACACTTAAAGATTTTCCGCAAAATACAGACTACGAATTAATTTTATATACGCTTAAGGGATTTTAAATTTTAGATGAAAACACTACTTACTATAGTTATTATTATTATATATATCGTGAGAAATAATGTATATTTTAAATTATAATTCGAACTAAACTAGGAGTACATGAAGTTGGAGTCCTACCGTCTGTCTGACGATCAGGAATGCGACGAAGAGCAGAACGGCTTGTTCACGAGATCCGTGCATTGGTACGCTTCAGACACACACGCTGTCAGCTTGTCAGTTGTCACACACGGACGAGGAAGAGTATCATTTGCATTGCTGCTTCAAGTGCGCATGCCTAAAGCTAACACTTTACTCTGACTGTCTGATCCCAACACAATCATTTTCTGTCCTGTTTGTTTCGAGCAAACAGGTCATTACCCTTTTAATTTCGGCGCCAAACTTTAAGAAAAGATGCTCAAAATGTTAATACTCATGTTTTTCTTCCATTGAAACTTGAAAGTGGCAATAGATTCCATCTTTTCCCAGGAAACTGGGTAGTGGGTACTCTACATCGGAAGCATCCCAAACCATTCCAAAAAGAAAATCCATAGCTAATCTCTAGTAATGAAAAAAAACCTTTTAGAATACTAGCTCCTTGAGTAAGCATACCATCAGTTGTTGGAATGCTAAATAAGCACTGTTCAATGTCTTACATTGTCAGTAATCTCAAATAGGCCTTATCAATGTCTTACAAATTTAGATGCCTGTTATCACTAATGTGCTGTTCTGTTCCTAATCTTCAATCAGAAATCGTGGCAGTCACTTAATCCCAAAAGTCCTCATTGGCTAATTACCTACCTAGATCACTAAGCCTGACCTAGCATCCAAGCAAAATGATAGCAACTGAAACAGAACCACAAATCTTATCCAAGAGTAGACTGTCAGTAAATCAAGTTGTTGCACAGTTCGAGTTGAGACTTGGAGAGCTCTTCAGAGCCCCAGCAGTATGTAGTAGACCAATGTGATAGGGAGAGCAATCAGCATCCCGAAAATCACGCTGCAGAACAAGAGTTCATGGTAATGTCAGATGCAAGATCATCAGGACAGAATCATGGTTCTCTATTACGGTAATGCTATAAAAATGTTACGAACTCATTAACTCAATGTGTTTCTAAATGATAGTACTACTAAAAAAACATGACTGCAACGGCTGTCTTAGTCTAAAACAATATGATTAGGAATCATCAAAAGCTGCAAGATGCGACCCTTTTCAGAAAATTCAGTGCATGATGTTTCTTGACTATATTACAATGGAAAAGGGAACCGGGAAACAGGGTGAGAGATTTCTGGATATAAGAGTAAAGAAACCTCAAAATGGGGCTGGACATTTTTCCAATACTGAAAAAAACACAAAGGATGGTAAAGAGATCATACGCTGTGCTGAGAATGTTAGGATGGACATTGTACTCCTTGGCAAACACAAAGGGCACGATTCCTTGAGGAAGAGCAGCCTGAAAATTCAGTGTCTGAATTCTGGTGCAGAAGTCTGAATTGCAGTCAAGTATTCTGGAGCAGAAGTCTGAATTGTAGCCTACCTGAACAATTGCAATGTGCAGAAGCACCCCGCGAAGTCCGACAGCAATGGAGGCGGCAGCCATGACGGCCGGACCCATGAGGAACCTGACGGCCATGGCAAATGAAGCAAGGGAGTTCCCACAGGCAATGATCCGTGGCTGCAATGCCATGAACAAACCTACAAAACCAAAACACAATCCAGTTATTGCAGTTAGACATGGAACATGCAAGATTACAGCAATGTAGCATGTATCAGAGATGCACAAACAAACCTAGGCTGAACATGGCCATTCCAAGCCCTGCATCTGACAAGATCGAAATCGACCGAGCTATGATGGCTGGCATCTCAATCCCCCACCTAAATTACAGCACATTGTTCACAAGATTAACAATGATGCAGCAGACAGAGATGACTAATGATGAACATGGCAATGTGAAAAGTGTGAGTAAAATGTTTGCTTAATTGACCTGTAGGAGACGAGGGACCAGATGACACCGAGGAGGCTGGAGTAAGTGTTGGGGTTCCTGATCAGCTTCCTCCAGACCATGATCAGGATGAGCCTCGTCATCACGCTCGCTGGCGGCATCGCGGCCGGCCTCTCCTCGCCGTCGTCCTTTGGCCGGAGTTGCGCCGTCGAGTTGGACCCTAGCTTGGACAGCGTCGGCCCGTCCTTGTCGTTCTTGTTCCCGAAGCTGTACTCATCGTAGGCCTGAGCTCCTGTGCAACCATCAGAGAACAATTCTTTTTTGTCAATTCAGTAACAGTAATCACTGTTAAGATCAAAAAAATCTTAACAGTACAGTTCAACTCTGCATATCTGTCAATCCAGTCAATGTCACTGTTAAGATCACAAACTGCTAAACGAATTAACAATTCAAGAAAGTAATTTTGTGGAAAATAATCACTCCAAGTATGTAATCTACGCAGTCGAGTTCTTCAAACAACGAGCAGACAAGTGTGATCTGGACCGTTGGTTCTACTGATCGGATGGTCAAGAGCACAAGACAAGAGTGATTTAAGTGCGCAGAAGCAAACAACAGTGTAATACACGCGGCCAAACAAAAAGGAAGTCAAAGTGCAAGAAAAGTGAGTTGCCAAAAAGGTGTCACCTTTGGCGTCGCCGTGGTCGGCGCCACCGCCGCCGAAGACGTGCACCGTGCCAGCTGCGGCGGCGGCGCGCTCCGACACCGGCGAGGCGCTGGAGCTCCACACGAACATGTGCAGGTCCTTCCTCTTCCCCACCACCGGCTGCGGCGAGTGGCCCCCGCCACCGGCGGCGCCCTTCTCCTCGTCCCCCTGCTTGGCGCCGCCGCCGTTGCCGACGATGTTGAAGAACTCGGCGTGGTTGAAGCTGGAGCCCCGCGGCGTCGGGTTCCGGGACGACTGCAGCGAGTAAATATCGACGCCAGAGAGGTTGGAGACGCGCGGCTGCATGGACTGCGAGTGGGAGTGTGTCCCGTGCGAGCACGCCGCCTCGGAGCGTGAGCTCGTCGACTTACGCACGGTGACCCGCAGCCTGCCGTCCTCGCCGACCTCCGCCTCCGCCTGCAGCTCAGCGGCTCCACCACCGGCGCCGCCGGCGAGCGAGACGACGTCAGAATCCACCCTGAAGGAGACGATGGAGGCGGCAGTGTCCGGGAACTGCTCCATGACGAGGAGTCGCGCGCCGCGGTACTCGAAGAGGAAGAGCATGAGCGTGTACCAGATGATGCACTGGAGCACGACGATCTGCACCATGAGGCTGCCGGAGTCGGCGCCGTACATCCCCTTCAGCAGCGGGATGCCCATGACGAGTGTGTTGGGGAGGGTGGAGAGGGAGAAGAGGGTGATGAGCCAGTCGAGCGAGCCGCGTGCGGAGAGGCGGCACCAGAGGGCGAGGAGGGCGAGGACGATGAGCTTCTGGAGGGTGTCGGCGGCGAGGAAGCGAAGGTTCATGGCGAAGGGGTTGTTGGTGGAGATGAAGTGGAAGGAGAGGAGCGGGACGGCGAAGAGGGCGACGAAGCGGTTGATGCCGGAGCACTGGTCCGGGGTGAAGATGCGCCACCAGCGGACGGAGGCGTAGGCCAGCGTCATCGCCACGTACAGCGGCACCACCGCCGTCAGCACGTGGTACAGGTCCAGCACCGTGATCATGGCTGCCGGCTTCTCCTCTCCTCTACAACAATGCAAGGGTTCTTCTTCTTGGTAGAGCACAAGAAACTCAACAAACAAGGAGAGGATGGAGCTGAGCTGCAATTGCAATCATGCAATGGAGAAGAAGCAAGCACAAGAGGTGATGAGGAAAAGAGAAGAAGGTGGGAGACACAGATGAGGCAAGGTGGTCAGGGGAGAGGCAATGCAGGGGGCGCAGCTTTGGGCAAAAGCAGCAGCAACAGCGCAGCTAGCATGGCGAGCTGCAAGGTCACTGGGCAACGCTAGCAGCAGCAGCAGCTAGCATGGTGGCTCGTCTGGGTTGGGAGTACAGTAGCCGAGTAGCAGCGTAGGAGCACGCGTAAAAGCAGGGAAAGAAATGTTGAAAAGGAGTACTAGTAGTACGCTGAGTTACTGCGGCCGGTTGGCGTAATGGCGGACAAGAAAGACGGGGCCGGCGGGAGCATGCTGCTGCTGCGTTGGGAGGCGCGACCGGCTCATCAGCGGAGGAGCTGAGCTGAGCTGAGGCCTGAGGTTGAAGAAGAAATTGTCCCTAGCTGCAGTAGGAGTAGCAGCGGCAGTAGCTACGTCTGCGTGCGACTCATCATGTGTTGGAGAATCCTATAAAGATCCAAAACTTTATTGTGCAGTGTTGGACTTTCTCGCTTGCTACCTCTGCCTGTGGCACCCTTTTGCTGTGCATTCTCACGTCCATGCTGCCTGAGAGCACGGTACACCACTGCTGCTGCTGCTGCTGCTACTACCACTGTTTGTCAGATTTTGGTTCCAATAATATCGTACTCCCCAGTGTATCGTTTGTGTTAATACCAGCTATACGGATCAGTGGAAGCATACCGTTGTCACAATGACATTCGCTAGAGTGGCAACGGGCACTCCAGTCTCCAGTACCGTATAGGTATACCAGACCGTTGCTCTACGGTGCACCCCGTTGCATAGGAGTATTGGCTGTGTACACCATGCACCATTGCATAGTATGATTTGATTCCTGCAGTGCGGTACCCTACGTCCTCATTCTCGGGCCCAAGTTTGACCTGCGTACAAGCATCTCTACCTGCTACTTCAATGTTCAAGTACTCCTTCCCTATGTTTATTATGCTTTCTTTCAATTCTCATGGAGCTCCTTAATTTTCAAATGAATTTTGAATAATTTCATTTATTGGGGAATATTTCCTATATGGTCCTTTAGACCAAGTAATGGAGTTTGCAAAATCCATTAGAATGATTTCCTATGCCCTCATTGCATAAGAAAACAAACATGAGACCCTAGCTCATGTTTTTATTTTCTTTGAGAAATCTAATGCACTCGCTCTTTCTCTCTACACTAATTCCTTCAAAATGGCATTGTGTCTAGTATTCCTGTATTTTAGAGTCATGTAGGATTTTACTGTGCATGACATGTTTAAAATCCTGCATTCTAAATGAGCCCTCATTGGTACTGCCAGTATCAACATTGGGATCAGACGATAATAGACGGCACACAATTTTCATACATGTTAACTTTATCTCAAAATATAATAACATCTAACAATCAAAATTTATTCATTAATATTCTCTTTACAACTAATCATAATTAATTTTTGACCGTTTACTTTTTTCATTATCTTCATTTCTTAATCAATCATAACATTTTTTCTTATTTAATTTTAATTATTTTCTTAATAATTGTGTTTTAACTGAAAATTTTTTAGGACGGAGTTAGTAATAGATGTACTCCATTGATTATACTCCTATTCGGCAGAAACAAAATAAAAAGATACTGCAAAAAAAAATGCAGTACTACCACGACTAGTGTACCGAGAAAAGAAGTTTTCTTTTACCCATCCCACATTCCTAGGTTCTCTCGCATTATCTTGTGAGATGGGAGTAAGGTTACGTCAGGGCTTTGACCGGGAGCAGCAGTTTGCCCGCCGTGCCATCAGAGTCCACCAGATCCTTTGTGATCAAACACATTGGAACCCAACCCTGCACTTCCTTCCGTAGCCAGCCTGCTCTTCATCCAAGACTTTCAAATGCTGCGTTGCCACTCGCCAGCCAGTACTCATTCTGAAATCTGAATGAATCCTTGGGACAGCAGTGAACGCTCAACAGTTAAAATGGCTGGATTTTGTTTGTTCACAATGTAAGCGCTTTCCCCAGTGTCGAGTTAATCTTTCTGCATCTTAGCTGGCCTCTTCTTATTCTCCTTATGCGATCCTGTATGGTAAAAATGAGAGGAAAAACTAGCAAACTTCAATCTGTTCTCATACCCAACTTTGCAATTGGAAATAGTGTTAGCTAATTGAATTTGCATTGCTCAGACTACTTCCATGTTTGAGTGAACAATGAACTGTTTGAGTGAAGAAGTAGGCGCATTATCCATGTTCGCTCTGAAGGTCTACACTAAAAGCTAGAAGGAATTTATCTTAAAACATAAGGAAATTTACCTGCATATATCTCCTTTTCTTGTTGGCTCTTCTTCGTTTGCGCTCAGCTTGTGTAAGTTCTGCGTCTTCTTTAACATCACCTTTTCCTTCAAAAATTTCTTCAGGAGCAAGCATTGCAGCATCTGAAACAGCTACAGGTGCAATCTGCAAAAAGAGAGAAAAATCATGACATGAAATGCTCAACTGTATAAACATCATGGAGAAATGAAGGATTTTATTTACCTCCTCCATTGCTAGAGCTGGTACATTTGCTTGTATAGACATATCCTCAATGACCTGAAAAGTGAATATTTACCTTGTTAGCTAACTTCGCTGAAAGAAATTGCAAATGTAAGTAAAAATATCTTGTCACTATTTCATACCGGCTTTGGAGCAAAGTGGAAATGAGATAGTGCATCCAACTTCAAGCATATTCTCTTAAATAAGGTATTTGCCTAAGTGGAAACAAAAGTTAGGTCAATGCTGGAAAGTATGAAGTATCACTTCGTTAAAATGAAAAATAATGCAACCAGCCTCCAATATCATCACAAGGAAAAAAATATGCATAAAGCACCAATGAAATGGTGGGAACAGATTTATAAAGACAACACCAAGTTGATAATGGTACATCAAAAAATTACAGTTTTAAATCACCAAGTATGACCCATTTTTGCATGCTTATTGCTACATAGTAGTACTAAGTTAACAAATTGTGATCAGAAGTAATCATTTCTTCTCGATTTATTCAAAAGAAAACAATGTCTGCTTCTACCATAAAAAGAACAAACTTTAATCAATTGCATGGTCATGAGGTACACCATTATCAATCCCTTTCAAAAGATCTTTCTCAAAGATAACCAAACAGAGAGGAAAATATTGAATAAAGTAGCAACACTAAGCATTGGATACTTTTTTTTTTTTTGGGGGGGAGGTCATAATAGAATGACATGTATTCACTGAGAAGAATTCAAGATTTCCTCTTTGACATGTAGGATTTCTTCTTTTTTGCAGCTTGCTTTTAACTCAAAAACAAATGACATATAATCACACAGCAATTAAACAAAAGAAGAAAAAAATGTCCTTAACAATAGAAATAGTACAACCTTAGTCCCATGAAAGCCAATAATCATATTATAATAGAAAGCGATTGATTACTCACCTCGTTCTTAAGTTCATCTGAAATAGGAAGTGGTGCAGGTGCAAGGCCAGCCTTTTGTGCATAATCGTCCTGTACAAACACAAACACCAACCCTCAATAAATTATAATTAAACTGATCTTAAGTAGCAACTTCTTTGAATATAAAACATAAAAGCTGTATTCTGATAGTGCAAACCTCATAGAGTTCAGCAAGACCCTTCTTGCTCTTACTTTCATCCTGTTGAAATAATATTGATAACGGTAAGACAACAATCACATGATTAGTTATTGTTATCATCAATGAGTTATGTTATTGGACAAAACTAAAAGTATACCAGCTCCTTTTGTTCCTTTGGGGCTTTAAATTGCAAGGGAGAAGGCTTTTCAACATCATCAAAATGACCCTACAAGGAACCAACAAGTAAAGCTCCCTCAGTATTAGTAGCACAAGGCCACAAATACAAAAATATATGCCCAGACTATTCCACAGGATTTGTTCAGTTTATTCTCCAGCACTGTAACAAAGTTAACCGAGTTGCAAACCTGCCCATTACGCCGTGTCCAAAAAGGAAACAACACGCATACCTCTATTATTCTTTTCTTTATCATCTCTTCAAGAGAAGCAGTGACTTCCTCGGTGATTACTGGGGCAGGTCTTACATTGTGCTCAAAATCAAGGTCCACTTCTAGAGCACTGTTTTTGGGTCTGCTGGAAGCATTAACCTACAAGAAAATTTCAAGTGGTTTCTTTACCATGAACTGATGATTTAATGCCAGAACAGTTTCAAAGTTACAAATCTGTTTTGTTTTAGAAACTAATGAATGGATAAACATATTATATAATACCTCTCCCTGCATGGTCCACGTACTAGGTTCAAGATTAGCTCTCTCCATTTCCTCTATTTTAGCACGCATCTTCAGGCGCGCCTTCTCGTGAGTTGACAAACCCTGTTCATCCTGCAGAATTGGAAGAATATGTTGATAATATACATGTGCCTCATTTGTTTATATTGAAGTGAGAAAATCTAGTACTGGACTAATATTTCCATCATCATTTTTGTCATCAACTTCTGGTTCATCCTTGAATTGAACTTTCTTGGAGCCACCTTTCTTCCTTACTTTTTGGTCATTTGCTTCCTCAAAAAAAATGCTTATACCTGGAAAAATCATCTTTGCTGGTCAAAGCAAATACTATAAATGCACAAATATTAAATGCAACCCAAGTCTGGCTATAATGAGTAAGCTTTGCTGAGTCCATACTCCATACAGCATTTGGAAACTTTTGTAGAGGCTCCAGTGGACAAATACAAGTAAGGCAGGAAAGAATGATGCAATGCATTTATGTGCATGATGATATCTTGGAACTGTCTAATCAGATTCCTTATCCTTTCAGGGACATTTGCAGTGGCCAAAACGTAGACAGAACTTACAGCTCAGTTTTGCCGAGGTTATATGCTAAAAAGCTGTGTTTTTAGGGTGATATTGTGTCTAACCTTTTTTGTACATGACATATAAACTTTTTGTAGGTGAGTTCATTTGCTATGATCCTATCGGTTATGTGAACATGGCATGTTCCATTCTATTCCCACATGGCCACACGTGTGGTTATACATAGATATTTTAATGTTCAACAAGCTTCTTCTTTGCCTTAGGCCTAATCTAATTGTTTTTCATAAATCCAATTTCTTCTGCTATCATCATTTTTTTAACAATTTACGTGAAAAAGTAATATGTTTTTCTTACATACTTACGTTTTCTAATTTAATTGAGTCTATTCCCATACAATTATTTGGAGCCAATTGTTTTCCCACTCCATTTTCCTTTGTATGCACTTTTCTGAGCTATTGGTCTCATGAAAAGCCAGCCTGATATCTAATATATTGTATGACAGTTAACTTAAACAAGTCAAATTATGCGTCGAGCGTGAAAATGATAAAATAGGAAAAGGTTGTGAACGGTTTCTTACATACTTATGGTTTCTAATTTAATTGAGTCTATTCCCATACAATTATTTGGAGCCAATTGTTTTCCCACTCCATTTTCCTTTGTATGCACTTTTCTGAGCTATTGGTCTCATGAAAAGCCAGCCTGATATCTAATATATTGTATGACAGTTAACTTAAACAAGTCAAATTATGCGTCGAGCGTGAAAATGATAAAATAGGAAAAGGTTGTGAACGGTTTCTTACATACTTATGGTTTCTAATTTAATTGAGTCTATTCCCATACAATTATTTGGAGCCAATTGTTTTCCCACTCCATTTTCCTTTGTATGCACTTTTCTGAGCTATTGGTCTCATGAAAAGCCAGCCTGATATCTAATATATTGTATGACAGTTAACTTACTCAACTCAAATTATGCATCGAGCATGAAAATGATAAAATAGGAAAAGGTTGTGAACAATTATTCTAGTGATTCTACAATTCAAATTTATAAATGACTACAATTTCTATTTCCACGGATATCATACCAATCTTCACAAAAGCAATTCAGATGTAGTTAAAACCATCGGATACCCCTGTATTTAATCACTTAAATTAAAACACTGGGCAGAAACCCGAACTGTTTTGCATTTTGTCAATCATTATATGAGCATTCTCAGGAATTAGCATAAAGGCTTACATTATATCTCCAACTGCACCCTCTTCTTCTTCATCATCATCGAAGTCTTCCAACTACATTAATAAAAAGATGATGCTTTTGCATAAAACTGTACCCAATTCTAGCTCCCAATATAAGCCTATTAGCTCAAGCAGCAAACTATTTAAAAACTTAAGCCATATGCCCAATTACCTAAGATAATACTAACCATCAACCGTTTTTTTTTTGCATCTACAGAATTCTGGTTTCTACTCTTGAGATACTTCCAGATCAGTGGTTCTATATATCAATCTTATTTACGAGAACTAATACTGGTCTCTAAGAATTTAACAAGGGATGTGATTACGAAATGCTTACATCCAAGTGTTCATCGTCATCTTCTTCATCCTCGTCGTCCTCATCCTCATCAAGATCCTCCTCGTCCTCCTCATCACACTCCTCTTCCATCCAGTTCTCTGTTTTCTTCTTCTTCCCTTTCTTGGAACCCCCACCGTATTCCTTCTCCTCCCCCTTCACCAGGAACTCATCGAGATCCTTTATCTTGAAGAACTCGTCCTCCACTCCATTCCCTGCTTTACCCTCCAACCCATCGGTGTCTTCTTTCTCTTCCTCCTCTGATTCCTCCTCGTCATCTACGTCCTCCAACTCCTCCACCTCACCTTCTCCATCCTCCTCCTCCTTTGACCCTTCCTCTTCGGCATCAGCTGACTTTGATTCCGGACAAGGGGGCGGCTGAGACGGGGGCTGCTTCTCGAGGTGGCGGAGCTGGCGGCGCAGGTGGGGTATGAGGGGGCGGGAGAGCAGCTCAATCTGGGACCAAATCTGCTCGGCGTCGAAGGCGGGGCCTGCAAGGAGGTTGGAGAGCGGAGGCGGCTGCGCCGGGAAGAAGGGGACGAGCGAGGAATAGAGGTGCCTCAAGGCCTCCCGTGCGGCGGCGGCGAGGTCGGCGGACGGGGAGAGGTAGAGGGCCGGGTCGGCGTCGCGCAGCCGCCGCAGCGCCGCCTTGCCCTTCTCCGCGTCCAGTGGCTCGTCCAAATCCATCGCCATTAGAGCACATGCAACAGAATTTGCATGGCGTAATTGTGTTTTTAGTCATTTCTAAAAATTTAATTCCTAATATATCATCTCTCATCCAATGAAGTCTTAAAATCTAATTTTCTATAAATTTAAAATTGTTTTGGGCCTGATTTCGGCGACGCTATAGGATGATGCGGCGGCGGGAGAGGATGCGGCAGTGGGAAGGAAAGGGAGGGGGAGGAGCGTAGCGACGTCGGTACAAGGAGGCGACGGGGAGAGGCTGCGACGGTGGAGGATACAACGGTCCTGTACGAGGAGGGGTCGAGAAGGGGCGGCGATGATAGAGGAGGCGGGGGAGGATGCAATGGCAGGGGACGAGCAGGACAGGCGCGCGAAACCAAAAACACGCGTCCGGGAAGAAGCGCAATGGCGCGAAATTGATATTGGGCGCCAGACTCGGTTAGCTATTTGTGAGGAACAAAAATGATGTGAAAGGAAACCAATTTTTTTTGGGAATGAGATAGGCAATCTATTGGAAGATAAATTTCGTTCAAATTAGTTAAAAATAGGGATTTTAGAGGGTATTGGGCATCTGTTGCATATGCTCTTACTGGGTGATATTGGGAATCAGGTGCGTGCAAATCACGCAGAACAATATGGTGGAGCAGCCCACCCGCCGTTTGCTCCAACCACGCCGAGCTTTGCCATGGCCCGTGAGTGGAGTCGTAGGCTTATAGCAGGCCAAACGGGCGGCCCGGCACAGCACGGCACAGGCACGTAGGCGACATAGCCTGTGGCTGTGTCATGTCGGCCCACGTGTCGTCTTTTCGGTCCAAGCACGGCTCAAGGAAAGGTCGTGTAATGTCAGCACGGGCCTGTCAATGGCCCATGAGACAAGGTTGTCCTGTTTGGCACAGTCAACCCATTTGGACACTGTTTTGTACTGTTTGGGCCATGGGATATAGTAAACAGCTACAACACCGTGCTACAGGAAACGGATCTTGTCGATACGGTCCACAGGCCGGCGTGCCCGAGCCTTGCTACAGTGTAGTCGTGCTTGGGCCGGTCTGGCTTTACATGGCCCGTTTGGATGGGTAGGCTCAGGAGACGTTTGGTTTATCAATGTTCGTATCACATTGAATGTTTGAACGTCAACTTAAAAATACATGAACAAATTATTAAAATAATTACATATATAATGCTCCCTCCTGATTCCTTCTCGTATACATGATATATACCTCCTGTTGATTTTGTTATTGGTTAGATTTATTTCGAAATCCCAGATTCCCAGTATTGCTTGATAATACCCTCACTCAAGCCAGTTCCAACTTCCAAATCATCCAGTCGGCCATGTGTGTGGTAAGAAAGATCGATATACTATCATGACCTAGGTGTTAACCGCACATTTCATACTCAAGAATATATATGCCTGACAGCAATTTGATGATTTTTCTGTTGCACTAAATCCTTGAGAAACTTTTTTGATGAAAAGGTAAAGAGACTCTACCTTGTAACCATTGTATTAATGGTGGGTCAAAGGATGCCAAAAGCATTAAAATAGGAAAATAGAAGTAGGGCAAGACAAGACAGGATAAGAAAAAAAAACAGCACAAGAGAAGAAAAAAAGCTAGAAAAAGAAGTAAGAGAAGAGAGGAGCTGGAGCAAGCCTAGCTGAACCGGATTGCCCAGCTGCGAATTAGAGCACGGTGGCATGGGCTTGACGCGGTGCTCTCATAACTCTAGGCAATTTATGATTTGGTGTAGGATGTTTCTGGTGATATGATAGTAGTTTCTTGATGAAATGTTTTACAGTTGCACGCCTTTCATAAGCTATAAGAACAGGCGACAAAGCAGATTGGCCAGCCTGGTTGTAGGTGAAGTGAAGTCGTCCCCGTGATGTGCTCCACGAATTGTTAGGATGTTGACGCTTCGGACAGCATGTTCATAGAGATTTAGTTTCTTCCATACTTCACCTGCCAGTTTGCAGTGCAAAATAATGTGATCCGTTGTTTCTGTGGTTGGGTAGACGCTGCAGTGTGGGTCTGAAACCCACTGTTTACTATGGTACTGTTGGTGTTTAACCTATCGCGGAATGCTAACCACAAGAAGATCTTGCATGCATGTATTTGGGATTGCTTTGATCCGTGTGAAGGCTGCCGGTGGCCAAAGCGTGTCATGATATGTGATCAGGTTGTAGCACGCCACGCTAGTGATTCCCGTCGAGCTGAGGAGGAAGATTCTCTCATCTGGTGTGTCCTCTTGGATTTGTTGAGTTGCAAGGGTTTTCATGAGCGATTGGAGTTCAATTTGTGCTTGCTCGGAGAGGACTAAGTGGAGGTCAAGAACCCAAGTGCCATTCATGAATTGGGAAGAAATTGTACAATTGAGGTTGACAGCGAAGGAAACCAGCGTTGGATAAGAAATATAGAATCTTCCTGCTCTCGTCCAGTGATCTCTCCAAAATTACACTGAATGTCCGTATCCCACTGAAACTTTTGATGAGGCAATCACTGGTTCAACCATTGCACAAAATTGTTTTCCAAACCGATGTGTCCGTTTGTCTTGCTTTGGTGGATATGTGACCGCATATATGCTGTGAACGTAGCCATTGGAAGTATGGTTCAGATGAACCCGATAACAACTTCCCCATTAGTTTCATGAGTAAGGCTGAGTTGTGAGCTTTAAGGTCTCGTATGCCAAGCCATCTTGTTGTTTTGTTAGAGTCACTGTATGCCATGCTACTTGGCCTCTCTTAAGCGTTTTGTCTCCTTTCCAAAAAAAAAAACTTTTCTTAGCCTATCAATTTCCTCAGTGCTTTTTTTCAGGCCATCTTACACAGGCCATAAAATATTTTGGGATTGCTAACATTACCGCATTAATCATTATCAAGCGCCCCCTCTCCTCATGAAAGTAATTAAGCCATAAATCCTTCCCGCTAGCCTTCGGTCGATCTTGTCAATGATCGGCTACAACAACTTGTGTGAGATTTTTGTGATGGACAGTGAAAGTCCCAGGTAGTTGCATGGTAGAGGCTAATAGGGCAATGTAACAGCTCGGAGACGACGGCTGTTTCTGATTGTTCTATGTGTGTTAGGACGAAAGTATTTGTGTGATAATTAATTTGTAGACCTGAGAATTCTTTGAAAGAGCTAAGAATTTCCTCGAGTACTTTTGCGTGTGCGATAGAACTTTTAATTAAGATTAGGGTATCGTTGGCGTATTGTAGCATAGGCGGTGTAGATTGTAGAATCCTTGAGGAATTTATCTGATGGTATTCTCACATATAGAGAGATCTTCGGTGCTGACATGTCATTCAGGTAGGGTTACAAGTTTTATTCCAAGTTTCTACCAGGGAAATGTGTTGTTTATTCACTTCAAGTGCACATCACAGTTATGAGAATATTATTTCTGGATGGACTGCCACCCGCCCTGAAGAGATACATATCAAACTGCAATATGTACATACCAAGAACAACGGGAAAAGTTAGTACCCTGAATACTGTTAACAGTGTTTGCTTAACATATAAAATTTCTTCGAACATATAATTACTTTTGTTTTTTCATCTTAATTCAACTTTATAGTTTTTCATCTTACTTACCTATATATATAATTAAAATTTTCGTATAGCAACACACGAGCACTACTGAAGAAACCATTTTTGATTGAAGTGCCAAAAATCCACAATAGTCCATGTCTGAATAGTACCCAGGACTAAAAACTATTTTTAGGGTTTAGGGTTTAGGGTTTAGAGTTATTTTTAGTACCGGTTTAAAAAGTCTACGGATTTTTAGAAACATTAGCCCGGTTCGTGACACGAACCGGTCTTTAGTCCCGGTTCAAATATTGTCGAGATTGTCGAGCGCGAGCATCTTTAGTTTCGGTTGTCATTTTTTGTCTCGGTTGGTATAACCGGACTAAAGATGCCGCGCCGACAACTTCGCGACCTCTCGACACCATCTTTAGTTCCGGTTGGTAACACCAACCGAGACTAAAGTTGCCATTTTTGTCCGGTTGGTGAGCGCTCGACAACTTCTCACAGTCTCGACACCATCTTTAGTCCGTTGGTAATACCAACCGGGACTAAAATGATATTTTTTTCGGTTGGTGTTACCAACCGACTAAAGATAATTTTGATCTTTAGTGCCGGTTGATAAGACCATGAAATATACAAATTTTGCTACTTGATTCAAATGGTATAAAATTAATTTGAGGAGATTTGTAATTTCAAAGAGTGTGATGTTGTGTGGGGGTGTGTGATTGAAGATAGAATGAAGCTTTAATTTAATCATTACATTGTAATTACATATCATCATATTGTTATTACATAATGATTATCAATATACAAAATCTTTTGTAAAATTATTTTGGTGATAATATACAAATCGGAGGAATGTACAATATTGATAAGAACATTCAAACCATGGTCATCACGTCTAGTTTATGCGCGTGTAACAAGTTTTACGCGCATTGTTCCCGTTTCGTCCTCTAACTCGGAGTCGGTTTTTAAAATGGCATAACTTTCGAATACGGACTCCGATCGAGACGTTCCATATAAGAAAATCGATGAGAAAATTTTTTTGGATGCGTTCATCTATCAGCTTTGTTGCGTTCGGTGATTTTATTTTGCCCAAAAAGCTTTAGAAGGTTGCCTTTTCGAGCTCGAAAGTTTTTTCCGATTCGAGCGTGTCTTCGAATTTTCCACAGTCACGTATTTTGCTTGTTTACGCTCAAATTTTTGTGTTTACCTCTCATGTGCTAAATCCATAAAAATATTAAAAAATAAAACAAAAAGGTCAAAATTTTCCAAAAAAACAACAACTTGAGAT
Source organism: Oryza australiensis (assembly GCA_019925245.2). Taxonomy (NCBI): domain Eukaryota; kingdom Viridiplantae; phylum Streptophyta; class Magnoliopsida; order Poales; family Poaceae; genus Oryza; species Oryza australiensis. Next base: position 235,758 of record JAIFGZ020000536.1, read on the forward strand.
GAATATGAAAAATAGAGAGGACAAAAGAGGAACACTATCTAGAAGAGCATATTAATATCTAGGATTATCTATGTTTGATTAAATTTTAATATTATTATTTTAAACCTATATTTAATGAATTTAATTTGGCCCTATTTACAAATTATTTAATTGTTAACTCTAGCGTGACCAAATAAATTCGAAAAAAAGCGAGAAATTATCGTTAGTCTCGGTTGGTGACACCAATATGAATTAAAAATAGCGGAAATTATCTTTAGTCCCGGTTGGTGCTATCAACCGGCACCAACCGGGACTAAAGATGAATTATAAATAGCGGGAAATTATCTTTAGTCTCGGTTGGTGACACCAACCGGGACTAAAAATCCAGGCTCATATATATCCCAGGCGCACATCGTCTTCTTCACCGATCCAACACTTAGTTATTTTCTCCTCTCCTCTGTCTGCTCTCTCTCTCTCCCTCAGCTCTCTCCCCTTTCTCAGCTCTCTCTCGCTCCGGCAACGGCGGTGGGACGTGAGGAGGTGGGAGGAGAGGTGGTAGCGGCTCGAAGATGGCGGTGGCCGGCGGCTCGGAGGTGGTTGGGCGTGGCGGCTCGAGAGGTGGTGTCGTGCCTCCTCTATTTCCTCCTCTTCCTCGTCCTCTCCGAAGCGGCGCAGCGACGGATCCGGAGATTTTTAGAGATTTTTGTGATGTTCTAAATTTGATATATATATATATATATGTGTGTGTGTATCTGTGATGTTCATTACTTGATTTGTGATGTGAATTTGTGTTGTGGATTTGTGTTGTGGATTTGTGATGTGAATTTGTGATGCGAATTTGTGATGCGAATTTGTGATGCGAATTTGTGATGTGATTTGAGGATGTTAAGTTGATATGTGAATTTGATTTCGGCAAAAACAACAAAAAACAACGAAAAAACAACAAAAAACACATATAAACAAGCAATAGGAGGAAAAATAAAAAAAAAAAAATGCTTTAGTCGGTTGGAGCCACCAACGGGACTAAAGATGTATCTTTAATCCCGATTATTTAAACTGGGACTATAGATGACAATCTCTAGTCCCGTATTCGTTGTCCCGGTTTGACAACCGGGACTACTGAGGGTTACGAACCGGGACAGCTGTGGCTTTTTTTAGTAGTGGAGGTATCTTCTGGTTTATCTTATAGAGGAGTCATCGGTCACATTTTGCTAGGAAAAATTACTATTTACCCGTCCTTTCAAACGACATATGCCAAATGCTACTCTTCTAAATTTTCATTCTCGTTTACCATCTATATTTTTATTTCCTTTTGTCATCCGGTTCCTACTAATACTCTCATGTGAGAAGCTATCTGCACTTTTGTTGTTCACATGTGTTATTTTTGTAGTTTCCTCTTGTTCGACTTGCAGGACAAGGTAAAAATACCAAAAAGCCTTGGGCTCACCTGTAAGGGGCGTGGTGCATGGGAGATGGGCTTGAGCTTCTAGAGACGGAGCAGCTACTGCTGCGGCTATGACGGCCTTGGAGATGGATTCGAGCTCCTCGACGGCGGTGAGGTTGTCGATGGCCATCAGGTTTTCTCCGAACAATATATGTTCTTGTTGAGGAAGACCATCAGGTTCTCTCCGAACAATATATGTTCTCATTGAGGAAGAGCTGTTGAAGTGACAGCAAGCTGCAGATCAGAGCTCCGATAGGATGTCGCCGTGAAGGGAGTTGGTGCTGAGGCCTAACATCCAGGTTTATCAAACCGGACGATTATCATGGTTATCACGTGCAATAATCTTTTTAATTTTTGAAACCATGATATACATCATGGTAACCGTACGGTTTTCGCAATAACCATCTTGCTGTGGGGACGATAATTTCCCAAAAATGATAAGTAACACCCTACAAGCACACCTCGAGGGTGAGGTCGGCCAGTAGCGCACTGCCGAGCACGTTACATCCATGCTTGAAGTTGCGTTCATCTTTGGAGGAAAAGAGTTTGTATTGAAACCAGAACAGGTACGATGATTTCTTTATGGTGGTTTCTCTTTATTTTTCTTCCCTTTCTATGCATCTAGATTAGTTCAAAAGTTTGGCATCGTGTTGGCAACTTTTTTGACAAGAAGACAAACACGATCGACACAACTAAACACGTTACGGTGATATGGAATCACCAACCACATCGATCTAGCAAAAACTAAATCATGATGGGTTTTATAGATTAAACCGACTAGTAAAGCCGATTTGAGTAGAATGATGGATAAATACCCGTCTTGTGGGCAAACGGAAGGTTTTCAGGACAAATCTACAAAGAGATGTTGCACTCTCGTAGCGACGACGAACGATTTACAGCGCAAATCGACAAAGATGGACTAAACTAAGATAAAGTAGAAAACATGGCTAAAAAATAAAAGAATGATTCAATTGTAGAGATTGAGGGTATTGATTGTGTATTGTGTATCTCCAATTGAACCGGCCTTGGCCCTTAAATAGGGGTTGGACTTGCCTCTTATAGGTCCTCCTCCATGTTCAATTTGGGATAGATACCTTAGAAAACCCGAGACATACCTTATGGAGCAAGGAAATCCGAGTACCAATGAAAATCGACTTTGTCTCGGACTTTGCCGGTCAGACCGGCCACATGCCGCCGGTCTGACCGACCCTTAGGCCCGGTCAGACCGGCCTATACATGGCGGTCAGACCGGCTCTTAGGACGAAACCGACAAATTTCCAAATATTGATAATTCTTCATATTTCAACCCTAGATGCCAATTTTAGGTGTAAACACATCCATCCAATTTTATTTGTATAAACTTATATATGCACATCAAATTAGAGGACACGCTTGTTAACCCACCCTTCTAATTTGTTTAGATATCACATGATGTAATTATTCTTGGATATGTCGAGGACGACAAGGCGCGGGAGCATGCAAACGGCGGCAACATGGAAGTTAGACTGGACTAGCAGCAACAGGAGTGCTACCGCCTTATAGGTGGCCACAAGGTCATTTTGGTATTTTTTTCCTCCTCCTCCTCCTCCACGTCGAACATGGACGGAACTGCAAAAATGATGCCACATGGACGATGAAATTAAAGTGTCGAGAGCTCTGTCGAGCGATCATGTGGCGATTTTTGTCGATAAGATGTGTGCACGATCATGACATTGTCATAATTGCTGATACTGGTGTTGATGAGGCGTTTTTGACTCCGTCGTCAGAGCCAGTCTTTAACCCTGCAACCATCATCGTTTATGGGTATTTTTATAGTTATATTACAATCTACTAGCAAAATGCTCGTGCGTTGTAACGGGACGATGACGTAGGAGAGAAACAAACGGAGGGCGAAGGTCCAGCGGCGGTGCGGGAGCTCCGAGCGGCGACGGGAAGGAGGGACGCAGCGCGCGGCGTGGATGGGGACGGAAGAGAGGGATGCAAGAGGTCTTTTTCATCCAAGCCCTCTCTTTCTTTTCAGCATTGGGACTGTAAATTAATTTTATAAACACTCAAGGGGTTTTCGCAAAATAACTCCTTTTTTCTTCTTTAACTGGTTTTTTTAAAATAGTCAAGCCCAGTTAATTTCGGAAAAACTCAAAGGATTTTCTCGCAAAATAGTAACTCAAGAGGTTTTCTACAAAATAGTTAAGGCAAAATATATGTGAAAATAATACTTACTTTATATAGATAGTTATAGATATAGATTATAGATATATAGACGTCGAACGTCTGGACCATACAAAATTCAGATCGTGTACCGTATGGTAGGTAAGATTTAGATGAAAATCAATTAACGATAGATTAAAACAACGTTCTATGGTAAAGTTGTTTTTTAAGTGTGTCATATAGAAAACATTCAATTTGAAGCAATCGGCTTTTGAAGAAAGCACGCTGACTATTGTGTATTTGAATCCAACATCCGTGCTCATCATGTATTTGGCTATTCTTTTGTATGGGCATCTTTTCTACTTAGGATAAGTCTATTATTCACCCCTTAATTATTAAGTTTGTCTAAATAGCATCTCTCAGCTTTAAACCGGATACTTAATGCCTCTTGACTATATATTAAAACCGTCGATTTACCCTCTCAAAGATGGTTTTAACAGATTGAAGTGGTTTTCGCTTGTGTGGCGTGCCTTGTAAGAAAACCAAAATTTTTTAAAAAATAATGTGGATTCCAATTGTAATCGATATGTTTGTTTTAATAATTATAGGCAAATATTATGTTGTTGATGCCGGATATCCTAATCGTCCGGATACCTTTGTCCTTATAAAGGTGAGAGGCATCATATGCCGGAGTGGCATAGAGGAATGGAACCAAAGACTCCTAAAGAAAGGTTCAATCGGGTTCACTCATCCATCCGTAATGTTATTGAGCGAGCATTTGGAGTGCTAAAAATGAAATGGCAGATTCTATACAAAATGGCATCCTATCCGATGTTCAAGCAAAAAAGATTGTTGTGGCTTGTATGGTCCTTCACAATTTCATTCGTGACCATGACGGTGAAGACTTGGACTTCGCTCGCCGTGACCGTGATCCTAATTATGTTCCGAGATTCCGAAAGGTACCTACAATATGTGGCTAGATCAAGTGTCTCTACCGATGCACCGAATGCTCTTAGTATGGACAAATTTCGTGATGACTTGGCCCGCTCTTTCTCTAGCTTGGAACTAGAATTATGTATTAGACACTATTCTCTAGTTATCTATGGACAACTTTTTATATTTAGAATGATGGACTTTCTTATCTTATTTATCATTAGTCATGTATGGACAATTATTTGTATCCGAAATATGGACTTCGTCAATTATCCAACAAGCACTTGAAATTTAACGTGACAAATGTATGAAATTATTTGGATGAAATATTTGTTTTTCACTTTCTCCAATAAATTAAATGATGTTACATTATTTACACTGTATTTGCATTGTATAAAAAAATATTCAATTATCCATGCTCTCCATACAAAGATTATGCAACAAATATCGATCGGGGCATAGTTGACCTTTCCTAGACAAACCTCATGTTTCCAGAGCTGGAGCCGGCCCGTCGCAAACATATTCGCCTCGCTCCAAAACTCTATAGTGGAGCCGCTCTATAGTAGAGTTGATGGAGCAGAGCTGGAAAAGGTGGAGCAGAAGCGGCCCCAAACAGCTCTAAATAGCATCTCTCGCTTTAAACCGGATACTTAATGCCTCTTGACTATATATTAAAACCGTCTGATTTACCCTCTCAAAGATGGTTTTTAACAGATTGAAGTGGTTTTCGCTTGTGTGGCGTGCCTTGTAAGAAAACCAAATTTTTTTAAAAAAATAATGTGGATTCCAACTGGTAGTGTCCTCTTCTCTTCTTCCTCGGGTCCCTGGCGACACTGCTCGAATCGCTGAAAATCTTCCTATGTAGCAATTGCAATTTGCACAATGAGATGTATTGCTTGAGCTCCTTCAATTCACGTAGATAACTAATTGCTCCTCCAACGCATGCGGGGGAGATTACGGGATCAAGCAGACTAGTAGCGGTAATTAAGTAGGACCTCCACCAATGGCAGCAGTGCAGCAGCAGCTAACCAAGACCTCCACCGATCTTAGCCTGGATGGACAAGCTGATGGCACCGTGCATCATCGCCGCCTCACCCGGACAGATCGAGGCCAGCACAGGTTCCCTCACCGGCTTCCGCTTGCACTGACTATTGCGCATCTGCTTCCTTCCTCCGCCGTCTTCCGCTGCTCAGAACTTGGCCTCCCCCAGGAGGACGTGCCGCGGTGGAGACAGAGATCGGCACGCGCGCCGGAGGTGGAGTCAAAGTGAGGAGCCAACGAGCTTGCCGGAGGCGAAGGTAGTGGTGGCACCGTGGCAGGGGAGCTCACTGGCGCAGAGCAGAGCTCAAGCTCGATCTTGCACGGGCAGAGAGAAACAAGAGAGAGAAGAGGAGGAAGAAGACAAGAGGACACTAGAGATGGTCAAACAGGCCGCTCAGCCCGGTCCGGCCCGGCCACGCCCGTGGCAATGGTCCGCTAGGCATGGCTTCTATAGCAGGCCGTGTCATGCCAACCCACGTGTCTATCCCTCAGTCCAAGCATGACCTACGGGGTGACCGTGTGTGCCGTGCCGGCACGGTCTCGTCAATGGCCCATGGGTTAAGGACGGCCCGTTCGGCCAAACTGACAAACCCTAGCCTAGTTGCACGCAGCACGCTCCATCGCTCTGCCTCCCTATTCCCCAGCCGAATCGACGCCGCCATGTCGTCGGGTCCATCTCGCGCCGTGCCGCCAGCTCGCGCCTCGTCGCCGGCAGCTCGACGTCGATGTCACGCCGCCGACCTCCACGCCGCCGCAGCCTCGACGCCGAGCCTCCGTGCGTGCACGCACCCATCCTCTCGTCCGTGTTGCCGTCGTCATCGACCTCTCCCCTCTTCTCGTCGTCCCTCGCAGTCACCACCGTCGCCAAACCCTAACCCTGTGCCTGATAGCCCCTCCCCTCCCCACCGTCCCGTGTCGGCCCGTGGGCCACGCCGTGCCCAGGCCAGCACGGTACATGAACGTGTCGTGCCGTGTCAGCACATGGGCTCGAGCGGCGGCCCAGGCATGACACGCGCCACCGGGCCGTGCCGTCATGACCCATCGCCTCCCATGTCGTGTCGGACTGGGCCGGTGAACAGTGTCGCTGTGCTTGGGCTAGCATGCCTCGGCCCGGCCTATATGGTCACCACTAGAGGACACTAACAGACGGGCTCCATATTAATTTTTTATATATTTTTACTTTTGCTCTAGCAGCTGAACGGACATGTCACGTAAACGAGAATCACTTTAATGAGAGATAAATCCGACAGTTTTAACAACAGTTGACGGGTATTGAGTATCTCGATTTTAAAGGTGCGAAGTGTTATTTAGACAAATCAAATAGTTAAGGTATGTAAAATGAACCTATCTCTTTCAGCTTCGATTTGATTTTTCTTTTTTATATATACGTCGATATTATTTGTTTTTTAATATTTGTTGCAAATCACGCATGTATAATTTAACTAGTGATATAATGGCGATGGCTACTCCAACCATAAATTGAATAGTACTGATGGTGGTTACTCTAGAAAACACGAGGAGGAAATACATCAACAAAATCATGGTCACCACTCCTTCCAATCCGATTTTTCTTCTGGAACTCAGCTGACCACGTCTGCACTATAAAAAATATCATTAAATACAAATTTGCGAATCGGGTATCCTTGCTGTCATGAGAAAAGACCACGAAATACAAATCCATATCGTATCAGCTGATCCATTCTGAGCTGAACAAAGATGAATATTTTTCGTAATCACCATCATCATTATGCTTCACTACAGATCTATATGAAGTAGTAGCTTAAGAAAGGATCCATGGGTTTCATGAGCAATGCCAGGCTCTGTCAAGTGTTAACGGGTAATGCATAATTTTCCAAAACCCGAATCCGATAAGGAGTCGCGGGGTTGCACCTAACCCGGAAAACGAAAACGAGACCTACCACCAACGCCATTGCTTCCGCACAGCCCGCCAAACTCCAACTCCCTGGACTGGGTTCCGTGAGCCAACTCCCACTGACACCTGGGGCCCAAGGCTCTGCGCCACCGATCCCACCGTGAACCGGGTCCACGCGTGACCTCGCCGACCAGTTCCTTTCCCTTGGCGGAGACGCGGGGGCGGCAGCCGCGACCTCCATTTTCGGCGCTCTGCTCTCTCCTCCTTTGCGTCGGATTCAAGTAAGGCTTGAGTTCGGTGCCCTATATCCCTCAATCTCCGGTGCGATTCGATCGGGTTGGCTTCGAATTCGTCGATCGATCGAGGTGCGTGGTTTCTTGGTTTTTCTTGTCCTTTTCCCCTTTTTGTTCTGTGTGTTTCATAGCAAGATGCTGCCGATTGGCCTGCTTGATTTGGTTTTCACGGAGAGTTTGCAGTGAGGGTTTGTAGCATCTTGGTTTGCTTTGAGTATTTACAAGGTAAAAATTGAATTAGCAGAGCAGTTGGCGCTGTTTCCATTTTTGCTGCTCGTTACTGGGCATCATTAGTTCATTAAGCATGGCATTTCATGATTGAATGGTTAAATCAACCTGCTTGATGGACAATTAATCAGGGCGAGTATCTTATGTGCAATTCAATATCAAAAGAAGAAACCGGGCCGTGTTCGAGTTCCGGTGTGCAAGCAAAGCATTGCACATTGACCATGCCGGGAGAATGGACATGGTTTGCGAGTCCCATTGGATTGGATTTCAAACGTTCCTTTCCATGCGGACTAGTCCACCATTTCTGACTATGTTCCTCAACTCCCACACCCCGGGCGTGTCCTTTATATTAACATATCAAGATTCATCTCAACATAGTTGTTAACATTGTAACGCCTCCTGCTTCACAGAATGTCAAGCCTCGAGGAGCCACTTGGTCTTGGGGACCTGCCAAAGTTGAGTATTAACAGACTTGAAAGGTTCTCTCCAAGTGCCTGCAGAGCAAGCGCTGATGACCGCAACACCAACAAGTAAGTTTTACTGCTGCAAACTTTACAGTGCTAGTACATTTCTTCCTTTTCCTAGTAGTTGCTTTGTCAGGTATTTTACTTTGACACATGAATACTTAATATTTTCCCAGTATTTCAAGAGGGGTATAAGCAATCATGTACATTGCCACCTATAACTATTCAGTGACACTTCTATTTCTGAAGGAAACTTGTTATTTTGCTTTATTAGCAGTAGAATTTTTATTTCCAAAGGATGCGCTGTAACATGGTATGGCTGTGGACTTACTTTCAGTTACAAGCATTGCAATGGTGGCAACAATCAGACAATCTTTCACAGCAGTACTCATTCATGGCATATGCAAGGCCAATATACTGATTCATCCTGCAATGGGGTGGATATAGAGTTCAGAGCTCTTCCACGGAAGGTAGTTTGATTATGTGTTATTGAATGGCTCATGGGTGTATTCAATTTCATTACCTTTTTATAGGTTTCTTCATCAGACCACCTCAAATAGAAGAAATGAACTCATATGTAGTATTATGTCTGCGTCAATGCAACATGTCATAGTCTTTTCTATTTACCTTCAACATGGTGGCTGAAGAAGTGTAGTGATTGTAAAATATTACTACAAATTACTCCTTTTTCTCAATTGATGAATAACTGGATTTCAGGTTTTATGGGACCTCCCAAGATTTGTGAAGATAGTCGAAGTTGGACCACGGGACGGTCTGCAAAATGAGAAGAGTACTGTACCAACATCTGTAAAGATTGAACTGATACACAAATTGGTGGCTTCTGGACTGTCAGTAGTTGAAGCCACAAGTTTTGTTTCCCCAAAATGGGTGCCGCAGGTAATTACTCAGATTAGGTGAAGATATGTAGTATTACATTAATTTAAATCCCTCAATGTCATGATAGCTCCTTGATTTGTCTTTTGTTAGTATTTACTCAGACTAGGTGAAGAAATGAACCACCTTTTCTCAGTATTTAGCATGTCATGCATATCTGGTAACACTTACTTTCTCATCGGAAGTTGTTACTGACAATTCCATGTAACTTCATTCACTATCAATTTTTCGTATGACATTAGTTTGTAAAACTTGTACTGCAAAATTCATTGCAGAGCAAAAAATGTTAAATCGGGACGTTAGCTTGTAAAACTTGTCCTGCAAAATTCATTGCAGAACAAAAACACGACAAAATTGGTATCAGTTCAAGTTCAAATAGCTAACCTTTATCCCTCAATTTGGAGTTGTAGCTAGCAGATGCAAAGGAAGTGGTTGAAGGGATTAGGCATGTGCCAGATGTGCGGTTTCCTGTGTTAACTCCTAACCTCAGAGTATGTCCAGTTCTGTTTTATTTTTGTGAAATTCTACCATATAGCACTATAACAGCAATAGACTATACATTATTGTTTTATGAGGGCTGTGATCTTTGTGATGAATCAACTTTGTTTCCACTTCTCTAGGGATTTGAGGCTGCCCTTGCAGCTGGTGCAAAAGAAGTTGCAGTTTTCGCATCTGCCTCTGAATCCTTTTCTAAGTCAAACCTTAATTGTACCATCAAGGAAAGCCTTGTTCGGTACCGTGATGTTGTAACTTCTGCCAAGAAACATGGAATACGTATCCGTGGGTAAGTCACATAAGCTTGATGGTCTCTTGAGCCTGAAAGTTAAACGGACAGACTAAAGCAATTTGGCAGAAATCTGATCTGAAAATCTGCACAATTTGATTGCCACAGGTATGTTTCATGTGTGGTTGGTTGCCCTGTTGAAGGCGCAATTCATCCATCAAAGGTAGCATATGTAGCTAAGGAGCTTTATGAGATGGGTTGCTCGGAGATTTCACTCGGAGACACGATTGGTGTTGGTACACCAGGTACTGTTCTTGTTGCCTTTGCTTTTAGCATACCATTCCTCTTTTCAGTACATGCTTGCCCATTTAAAACTACTTTTAAAGCGATAGCACCGATTTATTTTTAAGTGCTGCAGTAGTAATATCAATTGTTCTAAATTTTCTATATGACATTATGAGCCACACATCTCATTGGGAATTTCCTGCTCCTTGTTATCTTTGCTTGTTTCAGGTAGCGTAGTTGCTATGCTTGAAGCTGTCATGTCCTTTGTTCCAGTGGACAAACTCGCCGTCCATTTCCATGACACATACGGCCAAGCCCTTGCCAACATACTGGTCTCTCTCCAGGTAAAGCAAACCACACCTATACATCCTGCCAATAGCTCAATACTAGTGGAACAAAACACCTTACTGAAAACCACCACAGAGCAATCAGAAATGCTCTGCTTGGCCTAACATTTCACCACAGAACAATCAGAAATGCTCTGCCTGGCCTAACATTTCCTTTTTGTGTTGCCAGATGGGGATCAACATAGTGGATTCATCAGTGTCAGGACTGGGAGGCTGCCCATATGCAAATGGCGCCACCGGCAATGTCGCGACAGAGGACGTTGTGTACATGCTCCATGGCCTGGGGATAGAGACCAATGTTGACCTCAACAAGCTCATGGATGCTGGAGACTACATCTCCAAGCATCTGGGAAGGCAGTCAGGCTCCAAGACCACCACTGCTCTCCGCAAGTTAACCACATAATGTCCCTGATAATCATAATAGGGATTCAGAAAAAGAAGACAGAAGATACATTAGTTGGCGTCAGTTTTATGTTTTCAGAGAAGTCATATGTGATTGTAACTTGTAAACCGTCTCAATTCAGTCTCAAAACGGGTAAAAATGAAGAGAAACCATCTATGTATGCACATTTCTGTTTCATTTCTTGAATTGAATAATCAGTACTCTTCATACAAAAATAGAGCTTTAAGATGAATATAGCGGACTGAAAATATTGCCGAACGAAGACGGTTGCAATGTTTCCAGGCATAAATATCACTCTCGGGTCTAGGTCTTCGTTCCTTCAGCACTAAAAGTTCAGACCTGAAACGAATCATGAAACCAATCTCAATCTCTGGTAGCTCAAGGAGACGCCCATCCTATTACATGGTGACTCGAATTTGCGATAATGTCACAAACCTTCCCTGGTGCTCGTGCCCTTCATATATGCATGGTATTGGGCTCGGGTGGTTCGAGCCACACGAGTCGGTACACTCGAGAACGGAACGAAACCCGCGCGGCCGCCCCGCTCCAACCCAACCAACTCGGCGCGGTCGCTGCTTTCTTCGTCGTCCTCAAGCCTGCGCCCTGCGCTACGCGGCTAAAACCTCCTTGCTCGCGGCCAAACCCCAACCGCCGCTCGCCGTCGCCGTCGTCGCCGCCGCCGTCATGGGCTCCATGGAGCCCTTAAAACGGTGCGGATCCTCCCACTTTGCTCTCTCTATGAATGTAGCGATGTTGCATTGATGACACTTGATATCTGCGAGAGGTAGAATTTTACTGGTTTCGGTTCGGGGATTTTTGGTTGGCGTGGGTAATACCCATAATCCATAATAATTAAAGAAAAAAAGAGGGGTGACTAATTACTTTCGAGAGAGATAAAAGTTAACTTTTAAATATATTGTTCGGATGGACCATCGGAGACCATGGTTGCGTAGAGCTCGTCGAGACGAGTCTGTTTGACTACTCACTCAACCAATTCGGCTAAATATTACCTTTTCGGTGATCCGAGTAATTGTGAATCATTGGATGTGTGTCTAGAGAACTCTAGTATAAAAATAGCTTCTTTCAACCCTAGCCCACTTTTCTCCTCCTGCTGCTGCTCTTGCCCCAAAATAGAGAAAGTAGAGAAGGGAGAGAGAAAAGGAAAAAGAGGAAAAAAGGAGAAGGGAGGAGAGGATGGGGGAGAAGATGAAGTGGGGAATCTAGTTGAGAAACCCTAATCTCTCTGTTTGGATTACGTTTTATGGGTTAGATATATGGTTTAGAGGATGGGATTAGAGGAGAAACTCCTAAAACGCAGCTTTATTCAGGATTTGAAACTCGTCAATCTGTGCAGTCTTAGAAATTGGTTGTTTTGGGCATTTCTGTGGCTTCAAAAGATAATAAGCCTTTTTAAAAGTTGTAGAGAATTTAAAGATCTTTCCATGGTCATAAAGAACACCTCAATCGGAATTGTGGTTTGTGAGTTATGGATGTTTCTTTCTGACTGTTTTTCTTTTCTGTGAATTTGGGCAGTATCTGTTCAACTGCAGATTTAATCCTGTTTAGAGGCCGAATCGTACTTTGCGGCATTTGTATAAATCGTGGATAATTTTATAATATTTTCAGATCGGTAAAGCACATGTTTATTGGAGTTTTGTAGCAAAAGATATGACTATTTTAGTGTGACTGCTCTGCAGTTTGGGGCAGACTGTCAGGCTGAGATTAGGCTGAAGTTTTGATAATCTTACTGACTTTTGTTGGAGATGATAATAACTAAACAATTGTAGATTATGAAGTTATGTACATATAGCAAAATTTGAGAATTTTTTTCCATAAGGATCCAAAGATAGGAAAAAGATAAGGACTGTTGGTCCTGTTGAAGGATTCAGGATGGGTTGTTATGTTTATATTCGCTTATTGGGGTGTGGGACGTAGGTACTGAGATGCTCATTAATTGTGTATGTTTCTTTCATGTTGTATGCTGAAAATGTGAGATGTTCAACAAGTGGTATTGTTCCAGGTCATGCCTAAGATGCTAATCTCTACCAAGTTATATGCAAGTAAACGTAACAATGATTTGCTACCGTTTTGACTTTTTTTACCATCTAAATGTATAAAACTCAGCACATAGGACTATACTCAATAATTGAAAGATTGGACATGATTTATTATTTGGTGTAGTAATCTAACAAAATGAAGATAAATTTAATATGATGAATAATCTATGATTTATGTTGGCATTTTGGGTGAATAGAGATAATTACATGCTTAAGTGATATTATTCATAAATGAGGTTCAGTCATGCACCTTGCGTTTTACCAAAATATAAAGATTAGGAAGTCTTTCATTACTTTAGGAGTTTGTTTGGATTTAGTCAATTGTTATTGAATCATCATGGTGTGATAGCACTAATGTCGAACTAGAATCCGGCTCCCGTTCAAAAATAGACTTCACTCCTTGATTATGGCCATATATGACTAATATTATGGTTGGATAGTGTATAAAAAATTATAGGTGCACGGGATGTCTTGGTTGCATTAATGTATCACGGATTGTTGGCTTATATAGTTATCACCTTAAGAAGGGCGTTATGTGGTGAGACTTGGATTCTAGGGGTGAGTTTCATCATATGGTTTCATGTTAGAAGTATGTTTTGGATATGTTAAAGATTTATTTGTGATATTAACAATACAAGTATCTTACACATATATGTGTGGATTTTGATATGCATTGAAGTATGTTCTAACATTCTTGCTATATGTGTTGTCTATGGTATGTTGTGAATTCTCCACTTTAGAAAGGGGTTAAATATTGGTTGGTGATATTATCATGTGGTGTGTGGCTAATCCACACTTGAGAAGGAAGTTGAAGATTTATTGGTGATATTATTAATGCATCATATTATATGCATGTGCATTTGCATATGCATTATATTGGAAGTTATGTCGTGATCTTATGGTTACAACCGTACCGGTACAACATTCATGAATACGGCTCCATACCTTGTTGGGTATGCAGGCAAGAGTTCATATGTATTCATATGCATTTATGTGTACTTGATGCATGAAAGTGATTGTCTTATGTATTGCATGAACATTGAAAATAATAATGAGAAGTGATGCTTCTTAAGAAGTGTGTAATGCGGATGGCCCTTGGTATTGTGGATATGGATGAAATTGTATGTGCATTTTTGAATGACATTTGTATGTACTGTGTTTGTATTGATGGAGTTGTGAAGGATTTTGTGTGGATTTGCATTATGTTTTTATACACTTCATTCGTCTTATAATTATTGTTGTATTTGAAATTAGTATGGAAGAGATCACCGGATCTCTTATTCTAATTCCCTGCTTATTTGTCATGGACTACTTGTATGTTTCCCATGAGTGATCTATAATACCTAAATGGTGGTGATAATTTTGGGTTGGTCAAATATTATTTACGTGAAGAAAAAAATAGCAGTTTAGGTGTAGTAGGATTAATATGGTTTAAAGTTCTTATTATGATATCTTTGATATTATTTTGCTCAAATATTAAGTTGTTAGTATCATAATGATTATCCAATATTATAAAAGTTGTTCTAGTACTATTTATTAGGTGTGATGACAAAGAATAAAATATAACTTAAAGATAAAATGATATGATACTTGATATTCTAATAACGATTTGTCAATTATGAAATTATTAATCCGATGCCTAATCAAACTGTGGTTTAAATAACTTGTCAAAATAAGTTTACTTGTTGAGATTTTCGAATCTCACCCTTGTAATTCCTCCTCTAGATACCTGAGACATATCATGTGAGGAAGGGATATAACTGTACGGATCCACACTTTATAATTCTCCAAATATATCTTTTGCTAATCTTAAAAAATAATATTATCCATCCTTTAAAGTTTGTTGGTTAATATTGGTGATGAAAGGTTAGTGGTGATGATGTAATTTAAAATTTTTTATCTTTGATGAACTGTTAGGATGATTCTTTATAATTTCGGTTGCTTACAACTTAGCTATTAATTATTTCGCTTTGATGTTATTGAAATTACAAAGAAATTACTGTTGAAATTTTTTTGAAGCAGCTAGTTACGCAGTTGATTTTAGTGATATGTCGAAGTTTTATGGTCTGGATGTCACAGCATGACAGTATGGTTATTGGTTAGGATGGTGGCACGCGCATTCTACGACGACGTCTCGCTGGGCAGATATCCCAAGTCCGCTTGCGGCGACAACTGTGGGCTTGCCGTCGTCGTCCTCGACGCCCTCACCAGGTGAGCCCAACCTAAATCCTGAACCAAAGCCCTAACCTCAGTGCTGTCGCTGATCAATATGCCCTGCTGCATGTGTTTCTGTACATGTTCCACGACCTGTTCTGTTGTGTTGGTTTCACTCACCTGATTGATTGATGATGCTAGTTGCTAGTGCCAATGGCGAAACCTCCATGTTGAATACTGCTCTTCACTCTTGGCCTCTTGCGATTTTAGGCAAGGAGAATTTACGGTGACTAACATAATAAATGCAGACCTTTTGTTCCTGCACATTGTCAAATTTATGGTATGGTTGATCTAGTATTTATTTTGCAAGGTTAAAATTATTGTTATGTTTCTTAAAGCAGGTTGGCCACAACGTCCCGTTAAGTGCTCAAACAAGCATTGGTAATGTTGATCTGGACAAAATAAATGCAGTAAACTATCTGGACAGAAAACTAGGCTTGCTTGCCGAGCGGATGGAGTTTGTTTGAAAAGCCGCTACCTCTCAAACTTAAGCCTTCCGAACCGTTAGGCAATAACATTTTCTCCCAAGAGAACCAGTGCGTTCTCCTTTTACCATTCTCTGCTCCCCACCAATATTATTGTGTCATTTGCATGAACTCCTCACGTAAAGATGCTGGCAATTTGAAAATCCCCATCATGTAGGTAGGTAAGGCTTGAATAACAGATTTAATGAAAAGTTTCTTACCTGCCACTGATAAGTACCTTCCACTCCTCAGCTAATCTTTTTCACAAATGTGCCAGAAGGTTACATACCACTGACAGTGCTTGGCAATATTAAGTATTTTGTACTTTGATTGACTCTAATGTGAAACTGTGAGTTTCCTTTGTAGTGCCATGATAAATTTGATATGATTGTACTCGGTCAACAGTATCAAACAATGGTTTAGCAATAAAATTTTTGGCGGGAGCAGTAAGAGCACTATTAGTTTAAGTGAAAATTATGTGCCCATTAATTCATTGCGACACCATATCTAATTGGTATGTAAGGTGGGTAAACTATGCCTTCTTAAGTAGTCTATGTGGTTCTGTCAATGCTGTTTGTTCAAGTTATATTCTCGAAGATACTGAACGGTTTTAATGTTGGATTAAATTTAACTATTTGATCATTAATGCACTTTATTTCTTGAATAATCTGCAGCAAGAAGACGATGAAGAGGTTAGTAAGAGATTCACAACCTTTCTTCAAGGATCAAATTTGAAGCTTGAGATGATTGTGCTTCGACAACAATATTTCAGCTTGCACAGGATGTTTAGAAGAATGTGGATTGCCTGTGGTCACATGTGATGTTGTTACTTGGAGTTGACTATCATGATGCACTGTATCAGTAACAGTATTCAATTTTTTTTTGCTCAGATGACCTTTTTTAGGGCCATGTTGCTGGTTTGTTTCTCATGCGATTTCTGAAGCTTCTGGCCTATCATATGCAGTGGAGGGGACTGCCCTTTTGTTAACACAGATGTGCACATTAGTTATGGTCTGAAAGTGATGCATGGTGCTAAAATCGTCTTGTGAGTTTAATTTGCCTGTTGGCTTCTGATATTACATCCGCATGTTCAGGGGCGGATCCAGGACGGAGTTACACCTCGGACTGAGGTGCTCATTCATACCCAAAACATTTGATTTTGCTTCCTCGATCTTCTTTTTTTTAATTGATACTAGTATAGTCCCCGTGCTAACGCCACAACTTCATTTCAGGAATGCACGTGAAAACAACCAAATAATGATATTTTTTCTATAATTTGGGTTTTACGTAATTTTATATGATCATGTATATGATCCGGAAAACAGCAGAAGCAGCAGGAAAGAAGCAAGTTAATCAACTCGACAAAATCAACATAGCAACTAACTGGCCATTTGACCATATCGAGCAATTTGAACGTTGAAAGAGCATCACCATTTGACCATATGTTGTCTTAGATCCATTTAGATATCAAATATCTATAGAGCATAAACGGAATCAATACAGTCATATCTGTTGACTCACTGATAGCTAAGACAAAAATTTATATATACGCTATACTCTTCTTTTGATTTTGAATCTGATAGTGAAGATGTCGCCTTGAAAACTTGATGATGACAACCTTGTAGTGAAGACTAACATCAGCAGCAGAGCACTAACAAGTTGCTCAGCAACAAAACAACCTCCAGTTGATTCAGTAAAGTACAAACGAATGCATCTGTGGTGCTGACCAAAATAGTGTGGCCATCAAGACCGACATCACACTTATTAAGTCCTGTTAAAAAATAGTTCAGAAATAGTTTGAATGGTGGACTGTTCACGGTTTAGAAATAGTTTTGACTCAAAAAATAAAGATTCACAACACTAACAAGTTTTTTATTTGAGCTGACAAACTAACATGAATTTTATATCAGAGCTGACATTCTTCTTACTGCAGTAATCATTGATGTAGAAAACACACATATTAGACAACATTGATTTCAATTAGATACCCCAAATTAGATGTCTTCTTTTTGAAGTTTTGGCATAATGAATATCATACTATTATGTTCATATTCATAAGGTATGTATGGGTTACTCAATACTTGTAACCTAACACTTGCTGCAAGAAACAAGGATCTCAGATGATAGCTGCAAGTCAAGTACTCACCGGCACGTGCTCGACCTCAGAGCCCTGGCAGAAGATCTCAATGTCCCGCAGCTTGGAAAAGTAGAAACCTCTTCAGAGCATCTAGTAAGTATTAACCTAAACAAGAAAAAACTATTTTACTACAAAGTATAAAAACCTAACTCATTATTTGGATATTTTCCACTGAGGCTAACAAAATGATGCAGACTACAGAGTGTTTCATTGTTCTCGTCAGATTCTAAAGAAACCAAACAACACGACAAAAATTAGGATCTTACAAGGCCTTAACACCGCTATATGACAAATTCTTGCCCAAAAATTGAAGCTACTGCATGACATGTCCACATGTCACATCACACAACTGGAATCAACTCTCATCAGCACTGAACATTCAGAGCTCGAAACACAAGGGCAGCAAACTGGTTCAATTGATTTCAGGGAAAAAATCCTCATGCGGGGCGGCACAAGGCAAGGGAGAGAAACCAAGCCGTGTCTCACCTTAGTGATCTTGAGCTTGTTGAACACATCCTGCGGGACTTGTAATTCTGGATCATGTTCATTGGCACAGCACCGGGATGTGCCGCATCAATCAGTTTGCACGCAACCGCGCCCGATGCCGCCTGCAGACTATGAAATCGACGAATGGGTTTTAGGGACTCAAAAGTAAGCATGCACGTGGAATCCACATAGCTAAAAAATCTGACATTATTTTTCATAAATAAGTTTAAAAACTAAATTATTTTTAATGAGTAAGTTTATCTTAAACGGACAAAAATGATGCAACATCCATGAAGTTGTGATTGAATTCGTATTTTTCAGTCCTTGGGAGTGTTATAATATATAGAAAAATTCAGTGAAATTGAAATAGGCTCTTCTAAGCCTAGAATAATAATGAATGCTATATTTAACAATGGTTAAGAACATTCTAAACTGGTTGATCCCGTAAATAGTCGAAGGGTACAAATGAGAGAAGTGCATAATAAATTTATAGGTACAAATAATTTTCCTCCTGTTTTGTCTCCTCCGAACTAAATCATTATCCACACTTCCTCGTGACCACGAAAGCACTCTTTTCTTTATGCCTATGAAGATATGGTCGGTTGGTCACGGCTTACAGTTGAAAAGATTTTTTATCACTACCGAATCGGTGAAAATTGGTCACGAGACTTATAATTAAGCCGACTCGGAACAACAACCTACAGTTTCTCAATCTCAAAAAATGAAGTCACGAATGAATGTTTGGTTCAACAATTATGGTTGAACTAATTATCAATTTTTATCATAGATCATCCTAGTATAAACTATAGCATCTGTTTGGTTTCGGGATAAGGTGAGATGGGTTGGACTCATCCCTGTTTTTGGATAAGATGATCTCGTCTATCCTTTGACATAAAGGATAAGATGGTTCTATTTTTTAAGGGAGATAAAAAATGGGTTGGATTGGTCCACCAGTTTTTTAGACAAGGCCAACCCAGATCTTGGGAGAATATTCCTTGTCAGGGTCATCCCATATAATGTGTTTTCAAACCAAACAGTCTGAAAAATAGATTCGAACCAACACAACCTATCTCATCCCTTGAACCAAACACACAATTAGTAGCCGAGCAACATGGAGCTGCAGCCATATATCTCACCAATTAGAGCGGTCCTTCAACATAAAATTTATGGTCCATTACATTTCCAAATATTTGTCTACTGATACATAACACAAACACTAAATTATGCAACACATCATCAGCTAGCAAAAATAATTAAGTGATTACCAGCTAGAGTGACATCACAAAAGCAAGCTCAACGTTGCAGGGGAAATTGCGGCAATCTAATATTTTGCCATCCTTATGGATGTGGATGACAAAATTTTTGTCACTTCCTCTCATTGTAGCTGTGTGGGGGATCCCGGAAATCTTACAAAAGTGACAAAAAATTAAATATCCCGAAAAATTGAGATGGGGGAATCTTGTTGTAAAACTGCAGCGAAATACATGCGTACATATGTCATTACGGGTGGCACCGCTTCAGTTCTTTTTCTTTTGTAAAAAATCGAGAGCATTGTGTCACCTGTGGCAGTTGTAGATCGATGCTGGCAGTTGTAGATCGATGCGTCCTTCCGCTGCTTGTACTCATGGTTCTTTTGAACCCTAGCTTGCTTCTGCTTACAACTGAGCAAAGCGTACCTCATCCGAGATTTCTTTCTTCTTAATTTGAGCACACCAAATTAGTAGTACTGTTATGCGGACCATTCCCTGCGGTGTTTGCCAATAAATTAAAATTAGTGAACTCGAACAATACATGATGGTATACAGTGAAGAAATCACAACATTAAAAGCTGTTACATACCATCGAGCTGTATAAATTAATTTGAGAAACATACAATTAGCAATTAACTGGCAGCAACATAACAGCTTAATTTGCAAAAGAAGCGAACATGAGTGTATTATTTACTTGTCACTGCAAGCGATTGTGACGCAGAGCTTCCTGCATTATCGAGCTGAGCTACCAAGGTAATTACATTCAGATCAGAATTGTTGATAGAAATACTTAATGGTATACATGCATAACATATGCGCCAAGCCGAACCTAAACCTGGACAGATCGCTTTCAATCTGCAAAGCCAGAAGGAACAAGAAAAGGAATTGCGATGAAGAAGAGCTGTAGCCAATCGTTGTACTTACAAGACGGATCAGTGGAGGGTGATGTAGCGACGCAACCACTCGCGCGCAGCGGTAGGGAAGAGGCCACGTGCAATCTGGTATTTGCGCGATGGGTGCGGCGACAATGGCGAACCGCCTCTCGCTCGCAGCAGCACCAGGGGGGCTCCGACCTCACCTTCGTGCGTCGGCGATGCGACTGAGGATGACCGGGTTGCGGCAGGGCCACAGGGTATACGGTGAGGCGGCGAAGTGGAGGGGGGCTCTCGCCAGTGCAAGTGGAGGATGTGGGATCGGCTAAGTGTATTCAAGTGCTAGGAAGGACATAATTTCTTTGGGCATGATTTGGGAAAACCAGGCCCCGGCACCTGGCGGCGCGGCTCCGGGCGACGGGCGTCGCGCGGCAGTCCCCCGGCCCATGGTGGCGCGGCTAGCCACTCGGGCGAGCAGCACGCGACGCAGCGCGGCGGCGCGCGACCTTGGCCCCTGGCGGCGCCACGCCCCGGCCCTGGCGATCTAGGAGAGGAGAGGGGAATCGTGATCTGAGAAAGGGGTCCCTGAGAGAGGAGGGGAAACGTTAGGGTAGATATCTCGCGATCGGGATGATTTCATCCGTCGGATGATGAGTGAATGATGAGTGAATAAGAAAAATAAATATATTTTAATGTATTATATAATGGTATAGATATAAATATAGATTATATTTTAAACGGGTTACGTGGGCTCGTCTCAGGATGCAGCCCAGGCAGCTTGGGCGTCCTAGATCCGTCCCTGCGCATGCTGATGTATTCGGTGTACAAGAGACAAATATATCTGTATTGTATATTTGGTCAGAGATTCTCAATTCTGTAGCTCATGGTGGAGACAGAAATCTGGATATCATACCGATCTGCTGACATGAGCGACTCACTTTTAGATATCGTATGAGCTCACTTGGGCGACTCATTTTGAAGGTTTGGATGAGGTGAACTACAAGCTGCGGCTGTGTGACTGTGTGTCGAATGCTGTGCTGACAGATATTGTAGTATGAGTAGTGATAAATTATGTTGTTATTACATGCTTACTTAGCGTGACCATCTTGCTTAGCATTCCATTATTAATCCATGGTGTAAGCGATGCTGGTGAGCTCCTTCGCGTGCTTCTCCCACAGCGCCACGAACACCTCCACCCCTCCACCTTTCCTCAGGCTCGGCATCACCACCACCACCCCGTCCTCCGGCACCTTCGCCGGCAGGATCCCGTCGAGCCGCCCGCCGCGTCCCAAGTCCAGCCGGTGCAGCTCCAGGTGCAGCCAGCTGTCCGAGTCCACGTCCTGCGAAAGCACGCCGGGCTCGTCCACGTTCGCCGGCTCAAGCGGCTCCTCCATGTCGCGGCCGCCGTCGTGGTGCAGCGCGCCGAAGTCGATGAACGACTGGAAGTAGCGCCGATCGACAGCCCGGATCCCCGCGCGGACCAGCGACGCCGTGTCCGCGAGGGTGCCGGTGGCCAGCTCCCTCGCTGTCGCGCCGGAGCTCGCGTTGATGATGAGGTTGCCGAAGAACCCCTGGGCACAGCGTCCGTCCCGAGACGCCCGCGGCCGTCGACGGAGACGTTCACCGAAGTGCGCGCGCCGGCGTCGAGCCCACGCACCGCGGTGATCTTCTTCCAGACGTGCGCCGACACGGTCTCGAAGGTGGTGTACTTGCCCTGCGCGTGCCGCTTGAGCTCGGCGACGAACTCGCTCGGGTAATGCAGCAGCAGGTTGGCGACCTCGGAAGGGTCGATGCGGACGGCGCCGGCGGAGTCGCCTTGTCCTTGCCTGCTCGCGACGCCGTCGTGCGGCAAGAACTCCTTGCCGCGGTGCTGGAACTCGCACCGCGGCGGGCGGCGCGGCGAGAGCGCGCCGGGGCCGTACGGGACAGGGCGGTCAATCGCCGGCACGCCGTTCCGACGGACGGCGTCGGTCCACGCGTGAAAGAAGGTGCTCATGGAGAACCCATCGGCGGCCTGGTGGTGCGCAGACGAGGCGACCACGAGACCACCGCACGCAAAGCGGTTTATCTGTACCAGCAGCACATGCTGCGTCGGCGAGCCAGTATTGACCGGCGGGTGGAGGCGCGCGAGCTCCGGCGACGGCACGAGCGGGAGGTAATCAGACAGCGCAGAAGCCACCTCAGCCTCCACGACGAGTGCGCCGGCGCCACCTCTGCCCGTGACGAAGTACGGGCGACGACCACCGCGCTCGAGGCGCGCGGTCAGGAGTGGGAAGTGCGGGAGGGTGGCGGAGAGAGCGTCGAGGAGGGCGCTGGTGGTCGGGTTGGGCGGGGAGAAGGCGAAGAGGACGGTGACGTGGTAGGTCGGCGCGACGAGGTCGAAGACGGTGAGCGGCACCTCCTCCGACTCGCGTGGCGGCGGCGGCACGACCAAAGTCCTCTTCCCCTGCACGTCCATTGTATTGATAGATAGATAGATGCTTTGTGTGTGATGGATAGATGCTGGCTACGGTTGCATGTATATATACACTAGCTCAGCTGTTGGATGTTGCAATTAACAGTTCAAGTGTAAGTAGGTACACGTGTCAATATGTTGAGGCATGCAGTGATGCAGATGCTTGACTTGTTGGGCTGCCGATCTCCAAGGCATTCAACGGTGCATACGTACGTGCAGGTCTCCGTTGTACGGGGGACAAAAGTACCTACTACGAACCGGACGTATATACGTGCAGATAAGGCAGAGCCGAGGTCAACATTGTGTGGCACGCGCTGCGCTGCGCGCGGGAATGGATTAATTGCGCTTTGATTTGAAGGCTGAACTGATTGGGCTTCAGCAACATTGCCACGGTTATAGATGTGCAAACGGCCCCGAAGACTCGGCCCACGGCACGAAGATTTGGGTCGGCTTAGACATGACACAGCCCAACTATTATTGGGCCCGTGCTGGCCCGGCCAAACCTTTGGGTCGTGCTTGGGCTTTGTCCTCGACACGACGTGCTGGCCCGGCTAAACAATTAGGGAGGCAAAATAGACTTATTCTAGCCATATAAGGCATGACCCAAAGAGACGAGGTATAAAAAATAGACTTATTTCAGTCATATAAGACACGACATAAAAAAGATGAGGGACATAAAATAGACTTATTTCAAGGAGTAGCACAATGGGCTGGTCGTGCCTTCAGGCCGATACGGCACAACCCGAGTCTTATTGGGTCGTAGGTGTAGCCCGTGGACAAGCACGGCTGCACGGTGTGTCGGTCGGGCTGTGTCGGCCCAACTGATCTCGGGCTGTGCCTTGGTCGGACCCAAGCCAGGTTGTGTCTAGCGAGCCGTTTGCCCATTACCGTATTCTATCTCTTCGAGTTTTACTTGAAGAAGGGATTGAACTGTGTTATAAATACAAGGTTTTCTCATGTAGGGAGGACATCAAATCATAAGACATAGTCAACAACCACATTAAGAAGCAAGTCGGAGAAAGCCAGAGCCATATTTGCCGATTAGATTTCGTCGGGCCATTCTCGACGGATCCTAGTCGACTAGTTAGTTTAGCCATCTTACTCCCCCTTTGTAATCCATGTGATATTTTCTCTTATATCCATATAAATTGGAGTAGAGTTATTACTCATCTTAAGGGTCCGAACCTGTATAAATTATTATCCCGTACTTTCTTGTTACAGTCTCGCGTATACCTTACTCTAACAATCCCCATACCCTCCAAACACCGTCTTCGGGTATAGCCCGTTGACAATGATGTGCTAGGTAGGGGGCTTGCTGCAAAAGAATATCAACGAGATGACTTCAAGAGCCGGGATTTTCGACAAGGGCTTCTACAGTCGTCCTAGCCTGGGAGATCTAACCCAGCAGGCCTTCGCTTTGGTCCAAGTCGGATCCATCATCTTCCTACTGTTTGTTGCCATCCCGATAGCCCCATCTTCAATTTTTGTCGAAAACGTTGCTATGACGCGACAAACGAACTATCTTCCTACAGTGGCCACCTCTTCGGTTTACACCGAGAATGATGCGTCGACATCACAATCTATCGACATACTTCCTAGAACGACCAATCTTTCGGCTTCCGTCGAGAACTGAGTGTCGATAAGGAGGCCTGCCAACAAGTATTCCATTTGGTGTCCAATCACAAGTCTTTTGCACATCCCCTGAAAGATTATCGGGTTGTACAAGATGTGAAGGCTGAACTCGACGCTTGCAAGGATCGAGATATCCAGCCGCACGTCCCCGTTTAAAACGTGATGTCCTATTCATAAATCTAGGAACCACCCTCTTATAGAATGCCAGATCTTTCTCAAGATTACCAATTCCTAGGCCTCCCAATCTAGTGGAGGCCCCATGTCATCGTGTTGTCGATCCACTATTGTCAAAAATAATCTGGCAATGCATTTATCGACAACAACACTTCTGATGTATCCGATCAGATGGTTGGATACATCGGCTTGTACCTCCTTGAGCTATCTGTTCTTCATAGCTTAGACGATCTTGAATCATCAAGTTTGAACTCGCTTCGTGATGTCAACGTGATCGACGAAGCAGTCTGTAATTCGGATGGCGACGGTCGTGCTTGGGATAGCACTGAAGACAAAGAAATCCACTCCCGAAACAGGACTCCTGCCTCGGTTGATCCAATCCGGACGCCTACCGAGCACTTGACCAACGTCAACAATCTACTACGACAAGCTCCTTTTGACTCGATGACTCATCCTGATGCGGACGCTTGGTTGGAGTGCATGAAGTCAACCATTGCTAACCTCAATTTCGCCTTCAAGACCGCCGTGGCTCAAAGAGACCCCTCCTCGAACGACGAAGTTCCCGAGGGACGCAGACGCCCCCAACAGCCCAAATGTGGACAACGGAGTGCGTCGCTCCCCCGAGAATGTTCCACCATGGCGACAAGCTCAATGAACGCCTCCCCGTTACAACGCTTAAATGTTTCGCCGTATTATTAAGTATTCTCCTTTAGTTTTTTTCTCTATCTAGAAGTGGAATAGAATAATCTGGCAACCTTCGTGATCAATTGGCTGAAGGCAAGAGCGACAAAACCAACAGGATGTCGACCATCGACAACCCTGAGCTCGATGTGGCAGGGACCAATGTCGGGACGACAATTCCGACTTAGATCGAAATTGTCAAGACCGACAAAGCCGTTAGGACGAGATCGATCATGGTCAACGAGATCACTATGATAGCCGAGAACGAAGATATTCGCGATCCCTAGCTCCTAGGTGGGACCAAAGCCATGATTGCCGATCCGGAGATCACACTCCTGATTACGACAACCCCTCGTCACCGGCGCCATCATCCTATGGAGGCGGATCACACAGACCATGAGGTTAGCAACCACCTCTCCTACCCGGAGGCGGATGCTGGGCCTTCAAACCTTCCCTTTGAAAAGCCAGATGGCCTCCCAAATCTTTCCCCGCAGCAGTGGAGAAGTACGACGGCAGCACCGATCCTGAAGAGTTCCTGCATGTCTATTCCACATTCCTCTATGTGGCCGACATAGACGAAAATGCACTGGCAAATTACTTGCCAGCTGTTTTGAAAGGTTTTGCTCGGTCTGGTTGGTACACCTCCCTCCCTCATCAATCTCTTCCTGGGCGGATCTCTGGAAGCAATTCGTCGTCAATTTTCAAGGCACCTACAAGAGGCATGCGGTTGAGAACGACCTGCATGCCCTCCGACAGAAAGCTGACGAGCTGCTAAGGGATTTTGTCAGGCGATTCAACGAATGCCGGAATACAATCCCTGACATCACCAATGCTTATGTAATACATGCATTCAAGTCAGGCATCTGAGATTGGTAGACCATACAAAAGCTAGCAACAAGGCGGATCACTTCCGCTATGAAGCTGTTTGAGATCATAGATAGGTGTGCACACGTAAACGAAGCAGTCCGGAGGAAAGACAGGAAGGGAAAAGCAGTAGAGGAGAAGCAATCAGCCAAAAAAGACACGCCAGAATCAAGTCAAAAATCTGGCCAAGGTCACAAGAAGGGCGAAAAGACATAGACGGATGTCCTAGTCGCCGAACAAGGAACCATCGATCAGCGGCCACCTGCCCCTCAAGACGATGAGCCAGTTCAACAATGGTGCCCGGTACACAAGACAAGCACATACATGTTTGAGGAGTGCTTTCCAACGAGCCATGGCCAAGAAAATGGCCCTCGAGAAGGGAAAACGAGTTGGCGTGGTAGAGACGTACAGCGCCGGCTGGTCCGTGACGTACAGCGCGTACGCCATGGGGCGTCTCGCCGCCATATGGGGGGAGGACTGCTTGGAGTACAGGCCGGAGCGCTGGCTCGGCGAGGACGGCGCGTTCCAGCCGGCGAGCCCGTTCAGGTTCACGGTGTTCCACGCGAGGCCGAGGATGTGCCTCGGGAAGGAGATGGCGTACGTGCAGATGAAGTCCATAGTTGCTAACGTGCTCGAGGAGTTCGTGGTCGACGTCATGAAGGAGGAGATCGCCGGCGGCGGCGTGCCGGAGCACGTGCTCTCGATAACGCTGAAGATGAAGGGTGGACTACCTGTGAAGATTAGGAGAGGCTGAAGCTTACTAGAGAAGGCCACAAGGGTGTCTTGCCGCTGAATGACAATTAACAAGTAAAGCTTCAAGTTTTGCACTTTTCGTTCGAGCTTATGGGTTAGAATAACGTTTGTGATTTGGGTGTTTTGCCCATTTTCCATTTCCTACTGGACTACAGCGGCAGAAAAATGATTTGCCCTGGGTTGAATTGATGCCAGTTACTTTCATAAAAGGATGGCGTATCACTGTATCGTACAAATTTAACAAGTTTAAGTCAGCCATGTAAGACACAAATAGACCTGTTTAAGTAACTATTGACCAACTTTCAGGAGTTGTTCTTACTGCCAAATGAATGTACAGTACATTAGTGATGAACCAATGATACATTTGAGCAGATTTGTGCAGAATATACACAAAATACTGAGAGATGGGACTCCTATAGTGGATAGTGATGATGCAGCACCCAAAATGTCGGTCATGGCCATAAAAGGAAATGTTTGTCATGGCAATGTTCTGGATGAGCAAGACGGCAAGATCTCCAAAATTGTCATAACTATGTAAACGAGTGTTCCAGTGTTTGTACATGTAAATTACGTGTAAGCTATACAATGTCCTGCACTCCTACACCTAAAGCTAAAAGAAACTACTACCTGCATACTTTCTGAGTGATGGAGGATGTTGTGATCTGCAAGTCTGCAACCGTCACCTATACTGATTACTGAATGATAGAAGGGCAACAAAATTCCAAACCACGTATGATCAAGCTGCAGTTGCTACAAGTGTGCTGCGCTGAAGCGACTTTGCAGTCTGATTTACACTTGCGCATCCTGCCAAAATAATCTTTCTTGCAGTGTCACAACAGCATCAACTGTAGTTGAGTGGCCATTGGAGACACTAACCAAGGAAAAGTCATAGGGTTGAATAAATTCACCTGCAAAGCAACAAGAAGTTGTTTGTTTTTCAGTAAGAATATCATAAGCATTATTGCTGCCTGACAGGCACCTAGTACAGGCACGAAAACTCTGTACCCGTATTTATTCGAAGTTGCTTAGGTCTTACAATTATTGATGTGTTACTGAAACAGGGTATTTTTTTTAAAAAAAAATCAATCTGGACATAGGACTTCGGTTACAGGTTAATGATTACTGCAACCCTTAATGATTACTGCAAGATAAAAACATATATGGTTTCTATGATTTTACTTGCTAACAACCTTGAGAACAACAGAAAATTAATGCTGACACATCATCAAGATGGACAAGAAACAAATACTGTACCACATTTTCCTTTCACATGTAATTTCAAATGAATAATGCCGATAAATTGTGGACAAGAAGATAACTATGTTTACAGAAACAGTATCTACCTAATTAGCAGTATGAAAATCTTTTTCCTCTACCAAGTATACAATTTAAAGAACTAGTACATGGAATTTTAAGTTCCAACGTCCAGCATTACTATATTGAGTTGTCAGGAGAACTTCAAGCATTAAGAGATTCAGGCAGAGCCTAAAATCATATGTGACCATTCATAGCAAGATTAATACCTTTGAGTGGTGATCTCTGCTGGAAATTTGGTCATATAATACCACTTCTCCAGTTAGTTTGGTACTAAGAACATTCCCGCTCTTTCAACCTCCAGTTACTGAAGTTAAAAATCAAATAAGCTGTATAAACAACCTTCTTGTTGTGGCTTTGTACCTTACTCTCCTTTCTTTCTTAATGAATTTGCTGACTGCTTCTCCGGCCCGCAAAAAAATAAATGATCTCCTTCATTTATAAGAGCCAGGCAGACAGATATCAAGAATTAGCAAATTTCTGCTCCACCTGTTGCAAGGATTTACACTCTTCAAGATATTGCTGTAAAACCCTGGAGACTTCACAGCAAACTGACTCAGCAACATATTGGTCAAATAAAATTTTGTATCTAAAGATTATCTCGAACTCCTCTCGCAGAAATTCATTAGGAAGGATGGTCCTCCAATTCATTGATTTTCCAACAGAACAAAAGCCATAAAGAAGTGAAAGGAGGGTGATAGGATTGGGCACATAGCCCTTTTTAGCCATCCTATTTTTAAAATCCAACGCTTCCCCGAGCATATTATGTCTACACAGGCTGAAGATAATGGCATTGTATGCTGAATTCCTCGGATCCCCTATGTCAAAAACCAATTTCTTAAATACGACTAAAAGGGCACCCTTGTCATGCACCTCAGCAGTGTTACAGCAAATTGAGTTGATGACACAAGGGGTACAACTAGCGAGCCCATTGACTAGATAATGCAAGGTAACCTCATTAGGAGAACAACGGTTAAGCAACATGGTTTCAAAGTACAAACCAGCTCTGAGTACTTTATCCTTTTTAAACAGACTGCCAATTAGAATGGAATAAGTTATCACATTAGGAAATAGACCTTCAGCCTGCATATTTGCAAACAAGCCTTCTGCAGTGTCTGTATCACCTATTTTGAAGTATCCATTTATTAATGAAGAGTATGTGACAACATTTGGAGTGCCTTTCCGCTTGATCATATCACATAACCACCTTAGAGCTCCAGTAACATTACCTTGTTTAGCATAGCCACTAATAACTGTAGTATATGTAAACTCGTCTGGGATGCACCCAACCTTTCTCATGTTGCTCATGCATTGAATTGCCTCACTCATCATTCCAAACTGACAGTAACCTTTTATCATGGCATTGCAGCTAACAATGTCGGGGCAGACACCCTTTTGTTCCATGAATTCGAATATTTTCCTTGCATCACCAAGATTCTCATTCCTAATGAACCCATCAATTAATGTGGCGTAAACAAACTCATCAGGTTGGACTTTTTTCTCAAGCATCTCTTCAAGAATGTTCTTAGCTGCAGGAAGCATGTGTTTCTTGCACAAACCACTAATCAATACATTGTATATGTTAACATCCGGGAGCACCCGTCTTTCTGTCATCTTCTCACGGACAATCAAAGCCTCGCTGACCTTGCCAGCAACTACAAGACCATGAATTAGTGCTCCAAATGTGACAACATCAGGAGTATGCGCTCTGTCCATCATTTCCACTAGCAAATCTGATGCACCCATTAACTGTCCTCTCATGCAGAATCCATGAATCAATGGAGTGTAGCTAAATTGATTTGGGTTCAACCCCCTCCTGATGGCCTCCCTCAAAAAAAGCTCAGCCAGTTGAACATGCCCTTCGTGGCAAAGCCCAGTTATCAAAGTATTAAATGTGATGATATCTGGGTCACATCCTCTTGCAAACGTCTGCTTCAAAATCGTCATTGCATGTCTTGCAGACCAGCATTTGCATAAAGCATCTATGATGCTGTTATAAATCTGGACATTGGGGGTCAATCCCCTTTTCCTCATCTCCGAAAATAAACTCCAAATCTTCTCTAGATCACCCTTCTTCCCGAGCCAATTAATAAGAGATCCATATGTCACAACGGTTGGCAAGAGTCTCTTTGTCTCCATTTCTCCTAAGAGCAACAATCCTCTACCCATGTCCCCGCGTCGGCAATTTCCATCAATCAAGACATTATAGAACACAACATGTGGAATGCACCCAGCTCCCCACCTTGCTTCAATCAATTTCAACCCCTCTTCCACTCTCCCTTCTACACACAGCCCACGAACAAGCACACAAGTACTGTAGTTATTCGCACCATTCTCCTCGCCAAGCATTTCATCATACAGCTTACGGGCGTCGTCCCAGCGCCGCTGCTCCACTAGGAGCTTGAGCAGGCGGTTGCAATGGGTCACCTCCGGGAGCGAGCCGTACTGCTCCCTGACGCGCTCGCACATCTCGGTGGCCTTCCCGAGCATGCCAGCGTCGGCGTAGGCGGCAACGAGCGCGCCAAGGCCGGCGCGCGTGGGCGCGGCGCTCGCGAGAGACATGGACTGGAGAGTGTCGTCCACGGCGTCGAAGCGGCGGGAGCGAGCGAGGTGGCGGAGCAGGGCGGAGTGGGCGAGAGGGGTAGGGCCGCGGAGGGCGTCATGGTGGTCGGGGCACTGGGACCAGGAGAGGAGCGCGAGGGCGAGGTCGGGATCGGGCAGGGAGGAGACGGCGGCGGCGAGGTGGACGTCGGAGAGCGGTGAAGGGAGCACCGCCGCGAGGGACCGAGCCCAGGTGGGGTTGGTGGAGCGGGTGGCTAGGACGCCGGCGAGCGAGGCGGCGACGACGGGGAGATTAGTGGGTTTGGGGCTGTGGTTGGGGTGACGGCGGCGATGCGGGAGCGGGGTGATGCGGGGCAGGAGCCTGGACATGAAACGCAGACGACGCGGCGGCGACGGCGGCGGCGTGAGGAGGAAGCGCACAGGCGAGAGGAAAGGTAATGTAGCGCATTTGTGGCCCATATATATTTGGGCCGGAACGCAAATGTGACCAGAATGCGGGCATTTGGCCCGTACACCTTTGGGCCGAAAGGGGATTGTAGCGTATGTGCAGCCCATACTAGTTTGGGCTTAAAACGGGATTGTGTCGCACGTGCGGCCTATATTTTCTGGGCTGGGTTGTGGTGATGCGACCAGCCTACTTAATAAAGGAGTTTTGGGGGTTTCTAATTTTTTATTAAAAGATTTGCAAAAAAAATTTGTTTTTGAAATTTTGCAAGTAGTCGTCCGTCGCCCTTTGGGAGGACGTTTTTAAAAAATCGCCTTTCTAGAAGGCGATTCTAATAACGTGGCAGACGGTCGTTGGCCGCTGTCTGTACGCGCGTCAATTTGTATTTTGTCCCCTTATCGCCCTCGCACAGAGCGATTTTTTCTGTTCATATAGGGGGCCGCCTGCAAAAGGACGTGGCCGAAGCAACAAATTTATAGGCGGCCCCCTTGTCGTCCTCGAGAAGGGCGGTTTTTTACTGCTCCTCTAGGGGCCACCTACAAATTTTTGCCTCGCCTCTTTTTGCGGGCGGCCCCTAGGACAGAAAACCGCCTTTTCTGAGGGCGACAAGGGGCCTTAGTGCAAAATGACACTTCATGACAGACGACGACCCAACGGCCATCTGCCACGTCACTAAAATCGTTTTTTGGAAGGGTGATTTTTAAAAAACGTTCTTCCAGAGAACGGCGGACGACTAATTTTCAAATTTCAAAAAAAATATTTTTGCAAATCTTTTAATTAAAAAAATAAAAAACCCAAAAATTCCTTAATAAAGAGGGCGAGGGAGATGTGGCTCATCTAAGATCTTCTGTGTTCCACTTCTTCGTTGACATGGTGACGCGTCTCCATTGGCCGTAAGTGCAACCGAAAGCAAAAGTGAGATGTCCAGCGGTTAATTTCAATCTAGCCACTGCAATTTTGGATACGTGAGTCATGTGATGCGACTCATTAACATGAAAATTTATGATTATCAACTTGAAAGTCTAAGGAGAGAAAGATAAACAGATTCATGTCCGAATTCAAGAAATGTGCCAAGAACAGTACATCAGCAGCTTATTTGACTGGTCGGGTGAGAGCATTACGCAGAGGTCCCGTCGCTGCCAAATGCATCCTGCAGAAAGCCGTCTTCTTTGAGATGGGCGACGTCTCCAAACCTCTCGAGGATCCAATGGCCGTTTGTGCCGGAAATGTGGAAGACGCAGATCGAAGTGTTGGGGATTCTCTTGCGAACTGAACTAGTTGGATCGGCGTGTCTGCAGAGTTCCTCAATGCTCGCGCCATGGGAGACAACAATCACCCGCTCCCCTGCCAATGCAGCATACATGTAAACTTCAGGACCAGTTTCTTGAGTAACCGCTTGAATAACTTGCAACCATAAGAGTGTGCAGGTGTATTCTGAATTTTTTTCTTTGCACTGCTAGTTTTCATTTTTCACTTGGAGTAGATTTCAAGTAGCTAACTCATTGACAAATTTCACTGTGGTGTCAACCATACAAAAACCTCAAGAGTGAGAATTATATTACTGCCTACCCTTGTGCTTCGCAGCTATTGTGTTCAAGTACGAAACACAGCGCACAGATAGTTGATCAAGGCTCTCCCCACCACCCTGTGAAAACAGAAAATTTGTTCAAATCATAGCTATTATTTTAGGCCAATCAAGACTTAAAGAAGTTGCTGAGAAAAAGATGAAAGTTACAGAGATTTCTTGGCTTCTGTCATCAGATGAGAAAGCCTTGTAAGCATCAGGCTTGCTTCTGACAGCGTCATCAAACTTCAAACCATGGAGATCTCCCATGTGCCTCTCTCTCAGTGCTGAATTCAACACTAACTGAAGCAAATGAAATGAGAAATATAACAAGTTTACCACTACATATGGCAGCTTAGAATGTATGTACATTATATGTACGTACATTGGATACATTGCAAGCTGTAGCTATAGTTTGTGCAGTCTCGGCAGCACGCCTCAAATCAGAGGAGTACACAGCAGCTGGCTTAGCTTCTTTAGCCAACCGACGAGCAACCTTAGCACCGATTCCAAGTTCAGATTTTTCGATAATGGAAGTCCAAGTTCAGACAAAACCCCAAATTACAATCCTGTTTCACTATTTGAAATGTATTAAGCTCACCATAACAGCTTGCTGTCTGCCAGCCTCATTTAGCTCTATATCCATTTGTCCCTGTTAAAATTGTTCTGATGATCTGTCAACTCGAGAAATATTGATGGAATGACGACGAGATGACTGAAGAGCTAGGCCATCAACCAAGAAATATTGAACAGGACAAGTTGGTGACAGGAACAAAGGGAAGACAAGACCACGGACCTGAATGATGCGTAAGGCGTTCCCTTGTGTCTCCCCATGGCGCACCACCACAACCTCGGCGAAGTCCTCACCGTGCGACGACGCAGGAGGAGGAATCGTATGCATAGCATGGAGGCTGGTACTGGCACTGCCAGCCTGCTACAGAGAGGGGAATATATGTATCTGAAGGAGGCTGGAACTAGTTGAGTTTGCAGGTAATTTGCAGCTTCCCGGAAACCACACCATGTGATGCTTTTCTGATGCCACTTGGTCTTACATTCTTCTATTCTTTGCACTCGTGTTAACCATAATCGTTGTCCTTTTTTCCTTGGCACAATTTGACTGCCAATCTGGGTCTGACTTTGTTGATTTGCATCCATCAACTTTGATGATGGCCATTAGCCACCAGCTTAGGACAATGCACTTTACCCTTTACTGGTGCGCTCTATGTCCCTACCCTTTCCATAAACCATAAAGCACTAACTTCTCTTATAAAAAAAATAAAGAAGAAGATTTACATGTTCAACTTTAGGGCATGAAAAAACGAGATTGCTGAATGACTCACATTGGAACTTTGGAAGCTACCTATAGATGGTGAATCGTTTCTACTGTACGTAGTAAGGTTGCTCTGCCTGTACTGTAAGTATTGTGTATGAACTCTTCACGTTTTGGTCAAGCCAAACAATTTATAATGTGGAACTAAATTATGATCAGCAATGACTAAATTAAGCTTGAGCGGCACAAGCTAGAGAAATTTCAAGGAAAGCAATTCAAAATGCTCAAATATTAAATCCAAACCTTCAGATTTCGAGGAAAGCCACCACTCACCGCCGTCGCCGTCGCGGCGCCCCGCAAGAGGTGGGGGCACGAGCTCAGCCGCCCAACGACTTCCCCTCCACTCCACCTCCCACGATTCCCCATGCCCAATCACAACCCACCGGAGCAGCAGCTGCTCGCCTGAGCTGAGCTCCCGATCCAATCCGCCATGCCGGCCGCCGAGAGCTGCCACTCCTGCAGCCTCTCGTGGCTCGTCAAGTCCTGCATCCCCGCCGACCCCGCCCGCCACATCGCCGTCCCGGTCCCGGTCCCGGTCCCCGTCCCCATTCTTTGCCCCACCGCGCAACCGCCGCCTCCCTCGTCGCCGGTCCCAATCTCCGCCCTCCCCGACGACCTCCTCCTCGAGTGCCTCGCCCGCGTCCCGCGCGCCTCCCTCCATCCGCTCCCCGCCGTCTGCCCCCGCTTCGCCACGCTCCTCGCCTCCGACGCTTTCCTCCACCTCCGCCGCGCCCACGCCCAGCTCCGCCCCTCCCTCCTCGTCCTCTCCGTCTCCGACAACGGTTGCATCGCGCAAGCGCTGCTCCGGTTTGACGCCTCCGTGCCCGTGCTCGAGGTCGCCGCGCTGCCGTTGCCCCCGACCCTGCGGCATTGCGGCGGTTCCGTGTTCGCGCACGCCCGTGCGGTTGTGCTCGGCCGCGATGTCTTTCTCATCGGCCGCGGAGCCACACTGCGCGTCGACGCGCTCACCGGCGCCGCCCGCGCGTGCGCGCCCACGCTCTTCCCGCGGAATAAGTTCGCCGCGGCCGCCGTGGGCGACCGGATCTACGTCGCCGGCGGGTCCGCGCGCACCGCGGCAGTCGAGGAGTACGACCCGGAGGCCGACGCGTGGCGCGTGGTAGGCGAGGCGCCGCGGCAGAGATACGGCTGCGCCGGCGCGAGTGCGGGACGCGTGTTCTGCGTCGCCGGAGGCGTGGCGGTGTCCGACGAGGTCCCGAGGGCGCTCGGGGCGCACGTGTGCGCTGGGTCGGTGGACGCGCTGCACGTCGCGTCCGGCGCGTGGGCGCGGCCGCGTGCGCTCCCCGGCGCCGGCTGCATCGTGGGGGCGTGCGGCGTCGGGGACCACCTGTACGTGGTGGCGAGCCACGCGTTGGAGCTCTCCTTCTGGAGGTGGTGCGGCGGCACCGTCCGTGGCGGTGACGGCAGAGGCTGGAGCGGATGGGTGGCGCTCGAGGCGCCGCCCATGCCGAGGGGATCGGTGGGGATCGGCATGGCGGTGCGCGTGGCGATGGCCCGCCTAGGAAGCAATAGGGTGGCGGCCGTGGTGAGCGCCTCGGCCGTCAGAGGACACAACGCCGGCGGCGGCGCGTTGGAAGGGATGGTGCTGGTGTATGACGTCGCCGGCGGCAAGTGGAGCCGCGCGCCAGACCTGCCGCCCGGGTTCCGGCGCGCCGCGTGCGCCGGCGTCGAGTGCTGAGGAATGTAGGTCGATGTGGTCCCAGTTCAGTGAGATTATTCTGCTGTTTGGTGTGTGGACAGGTTGATGCTATGTCAAGTAACATGGCGCCATCGTGGGATTGTTTGTTGAACAACAACTTGATTGGATGTCACAAAAATTCTCCGGTTGTTATTTAGCATTGCCATTTTCGCAGTTGGATTTGATTCGAGTACAATTATTGCTTAGCAAATTATCAGAAGCAAAATAGTATACGAGTGATTGTTAGATTGATAGCGATTG
The DNA here is from genome assembly GCA_019925245.2 of Oryza australiensis. Classification (NCBI taxonomy): domain Eukaryota; kingdom Viridiplantae; phylum Streptophyta; class Magnoliopsida; order Poales; family Poaceae; genus Oryza; species Oryza australiensis. The sequence continues at coordinate 272,025 of JAIFGZ020000536.1, forward strand.
TGATCCGCCAATCCGTTTTCTGAAGCATTTTTCTAGAGGAAATCAGCACGCGGGGCTGTGGGGACTGTTGACTGTGGTCATGGAACTGAATGGATCTCGACATGTTATGGAGTGTTTAGCAGGTTAGAGCATCTCCAACAAAATCTCAAAAAATGGTTCCAAAAAAAAGCATATAAAGAATTCTCAAAATATTTAGAGCATGATAACAAGATTGTACACAGCAGATTCTCTAAAAACATCCCTATTTAATAACTAACTGAGTCATTGGAAAATCACAAGGAAAACGGCTGTTTTGCACTCGCACCATCTCTGCTTCAATCCAAAATTCTGTCAGTGTCTACACCTCAAAACAAGCACAAGCTACTATACCATATATCCAAAACCAACAAATAGCAATGTGGCGAAATGGTCTCGCACGATTCCGAGATACCAAAATAATGTGCAAGTTGCATGTACAATTTGGATTAACCAACCGATGAACTGAATCATTTATAGTGTACTGTGCATGAACTGAAGAATTTCAAGTTACAGCGAGTTTGGATGGAATCTCTGAACATTTTCAAGTGAAGAATTGATTCAAGTAAATATTCTTCTGCACATATACCAGCCCTCCTGCAAATGCAAAAAAAACAATGATACATTAACTAATTATGTCAAAAAACGATAGCACAATTTAGTTGTCACCCGCTCACTTGCTTTGATATATACTCCAACAGCAAATGCAACAATGCCTTGTTGACAAGAGTCGATGAAATGAGGACTGGTTGATGATAATGAAGTACTCTGAATTAAATCATGTGCTTAAGAGCGGGAGAACCAGCATCACCATATTAAACTCCAGAGCATAATCGGGCAACCAGCTTCACCATATGCAAGGCAACTAGCTTCTACAGGATCCATCAATCCAAAACGACCACATGTTCAAGCGATCTACTCCTAGCTCATCAGTCAAGATGCAAGACACTATCAACATGTTAAAGTTCTACTCCTTGTGCTAGGAAAAGAACCAAACTTTCGAAATTCAATATAGTACACAAAGAGCTCGAAACTTCAGCTCCAAAGTTTGTGAAAAACAAACAAATCATTCAAGTATGGCCCTAATATAACTATACCAAGCAATACCAAGTATTTCTACTAGACTCAGAAGACAAGCAACTTTTCCTCTTTTTTCCCTTTTGCCCATATACTACTGCAGCTGCCTATGGTTTGTATAATTGACAGATCGAAGAAAGGAAAAAATGCTGATGCATGAATTGAGTATGTGCTAAGCATCCATGAGGCGTGGCTCACAAAATGACGTTTTCCCTATTTTGAGATGAAGGTATTTTGTTTCGGGACTACGATATTGTTCTACGGTACTTTGATGGAAGATTAAGTAAACTTTAACAAAGCTGCTGATTTTGGCAAACATGGTTAATTAAATGGAGCATTAACAAAACGTCTGTCTATAGCTAACACCACATTTCTGAAATGCAAATGTAGTGATCCATTGTTTCGTATCTATACAATATCCCCTACCATTCCGGTAATGGAAGAAAAACAACGAGAAGAACTAGAGGAGAGGAAAATCTAGAAGAGCTTCTTCCGGATCTACAAGAGAAGCTAGGGTTAACGCAAACAAATTCCGGACAAAAGTACTCCGATGGGACGCGGCGGCCCTGTTGCTCCTTCGCCTTGTGCTCGCCGGTCGCCGCACTCCTCTCCTGCCCGCCTCCCTCCGCGTCCGCACTAACCCTTCTCCTCTACGACGCGTGGAAGCAAAAGATGAAAGTTGTGCGCGCGAAAGAAATATCAGAAACGAGGCGCGCCGATGTTTTTGGGAACCGGGCACACTTCTCATCTAGAGAACGAGAGAACGGATTTAGAGAATTTTTATTTTTTGAGATTCATCTAGAAACTCTGTTGAAGACAATTTTTTAAAAAAATTCTCAAAAACAACTTTAGAGATCAATTTAGAAAGATTGTTGGAGATGCTCTTACAAATCCTAAATATGAAGTTGAGCTGGAACACTACCAAACGCTCTATAGCTCTAAACAGATTTAGATGGAGCATTCTAATAAATAAAATAGCAAGATGAATTATCTTTTATCATCTAAACTTTAGCTTCACTGAAGCTTGAGAGTTATACCAGACATCTCTTATTATTGTCTACCTCTCCGTGGCTTGGTGTGATTCCAAGCGCAACAACCTACTGCCCACTAGTGCCCCGCGAGTACTTGTGTTTACATTCATTTGCGATTGAATGTGGTCCTCTTTCAATACCTTTGTGTGCTTCTGCATGAATCATGCTGATCGTTGGCTTGCTTGCTCTCTCATGTGATTGCACGGTAAGCAAGAACAAATCGACTGTTTAGCGTTTACTGCTGTAGTGTTACACCGTAATTCTGAAATTCGTATGATCTGTCGACTTCCTTCCTAGTCCATCTTCAATCCTTCACTCACACTGCTAGTCTGCTACGGGGAGTAACGGGACGTACGCACTCTGGCCATTGAAATTCAGAATCAATTCAGATCAGCTTCTTCTAACCCCCCTTGTGCGCGTCCTCCATTTACTACCAGCTCCGCCTTAAATTTTGTCACGCCATTTCTACTCATACGCCGCTCGCATCGCAGCTCGCTCGTGCGCACTGTCCAGCTGCAAGCCCCACTTCCCTGCAGCTGCAGCTGCAGTCTCCATCGATCTCTCACATTTGATTTGCTCACGCTGAAATGCACGCGCAACTGCTGCTACGAATGCACGCGTCCATCCCCTTCGCGCCCGCATCTTCGCCCGCCGCCGTCTCCTTCGCGCCCGGCGCAGTGGACGTCGGCGGCGCTGTGTGCCTCGGCTACGGCATCGCCATTGCCGTCGGCGTCCTCGTCTTCATCTCCACCGTCATGCTCGCCTCCTACATCTGCGTCCGCGCCAAGGCCGGCGCAGCCTCCGTGCTCCTCGTCAACGACGACGACGTCCGGGCCCCGTCCGCCGTCGTGGTGCTAGGCCTCGACGGCCCCGCCATCGCCGCGCTCTACCCCAAGTTCCTGCACGACGACGATGGCACCACGTGCGCCCCGGGGGCGCCGTGCGCCATTTGCCTCGGGGAGTTCGCGGCCGGCGACGCGCTCCGGCGCGGGCCCGGGTGCGGGCACCGGTTCCACGCGGAGTGCGCGGAGCGGTGGCTGCGGGTGAGTGCCACCTGCCCGGTGTGCCGCGACTCGCCGCTGCCGTCGCCGATGGCCACGCCGCTCACGGAGGCCGTGCCCCTCGCCGCGCACGCGCGGTGACATGCACGCAGCTTCACATGACACATGTTACTGTGCTCCGTAGACAATTTTTTGCTCTCACCAATTTTCTTTGCTTCATTCGAAGCGTGATTGATGTACTCCATACATTTCAATACACTCACTCGCATAGTACTCAAGATAGTTCTAATCTGACACTGGAAGCTTTGGGAAATGGATTAGAGTTTAATTAGTTATAGATGGAATATTATATTTTCCTAGCACAGATCATCAGGACGGTGTCTGCGGAACAAGCAGGCTAGCGTGGAGTTTTCATCAGGCAACGTACAATACGCTGCATATACGTGTGGAGAAATCCTAATTAGTGTGTGTGCACGTTAACCCTCGCTGCGACGCATGTGGAGTTCGGTAACTCAGCACGGTCACGGCGAGGCAGGCAGCGACACTGCAAAATTTCTGTCAAATTAATTACCACAACGGGCTCGATTGATTCATGGGCCTATGCCTGGGCCTGGCCCAGATATTAGATGTATTACTGTGCTGAGACAACCTATTTTTTTATAAAAAATGGATAAATATGAATATAGTATAACTATGATGTAATTGTATTATAACTTGTAATTACTTTTAAAATCCCTCGGTTATATGTTGTTTTCACGAAACATAGGTCATGAGAACGAATCCTCTCACATGCGCGCATCGTTGTGATTTAGCGAATCTCCTCACATGTATGCACACTAAACAAATCTAACGGTATAAATTACATTATAAAGCTATCTATCAGTTATCTATCAGTTATATTATAGTTACAATAATTACATTATGATTATACTACGATTATATATATCAAATTTTTTAAAAAAATTATCGATAAATATATAACAAAACCGTACTGTCCTAGCTGACAACAGCGGCCAGTCTGATTGGTGGAGAAACGAAACGGAGTACAATGGCGTGTTTATAAAGTGATTGATGTATATTTTGCTTTTCTAGAAGACACACAAAGATAAAAGGAGAGGAGAGCAAGTATATTTGACTAGTGGTGAAACAACTTGTATTATGAATCCTTAACTACAAGAGGACTAAGTTTCACATGCGTTGCACGCGTCTCTGCTCTACTGATTATTTTTAGAGAGAGATCTCCTCTACCGATTCGACAGATAACATAAAAGATATATATATGTCTTGTATAACTTATCACTAATCCGGTATTTTTCAAAGCCACTGATCTCATAAAATTTTGGAGTTTACTTCCGCACGCCAGCTCGCCACTTCAGAGTTGACCTTAAGCACCTAATTAATAAAACTAATTAGCCGGATAAGGCCTAAGCATTTCCATTAAAGTATGTCAGAAAAATCATTCTTTGATTCTATCTCGTTATTTAATTCACTTTGTCATCACGTTATCCGATCATTAATTCTGTTCCTGTCCCAACACCCAACGGCCAACGATATAGCTCAGTGGGCTTAAAATAGCTGAGCTCTTCACCTTGGTGTCACCAGCAGCAACCACAACTGAAATAGTGAGATCGCCTCCACAACCATGTTGCCGGAGATGGATCCTAGCAAGACCCTAGTCGAGGAGGTCACCGGCTGGCTCCGCCTCTACTCCGACGGCACAGTCGAGCGGCTGACACCGCCGGGTGCCGAGCCCTTCACCGCCATCGTCCAGCCCTACACCGAGCCACGCAACGGCGTCACCGTGCACGACATTACCACGGCCAGGGGTGTAGACGTCCGCCTCTACCTCCCGGCCGAGCCGGCAGCCGCGCACCGGCGACGGCGGCGTCCTCTCCTCCTTCACTTCCATGGTGGCGGATTCTGTCTCTCCCGTCCATCGTGGGCGCTCTACCACAACTTCTACGCCCCTCTTGTTGCGAAGCTCGATGTCACCGGCATCGTCTCCGTCTTCCTCCCCCTTGCGCCCGAGCACCGCCTACCTGCCGCCATTGACGCTGGTCATGCCGCACTTCTCTGGCTGCGGGACGTCGCTTGCGGCGAGGACGGAAACAACGACGGCGCCCACCTTGATCCGGCGGTGGAACGTCTACGTGATGAGGTCGACTTCTCGCGCGTGTTCCTCATCGGCGACAGCTCCGGCGGCAACCTAGTGCACCTCGTCGCAGCAAGCGCGGCGAAGGACGGCGCGGGGGCTCTCCACCCGGTGAGGCTCGCCGGCGGGGTACTTCTCAATCCAGGCTTCGCACGGGAGGAGAAGAGCCGGTCGGAGCTCGAGAACCCGCCGAGCTTGTTCCTGACGGAGGAGATGGTGGACAAGCTCCTGGCGCTCGGGGTGCCGTTGGGAATGAACAAGGACAGTCCGTACACGTCGCCGTTGATGGCGGCCGAGGGCGTGGCGCGCTTGCATATGCCGCCGATGTTGCTGATGGTGGCGGAGAAGGACTTGCTCCATGATCCACAGGTGGAGTACGGCGAGGCCATGACGCGCGTTGGGAAGAAGGTGGAGACGGTGGTGAGCCGGGGCGCGGTGGCGCACGTCTTCTACCTCAACTTCTTCGCGGTGGAGTCCGACCCCGTCACGGCGGAGCGGACAAGGGAGCTCATCGACACCATCAAAACATATATCGACAGGCACTGATCATATCATCCCTGTTACTAATTTGCATGGAATCATCATGTACTGCATGCATGTCCTTTTGATAATTCGTATACGTGCAGGTGCAGCTATCATTTAGCTATGCACTGGTCCCTAAATGTATATGTTTGTGTTCATTTTCTTCCTGTTTGTTAATTATGCTTATTAGTTTGGTCGGTTTAATTTAATCCATTTCCCATGTATATGCATGACATATTGTCATTTACATGTGCCTTGTGTAGTAATTCACAGATTCCACCTTGAGAATATTATTGCTCAACGATAGAGATTTCCTTTTAAAATAAATCATTGCGCAATTCAGCTCCATGAGTGAATGGTTTTTCAAACACTTTTACCAAGAAGAAATGGAAAACCAATAAGAATGCGGTTTAAATCCAAATGTGATAATTAACATACTATTATCACTAACACACAAAAAACGTATTTTTGCATAGACTATGACTGTTTCAAACCCTTCCTCACCCTTTGTGTAATTGCGTGTGTTAGTGCGCCGTCATCATCTACTGTTTCGGCCTAGAACATTAGTTATTATATGTTTACATGGAATGATCGAAATTCGTCGGAATCTAGCTAATAATACAGAAAAACTATGAGATCCTATATTGTTTGTTAGTTTCTTGAATTTTTGAACATTGAGATCGTTTTTGAATGACTTTCATTACTTTAAGAGTCGAATATGTTGCCAGAGATAATCCTAACGCTATCAGTGACTCCCTTCCCTACCTTACAAGTAGCCATAACCTTGTCGTCTTCCCGTAGCCTCTCACAAAGTCCAACCTTAGCTAACTTTTTCTCTTGTGGGAAAGTTATTTAGGTTGAGTTCTTCTACACTACACCTTCAAACGACAAATAGCATGATTCCTAAATTGTTAAAAGATATATTTTATAAAAAAATATATGAAATTTTTTTTAAAATATTGAACAGATTCATTTTAAAATTTATAACAGTTAATATTTAATTAATCATACGTTAATAAGTAGCTTCATTTTACGTATCACCAATATACTCAATTAAAATAGAGGTTTGAACGGGGCCTATCCTAAAGAGGATATGACCTATTATTTTTACATGTCTATCGAATAGTCTTAAATTATTTTTAAAAATATGATAAGATAATATGATATGTGATACATTAATTTATAAACATAAAAGTTTTAAATTCAATATGTAAAGTTATAAAAAAACAAATATAAACAAAGGGATATCCTACAATATGTATGAAAACTCTCTCTTTCTCTGCCATCCCGAACATCACTCGAGTGACAGCTAATATACCTCACTGAAAAATGAAAATATGTGGCACGCCGATGTGCTTTCGCTGCTTGATCAGTCATCGGTTTGCGGGAAAGAACTCTTGTGATATTTGAAGGGCCGTTTGATTTATCCAACGGCTATTGTTAGTCAACTGCATGGGATTTAGAGAATCGCAGTTGATTGACTTTGGCGAATACGGAACTGAAACAAAGAAACAAATTAAGTTGAGCAGCTTGTAGACAGAGATGTTCCAACCGCACATTATGTTAAATATGATCTGAATTCAAATTAGTTTTTTATTAGGACCTCATGTATTTGCCTATTATATATTTTTTATATCCTATATATACTTTTGTAAGCCGTAAAAAAGGGACACGTGTTTTTATTGTTATTTTCGTATATTTATGATCAACTTCTCAATAATGATCATTGCCAGTTGGTGTCCATGGTTTTCCCGCAAGGGTTTTTCATATGTATTTACGTAACAAGTGGTATCAAAGGATTGAAGATTTATCCATACCACGTTATCGTTCGTCGTCCCGCAATCCCGACCACCGGCGTGTTTTTCGGTCAAAGAAATCGATCTGATCGGTGGTGGCGACGGCTCGCATCATCTCATCGATTTCGTCAGCACCGTTCCAAAGCGGAGTCATTGTCATCGACTCTGAGTTGGTGTTTGTTTACACGCAGGAGGATTAAAGGCAGCAGGATACGTCATCGTCCATGCACAAGTCTCAAGGAGGAGCAGTAGGTATAGATTATAAAAGTCAAGCAACAACACATGTAGACCAAGTAAGAAAATATCAGCTGATGCCCTCAGCTCATAAACTTTGAAAGAAGTTTATGATTCTTTGCATGCCAAAAAAAATGAAGAAGATGGTAGCCTCTGAAGGTTTAAATTCACAAGCAGAAGGCTTAGTTGTTCGGGGCAGACAACAAGAAAAAAAACATAAAGAACCAATTAAGAGATAGAAGTTCAAGTAGCTACCGTAGAAAATAAAAATCCAAAGATAAATATAAGTCATGCAAATATTACAAGAGAGATTAACATGATATCTCTCAATGTTGAAAACTACAGAATAAAGATAAGAGAACCGGAAATTATAAATAAAAAACAATAAAGAAGAAGAAGGTAAAGCCACAGTTGCTACTGATGATAAGTCTGGTGCAAAATTGTTTGTTGCTTATGTTGGATCTACACAAATTAGTGACCAGTAAATTCTTGATACTGTTTGGACCAATCACATGTGCCCGAATAGGGATTGGTTTGCCACCTACGAAGCTGTGCAATGTGATATAGTTTTGATGGGTGATAATACGCCATTCAAGGTTGCAGGTATTGGAACAATTCATATAAAAATGTTTGATGGTTGTATCAGAACATTGTCATATGTGCGGCATATTTCAAATTTGAAGAAAAACTTCATTTCTTTATGTACTCTTGATCGCAAGGGTACAAATATTTCAGTAGGGATGGAATTTTGAAGGTAACTGTGGACCCCCGTTTTTGGGACGAGAATCTTTCGTGTTCTTAGTACCATTTCCTGGATCGAGTAGTTGGTACCCACGAATACAGTACTGGATAATCAGGTGCACATGCACGAATAGTCTTACATCAACATTATTACATCAATAGGCCCGAAGGCAATGTTCAACACACAGGACGTCATGGTCTGAATACAACACAAAAGCAGAAATTAGATACGGCAGCGGAATAGAGGCAGCGGTATGTCATTTGCCACAGGCAACGACCGGAGCTAAGACCTAGTAAGCGCCATCATCACCCTCCTGGTAGTAAGCGTAAGGATCCTCCGGCTCTTCATTTCCATCAGCTGAAGGTTTGTGCGTATAGCAAGGGTGAGTACCAACCGTACTCAACAAGCCAACACGGAATTGATGCATATGATAGGGTTATTCAAGGAATGGCTGGAGTTCTTTTGCATAAAGCCAATTTTCACAATCCTTTTCACAAGCCTATAAACTAGCCAAATCAAGTTTTAGTTCCATAGTTCATTAATCCGGCGATGGTTCTGTCTATCATCCATCGTGATTCCAAGGATGGCTTCCTGTGGACCCCCGATTTTGAGTCGGGAATCTTTCGTGTTCATAGTACCATTTCCCTGGATCAAGTAGTTGGTACCCACGAATGCAGTTCTGGATAATCGAGTGCGCATGCACGAATAGTCTTACAATACCATTATTACATAAATAGGCCCGAAGGCATTGTTCATCCCACAGGACCTTATGGTCCAAATACAATGTAAAAACAGAGTTTAGATAAGGCAAGCGAAAGAGGCGGCGGCTTGTCCATTGCCACAGCAACGGCCGGAGCTAAAGTCTAATAGGCGCCGTCGGTTCCTCCTCCTGGTGGTAAGCATATGGATCTTCGGCTCTTCAACTCCATCAGTGGAGGTTTGTGCGTATAGCAAGGGTGAGTACCAACCGTACTCGGCAAGTCAACACTGCATTGATGCATATGACAGGTTATTCAAAGAACATGGCTAGGGTTATCTTTGCGTAAAGCCGTTTTCACAATTCTTTTCACAAGCCTATCGTCTAGCCAAAACAAGTTTTAATTTCATAGTTCATTAACCCGGCGACGGTTCTGTCTACCATCCATCGTGATTCCAAGGATGGCTTCCCGCCTCCGGTTCGTCATGATTTTCGGGAGTCCACCCCTTCTCGCATTCTCGAGAAGTTGATCCACCCGCGAATAAAGTCATCATGCAAACCCATCCCAGCATTTTTAAGTTCAAAGTCTAGCCAAGCGAAAGTCTTGTCACGATGCTCAATATCCCATGAGCACGGCTATTCGAATAGATTGATTCATTCACACCGGTGGATGTACACTTTACCCGTACTCGCGACGGCCCAACAAATGAGCCTACGCCTCAACACATGAGACGGCCACGGCAAAGCCTTTGATAACCTCACTTTGGCGTACCCGCTCCATGAACTTAAGCCCTCATGCACTCTAGCCGTCCTTTTCTAGCGGTGAGAGGAGTTCGGCGCACCGGGTAAAGGAAGACATTTCCAATCTTTAAGTTTAATTAACAATAGTTTAATCCCACCATTCGAACAAAGGCCGCAGCCTCATCCTCATCCCATAACCACATCATAGAGAACCATCTATGCAAGGATACTGCCTCCGCTCGGCTATCTAGTCAGCTAGGTCTATACCCATTCGAGAAGTACGGTTGTACTGGCTCGTTTCCCGGCTATCTCATGGCTCGGTCCTTAATTGACCAGGGTCGGCACTTGCCTTTCCGGAATCCACCCAAATCATCCACCGCCCCAGTCTAAAACATTTGTATAGTACTTTCGGTTTCCACCAAACTTAGTTCATCATGGCCATGTGGCGCTCATGTCTCCACATGCCGAATCTCAACTACCTTCCCTAAGGTAGTTGCCCAAGCACAAAGCTTTTTCATAAAGTCATGAGTATGCATAGTCTAAGTTTAGCAGGGCTAAGCAGTTTACCGAAGTTATGCTTCGGCTATTTGTATCACATCGCAAGTTACAAGGAGTAATTCTAAAGGTACTCAATAGCAAGGAATGGCACAACAAGTATAGGTAACTCGGTAAAGCATGCATGTTTAGAGTTTAAAATAACATCATTTCGCAATTGGGATCAATATGTTCAAAGGGTGTGAAGACTTGCCTTGCTCGTACGCTTCTTGAGTGGGGTCTCCTGCGGGGTCGTGTTCGCCTCCTCGGTCGCTAATCATACGAGCGAAAAGGAAAAGAAAAATGGATTCCAGTTAAAATCCGATAAGAACGAACGAAAAAGCATGAAAAATCATAAAGAACTCTCCAAACCATTTTCCCCTACGACCCTAATCGAATTACGAAGGATCTTATGAAGCAATTTAAATATCGAATGTATATGTCGCAAAAGGGGTTGATCGGGATTTATATGAGATAGTTTATAATTCTTTGAAAAGATTCTTGATTTGTGAATATAAATTAAATGAATGAATGGACTCACAAAGATATATAAATATTTTGGAAATTTATTAGATTAAAAGTTCAAAGTCTAGGTAAATATAAAATTCATAATTATTTGCAAAGAAATTTAAAAGTAAATAAATAAATCCCTTCAAAAGGTGCAAAATCTTTGTAATAAAGTTTTAGAATAGTTTAAAAGAGTATAAATATTTTCCTAGGATTTTTACTAGGCTTATTCTTTTTTAATCTCCTTAGAAGTATTAAATAAAAAAAATTTCAAAAATTTGCCTAAGCCGGAATCAAACCAGCAACCTCCCCTCACTGGCTCGGCTCAAACCACCGAGCCAGCGAGCCGTTCTCGCTCCCTTCACTCCTTTCTTTTCTTTTCATCCTCCCTCTTCTCCCAGCGAGGCCGGACGGTGCAGCACGGCCGAACGACGGCGAGGGGATCGGAGCTCGGCATCTAGCTAGCCCTACACCATCTACATGACGCGGGGAGTCCGTTTCAAGGCACGGCTGGGCTAGGGAGGCGGCGGAGCGGTCTGGCGACGACGAGGCGGCGGCCAAAACAGAGGGTTCGGCGGCGAAGGCGCACGGTGCGGCACTCCGGTGACAATGCGGCCGAACCAAGGGGTCCTAGAGAATCTACGGAACACAGGGGTGCTAGCTAGGGGGTTGGCTTGGCCGGAAAGGGGCGGTGGTGGTATGGCGACGTGCGTACGGCGGCGGCCAAAACAGAGGGTTCGGCGGCGCTCGTCGCCGGTGCTTTCTGGCGGTTATTTGGCTCGGGAGACTTAGGGGAAATATAGCTTAGAGCACGTAGATTGTGGACGTACCTTTAATTCGAGAAGAAATCAATTGAGGGCGACGAATTTTGAGGTTTGCACCGGGCGGCCGAGTTAGGGTTCTTCCGACCCGGGCTCCGTTCTCTTGCGAAATTCTAGCGCTATGGTGAACGGATTTTGGGGAAAATTGGTGAGGAGCTAGATGAGACGGTATGGCACAAGTTTTGTGTTGTAAGTTTCGGCCGAGGAGGGCTATATATAGCCGACCACGCGAGCTCGAACTCGGCGGCCATGGCAGCAGCGCTAGGGTGACGCGCGCGAGTATGGGAGGGTGAGGCCGACGCACGGTGGGCATGGCTACGGCACGAGACGGAATGGCACGGTGATACGGCGCGGCGTGGACCGACGCGGCCACGTGCGACGGCATTGACGCGGCGCGCGCCGTGGTACGGCGAGGCGACGGCGAGGCGACATGGCCGACGCGAGCGACGGCATGGCGCGGTGCAGGCGGCGACTCGACGTGCACCTGGGCGGTTGTCGCCGGTATGGCGAGAACGCGCGTCTGCGCGGGCCTTGGTACGCGCGGCGACGCGTGGTGTACGTGCGCACGGCGCGGGACGTCGTCGAACACCCGCCTACGCATGAACAAGTGTACTTTCTCAATTTCCCGAATTTGATTTTCTATTTTCCATTCCCATTTCCTTTTACTCTAAAAATTCAAAATAAATTTCAATATTTCCAAGATAATTTTGTAATTATATTCCCAAACTTTTTCCCCCACTTTTTATTTTTCAAAATATATTTTTCCTATTTTTATTTCTTTCTTTTAAAAATCAATAATTTGGGATCTTTAATTAAATTTTTAAATTCATATTTCCTTGTCAAAAATATTTTTATCCCAAATCCAACTGTTTATTATTTTTCTTCCACCGTTAGGGTTTAAACCAAAATATATTCTTTTCAAGAATCTTTTGCAAATCTCCAAAATTAATAGGTTTACCCTTCTTCAAATTCATATATATATATTTATTTTAATTTATTTTCCCAGCAGGTCTCAAGCTTAGGGGTTTAATTCAACTTCACTTCAAAGCAATTCGGAAGAATTTCTTACGCAACTGAATTGGCAAATAAAATTGAAAAACACGATAAGAAGCAATGATTCCAAAAAGTTTTTGCGAGTTCCTATTTTCACGTTCCGAATTCTACTCCTTCGATTTTCGGGATGTTACACTTCCCGCCTCCGATTCGTCATGATTTTACGGGAATCCACCCCTTCTCGCATCTCGAGAAGTTGATACTCCAATGAATGAAATCATCATGCACACCCATCCCAACAGTTTTAAGTTTAAAGTCTAGCCAAGCGAAAGTCTTGTCACGATGCTCGATATCCGCGAGCACGGCTATTCGAATAGATTGATTCACTCACACTGCGGTGGATGTACACTTTACCCGTACTCCGCGACAGCCCAACAAATGAGCCTACGTCTCAACACATGAGACGGTCACGGCAAAGCCTTTCGATAACCTTGCTTTGGCGCACCCGCTCCATGAACTTAAGCCCTCATGCACTCTAGCCGTCCTTTTCTAGCGGTGAGAGGAGTTCGCGCACCCGGGTAAGGGAAAACTTCCTCAATCTTTAAGTTTAATTAATATCGATTTAATTCTACCATTCACAACAAAGGCCGCAGCCTCATTCTCATCACATAAACCACATCATAGAGAACCATCTATGCAAGGATACCGCCTCCGCTCGGCTATCTAGTCGCCTAGGTCTATACCCATTCGAGAAGTACGGTTGTATCGGCTCGTTTCCGGCTATCTCATGGCTCGGTCCTTAATTGACCGTGGTCGGCACTTGCCTTTTCCGGAATCCACCCATATCATCCGCCGCCCGAGTCTAAAATAGTTGTTTAGCATTTTTAATTTTCATCAAACTTAGTTCAACATTCTCGTGGCCATGTGGCGCTCATGTCTCCACAAAGCGTATTTCAACTACCTTCCCTAAGGTAGTTGCCCGAGCACAAAGCTTTCTTGCAAAATCATGAGTATGCAGGGATCTAGTGTAAACGGGGCTAAGCATTTTTACCGAAGTTAGCCTCCGGTCATATCACATCGAAGGTTACAAAGAATAAATTCTACTGGTGATCAATATCAAAGCAGGGTATATCAAGCATAGGTACTCGTTTGTGTAAAGCATGCAATTTGTAATTTGAAATCAACATCATTTCACAAAGTAGGATCAATATGTTCAAAGAGTGTGATGACTTGCCTTGCTCGCATGCTTGAAGGGTGGTGTCTTCACGGGTCGATGCCGGTTTCTTCGTGTGCTATCCGTACGTGCGAAAGATCAATTGAATTCAATTAGAATTCAATAAAATACCGAGAGATCGAAAGGAACCATAAAAGCCATGAAAACGACTCCAAATGTTTTGCCTAAGATTCTACTTGAGTTAGGACAAGGGTCGCTAGGAAAAATCCGAGTTTTGGAATCGAGTCGATGCCTAGGGTTTTCGCAAAGACGACGATCGTAATTATTTGAGAAATTAGATTTGGAAATGTCGGCGGAGGAGTTCGTGCTCGAGGTTTGAAGGTTTGAGCACAAAAGGGAAGCCTATTTAAATAGCGAGAAAGAATTAACAAAATCCGGATTTAAAAACGACGAAACGAAATTCCGCAAAATCCGATTTCGATTTTCAAACTTTGCACCGAGAAAACATACAAGAAAATAATTTATTTTTGCCCAAAATTTTACTAAAATCTTCCCAAAATATTTTTCCAAATTTTCTAAATTTTTTTCCTAATTTTTCGCTTATTTTTCTTTTTTTTTTTTCTCGACGCCTTGTTCATTGGCCGCAACTGTTCGACCGGGTCCGCACGAAACAGAGGCGGCGCAGGCGACAAAAGGGCGGAGCAGGGGGCTTACCGGCGACGGCGGCCTCGGGAGGAGCGATGGGGCACGGGGAAGGCTTTGCGCACGGCGGCGCTTGGTTGCGGCGGCGGCTCTCGGCGGCGGCGCTCGGGAACGGAGAGAGGAGCGGCAGGGCGGCGGCAAAAAGGGCGGGTGCCGCCTTTATAGGCGCGGTCGAGGGCTCGCGCGGGCGCGGGGTGGAGAGGGAGGGCCGGCTCGGGCAGCGGCTGCGCGGCGCGACACGCAGCGAAAGCGCGGGACGGCCGAGACGGCGGGCGCGACGCGGCGGGCGATGCTGCGGCGCGGCGGCGGGTCCGGCGGGCGGCGCGCGGCGTGGGGTCCGGGCGCGGCACGGCCGCGTGGCGGCGAGGGCACGGCGCGGGCGCGGGCGTCGCGGCGCGCGCGGTCCGGGCGCGGCGCGCGCACCGGCCCTACCCCGCGCGCCATGAACAGTGCATTTTCCGATTTTTCCCGATTTTCCATTTTAATTTCCATTTTCTATTTTCCTTTCTTCTAAAAATTCCAAAATAAATTCATAAAATTCAAAAATAATTTTTAATATAATATTTCCAACTTTTCTCCACTTTTATTTTCCCACAATATTTTTCATATTTATTTATTTAAAATCCCTCTTTTCAAATTTCAATATTCACCCTCTATTTTCCAAAATTTTCCTGATTTCGAATACGACTCCCGAATATTTTATTATTTATTTTGTGTCCTTATTTATCTTCTCCCAACCATAATTCCCATTTTATATTTCCCAAAACGCGTTTTCATAAATCCGCGCTTTCCCCATTTCTTTTTAAAAATCCCGGATACAGACTTTCGCATCTTTCATTTCGACAACTCCAAATTATCCAAAAACACCGAAAGGGAAATTGATCACGACTAAATTTATGCAAATGAGCTCGCAAATAAGAAGCAACAAACCCGAGAAAGAAGCAACAAGCGAAGGTTTTTGAAAGTTCCGATTTTTACGTTTCGATTTCCGTTTCTTCGATTTTTAGGATGTTACAAACCTACCCCCTAACAATAAATCTCGTCCCCGAGATTTCTTATCGGTTGCTGAGTAGGTGTGGGTATTCCGTCTCGAGGAACTCCTCGCTCTCCCAGGTAGCCTCTTCTTCCGTGTGATTGCTCCATTGTACTTTGTACATGCGCCATGACTTGGTCCGTGTCTTCTTTTCTGCCTCGTCCAATATCTAGATTGGATGCTCCGGGTAGGTAAGATCACTGTGGACATGGATGGTTTCTAAAGGAGCTTACTCTTCTGGCACCCGTAGACATTTCTTCAACTGTGACACATGGAACACGGTGGACATCGGAGAGGTTCTCAGCGCTCCAAATGGTAGGCCACTTCACCTCTCCTAGCGTTTATCAAGAATGGGCCCACGTATCTTGGTGCGAGTTTCCCTTTGACCTTGAACCTCCGAGTTCCCCGTAGTGGTGAGACCTTTAGATACACGTAGTCACCTTCTTTAAATTCTAATTCTCTTCGTCGGGTATCCGCGTAGCTCTTTTGTCGTGATTGAGCAACTTGTAACCGGTCCGGATCGGCGAACCTTTTCCTCGGCCTCTTTGATTATGTCGCCCGAATACGGTTCGTTCACCGGTTTCGACCACATTAATGGGGTTCGGCATCGGCGACCAAATAGAGCTTCGTTTGGTGACATCTTGGACCGGCTTGATAGCTATTGTTGTAGGAGAACTCGGCGTACGGCAAACATTTCTCCCAATCCTTGGTGAAATCCAACGCATGGCTCTCAAGCATATCTTCTAGTACTTGATTCGTCCTTTCGCCCGTCCGTCACCGTGGGTGGTAAGCGGTTCAAGGCGAGGTGACTTCCGAGTGCCTCGTGGACTTTGCTCCAAAAATGAGACGTGAATTGGGTACCACGATCCGATATAATCCTCTTCGGTACACCATGGAGACATACAATCCTTCTCATGTATAGTTCCACTAGCTTGGCATTGTTGTAGTTAGTTTTTACGGGAATAAATCTGGCGGTCTTGGTGAGCCGATCTACTATTACCCAAATGGAATCGTAACCAATCGCAGTTTTGGGTAGTCCCACTATGAAATCCATGCCTATCTCGTCCCATTTCCATTCGGGAATCTTGAGCGTGCAGCAAGCCCGCTTGTCGTTGATGCTTAGCTTTCACCCTTTGGCACACATCGCACACGGCTACGTATTCGGCTACATCTCTCTTCATATTGGGCCACCAAGATTCTCCTTCAAATCCTGGTACATTTTCGTGCTTCCGGATGTAACGAATATGCCGATTCGTGAGCTTCTTTTAAGATCAACCCTCTCAAACCACCTCGTTCAGGCACGCAGATTCTTTTCTTGTACCACAGGATTCCCTTGTCGTCTATTGAAAATTCTTTAGTGTGCCCAGCGGCCATGCGTTCCTTGATTTCCTGGGTTTCCTCATTCCCTTTTTGGGCTTCTTCTATTTGAGTCCTCAGAAGGGGTTGGATTTTCAGTGAGTTCACTTCTCCGTGAGGGATCAGGTGCAGATTAAGTCGAGCCATTTCTTCTTGGAGCTCACTGGCCATACTTCCCAATCCCATGTGGTTGCATTGGGCCTTGCGGCTTAGTGCATCGGCCACTACATTTGCCTTGCCGGGATGGTAATGAATTCCTAGATTGTAATCTTTGATCAACTCCAACCATCGTCTCTGTCATAGGTTGAGATCGGGCTGAGTAAAGAAGTATTTCAAGCTATTGTGATCAGTATACACATCACAGTGGTTCCCGATCAGGTAGTGTCTCCAGATCTTCAATGCGTGAACAACCGCGGCTAATTCCAGGTCGTGTGTGGGATAATTCTTCTCGTGGGGTCGTAACTGTCGCGAGGCATATGCTACGACCTTCCCATCCTGCATTAACATGCCTCCTAGTCCTTGCCGAGACGCATCACAAGACATCACGAAATCCTTCCGTTGTCGTAAAGTTAAGATTGGGGCGGTGGTTAACTTTTCTTTTAGTTGGTCGAAGGCTTTTTGACACTTCTCGTTCCATTCAAACTTTTTTCCTTCTTCGAAGTTGAGTCATAGGTCGGGCTACGATGAAAAACCCTTCGATGAACCTTCAGTAATACCCGGCCAAGCCAAAGAAACTCCGAACTTCCGTCACTCGACTTGGGGCCTTCCATTCCGTGACGCCTTCGACCTTGGCGGGGTCTACCGCTACTCCTCCGCTGAAACCACGTGGCCAAGAAAAGCGACTTCCTTGAGCGAACTCGCATTTGCTAAATTTTGCATACACTGGTGCTCTCGTAGCTTTTCCAAGTACACCGTAGATGCTCCGCATGTTCCTCATCGTTCTTGGAGTAGATAAGTATATCGTCGATAAATACCACTATGAATTTATCCAGGTATTCCATGAATACCTTGTTCATCAGGTTCATAAAATATGCCGGGGCATTGGTCAATCCAAAGGACATTACTGTGAACTCGTATAAACCGTAACGTGTAGAGAACACCGTCTTAGGAATATCTCCAGCTCTAATCTTCAACTGATGATATCCCGACCGAAGATCAATCTTTGAGAACACTTGCGCACCCTTAAGTTGATCGAATAGGTCATCGATTCGAGGTAGTGGGTACTTGTTTTTGATAGTCACTTCATTCAACGATCGGTAGTCCACGCACATGCTCATACTCCCATCCTTCTTCTTGACGAAAAGTACTGGGGCTCCCCAGGGAGAAGAACTGGGGCGTACAAATCCCTTCTCTTGTAGTTATCGGATTTGCTTCTTGAGTTCCTCTAACTCGTTGGCCGGCATTCAATAAGGTCTTTTGGATATGGGGCAGTACCAGGCATTAGGTCGATGATAAACTCTATGTCGCGATCCGGGGGCATTCCGAGCAATTCCTCGGGAAATACGTCCGGGTATTCTCTTACCACTGTCATCCCGCCTAGAGGTAGCATGGTGAATACTCCCGCAGCTTGCTCGCATAACTTCGGATTTTGGTCCATAGTTATACTCATTGGTGATCCCCATGGGGTGGATACCGTGACTTCCCTTCGACTGTAGTCTATGATTCCATTATTCTTGGTCAACCAATCCATCCCGAGTATGACATCAATGGTTTGGGGTGATAGCAACATAAGGTTTGAAAGAAACACCACGTCCCTAATCCGTATGGGCACATTGATGCAAGCATGGGGTACGGTTATGTCTTCCCCAGGTGAGTGTACCAACATTGGTCTCTTAAGTGCTACTTGGTGTAGGTGGTGTTGTTTGCTTACTTGGGAAGATATGAACGAATGCGAGGCTCCAGAATCAAATAAGACTTTAACTGGGGTAGAGTTGATAGAGAACATACCCATTAGTACGCTCTCGGTCCTCCCGAGCTTCTTCAAGACGCACGTGATTCACCCGGCCACGTCGAAACCCGGTGGCGGCCTCGTTGGGTAGCGGGGTCTGAATGCGGCCGCGTCTGCGGCGGGGTGGGGGTTCCTCGGACGGGCGTTGCATTGGCGCCGGTGCGCACATGAGTGTTGCGTGGTTTGGGGCAGCTGTTGGAGTAGTGCCCGAATTCTCCACAATTGAAGCAGCTCACATTCCTTCTTCCTAGAGCGGCTAGGGTTGGCGTCGGTGTACGAAACCGAGGTGTAGCTGGCCTGCTGACATGGTCGGGAGCGGGGGAACGACCGGCTGCCGGAACGTTTGGCTTCCATCCAGACGGGGCGACTCCCTTGGGACGTTGTGGTGCTCCCTGAAATGGGCGGGCCATAGCGAGCCTCCTTTTGCGGTTATTTTATACCATCTTTTGGTCGTGTTCAAGCCGTACGACCTTGTTGATGAGGCTTTGGAAACTAGTGTGGTCTTGTCTGATTATCGGTCCTCTCAGCTCATCGCTAAGTCCCTCGATGAATTTATCCATCTTCTCTTCCTCGTCTGCTAGGTCACTTGTGGTGTAACGGGCAAGCTGGGTAAACTTGTTCAGGTACTCTTGTACTGAGGTGTTTCCTTGACGCAGCCTGTGGAACTCATTTTTCTTCATCCTCATAACTGCAGCTGGTACAAAATTTTCACGGAACGCAGTCGTGAATTCTTCCCATGTCGGTTCTCCGGCATCTTCAGCTCGCGTTTCCTTGTAGGTGTCCCACCAGTCACTTGCGGGACCTTCTAGCTGGTTAGTGGCGAAGATAACTCTATCTGCTTCTCGAACTCGGACGAGAGTTAGCTTTTTCTCGATCACCCTCAACCAGTCCTCAGCATCCATGGGTTCTTCGGCCGTGGAGAAGGTTGGTGGCTTAGCTCGCATGAACTCTCCTAAACTTGATCCTCCTCGACTTCCCTGGTTGTTGGCAATTGCTTGGAGCAGCTGGGTTTGTAAAGCCATAACCTCCGCCAGAGTGGAGGGGTTGGGCTCCGGCGGGTTCTCATTGGTGGCTGCGGCTCTGCGGCGATGCGCCATCTGAAGAAGATAGATGAATTAAGAGATCGGACCTGTTAAGGTCATGGTTCCTAGGTGATTTTTCTTCAAGTTGTTTTTATGTGATCTTCAACCAACAAGCATGGTAAAGTAATAATAAGCTCATCAATTAGGATACAACCAAGCGATACTTAGGTCCATCATATTACATCAAAGGGGTACACGGACTGTACATGCACAATCCCTCATGCCATGCTAACAACAACTACATCGTCTTACTGCATTAACTATTAAGGGGGATAGAGTGTGGTCCTTGCTGCCGAACCGTCCAGAGCGAGATCAAACTGAGGTGGTCCTCCTGCCTAGTCGTCCAACCATCCGCAGAGCAGTGCAGGAAGTGGGTGGTCCGCTGCTGAAGCAAATCGGAGTCCCCATGGCTCGGAGGTGGTGGCCTCGGAGTCATGCCGAATCCTCCTGCTCGGTGGTCGCGTACTCTTGCGAGCGGTCTGGCGGGTGAGGGGACCTCCAGTGTGAGTAAGGCGACGAGTGGGAGCTTCCTCCTCCATTGGATCGGTGTCGCTGGACTCCCATTTGACCTCCATAGGTTCCGCCTCAGACTCCGAGTCGGTGTGGATCTGGATGGGGTTCTCCTCTCCCGATCCAGGCTCGGATGGCACTGCTACGGAGCTCGAGGTGGGTCCCATGGACGTGGCAGCAGTGGGGTCTATCGTACGGCGCAGGCTCTGTGCTCAACATAAAAGCTTGCTCCATCATGGCTTGAAAGGTATCCAAGCATGCTGGAGTCATAAGATAATAATGGTCGGGCACAGGAGCAGGAGGTGTTGGTACAATCTCGGTAGAAGTACCTGCAGCATGGACAGGGCGGGTGCGCAGCTGCTCCTCCAGCTGGTCGACTTGCTGCTTGCTCTTCCTGAGCTGCTCCTCCAGCTCTACGGGGCTTCCCACGGGCCATGTAGCGGTCCGAGAGTTGCTCATATTGGGCACCGTTGGCTTGCGGTGAGTCTCGGCATGTTGATCGATCCCCACAGCCCTGGTGGCTCTCGACCAGATCATTGAGGTGTGTCTCGCGGTCGTTGATCTCAAGCAAGGCCTCTTCGTAAGAGTCATCTCGCCGTCTTCGCCCGGCGTGATAGACGTGTGACCATAGGGTTGTAGCAGCAGGGGGTGGCCTCCACGGTGCAAACTAGGTTGCCTTCCTCGCGATAGGGATGGTGCACGAACTCTGTCACTGTAAGTTCAGCAAGATGTATCGCATTAAGGCGAAGAAAGGCTTCGCGGGCCGCATCTTGGATGGCTGCTTTCGCTAAATCCCGGTGATAGCGGGTGTAAAGCGAAAGATGTTTCACTCCCCATGCGGGCTTCCACGGAAACGGCCGCCTCCCATGCTGGATATCCTTCGGAGCCATGCCTTTTGATTTGGTAGGTGGGTGGTTCCGGCTATCTTAAACACCACAGCAGGGACTGAAGCTGCGCCACAAATCCCTCGTCTCGTGGGATGGTGATCTCCCAGGCTCCGTCATGGTTCGACATCTGCTTTTGAAGGTAACTTAGGGTTAGAGGGAGAGAGTTATCATTATAACTATTTGGTAAACAAAAGGAAATACAGATGTAGAAAAGATATATTGGTATTTTCAGAAATAATAGTTTGGAAATGATCCTACGTAGGGATACTTCCCTTTAGCCAACTAATCGGGGTAGGGCGCCATTTGGTCTTATCCTACGGTCGCATGGCTCGATACCGCCTCGTGGACCCCGTTTTTGGGACGGGAATCTTTCGTGTTCTTAGTACCATTTCCCTGGATCGAGTAGTTGGTACCCACGAATACGAAGATCGATAATCAGGTACACATGCACGAATAGTCTTACATCAACATTATTACATCAATAGGCCCGAAGGCAATGTTCAACACACAGGACCTCATGGTCTGAATACAACACAAAAGCGAAATTAGATACGCGGCGGAATAGAGGCGCGGTATGTCATTTGCCACGATGCAACGACCGGAGCTAAGACCTAGTAAGCGCCATCATCACCCTCCCGGTAGTAAGCGTAAGGATCCTCCGGCTCTTCATTTCCATCACTGAAGGTTTGTGCGTATAGCAAGGGTGAGTACCAACCGTACTCAGCAAGCCAACACGGAATTGATGCATATGATAGGGTTATTCAAGGAATGGCTGGAGTTCTTTTGCATAAAGCCAATTTTCACAATCCTTTTCACAAGCCTATCAACTAGCTAAATCAAGTTTTAGTTCCATAGTTCATTAATCCGGCGACGGTTCTGTCTATCATCCATCGTGATTCCAAGGATGGCTTCCCGCCTCCGATTCGTCATGATTTTCCGGGAATCCACCCCTTCTCGCATCTCGAGAAGTTGATACTCCAGCGAATGAAATCATCATGCACACCCATCCCAGCAGTTTTAAGTTTAAAGTCTAGCCAAGCGAAAGTCTTGTCACGATGTTCGATATCCGCGAGCACGGCTATTCGAATAGATTGATTCACTCACCCTGCGGTGGATGTACACTTTACCCGTACTCCGCGACAGCCCAACAAATGAGCCTACGTCTCAACACATGAGACGGTCACGGCAAAGCCTTTCGATAACCTTGCTTTGCAGCGTCCGCTCCATGAACTTAAGCCCTCATGCACTCTAGCCGTCCTTTTCTAGCAGTGAGAGGAGTTCTGGCGCACCCGGGGTAAGGGAAAACTTCCTCAATCTTTAAGTTTAATTAATATCGATTTAATTCCACCATTCACAACAAAGGCCGCAGCCTCATTCTCATCACATAAACCACATCATAGAGAACCATCTATGCAAGGATACCGCTCCGCTCGGCTATCTAGTCGGCTAGGTCTATACCCATTCGAGAAGTACGGTTGTGCGGCTCGTTTCCGCTATCTCATGGCTCGGTCCTTAATTGACCGGGTCGGCACTTGCCTTTTCGGAATCCACCCATATCATCCAGCCCCCAGTCTAAAATAGTTGTTTAGCATTTTTAATTTTCACCAAACTTAGTTCAACATTCTCGTGGTCATGTGGCGCTTATGTCTCCACAGGCCGTATTTCAACTACCTTCCCTAAGGTAGTTGCCCGAGCACAAAGCTTTCTTGCAAAATCATGAGTATGCAGGGATCTAGTGTAAGCGGGGCTAAGCATTTTTACCGAAGTTAGCCTTCGGTCATATCACATCGAAGGTTACAAAGAATAAATTCTACGGTGATCAATATCAAAGCGGGGTATATCAAGTATAGGTACTCGTTTGTGTAAAGCATGCAATTTGTAATTTGAAATCAACATCATTTCACAAAGTAGGATCAATATGTTCAAAGAGTGTGATGACTTGCCTTGCTCACACGCTTGAGGGGTGATGTCTTCAACGGGGTCGATGCCGGTTTCTTCAGGTGCTATCCGTACGTGCGAAAGATTAATTGAATTCAATTAGAATTCAATAAAATACCGAGAGATCGAAAAGAACCGGAAAAGCCATGAAAACGACTCCAAATGTTTTGCCTAAGATTCTACTTGAGTTAGGACAAGGGTCGCTAGGAAAAATCCGAGTTTTGGAATCGAGTCGATGCCCTAGGTTTTCGCAAAGACGACGATCGTAATTATTTGAGAAATTAGATTTGGAAATGTCAGCGGAGGAGTTCGTGCTCGAGGTTTTGAAGGTTTGAGCACAAAAGGGAAGCCTATTTAAATAGCGAGAAAGAATTAACAAAATCCGGATTTAAAACGACGCGAAACGAAATTCCGCAAAAAGTCCGATTTCGATTTTCAAACTTTGCACCGAGAAAACATACAAGAAAATAATTTATTTTTGCCCAAAATTTTACTAAAATCTTCCCAAAATATTTTTCCAAATTTTCTAAAACTTTTTCCTAATTTTTCCCTTATTTTTCTTTTTTTTCTTTTTCTCGACGCACTTGTTCATTGCCGCCAACCTGTTTGACCAGGTCCGGCCGAAACAGAGGCGGCGGCACGCGACAAAAGGGGCGGAGCAGGGGGCTTACGGCGACGGCGGCCTCGAGGAGGAGCGATGGGGCACGGGGAAGGCTTTGCACACGGCGGCGCTTGGTTGCGGCGGCTCTTGCGGGCGGCGCTCGGGAACAGAGAGAGGAGCAGCGGTGGTGCGGCAAAAAGGGCGGGCGCCGCCTTTTATAGGCGCGGCCGAGGGGCTCAGCGCGGCGCGGGGTGGAGAGGGAGGGGCCGGCTCGGGCGGCGCGGCGCGGCGCGACACTCGGCAGCGCGGGGACGGCCGAGTACGGCGGCGCGACGCGGCGGCGATGCGCGCGGCACGGGCGGGGTCCAGCGCTGGCGGCGCGCGCGGCGTTGGGGGTCCGGCGCGGCACGGCCGCGTGGCGGCGAGGGCGCGGCGTGGCGCGGCGCGGGCGCGCGGCGGGGCGTGGGGCGCGGGCGTGGCGCGTGCGGGGTAGGGGCCGGTGCGCGCGCGCGAACGCAGCGGCGCGGCGCGTGGCGCGCGCGCGGGCGGTGCACGGCATGTACGGCGTCGAACACTTGGCGCGCCATGAACAGTGCATTTTTCGATTTTTCCCGATTTTCCATTTTAATTTCCATTTTCTATTTTCCTTTCTTCTAAAAATTCCAAAATAAATTCATAAAATTCAAAAATAATTTTTAATATAATATTTTCAACTTTTCTCCACTTTTATTTTCCCACAATATTTTTCATATTTATTTATTTAAAATCCCTCTTTTCAAATTTCAATATTCACTCCCTCTATTTTCTAAAATTTTCCCGGATTTCGAATACGACTCCCAAATATTTTATTATTTATTTTGTGTCCTAATTTATCTTCTCCCAACCACAATTCCCATTTTATATTTCCCAAAACGCGTTTTCATAAATCCGCGCTTTCCCGATTTCTTTTTAAAAATCCCGGATACGGACTTTCGCATCTTTCATTTCGACAACTCCAAATTATCCAAAAACACCGAAAGGGAAATTGATCACGACTAAATTTATGCAACTGAGTGGCAAATAAGAAGCAACAAACCCGAGAAAGAAGCAACAAGCGAAGGTTTTTGAAAGTTTCGATTTTTACGTTCCGATTTCCGTTTCTTCGATTTTTAGGATGTTACAGTAACCAAAGGCTCTTTTGTTGGGATGAAAGTTGATATTAAAACTGCCAACATATACCATCTGAGAGGTACAACTATATTAAATAATGATGCTGCAGATTCAGATTTATTATCTAATTTCGATGCTACTAATTTTGGCATATGCGTCTTGGGCATATGAATGAAATTGGTTTGGCAGAATTGAGCAAGCGAGGATTGCTAGATGGACAAGGCATTGGGAGTTGAAATTTTGTGATCATTGCATCTTTGGCAAGCATAAAAGGGTGAAGTTCAACACATCTACACATACTACCAAAATGTATTCTTGATTATGTGCATTTTGGTTTATGGGCCCTGTTCGTAAGACATCTTTTGGAGGTGCTCGTTATATGATGACTATCATTGATGATTATTCATCAAAATTTTGGCTTTATTTCTTGAAGCACAAATATCAAGCTTTTGGTGTGTTTAAAGAGTGTAAGACTATGGTTGAAAGACAAACTGAAAGAAAGATGAAAATACTTCGTATTGATAATGGGATGAAATTATGTTCTAATATATTCAAATCATATTTCAAGTTTGGAGGCATTGTGCATCACTGCACCGTTCCTTATACACCTCAACAAAAACGGTATAGCTGAGCCTATGAACATGACAATTATATCAAATATCCATTGTATATTGTCTAATACAGGTTTCTCTAAATAGTTTTGGGCAAAAGCCGCTTCCACGACTTGTTATCTTATTAACGGTCACCTAGTTATGCCATTGATAGAAAGACTCCAATTGAGGTATGGTCTGGTTTCTCAGTAAGATATTCAAACTTAAGAGTATTTGATTGTAATGCTTATGCTCATGTTGATAATGATAAATTGGAGCCTAGACCTATTAAGTGCATTTTCTTGGTTATCCATCTGGTGTGAAATGCTATAAGTTATGGTGTCCTGAAACCAAAAAGGTTGTGATTAGTGAAAACATTGTCTTCCATGAATCAATTATGTTACATAACAAATCTTCTACTAATGTTCCTCTTGAGAGTCAATAGAAATCAAGTGTGCAGGTGGAGCACTTGATCAGTTCAGGGCACACACCATAAAAATAAGATGTTGCTACTAACCAAGATGCATTGTTGAGCAGTCACCAAAATATGTTATTGCATAAGATAGATCCGAAAGAAATATTAAACAATATCAAAGATATATTAGAGAAGTGAATATAGTTGCTTATGCTTTGAGTGTGGTAGAAGAAATTGAAGTTATTGCAGATGTTATTGTTTCTGATGATTGCAATAGATGGATAACTGCTATGTATGATGAAATGGAGTCGTTTGAAAAGAATCGTACTTGGAAATTGGTGAAATTGCCGAACGAGAAAACCTATCAGTTGCAAGTAAATCTTAAAAGAAAAAGAAAGGTATATCTCCAAGTGACGAGGTAAGATACAAATCATGGTTAGTTGTTAAAGGTTATAGCTAGATTCTAAGTATTAATTTTAATAATGTTTTTTCTTGTTGTGAATCATAGTTCAATTCATATTTTACTTAGTATTGTTGCAATGCATGATTATGAACTAAAGCAAATAGATGTTAAAACTGTATTTTTACATAAGGAGTTAGAAGAGGACATTTATATGGAGCAGCCTGAAGGTTTTATTGTTCCTAAAAAAGAGAACCTAGTCTGTAGGTTAAAAAAATATTTTTATGGGTTAAAGCAGTCACCTAGACAGTGAGGAAAGAGATTTGACTCTTTCATGTTTTCTTAAAAGTTTAAAAATCCAATTTTAATAGCTATATTTATCTCAAAGTTTTAATGGTTCAACTATATATTTGTTTCTTTACGTTGATGATAGTTGATGCCTACTACTAAGTTTGAGTTTTGCTCAAGCTTAGTGAGTGTTACAGTATAGTCTCAGAGACTATTTGACGCGTGGTGATTTTATTGACATGAGGTATTTTTTTTAGTGATTGATGATTTTTATGCTAAAACAGAAAATTCGACTAAAGGTAAAGATTGTTAAATATACTATCCTAATTTGGATTAGTTTCTTTGTAAGACTTCATATCTCATGTCTTTTGTTATTAAGTGTTTTTTATTTTATCTTATATATATATATTTATAAGTTATACAGACATTTCTATTATTTTCTTATTTTGTAATTAAATTTTTAATAGTGATTATTTTCGATTGACATTCGCGGTTTTTTCGTAAGGTTTTTTGACTTCGTGATGTGTCTATTTTCATTGCTATATAAGATGTGCCAACCACGTTACTTTATGCCAACCTATAAATTATTGGAGCAAAATAGTGATCCTCCACTCCATAGAAATTCGAGAAGAAACCATCTTGTCGGAAGAGTTCAGTACGTTATTCTATCAGCTTCAGATACTTGAGTGGAATGGCCACCATTTCCTGTCGATCAAGCTTTATTAAAGCTAGACCGAGACGAGATGATTCGATCATTATCCGTCATTCAGCCATTAAGACTCAAGTAAAGAAAGACTCAAAACATATAAAAGAAGAATCAGTTTCTTTGTAATCGACTGTCGCTGTACGCGGACCTGAGCGATTGATACGTGAGCCCAACACAACAGTCGTTCGGGTCCGTGTACAATGACAGCTGCTCTGCAGAGGATCTCAATCCATAAAAGACGACACGAGCCAATCAACGACGACGTCAAGCTAGCGCGTCCACACCCCAACACAACGTAACGGGTGCGCTCGGAATTCGCATGGGCAGGTTATGCGTGCTCGCCGTGCTGATGCACCTATAAAACGCCACACAACTCGCTTGTAAATTCCATTTTTGTGCACGATCGAGCACGAGCAGGTGCCATGCCATGGCAACATTGCCACAGATGGTCGCCACCAAGGAGCAGCAAGAGGCAACTAATCCAGCCAGGGTGCTGGTCGAGTCCGTCACGAACTGGATACGCGTCTACTCCGACGGCTCCGTCGACCGGCTCGGCCCGCCGGAAGCTGCCGCGTTCATGATCCTCGTCCCGCCGTACAATGAGCCACGGGACGGGGTCACCGTCCACGACGTCGCCACGGACCATGGCGTCCACGTCCGCCTGTACCTGACGACGCAGTCGAAGACGACGCCGGCCAGGCGCCGCCCTGTTCTCGTTCATTTCCACGGCGGCGCGTTCTGCGTCTCCCATGCCGCGTGGTCGCTCTACCACCATTTCTACGCCCGCCTCGCCGTGGAGCTCGACGTCGCGGGGATCGTCTCCGTCGTCCTCCCGCTCGCGCCGGAGCACCGCCTACCCGCCGCCATCGACGCCGGCTACGCCGCGCTGCTCTGGCTGCGTGACGTCGCGTGCGGCGCCAGCGACACCATGGCGCACCCTGCGGTCGAACGCCTTCGCGACGCCGCCGACTTCTCCCGCGTGTTCCTCATCGGCGACAGCGCGGGCGGCGTCCTCGTGCACAACGTGGCGGCACGCGCCGGCGAGGCTGGTGCAGAGCCTCTCGACCCGATACGCCTCGCCGGCGGTGTCCTCCTCCACCCGGGCTTCGTCTTGCCGGAGAAGAGCCGGTCGGAGCTGGAGAACCCGCCCACCCCATTCATGACGCAGGAGACGGTGGACAAGTTCGTCATGCTCGCGTTGCCGGTAGGAACCACCAGCAGGGACCACCCGTACACGTCTCCGGCGGCGGCGGTGACGGCGGCGGAGGGAGTCCAGCTACCGCCGATGCTGGTGATGGTCGCGGAGGAGGACATGCTCCGCGACGCGCAGACGGAGTATGGCGAGGCCATGGCGCGCGCGGGGAAAGCGGTGGAGACGGTGGTCAGCCGCGGGCGCGGGATTGGCCACGTGTTCTACCTCAACTGGTTCGCCGTGGAGTCCGACCCCGTCGCGGCGGCGCGGGCGCGCGAGCTCGTCCACGCCGTCAAGAGCTTCGTCGATAGCCACTGAATCGACGCTTTATTTTTTTTTCTCCCGACCGACTCCAAGTTTGTATCGGTGTCTGCTTGAAAGTCCGAGTTTGTGTCGAAATCCTGCACCTGTCACGTACTTCATCGCAATGTCTCTGTATTTAAACAAGTTTCCCGCGCAATGAATACATGTCAGGAAATTTCGATTAGATATGGAACAACACGTCGAGAAGATGGTCAATATAGGCTTTCGTTTCAACCCGTCTGCAGCGGATCTTATCACCTTCTATCTGCCACGGCTGATCGCCGGCAAGCTGCCGAAAGACACCGAGGAGTTCATCCGCCGCGCTGATGTTTACCGCAGCGAGCCCAGGGACCTCGCCGGCAAGTTCGCGCCGGGGCCCAGGTCCGAGAGCGGCAGCAGGTTCTTCTTCGCTAGCTGCAAGCGGAAGAAGGGCAGTAGCACCAAGAAAGAGCGAACCGCCGGGGATGGCACCTGGGTCAGGCAGAACAGCAAGGAGGTGAAGAACAAGGCGGGGGTCAAGGTCGGCGAGACGCAGAACTTCCGGTTCAAGAAGGACGGGAGGTACACCGACTGGCTGATGGAGGAGCACCACTGCTGCCGGCAGCAAGCCGTCGCCGGCGACGAGGAGCCCGTCATCTGCAGGATGTACGTGTCCCCGAGGGCGCCTCCGGATTCCGCGGCTCGCCAGGAATCAGCTGCTTTTGTGCAGCCACCCGTGCGGCGTCAAGAGCACGTGACCGTGCCACCGGCGACCGCGAAGAGGCCCGCGCCGCAGGTTGCCGAGCCGCCGTGCGCCAAGAAGATGAGAGATTCTGCCTCGGCACGCCCGGTGGCGCACCAGAGTTGCACGACGGCGTTCGCGCCACCACCGCCGTGTGTGCCCCGGTGCCCGGAACCCCCGTCTACACCGTCGAGAGCTCCACGGCGCGTGATGGCGCCACCGCCGCCTCGTCCGCCCATGCCGTCCCATCCATCACGGCTGCAGTTTGCGCCGCAACGACGGCCGCCGTTGCAGCCAACGGTCCCGGTGACCGATGCTTTTGACATGCTTCTAAACAGTATACGACGGTTACCATCAGGGGCGGATCTAGGACGAAGCTACGTAATGAGCTGAGCTGCTTATTCAAGCTCAAAACAATCTAATCAATCTTGTTTCATGAACTTTTTTTCTCTAATTAAAATCATAGTTTTTAGACTAAATACTACATACGATTAAGGAAGCTACATGAGCTCGCCCTGGGCAGCCCAAACTCTAGATCCACCCCTGGGTACCACCGCGTCCTTGTCCGCCTCAGCAGTCTGTACCTACCGCTGCACCACCAGCTCGCGTCGAAAGTGTTGCAGAAGCAGCAGGTGAAATGCAGAGCAAGGGAGACGCCAGCGCCACCAGCCAAAGACGCGTTGTCAAGAAGGTTGCCTATCGCATAACATACGGAGGTCCCTGCCGCGGCTTAGGCATCATCAAAACAGAATGTATATCTCTGAAAAATACGATCTGAACCTTCACCAAATGGAAGTGCATTTCCAGTAGGCAAAAGATTCTAAACCAAAACAGAGAGTAAAAACATGCGGGTGATGTTTTTTTCAATCATCATTGCAAGATTATTTCGAGAGCAGGCTGATACAGGTGCAAAGTTGATGATGACACAGGCTTCTTGCTATCTCAACTAGCGTGTTGTCACATACAATGAACTCTCCCTGAGTAAAAACCCAGACAGGCAGCTATAGATCAGGCATACCAATTCCAGCCTTGTCATCATAGGTTTTCTCCAGCACAAGCTCAATTGGTGTATCCTTTGGGCCAGCTGCATGAATGAAATAAAATGGCCAAATTTAGTTTCCTCACAAAAAAAAACAAATATACAGCATAAGCAGGCAATATTGACAGGAAATGGAACGCATTTGCTTGAATATTTTGACATATTAGATAATAGATAGCCAAAATACAAAGGTATGTAAACATATTTAGTATTTTGACTCTAGTTATGTAACAAAGATCACGGATAGATCAGTCATGATTTTTTTTTCAGTTCGTAATATTACTCAACTGCTATTATCCTTCCAATGCAGAACGATTACAAAAAAAAAACAATAGTACCACAAACCAAACATCATAAGAAACATCCACGGTAGTAACTAGTAATTATGCATGATGTCAAAGTAGCAAAGGTATATTATAAGCACTTGATGCTTTCTTTTATTAGTATTTATTATTGTGATCTCAATTGAGCATAAAACTGGTACAGCTTAATTTCTGATCCATGAAAGGAACAGCATAGACACCAAAAATTTATATGCACTTGAAAGGGAACCATGCAATGAACAGAGACATACGTGATGTAGGTCTTGGCTTTCTTCGCTCCTTCAAAATTTCTGGCCTGGGTATCACAGCACCAGATGCGTTCATTCCTCTAGCAAACCTGACTTTAGTCCCATCTTCCAAATACTTGTATCCAATCTTACATGGTTTCCTGTTGCCAAGAGTGTGTGGATAAATTTACCTTCTACCAGTAAAATGCAAGTAGAGATGGAAGAAAAAGATTCTATCTAGATGTCAAGATGGATAGTTAAGTATCATACCCAGTGACTGGATCAAGTACTTGAACATTTGAAACATGAAGTGGAGCTTCAATTGAGAAAATCCCACCTGTATGTCCTTCTCCTTGCTTAATATGTTTCTTAACCTGAAATGACATTAAGGCACAATTATTATTATGCAAACTCTTATGTACAAGAGAGAACACTCACATACATAAGACTAGGAAAATGTTGTGTGGTTAGTTGTTACTGATTGCAGCTGCCCAGTAGTCAAAAAGAAAAAAATGTAGCATGTAACAATAAACATGTGAAGATTTTTGGACAAGGTTTTTACAGTTTCACCATTCTTCTATGGTATCCATTTAAAATCAATTCCTCAAGATCCATCTGGATACTGGAAGCAACTAATTCAGTATTTGCTCCTCTTTGTTATGACATACAAATCATACATACACACATGACATGATCCAAAACAGATACAGCATGTATCAGTATGAAGTACATAAAGCACAATGATGAATGATCCAGCAGGCATCTACAAATTCTGATTATTCTATGCATACTGGTAGATGCTAAATTATTTGACCACTGCTTTTGTTGGATCAAGCATAGCTAATTGTTGAGCATACCATCAACACCACTCATAGATGCGATGAAATTCACAAGTGTCCAATTCCTCTTGATAAAAACTCTCTTCATATTATGCCACGATGGATGTATGGTCTGTGGAATAATATTATGTTATGATTATTTACAGGTTCAAATTTGTATGAACAGCATTTCCAATGGAAAAAATAGTTGAGTTAAATCTCTAACAGCAGTCATAAACTATGTTTGCAGCTCCTACCACTAATCTGAACTCAGGACTTCGGAGTTTCTACAAAATAAAAAAAAAATCAGAGCATGAGCTCAATGTAAAAATCAATTGACCCATGATTCTCCTCCGCAATCTTGATCCTAATAATGGGTTTGCAATGGAACTAGAATGATAGTCAGAGCATTTCAAGATAATGCACTTGATGCTGAGATTGTTGATGGACAAGTGCACCATGGAAGAGCAAAGGATCAGGTCACATACTGCAAGTCCATCTGACAGACAAAGCGTTCTACGCTCATTTATCTCATTGAATGAAGCTGTTGTACCTCTATTCTAACTTTCAATAGTGGGGCTTAACATTTTATCCAGAAAAGTAAAAAAAAAAAGAGAGCAGCAGCAGTTCGCATCAGGCTAAAGAATAAGTTGATAATTTCTATGCCAGTTAAATCGATGACACAAAACCATGAAATCATTCAACCAACCAGCCCAAAATCGACGCAGTGCTTGACAACAATTGGAGGAGGGTGCATAATACGCTACCAAATTCTTTCCCTCGACGATGACACGGTTCTGCGACCGGATGACCCGCTTGATGAGCCCGCTCTCCCCCTTGTCCTTGCCTCTTATAATCATCACCTGGAAAGGAAGCAAACAGAGAGAGATTGGAGATTTTGCGAGGACAGGATAGGAAGAAGAGGAATACGAGGATTGGGGGAAAGAGATTTACATTGTCACCGCGGAGGATCTTCCAGTGCCTGATGAGCTTCTCCGCAGCCTTCCACCCCATCCCTCCTCCGCCCCTAGATCCCTCCTCCCCTCCTCCCCGCTCGCTCTTGGGCTCCCCTCCCAGTAGCCTCAGGCTCGGTTGCGGCGGAGATGGGGGTTGGCGGCGGCGCGGCGGCGAGGGAGGCGGTGCTCGCGCTAGGCTGGAGGAGTGCGAGGTCAAAGTGGGCCGACATTCTCAAAAAAAAAGATCAAAGTGGGCCGAGGAGAAATGAAGAATGCCACGAGATTTTAGTTGGGCCGATTAGCCTTCTACGATTTTATTTTGGGCCGAAGATTACGGAATTTTTGGCATTTTTAATTTTTTAAAAAATTTACAAAACTAATTTTCGAATTTTGAAATTTACACATCTAGTCTCCTCCCGTCCTCTGGGAAGGCGTGATTGGAAAAAACGCCCTCCCAGAGGGCGTATTATCCGACGTGGCGACGACCGTTGGGTGCCGTCTCGTGCGGGTGAATTTTGCGGCGGCCCTTCCCGCCCTTGGGAAGGGCGGTTTTTTATCAGACGGGGCCGCCCGCAAAGGCCGGCTGCCCGGCATTTTGCAGCGGCCTCCTTCCCGCCATTACCAAGGGCGTTTTCGCTCTTTTGCGGCGGCCCCTTCCCGCCCTTTCGAGGGCGTTTTGCCATTCCCGTCCTCTGGAAGGGCGTTTTTATCCTAAATCCTAATCGGCAAACCTAATCGACATCGACCGACCCTCTCTCGTATTGTTTGAGATGTAAAATGTTATCGTTATATTTTTTTGCTAATGTAACCGATCCATTTGATTTGTCGTATTGTTGCAAATGTAACCGTACATTTGATTTGTCGTATTGTTTGAAATGTAAATGTTATCGTCGTATTGTTGCAAATGTAAATATTATTGCAAGTGTAAATATTCGAGGTATCGTACATATGTTGTTTGCATTACCTGTGAACATATTGTTTTAACCAAGTTAACTTAGTAGCAATGGTTAAGCAGTTGTTTGTCACACTGTTACATACCCATTAGGTACGAATGATACAATACAACTAACTCATCCCCGACGAGTCAAGGCTCGGCTACCTACGGAACCGTTCAAGGGCGATAAGCTTGTCATCAATTTTCTCTTTCCTTCTCGGCGTTGTACTCCTTTTGAGTTTCACATTCAGTTATTTTTAGGCCGTTATATTGGGGAATGACATTGTCGATCCACCTAGTGAACCGACACCTCCTTTGAATGCCCTGGTAAAGAAACACATGTAATCAGTTAGAGAGCCACTAGAGCGAAGACGTTTGCAGAATTGATAAAATGAAAGACGTACACCGAAGTCGTTGTCTAAGTTGGGGCAAATGAAATATCTCCGACCATATGTTCGTGGTTCAAAGGAGGTAGCCATCTTGCAACGATCCCTACAACCGCACATGGGACGCTCCGACCATTTATGAAAACCCAGTGGGTTGTTCCTCCAAGCTAAGCTTGCAATTTCAACGCGACGTTCATACTCCATCCAAGCCTGAATGAATTGTTCATCGACTCGGGTTGTGTTACCGTCGACCGATCGAAGCAGGTTTAACCGTATCGATTCACTCTTTGTATGGACACCGACGTACATCCTCCCGGTTGCACATTTTTGATGTTCGGGGTTAGAAAATGGAACAAGCGAATAGGTTAAAGAAAGAAAAATTATACTCACGACAAAATCGTCATCCGTAATCTCAGGACACACGAAGCATCTTTGTCCTCTAGTTGCTTGTCTTATGGATCTTACCACCTGGCAACGTAGACCACGTGGCATTCGGACGTTCCCGCCATGTGGGTAGTGCCATCGATCCATAGGCCAGTCCAAAGCTTCAGCACGAACTCGACGTTGGTACTCGGCCTTCCGTCGAAGGTAGTCCGACCTTGTTTCGCTAAGTGGGTAGTAACGTGTTCCGTCGGTTCGTGGGTTCTCCGTATCTATCCACTCAACGAAGTTGCACACCCGACGATATGCCTGCATGAGGTGTTAACACGATGTACAATCAAGTTAGCGTTTTCTGCGTGAAGATTTTGTAGATGAAAACATTGCAGTTAAGCCATACCGATCAATGTTGGCGCATTGGAAAAATCGTCTCCCTGGTTTCGGTGAGGAGGGACGACGTAAGTACGTGACCATCTCCACAATGGCATAACGGACGGTCACACCATGGTGGAATAAAACCGCTCAAAGGATGGAGTCGCCGGTGGAGACGCTCAAGGAATGGATGATATGAAGATCTCATTGCACGAGTAAATGTAGAAAAGAGAATGCAGATTTGAAGAGCTCGTATTCGGATCTAGGCAATATATAGTGCAGGGAGGTGAAGGTTCACAGCTATGCATCGTTTATGTCTATCACGGGGCAACAGCTGAACGAGACGTATCGTGTAGGACTGTCACGGGGCAAAAGTTGATAGCGACGTATCGTGCGGACTATCACGGGCAAAAGCCGATAGCGACGTCTCGTGCGGGTCTAACACCGCCGAAAGTTTTTGTCGTTGGTAAGAGTATCATGCAACGAACGATACGGAAGGATCTCGTGACATGTGAGTGCGACGAAGAGACATGGATATATACAAACATCAAACACAAAATAAATAATTACAATTTGTACAAATGTGCACACGAAGCTACGGCGAGGCCTCTTACCCCTATCCCTCCTAGCCTGTGCTCTGACGTGCCCCTGAGAGTACGTCAGCCTGTCTGGGGGCACGGCACGAGTAGCACGGACATCCTGCGTGGGCGTCTCCTGTGACGGGTCCTGGCTCTGTGGTAGAGGTGCTCCACCAAGCTGAGAGGCGGCGAGAACGTCCCGATCTGGGTCCTCCAGGTCGTCGAAGTCGTCGCCCGTACCTGACCCCCCCTCGTCGCCTCCCCCGGACCCGCCCGCCTACGACGAAGAAGCCCCCGAGCGGAAAATCCCCGTCGAGTAGAATCCTCCTGTATGTAAGCAATGTGAAGCATCAGTGAATTAAACTAATAAGTGTTAACTAATCGTCGGACGACGATTGCTCACCTCCCGGCTGAGTGAGGGGACGAGGAACGGAGGATCCACTCGCTCCAGCAAAGCTCGCAGTGCTGGGCCGAGTCGCGAAAGGCCGAGGGATCGACGATCCACTCGCGCTTGCCGTATCCCCTCTCGGTAGCGTCGGACCTACGTGACATTCGGTTTGTTAGATCACGTTGTAGGGTTGACACAATGAAAATAAGTGGAACTAACCTGTGGAAGCACCAACGTCGTGTGGTACCGGACATCCTGGTACCGGACCGCGTGGACGTGGACCTGTAGCACCCTGCGGAGGAACCGCGTCGACGGCTGAACGACAAGAGAAGACCCGCAAGATCGAACGTGCCGTTGTTTGCATCCTTTGGAAGGTCATCCTCTATTCCACGTCGTTCGTGTGAATGCTGCGTCCGCCCTCGCATCACCGAGTCGATTTCGGCATTCAATGCCCGTGCGGCGTCGGCCTACAAAAATCGAAACAAGTTAGGTTCTTCGCTCAAATAAAAAGCATCATGACGTACAAAGGCTTTAATGCCGAGAAATCATGACGTACCCCAACGAAGTAGTCCTGGTCCCGATGCTTGGGGTAGGTGTCCGTGACCGCTGCCTGGTGTTGCTGCTGCGCGGCCGGTGTGAAGGTAACTTGCGGACGCGTCCGTGGTAGGTACCACCGAAGGTAGGCGGTGTAGTTCTCATCGGAGTGGCCGTAGATCTCGCCGATCACCTCCTCGGTGGCTATCGGCCGACCCGCCACGTATTCGCATACGTGGTTCCCAGGGAGCCTCCCCGCTGTCCCCGTCGAGACAACCTGCGTACAGAGCAAAGGTCGACTATAGTTCCATTTCATTCGACCCAATAGTAGTAAAGTTGAAATAGAAATACTCACCGGTGGTCTTGGTGGGGAACGGCAACCGTGACGTCTACGGAATCCCTGCCGAGCCTCGAATCGCCTCATCACTCGGCTGGCGGTGAGGCTCGACGGTGATGTCGTACACCATCGGGATCAACGTCATCCAGTAGGCCGAGTCGCGCGTGCACAACGTCGAGAGGCCTAGAGACGCCCGAGCTGCGACCGCCTGCTGCGTGTACGGCTCCCAGACAACATCGTAAGGCTGGAGACGGTCCAACTCGAACACGAAGTCCGGGTAGCTCTGTCTCACCTGAGCGTGGGCGTAACGACGCTGTGAAAATAAAATAATCAAGTGGTTACAAGTTTTGTTCAACACAATTTGAATATTTGAAAGAAATATGACTTTGTACTTACGTTGCGTCGAAACCAGTACGAGCCCATCGTAGGCCCGTCGCGGGTTCTCGAACGCGGTGTCGCTGGTCAGAAGGAAAGGTGTCCACGATCGGTCGGCCGATCGCGAACCGCTCCGCAGCCCAAAGTAACAGAAGGGGGCGCCCGTGAAGATCGCTCCGGATCCGTCTTCGTGCACGCGTCGCTGCCCACGGTAGGTGGCTGCGAGGACCGCCGAACCCCAACTCCATTGAGGCACGAAGCCTATCTCCGCGTCCACTATCGACCGGGCGTAGTGGATCAGCCCCCTCTCTACAGTGTTCCCCGACGTGTTGGTGAACATCACCCAGCCGAACAACCAAAGAAGGTACGCCTCCAACGAGCGTCGCACGGAGTACTCGTCGGCGTCGGGGTGGAGCTTGTCGGCCTACAAAGGAGAAAACCATGTTAACAAACATAAGATGTAATGAAAAATACCGAAGTCTTCAAGTTAACTTACTATGAACCGCATAATCCAAGTCTTCGTAGGCCCGGTGGTCGCGTAAGGGTAGATCGCCCGAGCAGTGGGAGCCCCGGTAGCCTCATCACCTGAGCAAATCGTGCTGTGATGTCCTCCCTCCATCCACCAATAGCATCCACAGGCCCGACAGCTTCTCCGGCTAGTGGTAGCCCTAGCAGGTACGAGACGTCCTGTAGCGTCGGTGCCATCTTCCCACAAGGAAGATGGAAGGTGTGCGTCTCTATACAAAGATACCGCCCAATGCTTCACTGCCTCTTTCATGTCTTCCTTATGAGCATACCTAGCACCCTGGATGACCTTGTTATCTTTGTATTCAAATGAAACATGTTGTCCTTCCGAGATAACAAGCTAAGAGAAATCAGCTTTTTCCCAATCGACGGGCATGACATCTTCTTCCTCGTCCGATGATTCATCGCCCTCCGCCTGCTCATTTTCAGAATCCTCCCTCTCCATTTCAACAACAATTGCTTCGATTCTCTCCCCCTCATCCGCCACGCCAATCGCCTCCTCCAAGCTTGCTTCATTGCTCGGACCTTCGTCATACTGCTTGCATTGTATTATCGCTATCGATTTCGTGCAAGTGCCACAAAAATAACAAGGGGCCAGGACCTTTCAAGTGCCATGTCCACATAACGTCTCCACGACTCGGTGTTATCTATAGGCATAAGTTCCCAATAATATCCTTCTGTTGCACGACTTACTACAACGGATAGAGACATTGTGTTCACTCTTATATCCACTTTAAATCCACGTAGCAACCAACTATACACTGACTCAAATGTTTTCTCGCCTGGCCTATTGATGCCCTTTGATTTCATCCTAAATTCTGACAAATCTACACCTTCTGGACCATATCTAACGTTGCCTTCACCGTGAACTATCCGAAATATGATCTTACTTGCCATAGTGCCCGACAAACAAATTAAACCGAGTTTATTCCATACTACGAATATGTTGCCTAGATGATTTCGTGCCTAACTTAATTTCTTTAACAATATGTTCTCTGGTCTACATCTTAAAATATCCCGAATCGATTTGTTCGTTTCATCTACCGCCAATCGTACCTCATAGATTTCAATTTGCCAAATTTTGTAAACTAAATTCAATTAAATCGTACTTTATATCTAAACATATTTTGATTATCAACGAAATTATATGTACTGTTTTCTATAGTGCTTACCATCTACTCACATAATTTACACTTAGATCCAAACACATTCTACCTAAATTCATCTATCTATTCTACCTATGTTAATGTTACTATAGATTAAATTATCTAAATTGATCTAAATTAAATCATCTGTTTTGTAAATCTATAACAAAATATTCAACACCTATTCAAATATTACAAATTTATATTTCTCCTAATATTGCATTTACATACTAACTAACAAACAAAATAACGACGGGATATTACATTTACCTCGGATAAAGTACGCAATCCAAGGGCTTCGCCGCGCTCCTCCTCTTCCTCACCTCTCTCTGTTCTTTTTCGGATTTGGGAAGGTGTAAATGATGGTAAAATCATTGATCGTTCGGCTTATATACGCGCAGGGGAAAAAACGCCCTTTCGAGGACGGGAAGGGGGCCGCCCGCAAATTGCCACGGCGCCGCCCATTTTTGTAGACGGCCCCGTATGCACAAGAAAAACGCCCTTGGTAAGGGCGGGAAGGGGGCCGCCCGCAAAATGCCAGGCGACCGGCCTTTTGCGGCGGCCCCGTGCACAGTGAAAAACCGCCCTTCCCAAGGGCGAAGGGGCCGCCTGCAAAATTCCTTCCGCGTGGCGTGACGGTACCCAACGGCCGTCGCCACGTCGGATAATACGCCCTCCGGGAGGACGTTTTTCCACCACGTCCTCCCGGAGGGCGGGAGGAGACTAGATGGGTAAATTTCGAAATTCAAAAATTAATTTTGTAAATCTTTTAAAAAAATTTTAAAATGCCAAAAATTCGAAGATTACGTGAGGTTATAGGCTCATGGCCTTGTGGGCTTTGTGAAATCTTCTCCGGCCTCTATGTATAGTCATCCCTCCTCTTTCAAATTGGGAAAAGAGAAAAGTGTTCCTGCTTGGCATTCTCGAACGAAACGAGTAATGAAATCGAAGAGAATTGCCTTTTGTTTGTCAACGTTTCCCCGGATTTGAAATGGTCTGCTTCATCGTCAGCTGTGCAGCAATTGATGCTGTCATGCTGCTAGCCAGCTAGCACACGTTCTTGTCAAATGACAAGAAGTGTTATGCAGTTGATTCTGTTTCCGGTTAATCTTAAATTCTTAATCCTCGGATCCAACGCACAATCAGTTGACCAACTGAGCAAAGTGTCAGAAAACTGAGTAGTAAGTGTATCAACGACCCTTCTCTTCGCAGCAATACCATTACCAGTACAGTTCAGCAACTAATCGTGAGCTGATTAGCTGAAGCACACCACACGTAAAGCGTCAATGACGATAGAGAAACGCACGTCACCGCGGCAAATCACCAACTTTAATACGACCCACCAACTGCTCGGCGCATCTCCTCTACGCGCGCGCGCCAAAACTCGGGCGGCGTCACACCTTGCAAGCCACATCAAAGCTTCCGCTCCTACCTCGCCCAAATGGGCGGCGATGGCGACGATGGCGCAAAGCCCGCCGCGGCCGCCGCGGCCATGGACGTCGTGTCGTCGTCGTCTTCTCCGGCGCTGGCGCCGTCGGTGCTCAAGTCGGTGCTGCTGTCCTACGCGTACGTGAGCGTGTGGATCACACTCAGCTTCTCGGTGATCGTGTACAACAAGTACATCCTCGATCCCAAGATGTACAATTGGCCATTCCCCATCTCGCTCACCATGATCCACATGGCGTTCTGCGCCTCCCTCGCCGTGGTGCTCGTCCGCGTGCTCCGCGTTGTCGCCGTGCCGACGTCGCCGCCCATGACGCCCAGCCTCTACGCGGCCTCCGTCGTGCCCATTGGCGCGCTCTACGCGCTGTCGCTCTGGTTCTCCAACTCCGCCTACATCTACCTCTCCGTCTCCTTCATCCAGATGCTCAAGGCGCTCATGCCCGTCGCCGTCTACTCCCTCGCCGTCGCCTTCCGCACCGACTCCTTCCGCCGCGCCTCCATGCTCAACATGCTCGGCGTCTCGGCCGGCGTCGCCGTCGCCGCCTACGGCGAGGCGCGCTTCGACGCGTTCGGCGTCCTGCTGCAGCTCGCCGCCGTCGCCGCCGAGGCCACGCGGCTCGTGCTCATCCAGATACTGCTCACCTCCAAGGGCATGTCGCTTAACCCCATCACCTCGCTCTACTACATCGCGCCGTGCTGCCTCGTGTTCTTGACCTTGCCATGGTACTTCGTCGAGCTGCCGAGGCTGCGCGCCGCCGCGGGCGCCGCCGTCCGGGCCGACGTGTTCGTGTTCGGGACGAACTCGCTGTGCGCGTTCGCACTCAACCTGGCCGTGTTCCTGCTGGTGGGGAAGACGTCGGCGCTGACCATGAACGTGGCCGGCGTCGTCAAGGACTGGCTGCTCATCGCCTTCTCCTGGACAGTGATCAAGGACACCGTCACGCCCGTCAATCTGGTCGGCTATGGCATTGCCTTCCTCGGCGTCGCGTACTACAACCATGCCAAGCTGCAGGGGCTCAAGGCCAGAGAGGCCGAGAGGAGAGCCGCGTCAATGGCGACGGCGAAGGAGGGAGATGCGGAAGCCGGTGCACGGCTGCTGCCGGAGAAAGACGGCGCTGAGCAGAAGGACTGATCAAAGTCGCCACCAATTAATCATGAATACGTTCGAAGGGTTGATATGTCAACGGCATTTTTTCATTTTAGGATGCCTGAATTGGTTTAATTGATCCTTGATCAATTATGTTTATGTTCGTGACCATTCATGATTACAGAGAATACAAGTGATCAGTGATTCGGAAGAGAGGATATGTTCTGGTGAATTAGGAATGCTAAATCACAACATCTTAGATATGCAGTTACTTGAGGAACCTTGCATGTGATTCAGGAGGAGATAGCAAAACAGGATGACAGGAATGATCTGTCCAATTTCTTATCGTCAAAAGGGACAAGTTACGTAGATGCATGATGTAATGGGAGAACAGCCCGAAACTTATTAATCCACTGGCTACTAAATATCTTTAGTTTTACTCAAAGTGCAACAAGAAAAGTCCAGCAAGGGATAGGACGCAAAGTGTTACAGTGAAAAGGTTACAATGAGATTGAGTGACTACTAGTAGTAGGTTTGATTAGTTAGAGATAGGAATTTGCTAACTTCCTACTATTTCCTGCTCGTACTACGTTCCTAAATCGATTGCATGTACTGGTCACTCAAATCTTTCTTTAGGTTCACTCAAAGCTAACACAGGAAGAATCAAATATATGAAGTCCTGTCCTGTCCAATCACATTGCATCACTGACTTTTTTTTGATAGGATTTGCATCACTGACTCCGTCTATCCAACCAAGTATATTTTGTTTTTTTTGCATTTTTAATTTTTTTTTAAAGATTTACAAAAAGAACTTGCGAGATTGAAAAATTTCAAATCTAATCTCCTCCCGCCCTTTGGGAGGGCGTGAAGGAAAACGCCCTCCCAGAGGGCGAAGAATCCGACGTGGTGACGGCCCCGCACGGCCGCTCGCCGCGCGGTGGTAATTTTGCGGGCGGCCCCCTTCCCGCCCTTGGGAAGGACGTTTTTCACCGTGCACGGGGGCCGCCCGCAAAAATGCGGAGGCCGGCCTTTTGCGGGCGGCCCTTCCCGCCCTTGGTAAGGGCGTTTTCACTTGTGCACGGGGGCCGCCCGCAAAAGCCGGCCGCCCGGCATTTTGCAGGCGGCCCCCTTCCCGCCCATACCAAGGACGTTTTTTCACCGTGCTTACGAGGGGGCCGCCGCAAAATTGCCACGGCCGCCCGGCAATTTTGCGGCGGCCCCCTTCCCGCCCTCCGCAAGGGCGTTTTTACCCATGGCAGTATATAAGCCGACTCTCAATCATTTCACCTCATTTACACCTTTCCGGATCCGAAAAGAACAAGAGAGAAGTGAGGAAGAGGAGGAGCGCGGCGAAGCCCTTTGGATTGCGTACTTCATTGGAGGTAAATGCAATATCTCGGCATTATTTTTTTTGTTAGCTAGTATGTAAATGAAATATTAGAAAAATATAAATTTGTAATATTTGAATAGGTATTGAATAATTTGTTATAGATTTGTAAAACAGATGGTTTAATTTAGATCAATGTAGATAATCTAATCGACAAGTAACATAGGAAGAATAGATAGATCAACAAGGATATTTAATGGACATTAACATAGGTAGAATAGATAGATCAACTTAGGTAGAATGTGTTTGGATGTAAGTGTAAATTATGTGAGCAGATGGTAAGCACTATAGAAAATCGTACGTATAATTTTGTTGATGATCAAAATATGTTTAGATATAAACTACGAGTGAATTAAATTTAGTTTATAAAATTTGGCAAACTGAAATGAACGATTTAAGATTGGCGGTAGATGGAACGAACAAATCAATTTGGGAAAATTTAAGATGTAGACCAGAGAACATATTGTTAAAGAAATTAAGTTAGGCAAGAATCATCTAGGAAATATATTTGTAGTATGGAATAAACTCGTTTCAATTTGTTTGTCGTGCACTATGGCAAGTAAGATCATATTTCGATAGTTCACGGTGAAGGCAACGTTAGATACGGTCCGAAGGTGTAGATTTGTCGAAT
Source organism: Oryza australiensis (assembly GCA_019925245.2). Lineage (NCBI taxonomy): Eukaryota > Viridiplantae > Streptophyta > Magnoliopsida > Poales > Poaceae > Oryza > Oryza australiensis. The sequence goes on from JAIFGZ020000536.1 coordinate 315,746, forward strand.
TTAGGATGAAATCAAAGGGCATCGATAGGCCAAAGCGAGAAAACATTTGAGTCGTGTATAGTTGGTTGCTACGTGGATTTAAAGTGGATACAAGAGTGAACACAATGTCTCTATCCATTGTAGTTAGTCGTGCAAACGAAGGATATTATTGGGAACTTATGCCTATTGATAACACCGAGTCGTGGAGACGTTATGTGGACATGGCACTTGAAAGGTCATGGCCCCTTGTTATTTTTGTTGCCCGCACGAAATCGATAGCGTAATACAATGCAAACAGAGTATGGCGAAGGTCCAAGCAATGAAGCAAGCTTAGAGGAGGCGATTGGCGTGGCGGACGAGGAGAGAGAATCGAAGCAATTGTTGAAGAAATGGAGAGGGAGGATTCTGAAAATGAGCAGCGGAGGGCGATGAATCATCGGACGAGGAAGAAGATGTCATGCCCGTCGATTGGGAACAAGCTGATTTCTCTCGGCTTGTTATCTCGGAAGGAAGCATGTTTCATTTGAATACAAAGATAACGAGGTCATCCAGTGGTGCTAGGTATGCTCATAAGGAAGACATGAAAGAGGCGTGAAGCATTGGGCGGTGTCTTTGCATAGAGAGTTTAGGGTGGTGAAGTCTACGAACTATGTGTATGATGTGAAGTGTATGAAGGATGATTGTCCGTGGCGCGTTCATGCATACAAGGGAAAATGGAATGACTATTGGAAAGTGAGCATTGTTGGTGAGCACACATGTCTCGCCGAGGGTTGATAAGTACCACCGCAACATCACCTCGGCGTTTGTTGCGGTGAGATGTACCATGTTGTTAAAAACACGGATTTTGAACCGTGCTCCATTATTAAGCACATTGAGAACAAATTCAAGTATACTATTAGCTATGCGAAGGCTTGGAGGGCGAAACAAAAGATATTGAAGATGAGGTATGGCACATTTGAAGCATCGTATGACAATTTACCTCGTCTATTAGCCACCATTGCTCGAGAAACCCCAATACCTACTACGACATTCGACATTTCCGTCATCTAATGATTCGAGCAAGAGCGTGCTGCAAAGAGCCTTTTTCTCGATTGGTGCTTGCATCAACGCATTTGTTCACTGTCGCCCCTGTCTGTGCATAGATGGAACCTTTCGACTGGGAAATACGAGGTCGGATCACGGCGATTGGAGCAGATGGGAACAACCAGGTGTTACCTATGGCGTTTGCATTTGTCGAGAGTGAGAACACCGAAAGCTGGTATTGGTTCTTGGAGAAAGTTCGATGCCAAGTCGTTCATATGAGGCCCAATGTTTGTCTCATACATGATCGTCATGCCGGCATGCCGAGGGCAATCGACTACCTTCGAATGGTTGGCCCGAGAGGGACTTCCAGCTAGGTGGCGTGATGTTCGGAGTAGGTGGTGCATGCGTCATATGGGAGCCAATTTCTACAAACAATTCAAGAACAAGCACCGATGGATCTATTCAAGAGGCTATGTGGTCAAAATCAAGAGAAAAATTCAATGAGATGTGGAAAAGGTTGGATGAGCTGACAACGAAGCAAACCGACGAGCAATCTCGTTTGCCACAGGTTGACAAGCCTGCTGTACCTCTTGGTCCATTGCATAATGACCCGCCAACAATGAGAAGGAGGTCTGCACCATCAATACGTAATTTCTCCCACTTGGATAGAGAATGAACCGAAAGAAAAGTGGTCTCGTTGTATGACACCGACGGAGCTCGATATGGTATAATGACAACGAACTCGGCCGAGGTGTACAAGCTGGGTGATGCGAGGAGTTAGGGGCTTCCATTGGTGGGTATTGTGGAATTTATCCTTCATGGCACGCAGTGCATATTTTAGGGATAGATTTAAAAAAATATCCCCTTTAATGGTCGATAACAAAATTGTATTTGGCAACGTGGTGACGAAATATATGCAAGACAAAATTCGAAGGCTATGAAGCACGAGTAATCCCCAAGGAACCCAAGTTCTTCGGACGAGGTCATGTGTGTCGACGGAGAAGGCGAGGCATCAACCGTGTTCAAGCCGTTCGAATGTGTGCTTCATGCGGATGGTGGTTGTAGCCGCACCGTATGAAGCCGAAGCTTAGACATCCGCCTTGCTCACACGTCCTTGCCGCACTGGGACTGCGGCATAGTTCCGTATATTTATGTGTCACGTACTACAGAAAGAATCAATTTTTCATACGTGGAAGGAGGAGATATATGGTTTTGGGATATCGGATCGTACACAACACTGCGGCCACAAGTGTTCTACATTCCCGAGATCCATCGAAGTTAAGGATGAAAAAGGGACGTCGTCGCCGAGACGCATCGAAACGACATGGACGAGTCCGAGGCCGGGGAAGGACCCTACGTTGCAGCAAATGCGATGAGCGCGGACATACATACAAAAAATGCCCGAAGAATTCAAACTTCAACCGTCGAAGGTTCGGGACTTTCGAGAGCCCTCCGATGGTAGGCGTCCATCCGGAGAAGGAACAACAACGAGGCGACCACGTCCTAGACGTGCTCGTGCAGCGACTACGTCGTCCACTGGAGATGCAATGGCTTGATTTTTTTGTTTGCTCCTTTTCAACGTAGTGGTGATCCGATATTTGTACTATTTGTCATGTTGTCGCCATATGTCGTACGTGTAATATTTATCATTGTGAGACGTAAAGTGGTTTATTGTTGTTGTGATACTTATATGTTGTGTTTGTTAGGTTTAATTAAGACGTGAAATTTTTTTATGTTGAGAATTAATGGACCATTTATGTCATGTAATCATGTTGTTCGATTTTTCTTATAAATTGCTTACTTGTGTGCTTCATGTATTCATGCGGGTATGGCGGACGATACACCGGCGCTTTTCGCGAGACAGTGGACGGGCGCACATGAGTCGTACTTGTCGGCGGTGCGGGTGCTCACCGACCACCTTTCGTCCACGGCCGTCGCGCGAGTTGTTGCGTGTCGATCCGCGACACGTCGAGCGGTACGTTCAAACTCTTATCACTTATTGCGGGAACACTATGCTTGATACTAATATTACACTATGTGTATGATATGCGAGTTACGTGAGTCCGGCACGATCGCTCTCTGCGGACTCGTTGAGGCGCGTGCCCACGATCACGACCAGGCGACGGTTCGATGCGGACCGGTCCCGATAGGCTGCTTTGGTGGATCGGTGGCGTCCGAGACGCACACCTTCCATCTTCCTTGTGGGGAGATGGCTCACGCCGCAGACGTCTCCTACCGCTAGGGCTACCACTAGCCGGGAGGCCGTCGGGCTGTGGACGGAGTTGGTGGATGGAGGGACGACATCACGCGCGCTTTGCTCGGTGATGAGGCTACGGGGCTCCCAGTGTTCGGTCGATCTACCCTTACGCGACCACAGGGCCTACGAAGACTTGGATTTTGCATTCACGTAAGTTAACTTCAAGACTTCGATATTTTTCATAACATCGATGTTTGTTAACATGGTTTTGTCCTTTGTAGGCCGACAAGCTCCACCCCGACGCCGACGAGTACTCCGTGCGACGCTCGTTGGAGGCGTACCGCTTTGGTTGTTCGGGGGTGATGTTCACCAACACGTCGGGAACACTGCAGAGAGGGGCCTGATCCACTACGCCCGGTCGATAGCGGACGCGGAGATAGGCGGCGTGCCTCAGTGGAGTTGGGGTTCAGCCGTGCTCGCAGCCACCTACCGTGGCCTGTGCGACGCGTGCACGAAGACAGATCCGGGAGCGATCTTCACAGGCTGTCCCCTTCTCTTACAGCTGTGGGCTGCGGAGCGCTTCGCGATCGGCCGACCGGTCGTCGACACCTCTCCGTACGACGTAGCGCCAGCTTTCGAGAACCCGGCCGACGGGCCTACGATGGGTTCGTACTGGTTTCGACGCAACGTAAGTGCAAAGTCATATTTGTTTCAAATATTTAAATTGTGTTGAACAAAACTTGTAACCACTTGATTTTTTTATTGTCGCAGCGTCGTTACGCCCACGCTCAGGTGAGACGGAGCTACCCGGACTTCGTGTTCGAGTTGGACCGTCTCCAGGTGTACGACGTTGTCTGGGAGCCGTACACGCAGCAGGCGGTCGCAGCTCGGGCGCCTCTAGGCCTCTCCACGTTGTGCACGCGCGACTCGGCCTACTGGATGACGTTGATCCCGATGGTGTACGACATCACCGTCGAGCCTCACTGCCCAGGCCGAGTGATGAGGCAGTTCGGACTGCGCCAGGGATTCCCGGTAGACGTTCCGGTTGCCGTTCCCCACCAGGACCACCAGTGAGTATTTCTTTTTGAAATGTACTACTATTGTGTCAAATTAAATGGAACTATAGTCGACCTTTGCTGTGTACGCAGGTTGTCTCGACGGGGACAGCAGGGAGGCTCCCTCTGGGAACCACGTATGCAATACGTGGCGGACTGGCTGATAGCCACCGAGGAGGTGATCGGCGAGATCTACGCCCACTCCGAGGAGAACTACACCGCCTACCTTCGGTGGTACCTACCGCGGACGCGTCCGCGCGTGACCTTCACACCGGTCGCGCAGCAGCCGCACCAGGCAGCAGTCACGGACACCTACCCCAGGCACCGAGACCAGGACTACTTCGTTGGGGTACGTCATGATTTGTCCGCATTAAAGCCTTTGTACGTCATTATATTTTTTAATTGGACCGAAAAACCTAACTTGTTTTGTTTTTGTAGGCCGACGCCGCACGGGCATTGAATGCCGAAATCGACTCGGTGATGCCGAGGCCGGACGCAGCATTCACCCGAACGAGGTGGAACAGAGGATGACCTTCGAGCGGATGAGACGACGGCACGGAAGATCTTGCGGATCTCTCGTGTCGTTCGCCGTCGACGCGCTACCTCCACAGGTGTTACAGTCCACGTCCACGCGGTCCAAGCCGGATGGTCACCACACGCGCGCGGTCCTTCCACAGTTAGTTCCACTCATTTTCATTGTGTCAACCCTACAACCTGATCTAACAAACCGAATGTCGCCTAGGTCCGACGCTACCGAGCGGGGATACGGGCGCGAGTGGATCGTCGATTCCTCGGCCTTTCGCTACTCGGCCCAAAGATGCGAGCTTTGCCGGAGCGAGCGGATCCTCCGTTCTCGTCCTCGTCCCGGGAGGTGAGCAAGCGTCGTCCGATGATTAGTTCACACGTTTTAGTTTAAGTCACCGATGCTTCACATTGCTTACATACGGAGGATTCTACTCGGCGGGGATTTTCCGGTCGGGGACTTCGTCGACGCAGCGGGCGGGTCCGGGGAGGCGACGAGGGGTCGGTACGGGCGACGACTCGACGACTGGAGGACCCGGATCGGGACGTACTCGCCTCCTCTCGCTCGGTGGAGCACCTCTACCACGAGCCAGGACCCGCCACAGAGACGCCCGCGCCGGATGTCCGTGCTAGTCGTGGCGTGCCCCCGCACAGCCGACGTACTCTCGGGGACACGTCGAGCACGGCCTAGGAGGGATAGGGTAAGAGGCCTCGTCGTAGTCGCTGTGTGCATCGGCTTGTACAAATTGTAAATATTTATTTTGTGTTTGATGTTTGTATATATCTATGTCCGTTCGTCGCACTCACATGTCACGAGATCCTTCCGTATCGTTCGCCGCATGATACTCTTACTAACGACAAAAAACTTTCGACCCAGCTTAGACCCGCACGAGACATCGCTATCAACTTTTGCCCGTGATAGTCCCGCACGATACGTCGCTATCAACTTTTGCCCCGTGATAGTCCCGCACGATACGTCGCTATCAACTTTTGCCCCGTGACAATCCTACACGATACGTCTCGATCACCGTTGCCCCGTGATGGACATAAACGATACATAGATGCGAACCGTCACCTCCCCACTATATATTGCCTAGATCCGAATACGAGCTCTTCAAATCTGCTTTCTCTTTTCTACATTTACTCCTGCAATGAGATCTTCATATCATCCATTCCTTGAGCGTCTCCACCGGCGACTCCATCCTTTGAGCGGTTTTATTCCACCATGGTGTGACCGTCCGTTATGCCATTGTGGAGATGGTGCATACTTACGTCGTCCCTCTCGCCGAAACCGGGGAGACGATTTTTCCAATGCGCCAACATTGATCAGGTATGGCTTATCTGCACTTCTTTTATCTACAAAATCTTCACGCAGAAAACGCTAACTTGATTGTACATCGTGTTAACACCTCATGCAGGCATATCGTCGGGTGTGCAACTTCGTTGAGTGGATAGATACGGAGAACCCACGAACCGACGGAACACGTTACTACCCACTTAGCGAAACAAGGTCAGACTACCTTCAACGGAAGGCTGAGTACCAACGTCGAGCTGAAGCTTTTGGACTGGCCTATGGATCAGCTGGCACTACCCACATGGCGGGAACGTCCAGAATGCCACTGTGGTCTACGTTGCCAAGTGGTAAGATCCATAAGACAAGCAACTAGAGGACAAAGATGCTTCGTGTGTCCCGAGATTACGGATGACGATTTTGTCGCGAGTATAATTTTTCTTTCTTTAACCTTTTCGCTTGTTCCATTTTTTAACTCCTACCATAAAAAATGTGCAACCAGGGAGGATGTACGTCGGTGTCCATACAAAGATTGGATCGATACGGTTAAACCCGCTTCGATCGGTCGACGGTAACACAACCCGAGTCCACCGAACAATTCATTCAGCTTGGATGGAGTATGAACGTCGCGTCGAAATCGCAAGCTTAGCATGGAGGAACAACCCGCGGGTTTCCCTAAATGGTCGGAGCGTCCTATGTGCGGTTGTAGGGATCGTTGCAAGATGGCTACCTCATTTGAACCACGAACATATGGTCGGAGATACTTCATTTGCCCCAACTTAGACAACGACTTCGTTGTACGTCTTTCATTTTATCAATTATGCAAACGTCTTCGCTCTAGTGGCTCTCTAACCGATTACATGTGTTTCTTTACCAGGGCATTCAAAGAAGGTGTGGATTCACTAGGTGGATCGACAATGTCATTCCCCAATATAACGGCTTAAAAGTAACCGAATGTGAAACTCAAAAGGAGTACAACGCCGAGAAGGAAAGAGAAAATTGATGACAAGCTTATCGCCCTTGAACGGTTCCGTAGGTAGCCGAGCCTTCACTCGTGGGGGATGAGTTAGTTGTATTGCATCATCCGTACCTAATGGGTTATGTAACACCGTGACAAACAACCGCTTAACCATTGCAACTAAGTTAACTTGGTTAAAATAATATGTTCACAGTAATGCAAACAACATATGTACGATACCTCGAACATTTACACTTGCAACAATATTTACATTTGCATCCTTACGACGATAACATTTACATTTCAAACAATACGACAAATCACGAAGACGGTTACATTTGCAACAATACCACAAATCCAATGGATTTGTTATATTAGCACAAAATACGACGATAACATTTTACATCTCAAACAACACGAGAGAGTGGGTCGATGTCGATCGGGCAATTAGGGTTTGGGCACGGTGAAAAACGCCCTTGGTAAGGGCGGGAAGGGGCCGCTGCAAAATGCCGGGCGGCCGGCCTTTTTGCAGCGGCCCCCGTGCACAAGTGAAAACGCCCTTACCAAGGGCGGGAAGGGGCCGCCCGCAAAAAGGCCGGCCTCCCTGGCATTTTTGTAGGCGGCCCCCGTGCACAGTGAAAACGCCCTTCCCAAGGGCGGGAAGGGGCCGCCCGCAAAATTACCACCGCGCGGCAGACGGCCGTGCGGGGCCGTCTGCCACGTCGGATTCTTCGCCCTCTGGGAGGGCGTTTTTTCCCTTCACGCCCTCCCAGAGGGCGGGAGGAGATTAGATTTGAAATTTTTCAATCTCGCAAATTCTTTTTGTAAATCTTTAAAAAAATTAAAAATGCAAAAAATTCGTATATTTTTGTCATTTCTCCCTACTGAAATCAAACGGTTGAAAAATGGGCCGAAATGCCGACAAACCTGATAGTGAAAACCTGATAGAGGTGCGGGAATAAGTTTATTTTGTCTCCCTCATCTTTTGTTGCTTGTTGAATCGCATCTCTCAACCCTAAAAACCTGGTGTAACGCCTCTCACATCTTCGAAAAAGGCGTAAATCGACTCCTTCGATGGTTTAGAGAGCGGTTTTTGCTGATGTGGCAAGCTGACCGCGGTTAACTTGTTGATTCATCATGTGGAACTGTTGACGAAAAAATTGTGCGCCCAGCCGATGGTACCAAACCTGTGTTGACGCGAACTATGTCGACAAACACGATGGCCTGAGAGATCTGCTTAGCTCCAGTGCAAGACCTAAAATATTGATAAGATGCGAACGTGCCAATCAGTTTGATCCTGCAACTGACAAGATATATAAATTGATTAATGATCAAAGAGTTGATCGCCAACAAGCCGATGTCAATGAAATGAAGCCTAGGTCCCGCTAAGTGATCCATAAAATCGTGTCAATCGGTAACCTACAACTTGATATAGGATTGGCCGATATCATAATAGCCGATATCCAATAGTTGTTGATGCCGACCGATAGCCGATGTAGCGATACTAGCCGATGTCGATAGGATTTTGAACAATTGGCTATATGTCCGATGTAGATTCCGACGCTTGGATAAATAATGATAATGATATAAAAACAATCGGCCAATAATGATATGATAGAATAAATGTTGATCCGATGATTAAAGCACACATCGGCTAGTAATCCGATGTCATTAAATCCAGCGACTAAGTGATCAATGAAACCTTTGTTGGAATCGGCTAAAACCAACTTATATATAATCCTTATAAGACGATACAACACTTAAACAATATCTAGATCCGTGCCATCAACCCTGTCTGCCCAGCAGGAGAAGGTGACACACCTTGGGACATCGTCTTTGATGACCTCTTTGATATGGACGATGACATCGTACATCAACGTTCACTTGTGTAACGGCGCCTTCAGTATCATAGTTGATCCCGACATCCTTTCCTAGCACGGCGGTCCACCACTCGCCCGCTCTAGGATTTCAACCTCCAGGATCGTCGCACCTCATTGGGATTCCTCAGCCATGCGAGCAGCATGAGAACCCTAGCATTGTTAGGCCGCACCATTTCCACAAACTCGCCACCCAGCTCCCAGATCGCCTCCTCATCCTAGGCGTGTTGGGGAATGCCTTCCAAGGATAGCTTCGTGAAGAACTATAACTTGGTGCTCGCCGCCTGTAGTCGCCTGTCCCAGCGCTTAAAGGAGATTGGAGCTTCCTTGAAGAAAACCTGCTTCGATCTACCCAGCACCCTTCTCTATCCCTGGCATGACAAAAAACGATTAGGTAATCCTCCGGGATCGTTACCTCAACACATAAGCTGGATGGTAGGATGCCACAATCAACGACGACGTTGACCATCTTCCTGGGGGACACCGCCGGCTGTCGCCCCAACGCCGTGGCTAGGAGGGCCTTCTACATGAGTACCGCCTCCATCTCCACCATCCAGGGTGGCCAGGAGATGGTGCAGTGGCCCTTTCTCGGGCGGACAATTGAAGCACCTTCCCTAAAGCCAGCGGGGGACCGGTCGTGCTGTCTTGAATGCCAGCTGTTGGTTGGTGGTTGAGGTAGGGGCAGGTCGCCATGAATGTTTGCGACAGACTTGAGAACGACATTGTAGCCCGGTGGTAGGGGAGCTACCAAGTGCTCTTGTTGGCCAGAGTTCGAGTCCCCCTCAGCTCTGGTTTTCTCACCATTCCTTCTCTCTTAATAATTGATGCTAAGTTCCTTCTTAGTATCTCACTTTATCACAATTTTTTTAAAAAAATATTTGGAGGGACGTCTGTCCCTCCAAATCTCTTTTTTTTTTGGGATGGACTTCAATCCACCGGCCCCTTTTCGCCTCCTCCCGTTGTTCATCCACAGGTCTCGCCGGGGCCCTTGCTGCCACATCCCGCCAAGATTGCTTCCCAAACCGTGACATGCTGGACACGGTGACGCGTGGACTTTGGTGGGCGCCAGAGCCAAAGCAGCTCCCGGCGCTTGTTGGGTGGCCACTGGGGTCGGAGTGGCCCTCACCATGGTGCGGAGGCTAGCCTCACCTGGCTACCTATTCACCTTTCGTGCGTCAACGATGTTGTTAAGTACTTGAATTCAGCCGTGATGTTTCTTCTGAAGATCTGAAGAGACTATGTGAACCAGTTGGAGAAGTTGTGGAAGTAAGTACTGCTTACGTTGTTCGTTTGATGTTTCCATGTGGCTTGTTTGTTCTGAATTACATATTCTCCCGTTTTATGCAGGTGAGAATAATGAGAGGAAAGGACGATAGCAGGGGATATGCTTTTGTTAATTTTAGAACTAAAGGTTTGGCATTGAAGGTTGTCAAAGAATTGAACAATGCAAAACTAAAGGTTTGTTTTCTGTTCAACTTGAAAGTTGATTATCATGTCATCTCATATGCAATGTCTATACTGTCACTCCATCAGTGGCATTGAGCTTTTATCCTAAGATTGGTAATTGATCAAGCAAGTTCAGGAGATTTTTACTACACTTTTTGCAGTTTCCAAATGTGAACTGGCAGAGAACATAATAGTGATTTCACTCGAATATTATCATGCAATAAGCTTTCCTTTTATTCTTTTATTCAGTCTTATTGCACTTATATCCGCAGTTAACTTCTATGGATTGTGACATAGCACAATAATCTCACACATCTGCTGTGCTCCCTATTTCCCTTGATATGTAGGAAGAAAGAGGGATGGGCACACATATCTACTATACATGACCTCTAGTAATATCATGGTTTTGTAACTTCTATTATTTGGTTAAAACTACTGAATTATGCCATTAACAGGAAACACTTGTTCATGATTGAAAGTGGTGGTAGTTTATGTTTTCTTACCAATAGTTTTGAAAAACATAGCTTTAGGAGAGCGAGAGCGCGTTGCGCCATCGGCCACTCCGGCCACGGTGGCCACCTTCAGATTCCTTCCGCCCCTCTCCATCCCTGCTCCAGCGAGGCCGTGCACCAAGCGTCTGTTGTGCTCTGTTGTCCTTCGCGCGTCCCATCATGCAAGCTACGGTGAGCCCGTCCTAGAGTGAGGTGGTCGCGGGAAAAGATTTGAAAAAGGCAAGTGAAGACCACGATGGGAGCTGGACCGAGGTTCGTCGCAGGCCAAGGAAGCATTCAGGGCGGGTAGTTCAGCCCCCAACTACCAGCCCTAGGGTTGCATTCAAGCCGCACAGTGAGATTCCCAGATGGTTGCAGGGAAGATGTTTCAAATGTCTGAGTATTGGCCATGTTAAATCCGTTTGCGCCCACCCCATCCGGTGCTACAACTGCTGGTTCCCAGGCCACCTAGCACTCAGCTGTTCACACGCGCCTTCCAAGCTCACTCGTGTTGGGGAGAGGAGCGCGCCCAGGAAAGACGGTGGAAGTCGCTCGACAGGAAGAGGTGAGGGGGCACACAGAGTCTTTCCCCCTGGTGCAGCGTGGGGCGGAAGGGGTGATGGCGGCTGTCCCCACAAGAGCTTCAGCAAGCGACAACACGAAGTCCGACGAGGGAGGTCTCGAAGTTCCACGGCCGAGAAGGATGGCGAGTGGCTTCTAGATCTCGGCGCAGCAGCCAACGAGGGTGATGCAGGAGTGGAAGACTGGAGAGCCGGCTCTGAGGCCGGAGCAGGGGCGGTATGCAGTTTCCTGGACGCAGAAGATGGTGGAAAATGAGCAACTTTTGGAGAGCAAGGCACTTCTGGCCATCGTCATGGGCACGAGACCTCCGGTCTCGCCGGCGGAGATGGTGGGAGTAGTGGTTAATTGCGGAGTTCGGCCTTCGGCGTTCAGGGTGGAGGTGACCGTGCCTGAGGATTACCTCGTGGTGTTCCGGCACATGAGGGATCGCGATTGGGTGCTTTAGTGTTCCCGGCAAGCTCGTTGCAAAGAAGCGCCAATCTCTTTCAAGAAGTGGGATCGCAGGCTCCAAGCGGAGAGTTGCCAATGGCAGTTTTTCACGAAGCTCTCGTTCGAAGGGATACCACAGCACGCATGGGAGGAAGGGGTCGTGGCGCAGCTCGTCCGCAACATTGGAGGGAACTTGTTGAGATCTTGTCACCGCGGACGCGCGCGCGTGTCGGTGGCGGATCTTGGATTTTAGCTTAGGGTATGCCGCCAAAAATTCAACACAATATTTTGGTAATAATTGTAAAATTAACAACATGATTAGGTATATATATACACTAAGTAACACGATAAAAGCTCTAATTCTTATATTAAATGGAAACGATCCACTAAATATAATGTAAATAGTTTAAACACTATATTGATAATATAAAAATATATGCATAAAAGAATATCAGAGACTTACAATGTTATTTTTTTCGACTAATTTATTCGATACTTTCGAAGGACATGAATTTCTTAATTTATTCGGTGACTGGCGCACGAGCGGCCGGTGCACAGGCGGCTTGCAGGCGCGGCGGCGGCCGGCGCGTGGGTGACGCGAGGGCGTGTGCAGTGGCCGGCGCACGGGTTCGATAGCACTGGTTCGGGCGTTCGGCGGCGGTTCCCATCTTTCACTCTTCCCGAGTTTCGACTTTCAAGTTTCGAGACAACGAGCCGAATATATATATATATATATATATATATATATATATATATATATATATATATATATATATATATATATATATATATATATATATATATATATATATATATATATATATATATATATATACCGCGCGCGCGCACGTTGCCTCCGCCCCTGGCGCGTGTTGACGGTGTTTGCATGGCTCAGGAACCCGAGCCACGTCCCCAAGGTGCTCGACGTCGAGTTCCCAGAGCGCGTGGGCGGAGGGCCACCATGCTGGGCGCGTTTCCCCGGCGACGTCCTTATCCCGAAGGCGCCTTTGCACAAGCGTGTTCTCTCCTATGAAGTCTTGGTCCACGATGAAGAGCTGATCGATCCTTCTCCGATTCACATAGAAAGCGTTTGGGGAATAGACTATGAAGAAGATTTCGACGATGACATCCCGAGAAGAGTAACTTTTTCTTGCTGGGCTGGACGGTCGGACGGCTCCGGACCCTGGAATTCGGATATGGGGGTGGATCCTCCTACGACGGGGCGACGGGGACAGCAGGAGGGCTGCCGGGGCGCTCCTGGTCAGCGCGGTCTGCTTTGGCGGTGCAGGCGACAGGGTTGAACCTAACGAATACATCAGGATCAGCCGACGGGGTGGAGGAAGGCGGAGGGGCGGGGCTTGACACAGGCAAAGCAGTCCTTGAGGTGGAGGCTATCAAAGAAGGGGGCATGGAGTTCGACGGTGGTGATCCGTGCTTAGAGGTCTGCCTCAGCCTACAAGCGGAGAGGCAGCTGTCGCCGAGCCAATTGTTGGAGCAAGAACACATGGGCGCGTTGTCGAGGCCCAAAAAGGTGCATTAGCTTGCTCCCCACGTCGGCGACTCTAACACGGCGCAAGAAGTTGCTTCACGGTTGCTTTCGGGAACGAAGACCGGTGTACAGAGCTCCAGCAAGGACGCGGTGCACGAAGGAGAGGACGATTGCTTGCTGAGCCGGAAAGGTGGGCCTAGGGATGGGCTAGCCGAACAGGAGTTATTGCTGCTTGGAGGGCTGAGCCTGACAGAGGAGGAACAACAAGGTCAGGATGAGAACCTACCGCCATCAATGCCGACTGGGCAGCAGCAGAGAGGCGCTGTGATAATTGAAGGTTAAGGCGGGACACTCGCACGCCAAAAGTCAGCTGGGCCACAGTCTCAAGGGCCGAATGAGCACCAACAGGCCCAGGTAGCAAAATTTTCTGCTAAGGGCATGGTGGATTTCTTCCCTTTGGTGTTCGCAAGAAGAACGGGCCAGCGACAAGCCAGTGCAGAGCAACAGGAGGTGGGGCTTGATGATGTGCCGAATGGTGCACAGGAGTTTTCGCAATGGGAAGAGGGCTTGCTGGCTGGTCGGGCCACAGTTCGAAGCCCTTCTTTAACGCAGCTGGCCGAATCCTTGCAGCTTCTGCCAACGCCGATGTTACAGCAGCAGCACCCAGCTGGAGAACAACTTCAGGACTTCATCGCCTCAGTCTCAGCACCGTCAGTAGTTTCCATCCTTGGCGAGCGGCCGGCCGCTTGTATCCCGCAGAAGAGGGCAAGACGGAGACAGGTTGTACCGCCAAATTTCGTCCCCTGGAGGAGCCCAAGAATCCAACAGCAAGGAGACGGCGCCAGGCAGCACGTATACAGCAAAGGCCAGGCTTTCATAATGCACAAGTTGGGGATCGCGGAAGAGGGCAAAAAGATCACAGCCGATTCAAGCAAGCAGATGATGACCCTATTCAATCAATCGCTTTCTTCACAGCATATCCAGGCTTTGGCAGCACTACTTGACATTGACTTCGCCTCCCAGCCGGTGCAGCAGCTCAGGATACATGACGAGGAAGCGGAGCCGGTCCCTGTGACGGCCTAAAGGCTCAAGATTGCAGTGCTTCAGCCCCCTTAATCTTTTCCTATGTCATCGAGTCCTTGTTTTAGTGTGTTGTGTTGGAATGTCAGGGGTTTGAATAATATGGCTAAAAGGAGACTTGTTAGAGAAATGGTGGTGTCTTGTGGGGTTTCCATTGTTTGTTTGCAAGAGTCCAAACTAGAAGTGGTGATGAGTTCTAGCGTCTATGAAATGTGTGGTCTGGAATTTGATTGCTTTGTGGCTTTGCCAGCACAGAACACTAGAGGAGGCATCATCATTGCTTGGAAGGGCGAGTTGTTCTGTGGAGTTCTGTTGCATCAAGGAACATGGTCAATTACTGTAAAATTGAGTTTTTGTGGGTGTGGCCTTATCTGGGATCTAACATCCGTGTATGGACCACAAGCCGAGGCGTACAAATTCCTATTCCTGGACGAGCTACAAGAGGTAAAGAGTATCTGTCAGCACGAATGGATGCTCATGGGGGATTTTAATCTCATCGCTGAGGCGGCAGATAAAAACAACTCTCGAATTAATCGAAGATTAATGAATGCTTTCAGAAATAAAATCAACGAGTTGGAGCTGAGAGACTTATACTTGCTTGGTCGACGTTACACATGGTCTAATGAGCAGCAGTCACCAACATTGGTCAAACTAGACCGAGTTCTCTTGTCTACTGATTTGGAAGAGGTGCTCCCAGAAACAAACTTGCAGGCTCTAAGCTCTTCTTGCTCTGACCACTGCCCACTCTTGCTCACCTGTGGTAGCACAGCTAAAAGGACCAGACGCTTCCGCTTTGAATCCTTTTGAACAAAAATTCCTGGTTTTAAAGACTTTGTTAAAGAGTGTTAGCTCCAGACAGTAGACTCTACTGACCCTTACATAGTCTTGCATACGAAGCTTATGAGACTGGGCAAAGCGCTTGCGGCATGGGGGCAAAAAAAATTAGTGCCCTGAGGTTGCAATTATAGATAGCTAATGAAATAATTCTCCGATTTGATGTGGCACAGGAATCGCGAACTTTGTCTGATGAAGAGAGATTTCTAAGGGCAGCCTGCAAGGGAAGAAGCCTCGCCCTTGCTTCTTTAGAACGCATCCGACTGCAGCAGCGAGCAAAGGTGAAGAATTTAAGAGAAGCTGACGCGGGCACAAAGTACTTCCATCTTAAAATCAAAGGAAGGAGGCGAAAGCTGTGGATCTCACGACTAGAATATGATGGACACATCGCAACCACTTAGCAAGACTTATTATCCTTGGCTAGGAGCTACTTTGTGCAGATTCAGGGCCAACCGAGCAGCACCACGCAGCGTCTACTTTTTAGTAATCTGCCAATGGCATCTACTAGCCTGGATGATCTGGACAGAGATTTCACCGAACAAGAGGTTTGGGACTCTATCCGATCCATACCCGAGGAAAAATCACCGAGGCCGGATGGGTTTACGGGACTCTTCTTCCGAAAATGTTGGCACATCATTAAAGTGGACATCATGGCATCCTTGAGCAAGTTCTTCTCCGGAAATAGCCAACACTTGAACAGGCTAAATTCTGCAATTGTCACCCTAATTCCCAAAAAGAAGAACCCAGCAGAACTTAAGGATTACCGACCGATTAGTTTGGTGCACAATTTTTCAAAGCTTGTAACCAAGATCATGGCTAGCAGGCTAGCAAAGCGCTTGCCGGAGTTGGTGCCCAGCATGCAAACTGCTTTTATAAGAGGACGACGGATTCATGCTTTGTTAAAGGATTGGTTAATAAGTTCCACAAGCAAAAGAAAGCAATGGCCCTGCTCAAACTTGACATTTCAAAAGCCTTTGACACCGTGTCGTGGGAGTTCATCCTTGATATGCTACAGTACATGGGTTTCGGTAATAGGTGGCGACAATGGTTATCAATTCTCTTCTTGACCTCACATACTTCGGTTCTGGTGAATGGGGATCAGACCGATCCAATCAAGCCGACAAGAGGACTTCGCCAGGGTGACCCACTGTCTCCTTTGATTTTTGTGTTAGCTATGGATGCCCTGCACGCTCTTGTCTCCAAAGCATGCTCAATGGGGTTATTGTCGCCTTTACAAAGAAGAAAAAATCTCCCTCCGGTTGCTCTTTATGCAGATGATACAATCCTCTTCTTTAATCCGACCTTAGCTGATGCTCAGGCGGTAAAAGAGATCCTGGACATCTTCGGGCAAGCAACAGGCCTCAAAACAAACTTGGATAAAAGTGCAATCACTCCTTTGTGCTGCTCGGCAGAACAAACTGAGATGCTGGCTTTAACACTAGGCTGTCGAATCGAGCATTTCCCCATAACCTACCTGGGGCTTCCTTTGTCTACGAGAAGACCAACTAAGGCTGAGCTACAGCCAATGCTCGACAAAATCTCTAACAAGGTGGCCAGTTGGCAGCCAAGGATGTTGTCCGTTGATGGAAGGCTTTGCCTCATCAACACGGTCCAAATGGCGTTGCCAGTATACTACTTGTCTGCCTTACCGCTGCCAAAGTGGGCCATCAAGCAAATCGAGCGTAGATGTAGGGGTTTCCTTTGGAAGGGACAGGAGCAAGTGAACGGAGGACACTGCTTAATTTCATGGAGCAAGATCTCTAGCCCAATCCAAAAAGGGGGACTGGGAGTAAAGGACTTAAGCCACTTTGGTGATGCTCTTCGGTTGCAATGGTTGGCGAATGAGTTTGATCAAGGGGATAGACCGTGGAAATTAACAGGGTTCCAACCGGGGAAGGACCTACAGCCTATGTTCTCATCAGCTTCTGAGATCATAATCGGTGATGGAAGGACAGCTTGATTCTGGACAGATAACTGGACAGGGCTCGGGGATTTCTTCTCGAGATGACCGTTGCTAAGTTCACATGTTAGTCACAAGGCAATGTCTGTTTCCGAAGGCTTACAACATAACAGTTGGATCAGATGCTTACAAGGGACTCTGTCAATTCCAGCCCTGCAAGAATACTTTCAACTGTGGGAAGAAATGCGCAATGTTACGCTGACCACTTATGTGGATACTCTCAAATGGAAACCGAAACCTAGCGGACGGTTCTCAGTTCTCTCTGCATACAACTTGCATTTCATTGCGAGAGAAGACTGTCGTTACGGGAAGATTCTCTGGAAGGTCAAAGCCCCTTCGAAAGTCCGCTTCTTCGTGTGGGTGATGCTTAAAGAACGATGCCTCACGGCCGACAACCTGGAAAAAAGAAATTGGCCGCGCAATGACATCTGCTCTCTCTGTCAAGCTGAACCTGAAGATTGTCGGCATCTGTTTTCAACTTGCACATATACAGCGGAGGTCTGGACACAAATTCGGGGTTGGTGCAGCCTGCATTTCCCAATCCCGGCCGAGGACGACAGAGACCTAGCTGATTGGTGGCTAGATGTGCGCAAGGGTTTTCGGAAAAAAATACAGGGGCCGTTTTGACACCCTGTTCCTGCTGATCAACTAGGAAGTGTGGAAAGAACGCAACAGACGGGTTTTCCAACATCAAGAATTGACAGTGCTACAACTGGCTAGCCAGATTAATGAAGAGATCGTAACTTGGATGGTTGCAGGAGTGTTCCCGGTTGACAATGGCTAATAGGCTCTAGTGTCGGATTGTGAACAGTTATGCCTGTTCACGGCAGTTTTCGTGTGTTTTGCTCTTTTGTTCCTGCTTTAAGTTTACCGGTTCTAAGCAAAGCTTGGCCGGTGCGACATCTTCATGTCGTTATCTGTAAAACTTTTTTCCCCTATAATCTTAAAAATTAGACGGCTTCTCATGCCGCCCCGACTAAAAAAGAAAACATAGCTTTGCTGCCCTGGTCACATACATGTGCAAAATATTTCCTGTTTCCCTGTTAGCTGACAATTGATTTATCTCGATCTTTTATACCAACTGAATTTTTTCATTATGCTTCTCATTACAGGGAAAGCGGATAAGGGTTTCTTCCTCGCAGGCTAAGAACAAGCTTTTTATTGGAAATGTACCCCATAGTTGGACAGAGGATGATTTCAGAAAAGCTGTGGAGGAAAGTTGGTCCAGGAGTATTAAAAGCTGATCTCATGAAGGTATGGATTTGGGTAGTTCAACAACTTTGCTATGCACCCTCGATCTTCTTTCTCCTAAAAATTTCTTTGTACTTGTAGGTCTCAAGTGCAAATCGCAATCGGGGTTATGGTTTTGTTGAATACTACAACCATGCATATGCAGAGTATGCAAGGCAGGAGATGTCTTCCCCAACATTCAAACTAGATTCAAATGGTCCTACAGTCAGCTGGGCAGATCATAAGAATAACGACTCGTCCTCTACTTCACAGGTTCGATCAAGCATCACATGAACAATGTTACTTTGTTCGTGTAGAATTCTGATACCATGATGTTTTATATAAGCCTGATTATTTTGGGTGTGTTTCCAGGTTAAATCTGCATATGTGAAAAATCTGCACAGCTGAAAAGGCTGTTTGAGCACCATGGAGAAATTGAAAATGTTGTTCTTCCTCCATCAAGAGGAGGTCATGATAACAGGTTTTGTTCACTTTAAGTATAGGTCATGGCCATAAGGGTATTGGTGATATGTCAGAGATAAACATAGAGAGATGACTGTATCACATACTATGTTTACATATTTATTATATACATTGTTTCTTAAAATGATAACTTATTATTAATTAATGAATATGTAATTCGTTCGTAAAACTATTTATGTTGTATGTTATTATTTTAAAAAATCCCTGATCAAATATTATATATGGAACAAATATGGTTCAATGATCAGCACATGTATTGGTTGATGATTATATCTTATAAATGATAATAATGAAGATATCAAATTAATAATATGGACACATGTTGAGTATATGTTGTTGGATATAAATAACATGACATATTGTGAGAGCTGATGTGTCATTATTAGTCTTATATTAGTATTAGTATAGAATTTTTAGATCTAATATTATCATGGTTATGTAGTAGCTAATTTAAGAGCTGTCAAATAATATTTCATAACTAATAGTTATAAAATTAATCTTTGGATAGACTATTAGAGTATGTTTCTGAAACAAGACTTCACACGCATATTTGCCTCGCAGATTGCTGAATCTGATGGTGCACTGGTACAGTAAGCCACAGTATCAGTTCTCTTGTAGCCTTGTTTTACATTATCTTTTGCTTTTGCAGTACCGTCAATTCGCGTCTGTAAGCCACCTGGAGTATGAGATTTCTGGGCCAGAACCTGGTGTAGACTGTGAGGTGTGGCTTGGCTGGCTGGCGCGCGACGCGTGTGCTCAAGACTGGAGACACGCACACGGTTGCTGCTGCCCAAGCTGAATACGTCGTGTTGCCTTGGGACTCGAGAGAGACGGACGGGTACGTGCCGCGACACCATCCATTTCTAGGCTTCCAATCTAAGCCGCGGCCGCCGCCGCTTCCACGCTGCGCTGCTTCTCGACGAACCGCCGCCTCCGGGGAACCTCGTATCTGGTGGCACCGCACCGCCGTTCCAGATACCGGCCGACCACGATACATCGGACGCCGGCGACGCCGCAGTCCGGCGGTCCTGGCGGCAGGTGAAAGGTCCGTGCTTTTTCGGCCTGAGAATGGGTGGTTACTTCCCTGGGCAATTAAGCTTCTAAGTTTTCCTTATTTGTGTGCACCACAATTTTCCACCCGTGGGGTGATTTTGCACGTTGTTTTTGACGTCTAGACTCCTGTTTGGGCAACTTCTGAATTTCTGATGCTTTCTTGCATGAAAAATATGGATGCCTTACTCTGTTTCTCCTGCTTCTTACAAACTGCAAAATTGACATTTCATATTAATCCAATTACTTCATGCTAAAAAAACAATTCCTAGTTAATTACCTTTAGGTTGCCAATAGTAATATTTTTACTCAGGTTTGGGGCCGTGCTGTACCATTCTATGTTCATTGATGTTTTCTCTGTCCAATCTTGTAGGCGAATTGCTACGGTTAAGTAACATGATCAGCAATGATGCTAGGTGTCTGATTTCTCTGAAACATGTTAGGTTCATGATGCTGATCTTTATTTATATAAGAACTGTTATGTATGCTTTATCTGGTCAAGTCATGCTTGATAGTTAATACATCCTTTTATTCTGAAGAATTCTAGTACAGAATTAGGTTTTTGAAGAACAGGGCAATGGCAAAGGTTACAATTGTTTGGTTAGCATCCAATATACAATTGCAGCATAAATTGCCATGTCTCTGTCCACTAGTTATGCCAATGTTTAACCTAGATTATTTCACCTACTTAAGGGGACATTTTTGTGGAACTTAGTTTCTCTATTCTTTGAACAGTCCAACCTGGTAAATATTCTCTGATTCTTTGAATTTTCTGAACTTTATACAGGGCCTGTTTGGTGCAAGAATTTATATATCCATCCACTCATTTAGTCATCTGCATCTTCTAAGTTGGTGAAAAAAAAATATGTATGACGGGGAGATAGAGCTTTCCAGCCAAATGATGTTTCCAAATGCTGAGACTCCTACCAGCCTCGACGATTTCCTGCCAAGCATCAGGACAACATGCACCCACACTCATACTTGCAACCCACCTGGTCCGTCAGCAACAGCACACACCCATACATGCTACCACACTCATACCAAAGTGTTCAGCTCCGATGATGATAGCTGCGGAGGCAACAAAGCCAAGCCAAAGAAGGCTCGCAAGCCATTGGGCAACCGTGAGGCTGTCCGCAAATACCGGCAGAAGAAGAAGGCTCATACAGCACACTTGGAAGAGGAAGTGAAGAGACTCCGTGCCATTAACCAGCAGCTGGTGAAGAGGCTGCAAGGCCAGACTGCACTTGAGGCGGAGGTTGCGCGGTTGAGGTCGTTACTGGTGGATATGCGATCGAGGATCAATGGTGCATTGGGTAGTTACCCGTTCCAAGCACAATGTGGAGTTGATAATGTTTTGGGTTGTGATGGAATGGCTCAGTGCTTTGCTGGAAAGCCGGAGTTGGGTGTGAGACGGAGTTGTGCACCTTCTGTTGTGAATTGTCGTATCAGCCAGGATTCAGGGCAGAATATGGTGGTGCCCCATGCTTTAAGCCCTAGCGATGTTATCGGAAGCTTCATGGTCTCGTCTACCTCAAAGGATGAGTAGATATTGTAGGTATTCTTTTGTTTCTAGCTTTTTTATCAGAAGATAAGACGGTAGTTTTACAGTGCCGTGGAGCCTGGTGGGTTGATGATGATGCCTTGTTTCCTTGATGGTATTTACCCCTAGAATCTGGTGTAAGTTAGTAAATAGTTTTCAGGTTCAGTATCAAATACACATTTTTTTGGTTTCTATGCGGTGTAAAATGTCTTTGGTAAACAAATGTAGATGTAAATGTTGGATCGTAAGGTCTGAAACTGTTCTACTCTGAAACTGTTCTACTGGGTGTTGTCATCTTTTTGTCGGGTGCGACTGAAAGGACGGCCGACCAATTTTATTTTTGGGAGAGGTGGTTAAAACTATGCATACAACGGCCTTATACAGCCGATCCACAGCCAGGCTGGGAAGCCCGACCAGGGATTCAAACTAGGAAACAACACAGAAAAGAGCGAAAAAATTCAGTCCCTTCGCCAGCAAGCGCGGTCCTGGTGCCGGAAGAACATCCGCTCTGCCCCTGTCTGCTTTGAAGAGCAAACACATGCTGATTACTCGCAACTTTCTGCCCACACCCCGCCTCCCTCCAGAGGCGAGCTTCCTCCTTGATTGAATCCAATAACCGCGGCGTTGTTAGCTCGGTGTTATCGAAGACCCTTGCGTTCCTTTCCTTCCATATGCGCCAGCAGATCAGCAAGAAAAGAGAGTCAAAGCTTTCCTTGTAGCGCGTCCGACAACACGATCTAGCAGTTAACCACCAATCGGACAGGGTAGCGCCCAATTCCTTGGGTGTTTGGAACCTTCCACCGATTAGAGTTCTCACCAAGCGCCAAATTTCATCAGTATATGAGCACTGGGCAAACAAATGGGCACAACTTTTTGAATCCTGGTGACATAGCGAGCAAATGTCATTGTGTGGCCAATTTCATTTAGCGAGATTTTCAGCTGTTAAGCAACGTCCCTTTAGTGCAATCCACATAAAAAACTTCACTCTTGATGGCGCCATGGAGCTCCAAAGCAAATTGCCAACCGGACTATCCTCCCTTGCCTGGAAGAACAGATTGTAGGCTGAAGCAGCCGTATACTCCCCATGGTCCTCCAGCTTCCACCTGAGTTCATCAGGGAAATGGCACAGAGATATGGCTCTGACCTCTCTCCATAGAGCGAAAAACTCCTCTAAGGCTTGAGCAGACAGGGCCCCTTGTATGTCCTTCAACCAACGGAGATTTTGTAGCCCCTGAGCAATCGAGATGTTCGACTTTCGAACGTACGTGAACATACAAGGCCACCTGCAGGGGATATTTCCACTTCCGGACCAATCAGCCGACCAAAACGGTGTCCGAAGCATGTCCCCTAAATTGACCTGGACAAGCGAGGAAAGATTTGCATAATGTCAGCATCAAAGTTCAGACCCGCTTTTACCCATGGCCGATCCCCTTGCTTGAAACTTAGAACCGGCCACTTTAGCCTCAAAGCTTGGCCGAACAGTTCAAGATTGCGGATGCCCAGCCCACCCTTCTCTAGTGGGGTGCAAGCATCATTCCAAGCTACGAGACAATGACCGCCGCTCACCACGTCCTGACTCTTCCAAAGAAACCCCTTGCAACGACGGTTGATCTCCTTTATAGCCCATTTGGGAAGTTTGATTACTGAAGCAAGATGCAGCACCTGTGCCTGAAGTACACATTTAACTAGACAGAGGCGACCATCAATTGTTAACAGCCGCGGCTTCCATCCTGACACCTTCTTTGATAATCTATCCAAGAGCGGCTGCATCTCAGCTTTTGTTGGCCTTCTGAACGACAGCGGTATCCCAAGGTAGATGATTGGGAAGGGAAGAACTTCACACTGGAGGGTTGATTGAGCCAAAGACACTTTCTCCTCACTGCACCGGATAGGGGAAATAGAACTCTTCCCCAAGTTTACCTTGAGCCCTGACGCTTGTGCGAATAAATTCAGAATTCCTTTGGTCGCATTCATCTCCAAAGTTGATGGGCTGACGAACAACATCGCATCATCCGCGTACATAGAGATAAATCTGTCTCCTCTTTGTCCCACACAAGGAGGCACGATCAGGCCCGCGTCCCCTGCCTTTTGAAACAGAGCCCGTAACACATCCATAGCCAAGACAAACAACATGGGCGAAAGCGGATCCCCTTGTCTCAAACCTCTTCCTGGCTTGAACGGGTCCGAAATCTGTCCATTGGTCAGTACGTTCGCTTGTGCCGTGAGCAACAGGCTAGCCAGAGCCCTGCACCAACGACCGCCAAACCCTCTAAACCTCAACATGTGCAACAAAAACGGCCAGGCGACAGTGTCGAAAGCCTTTGTGATATCTAACTTTAACAACAACTTCTCCCTGTGAGTTCTATGGAAGTTATGAACCAAACCCTTGACGAACAGGAAGCTCTCATGTATACTCCTTCCCTTGATGAAAGCAGTTTGCGTCGGCGGGATCAATTCAGGTAGTCTTTGCGCCAGCCTACGTGCCATGACTTTCGTTACCAACTTTGCGAAGCTATGAATCAAGCTTATAGGTCTGAAATCCTTGATGAAAGCTGCCCCTTCCTTCTTCGGGATTAGTGTTATTACTGAGGAGTTCAACAAATGTAGGTTCTGCGAATTGCCAGACCAAAACTTTTGCAGTGCAGCCATTATCTCAGATTTAATTAAACCCCAACACGATTTGTAGAACGCCCCATTGAAGCCGTCCGGCCCTGGAGACTTGTCACTCGGCATTTCTTTTATGGCCCCCCAAACCTCATCCTCTGTTAAGGACTCTTCCATTGACGCTAGGTTCGCCCGGCCGAGCCCAATCTGCTGAAAGTCAATTTGTACTTGCCTTCCCACGCCGTCTGAGAACAAAGATTTGAAGTAAGCTGTAGCCAGATTCTGCATGTCCTGCTGTGTTGTGCAAACTTCCCCCTCGTGTTCAAGCCTTGAGATCAAGTTTTTCCTTTTTCTTGCCTTGAGTTTAAGACGAAAGAAAGAGGTTGTTGCCTGCCCAGCCTGAAGATTTCTAATCTTGGCCCTCTGACACAACTGTTCCCTCTGCAAAGACGCTAAAGCCAAGCACCTCCCTCTGATTGCCGCTCGCAGGGTTCTTTCTTCAGCCGTGAGCTCCTGCTTTCCTGGGCTACATCCAGTCGCAAGATGATCTCATGCGCCACCTGAATTTGCAGCCTAATTCTGTTCATCTTCCTCTGACCCCACTTGGCCAAGCACCGTGACAGCCTCGCTAGCTTGACATACAGCACCACGAAAGGGTCTTCATCCTGAACCCCCTTTTCCCAACAACTCTTGACTGTGTTGTGGAATCCTTCTAGTTTGGTCCAAAAGGATTCAAACTTGAACTCACGAAAGGGTGTTGTCATCTTTCTGGTTCTGGCTCAACAGCTCTATTGCAAACTCTGAACTTCCCCTCTTTTCCAGAGATAATGTTCAATTTAGAAAAAAAATTTAGGAGCTGTTAATTCTGAACATTTCCCCTCTTTTGCAGATAGTGTCCAATTTTGGGGAAAAAATATTCTGTAAGAGTTGTTAGCTCTGAACTTTTACTTCTTTTGTAGAGATGCTGTTTTGTTTTTCGAAAGTATTTAGGAGCTGTCATCAATATGATGGCTGAATAATATGTTCTGCGTGCCAAATCCCATGATTTCCCAACTCATTAATTGGATCAGAACATAAAATTGCAGAAGTCAGCTGCTGATGACTGATGAGAGCACAAAATGGTTCTGAAACTGTTCAAATATAACTACAAGAACAGATTATCTGATGACAAAAGTTGTACACTAGCAATTCGGACCCTTTTTTTAAGGAAGAAAGAAGGATATTTTTTTTTTGAAGGAAGGCAATTCGGGCTTCGTTTTAGACATGTACACATGACACAGGTACACGAAACACCATTATTCTTAGGCATGCAAGACATTAACACAGGTACTCAAATCACACCACGTACACCCAAAGAACTCATAAATCTCACGCAAACAAGAACACCATAATATACGATACATCGGCCCTGACAAAAATATCCAGAGCAAAGGAGAGCAATAACATGATTTACTAATACGACGAGAAGGAAGCAACAGAGAGCTCAAGCAGCTGAGCTCAGTGTTTCAGTTCCAGACAAACGCTGCGACGGCGAGAACAGCGGCAGCAACGCCGAGAGAGCAGCTCCCGCCGGCGGCCATGGCCCCCGTCGCCGCCGCGCCGTTGCTGGACGAACCGCCGTACTGGGCAGTGGCAGCCTCGAAATGGCTGACGACGCAGAAGACAAGGAGCACGAGCACAATGACCAGCTTGGGAGAAGATCGCTCCATCTTGTTCTGCTTTCTCTTGCCTGTTCAGACTTCAGAGTTCAGACCTCAGAGGTGAGACGATACACTGAGCATTTCACCCAGAAGAGCTGGATCCATAAATACTTGCTTCATGGAATTATCTATGACAGTTTGACATGGTAAACGTAGCACAGATGCACAATGCAAGTTTGTCCCTTTCTCTCGATCGTGTTCTGCTCGCCAGGATGAGTTGGGTTTGATATGGACGGCTGGTTTGTTGCTGCATATTCGTCTGAAAAGTTCAACAAGCAAATGAGGTGCCGGCTTTGTTCTTGATGCTAGTGTTCCTTACTTTTTTGTTACTTGTAAGTTGTAACTTCCACTGGACTTGAACTATCCATACGACAAACGTAATAAAATTTCCTTTTCAGAGAACAAAACTGATGATCTGATTGATAACGTCAGTTCTTGTGGATAGTTTCACACTTCGTCGAGAAAAGCTTGTGTGTTTTGGTTGCATTGCATTCATCATCGATCTTAGATGATACCTATGTTCAGCTGATGCCTGATGCCACCAGCCACAGCCATGTCGATACGCGTAGCTGATCGATGACTCCGATGTAAGCATGGAAAACACCTGCATCATATACCACTCCTCCGGAGGTGAGAGGAGTTCGTGTCTTCTTGGGGCGCTGCGTTGCTGGAGTTGGCCGTGTCATGGGGCCAGCCGCGCCGCCGTCGGAAGCCGCCACGGCGGCCGATGATCTGGTGCTCCCGTACATCTCGCGTATTCTCATGGAGGAGGACATGGAAGACGACATGTTCTTCTCCCTGTACCCCGACCACCCCGTTCTCCTTGAGGCGC
Organism: Oryza australiensis; assembly: GCA_019925245.2. Taxonomy (NCBI): domain Eukaryota; kingdom Viridiplantae; phylum Streptophyta; class Magnoliopsida; order Poales; family Poaceae; genus Oryza; species Oryza australiensis. The sequence goes on from JAIFGZ020000536.1 coordinate 342,398, forward strand.
AGCAGCCGTTCGCCCAGATCCTGTCCTCCTCTGGCATCGCCGGTGAGCTGAACAGTGCACCCATGGAGGATTCTGCTGCCTTGATGCAGGGGAGCGGCAATGGTAGGGGAAGGAAGGGTTGTAGGCACGGTGGGGACGAGCCGGATGCCGAGGTGGGCAGGGCGAGCAAAATGATGGCCACGCCGGAGGAGGAGGACGACGATGGCGTCGGCGAGATGTTGGAGAGGATGATGCTCAACGGGGACGAAGCATTCCACGGAGAGATGAACGCACCGCGCGTCCCCGCGGAAAAAATGGGCGGGGAGGCGGCGCGGCGGAGGCAGGACAAGGGGGAGGTGGTGGACCTGCGCGAGCTGCTGCTGTCCTGCGCGCAGGCGGTGTCATCGGGCAACCACCGGAGCGCCGGCGAACTCCTGGAGCAGATCAAGCGGCACCCGTCGCTGACAGGGGACGCCACCCAGCGGCGGGCGCATTACTTCGCCGACGGGCTGGAGGCGCGGCGAGCCTGGAGCTCCTGCTGCTCGCGGCGGCGGAGCGCGCGTCGGCCATGGAGCTGCTGGAAGCGTACCAGCTGTTCATGGCGGCGTGCTGCTTCAAGTGGGTGGCGTTCGCGTTCGCCAACATGACCATCCTCCGCGCGGCGAAAGGGAGAAGCAGGCTGCACATCGTGGACTACGGCGCGCAGTACCACGGGCCACGGCGAGGTGAGAGACGGTCACCGCGGAGGACGTCGTCGGCGGCGCCGACCCCGACGACGAGGCGGTCGTGGTGAACGACGTGCTCAACCTGGGCACCCTCATGGACGAGAGCGGCGTGCTCGACGACCCGAGCCCGAGGGACATGGTCCTCGGCAACATCCGCGACATGCGCCCGGGGGTGTTCGTCCAGGCCGTAGTCAACGGCGCTCACGGTGCGCCCTTCTTCCCGACGCGGTTCCGCGGGACGCTCTCCTTCTTCTCGGCGCTGTTCGACATGCTCGACGCGACCACACCGAAGGAGAGGAGCCACCTACGGATGGTGCTGGAGAGGGACGTGCGGAGGCGGGCGGCGATGGGGTGATCGCCGGCGAGGGAGCGGCCGGAGACGTACAGGCAGTGGCAGGCGAGGAACCGGCGGGCGGGGTTGAGGCAGGTGGCGGTGGAGGCGATGAGGCGCAGGGTGAAGAGGAGGCATCACGAGGAGTTCGTGATCACTCTGCGTGGGTGGCGGCAGAGGCAGAGGATATGGTGCTCACAAACGAAATCTTTTAACTTATTGGACTTTGAGGGATTGACGTCTCTCACAGCTTATGAGTCTACATGTCAGCGACTCATATCCACATCAGAGGACAATATGTCAGATGAATCTTTTTCGTACATAGGTAACTAGGATATCGGCAGGCGCCATGGCGGTGTTGGGGAATGTATATGTTTGCTTCTGTACCATTATTTTATGGTTTTATGGAGTGTTTCATCCCTGCAGCAACTAGCGTCGGAGAGCTCACGAGTAACAAATTTAGTGGCAAATGGCAATAATCCTTTCAGCACAGGACGAACTTCCATTGTCCCCCGATGAACGACCAATGTAATACCAGGAAAACCATAGACCAGACCACATAACCACTAGCTTAGTTCAGAGTACTTGCAGGTTGCAGCTCACCAACTTAGTTATTCTCCTAAGTTAACTCCAAGTGCAGAAGTTCGATGCTGATCCCACTGGAACTTCCAACTGTTGGCGTTACAACCTTTCTTTCTTCTGTGTGCTTGGACCCTTGGACAATCCATATTTCTGCCGTTCTGCTCTTTGGCAAGTATCTTCTGCCATTCTGCTCTTTGGCAAGTACCTTCAGCAAGCTTCTGCAATTCTCTGTCCTGTTCGCTTTATCTTATCAGCCAGACTTATCAGCCGTTCGAACATCATTTTTCTTCACAAAGAAACCAAACCAAATGGTATTTGTCTTATCACGGCATTTATATGACCAAAGAACACGCCCTCTTTTTAAGCTTTCAGTGGGCGAAAGATATACAAGACAAGGCGCAGTGTCTTGAAACAGTAGGCACCAATTTTGATGTCCTTTTCTGGAGAGCCTGGACGGTGCCGGGAAAGTACAAATTCTTTGTATGGCCCATGATTTAAAACAGAGATCTCAGATCGGCTAGCAATTAGAGGATGACCGAACAACGTCCAACGCCTCCTATATGCAGGTGAATGGAACGGCACTTCATCTGCTTATACAGTGCAGATTTACTTGAAGATACGAACATAAAGGAACCACCCTTTACTTGCAGAAAGATTTGGAGCCTTGTTGTCTCTTGGGTGACCTACCAACAGCTTGCCAACAGCTAGATCCGAGTCAATAGGTATCGACCCAGGACGTCCAAAACTGATGAGAGATGCTAGCGAATACAAAGGGAGTGTTCTAGAAAAGTTTGCGGCACACTAATTCTCCTGATTGGTTGGGAGATCTGAAACGAGAAAAACCAGCGAGTTTTCAAACACAAGGAGACCGCAGCTCCGAATCTGCTGGCAAAGATTAAGAAGGAAGCAAGAACTTGGATTCTGACAGGAGCACAGCGGCTATGAGAGCTGGTTCCTATCCAGTATAGACGTTATATGGTCTTTCCCTATAATTTTTTCCTTTACTCTTAGGGGTCATATTTTCCCCTCCTTAATTCAATGAAATTGCACAATATAGTTTTCTCCTTTACTCTTAGGGGTTATATTTTCCCCTCCTTAATTCAATGAAATTGCACAATATAGTTTTCTCCTTTACTCTTAGGGGTTATATTTTCCTCTCCTTAATTCAATGAAATTACACGTTTTTTCCTTTACTCTTAGGGGTTATATTTTCCCTCCTTAATTCAATGAAATTGCACAATCTCATGCTGGTTTCCGTTAAAAAAAACTTGAAGAAATAGATGCCCCCTCCACTTTTATCCGGGCTTGGGACCGGCCCTGGCAGTGTTAGGCACCCCCTACCCCCAAATATAACAACCCAACACGTCAAGTGAAAAAAAAATCAGAGCACCCCTGATTGTTACAGTATGAAGTGAGTGAGCAAAAAATAGATCGAGTTAGCTACACATAGCGCATCAAAGCAGAAAGCAAAATGTTGAAGAAAGCAACTATCTTCATAAATCAAATATCAGTAATTCACTACAAGCAACCTATGCAGAGAGAGCTATATATAACCATACCAACGAAAATAGACAAATTGAAATGCAATGGTAACCATCACAGTAAAATAGACTTATCGATCCAAATGCGCATAGGAAAACAGACTAACTACCACTAGGTTCAGGTAATTTTAGTACTAGTTACTAGTAGTATGCTAGTTGCCAAACAGGTAGATAACATAACTAAGTTAACACCTCAGGATAACTGGAACATTCTTGTAAGTGTGGAGCAACCAGTAATAACAATATTAATCACGCCAATAATTTTAGAAAATCCAATTTTTGGGAATGGAATCATCTTATCATCATCAATTAACCAATCATTTCTGCTGAATTCTAAACATCCGACAAGTGGAACTCCATATTGTAACATGAAAAAGACAATCGGCTGAAAGCTCATGTTAAACTATGTTCTCACACAACTGAAATCATCTTCAATATTGTTTCACAGGATATACATGAAATATAAAGTCAGCGCAAGTGCATTTTCATAATTTAGGACATTCAACATGGTTAATACTCCCAACACATACGACTCAATTATTAGTGTAATATGCAAAGCAACAAAATTTGGATTAAGCATGGCGACGGAGTCAAAAATGTTAGGATTAGATTCCCTAAATAAATGTTAGCTCATGTACACAAACTGACAGAAGGTTAGGCCAATACACATACAAAAGGGGAAGGGATCATAAGAACAAGTTATCATTTTCATAATATTTAATATTTTAATTTAATTACATGTTCATCATCCTGTTAAAGATCATATCAAACAACATCTAAAAGGATAAGTCCAAAATATTTTTAGCTATATAGATTAAGAACTATGTTCACTATTCCATATCCATCATCCTGTTAAAGTAACTATAGTCTTTACTACCAAGTTTGTCAATACTATATCGGAACTGTAGTGCATCAAAGGAAATAGCTAATGAAGAAAACGCAACAGAAATCAGAAGAAACTTGGTCAGTGATCAAGTCATAATCAAAAATACATTAATGCAAGCATTTTAGGTGTATATCACATTGCCAAAAACATTTTGAGGACATCTGATGATATGAACTTTATACACTTTCAATATGTTATATAGAAGATTAAAATTCAGAGTAAAAAATTTAAGTCTGCACAATAATAGGAGGTAAAGCAACACATAACCACAAAGAATGGGCAATGACACATGAAATATAATTGAACGAAATTCTTGCATGAGATAAAGGTAAAAAGAAAATAGAACTCAAGTCAACCCAATTAACTGCCTTCTCTATAAAAATCAAAGGCATCAAAGCTAATAGCAAATACAAAATGGCAGTTACTAGTTCAGCAATATCCAGAAAAAAACATACAAACACTATATTTATTTGAACTCGTATCTCATGAAGACAAAGACACAAGTATTTGCACAGTAACCACAGCATATATTGACATCAAACGAATAAACATCAGAAAGCAACCATAGAACACATATATGAATTTCTAGCCTATGGAACAGAATGCAGATGGAAAACAAACAAATTAGGAATTAATAATTAGCAAGACAAAATGTTAATCACGCCAATAAATTTAGTAAAAACCAAATTTGGGGAATGGATCATATTATCGTCATGCAAATGATCATTTCTGCTAAATTCCAAGCATCCAACAACTGGACCTCCATACTGTAACATGAAAAAGACAAATTGGCAGAAAGCGCACTTAAAATATGTTCATAAAACTGAAATCATCTAGTGCAAGAGTTTCAGAATTTAGGACTTTAAACATGGTTAATACTCACAATACCATAATTTGGTACATTCGACGCAAACACATTTGCCTAGAATAAATTAATGCTACAAAAACTAAAGGATCTACCCATTTAATCAAAAAGAGATTAATTAAAACCACCAGATAATGTATGGGGTTGGTTCAAATTAGAAAACAAATTGAAACCATGCACATAAAGTTGATGCACAAATAAAACAACAGGTGGAAAATGTTCTTTTGGAGAAGGCATTTAAGTAAATAGAATCAAGGATCTCAAAACTAAAATTCTAAACAAACATAAAAGAATAAATCACTATACTGGTCTTAACTAGACAAATAAAATGGAGAACTTGTATGAGACTTCAATCAAAGATTATCGGCAAGAGAAATAACCAGTTCGTGATTGCTCTAGCTTATTTCACACAAGAAAAATGGTGCAACAAAACAAGTCTAAGGATAAAATTGAAACTAAGAAAGAATGCATCTAACAAGAACATGCAAGGGCCACACTAGAATGAAATGGAAGTTCCACGCATGCAGGTATATAAAACAAAGAGAGAAATGATTATACACAAAACAAGGTCCTAATTGGCTAAGTTCATCTTCAAAACGAGTAATAAAATTGATATAACTATATAAAGCATTACACTAAACAAAATACTAATAAGCATGCATACTGCAAACTTATTCACCATAAAATAAATGAAACCGTGTAACTGTGACACATTTTCAATAAAACATACAATATTATACGAGTGGAAGAGGAAGAGCATTCGCCCATTTAAGTGCATTAATACGTGCAAAATGATGGTATATATTAGTTGCTCTGTTAGTATTGAACTACCTCACAACAGTCAAACAATCTCACTAGCAAGCAACAATATGCTCTTAATTTAAGGTCCTTTCTTGGCAAATCTTAATTGGGGACACTATGTTGAATAAGAAATAATAATTATAAAGAAAGAAATGTACCGGACAAACTGTAAGAAGAAACAAGTCAATGATATACTTCAGAATATATTGTCAGTGTGATTAGCAACTAAGTTCAAGAGATTCACCTCAATTCAAAAGCCCTGGACATAAGATATAATTTAAGACAATTCCTATCAAGCATAATATTTTAAAAAGACATCCACATTTCCATCTTTTTTGAGCCTAGGCAAACAATGTCTCGATATTGTAGATATCTACCAAGTTAGTAGAAGATGAGCAACTTTCAAAAATGTGGACCCTGCAAGACGATCTAAAATATTACCATGTTACAACTATTATACAGACTAAATCAGTCTATGGACGTCTATATCATTTGATAATTACAATTTCCGACATCAGAAGGAAGCTTAATAAACACATAAATTACAAGATAACACCAAACCAACATACAAGAGGGCCAATCATATATTGAAATGAACCCAGAGTCTAGCTAGTTATGGAACAGCACAAGCCCAAATGTTTAAGGATACTACTGGAGATGCAAACTGTACCAACTAATTAGAAAGCAAATACTGCTATTGAGAACTCTCCACAGTTCATAAATCAAATGATTTCTACTCAGAAGAACCTTCAAACAGATGGCTTTATAATGTTGAGATCCATAAATGTCCTTGAAACAAATCTTCAAATTAATTTCACCAAAAATAGTTAAAAAGATTACAGAATCACTTTCACAGCCTTGTAATATTGTTCGAAGGAAGTAACTGTCAGAAGAATCATCTACCAAAGAAACATTTAGGACCTTTTAGTTGCTACATAACCACCTCCATAACAAGTTGACAGCTGACTGATATACTTTTGCCGGAAGTAAATAAGTTAACATCAAAATTTTCAAAGAACTTAACCATAAAAGCGTAGCAGGATGGGACTTAATAACACCAGAGAGTTCCAAGCAGACAAAATGCCTCAAAATAACATCAATCACTTGTTAGTTTCGACCCAAAAACGTAGCACCAGTCTTGAACGGAATGGAGAAACCATCTTATACACCAATGACTATTCCTAACCATGACCAATGCATACCACAGGCTTCAATTTCTCTGGTTTAAATGTTCGTATTACAGATAAAATGTTCCTGGACAGTCGCTTGTAATGAAGCAAACCAACTGCACAATATTGACATATTGAAATTTCAATAAATTGCAATTAGCCATAGCCCTAAACCAAAGCATCAAGGTTCCTGAAATTAATACCAGTAAATAGGAAAATCACAAGATCTGTACCTCAAACTGAGCAGGTCAAGCAGCAAGTAAGCTGTAGTTCCTGTACTATGGTAAGCAGTCAAAAAGAGCTCCTTAAATCCTCGTGAAAGAAAGTTAAACTGACTGACACAGAAGAATCATTCCAACACCCTAGTTTACCTCAAACTTGAGCAGATAGTGCCAATTTTTATAAAACCCAAAAGCAATACATGTCCCGTTTAGATAACACCCAACCACCTTCAAAATAATCTGAAGTGTATGTCTTGCTGGAATTGAACACATTAAAGCAGGTGATTTAAAAGCTCTGAACAGACCTAAGAAAGCTTCTCCGATCATGTTAAAATTTTCTGATTAGCACTTGACCTTACCATAAAAATACCAGATCTGAAGGAAAAACTGCACAATTGCAAGCAGACGAATGGTCGCGAAGTACCAAGCATCACAAACTTGAAAGGAACAGAACAATCTTAGGCCAGTAACCATTCCTAACCATGACCATTTCAGGACATAAACTTCTGTGTTTATCTAGCCTTGATCATGCCCAAAATATCCATGACAGATCCAATCGCACAAGAACAGAAATTGAAGGAAACCAACCAACTGCGCAATCTTAACATAGTATACCCAACACAGCAAACCACAATTAGCCATAAACAAACTGAAAAGAGGTACTGTTCAGAAAACTAACACAACAGAGGGGACGAATCGCCGAAAAATAAGACCCCCAAACCGAACGGATCAAGCACCAGAAAAAGACGAACAAGCAGGCGATCTACCCGGCTAGTTGGTGAACCTGATCAATCAACAAACGGCAACGAACGAGGTGAGATCGAAACCGATGGATCCCTTACCTACCGACTTACCAACCCACCTGCGGCGGAGGGGGGAAGGGGAAGAATAACCGCGCGAGAAGAGGAAAGCCATCAACGACGATGAGAGGACAGCGGGGATCGGGCTGCATTTATAGAGGAGCGGCGAGCAAAGCCACGGAGGTAGAGACCGAGTCGGTTGGAATCGGTGGTCGCCTGACTATTCTTGTCGCAGTCGGAGACGGACTGACGGAGGCGGTGTTGGTGGGCCCGGGGATGCCGAGTCCGTGTGCGGCCTTGAGTTATCTTGCGCTTTTTCCGGTGTCATGGTGGGGACGTTCTTATCGCTTAGCCGAAGCAGACACGCTTCACCGTCCTAATCCTCGACGATTCGTCGTTACCAGCAACCAGTTGCGTACTAAGGTAGTCTAAACGTAAGATTTCATTTATAAGGCTATAAAATAGATAATAAAATAGATTTTTCACTTTCATCTATAAATTTTTCCTGATATAACAACTCATTTAATATACATAAAAAATTAAACTGGTCTAACTGTGAATTACTGCTTGTCAGACGTCATGTGAATTACTGCTTGTCAGACGTCATGTTCCATGCTTCCATGGAGCACAGTAGAAATAAATTATTGGTCAAATTCCCTCCATTGCAAGTTTGTTTTTCAACCAAAACAAACCGTGTTCACTCGTGATCAACCATCGATATTTGGATGGTTATTGGGTTCACACGAATGTTCCAACCATTGCTGGAAATAAAGAAATAGATTCGACAAAAGTATGGTGATTTCGTGGCCCATTCCACGAAACTAAATTAAGCGCAGCAATTGCATTCCACGAAGCTAGCATCTATGCATTGCCACGGCAAAAGTGTGGGCATTTTGACTTGGAACATTTTAATGGTCTTCAGTGCTGGAAATATTTGGTTCAATGATCTTTGCTGAACATTTCTTCCAAAGTTTTCAGCCAGTTCACATACTGCCACTGCTCCTTCTCAACAAGGTGATGGAGAAGTGAGCTTGCCAGTTTGGAGTTAACGCCTCTTGCCAGCAGATATCCTTTCAATGCAACCTGTAATTGTGGATCCAAATCTCTGCAAAAAGAAAAGGGAAGTATTGTCATTGATTGCAAATAGGTACAAGGAAACCAAACTTGCAATGATCTTAACTGAAACAACAGGAATATAGACCCCTCTGCCTTCTTACTTAAAAAAAGGAATCAAAGGATCTCGGATGTTTAAGGGAACAGAAATGGGCCCCTTCAGTGGAGCAATGTGATACAGTCAACTTTCATAAGTAGGATTTCATGAATGAGCAGTAAAAAGAACTATAGAAACATTATAGCTCAGCAAACACAAAACATGCTCACCAAGTCACCATTGAACCAGATAGCAATGGCTAAGGTTACTTCAACTGCTGGTGACAATGAAATCCTACCAACGAGCTTCATTGCCTAGAAAATTATAGACCGCTGAGTCCCTAACCAATCACATCGTGACATTATCTATTTGAGACAACAGGCTCTGAGTTCATTTTGCTAACAACAATAACACAGTTGTAGTGATGAGCCATCTAAGCAGAGTGTAGCCCCAGGTTAACACATGTAGTGATGTAAGTGGCTGATGATATGCTTACAGCCCACTGACGCTATAAATCTAACTAGCTCGCTTCAATCCAGTCAAAACAATAAAATCCACAAAAAAATTGAGATAAGGAATTGATGAAATAGAACAAAAAGGTGGAACATTCCTCGTTTATTTTAACGTATCTATTTTAATCCGAAATCAAGGATCAATTTTCAGACTTGTATAGCCTCTGCTGCTTAGTTGCTTGTTGCTACACCCGTAGTACCTCGAAAAAGATCAGCATTGCCCTTATGCTATAAAGCATTTTCAACCAACAAGCTTCTATTGTTCATTTTGAACTTTAAATAAATGGAGAGGAACATATGAAGGTTTCAAATTTTAGGATAAGCATACTCAGAGTATGTCCAAGTAATCGATATGTTTTAACAAATTCATGTGCATCCAGCCATTCATGTTGTGCCATTGCAAGCCAACATAAAAAACTCTAACAGAAAACATGATATAAATTTTGACTGAGAATTGCAGGTGTAGGCAGCAGTTTTTGAGTAATGGAGAACAGGAATTCCCCCCACACACACACACTGCTAGTTTACCAAAGTTCCTTTCAGAAATCCTCCAATACAAGGACACATACTTGGTTCACTGTCAAAACATTAGAAGATTGTAGGAAAATAAGACGTAATAGATTTTAGTCTAATGACACTAGCTACCAGGATACTACTATGTCATTAACAATCAGCATGGTACAACCACAAGAAAGATACAGGTGTTCCTCTACTTTTCTAGGAAGAAAATATAGGTGGTACTGTATTTCCTTGGAGGGTATAGGCTCCCCTGAAATCGATCATGTGCTAATTGTTTTCTGCCAACCACTACAATTACAGAACTCCACTAAAAAGTCATTAAGTGATTGTTGTTACCAGATTTCTTGCAGAAACTCCCAGTTTATGAGCCCACGGCACACATGACAATATCCACAGAGATTAAAATCACATAAATGAAGAAACATCACCTGAACTCCGGCCCTTCATACTTGTCTTCCCCAGCGTCGCCAGCAAACGGGTGATAACAAACAGCAGTAACATCATAGTGAGCAGAGCCGCCGTCACCTTCATCTGCAAGCGCGCGGCAGTCGAACCGCATCACCGGCTTCACATCAGGCTTACTGACGAACACCTTCATGAGCGCGTCCCTCGGCAGGGGTTCTTCCCCTTCAAACCGCACCGGCGCGAGCACCGCCGACACGAGGACCTCCTCGGAAGCATCCCGGCGGCGAAGGAGCACTTCCTGCCCGCGCGGCGCGTCCGACACGGTGGAGAAGTCGAGAATGTCCTGCGAGAGCAAGAGGGAGGGAGTGACGGTGGATTTGGGGGCGAGGCAGCACGCGGTGGGAGGATGGTGGTGGTGGTTACCTGCGATTGGAGCGACGGCGGAGAGGAGAAAGGGGAGGAGGAGAGCTCATGCGCGATCTCGGCGCGGACGGCGGCCAGGACACCGCCGTCGTGGGCGCCGCGGCGGAGGGCGGACGCAGCCAGGCGGCGCAGCACCATCACGCCGGAATCTGTAGCGAGAGCTCTCCCTCTGGGTTAGCGTTCAAAACGGGCGAACCTGGGGAAATTTAACATTTTACCATTATAGGAATGACAACTCTCCAAAAACATACTCTATTAAATTGCAAATAACATTTTTACCATATTTACGTGCGTGACGAGCCAGACAAGCATATCACATCGAAGAGTGATGCCACGGAGGCTACAGCACACACTAAAAACCCTGAGCCGACCCGGCTTCGGCTCCGGCCGCTGCGACAGAGGCAAAGGCGGCGCCGCCCGCCACGCTCGATTGCCCCCAGCCATTCTGCCCCCGAGGTGAGCTCCGATTCATCTTGCCCCAATCGCGTGGCGTACCCCCTGACGATGGACGGGAAAGACTTCTCGAGGGACCTGTTGCGTGTGGTCCTGCAGAGGTTGCCGCGGCCCGACCTCACAAGGGCGCGCGTGCGTCTGCTGCCTATGGCGTGGGGTCGCCTCCGATCACGCCATGCTTGAGTTCGCCTTCGTGTCGCCCTGGGGCGTGCGCCATGTCGTTGGTGAGCCGGAGACGAGGGCCTTCTGGCGAGCCGCGTCCCTTGGTCGGTTCGCGCTCTTGCACACCGTCAGCTACGGGGACACCGTCCCCAGCATCGCACTCAAGTACTCCATCCATGTACTATCAGCCCATCGATTCTGATAGCTCATCTCTCTCTGCATATTTGCGCCTATGTATCTTTTGTTGTCAGAGGTGAGATCATGAGATGCAACACGAGATGTTGTGGCGGCGGCGGTCTGCAGCAAGAGCGGGGGAAGAGAGAGAGGGGAAGACGGAGGTAATGGGAGGGGTCAAGTGTGCCATTACATACACGAGGGAGGCGTCGGCTCGGGGTCTTGGCGCGCGCTGCAGCCTTTGTGGCACCACTCTCCGCGTGGCATGCTCGTCTGGCTCTCCGACGTGGTAAAAGTGTAGAATCTTTTAAGAAATAGTGATCACCAGTTATTTGCATCTAGTAGAGTGCGTTTCGAAGAGTTGTCATCCGTTATAATGGTAAAATGTTAAATTTCCCGTGCAAACCCCATTTCTATTTCTGTTTCTAAATTTTTTTGGTGGAAACAGGATCGAGTTTGAAAAAGACGGGTTCAAAAACGAAATCGGTATATGGAAACGAACCAATACGGTCGAAAATTTAATGCAAACGGTCGAAAACCAGTAACCTATTTCAGAATACCGTACATGTTTATACTCATAAATCACATAAACAAAACTAACATTTTTAGTTACAAATGGAGTAAAATGCTACAGATAGAAAGCATCCAAAATCACACCACAGTTCATGAATAATTCAAACCTCAAATTATTAAAAACAGACAACAATACATTTGTCTTTGCTTGACCACATGACACACCCATAAGTTCATAGTTCAAAGCATTAAAAACACATAACAGTACATTTATCTTTGGTAGCACATATGACAGGTAACACATCCAGAAGTTCACACTCTTGAGTCTTGAATAGAGGATATTAATTAGGAAAAATACACTTCAAATCATAAGTTCACAACTCTAAGATTTCCTTCAGAATATAGTTTGAATTACAGCGCTACCTCATCATCCATCTGACATTGTCAGGATCACTTTCAATCACATCTTCCTATATTTGTGTGTACATATTTGGTTAGAATGAATTAGCACTTAGTATAACATAAATAGAAGTGTATAGCAAATACCACATCATTCGGGGGCAAACTTGGAGATGCAAACATGTTGTCTTGCGGTAGATCAGCCACAATGAATGGAATGCATTTAGGGTCTATAAAAATAAAAATATGTAAATGATATATCAGTATAGTACAAAACCTATATATGGACAATTCAATTGAATAGCATAGAAAATTAGTACCTTTTTTTTCTTATTGCATGTATCCAATCTTTGGTGTAGACAAGTGTTTGTATCATTTTAAGGTCAAGACGATTACGATAAGGATCAATTACTCGGCCACCACCACTAAAAATATGGACTCAGAAGCAACTGTCGTCACATGAAAAATAAACTAGGAAAAATTAAAATTATAGAGAATAATTTTGTCGAACAATTTCTTTGATATTGCACTGTTCTGTTCATACTTTTTAATACATTTCGATGTCTATTGCACTGTAGATAATTAGGACTAGCTCAACTTAATTGACATTTGACAAATACTTTGGGATTAGTAGATTCTGACAAAAAATTGCAAGTACTGTTCAACATTTACATTCTAATGCTGCAGCATTTGGAATCATCATACAACTTCTGATAAAAGATTAAGGGGCTGTAAGGGGCTGTTTGGTTCAGCGACTAAAAGGATTAGTCCCTCCATTTTAGTCCCTTTTAGTCCCTAAACTCAAAAACAGGAGGGACTAAATGGGACTAAAATAACATTAGTCCATTAGTCCCTAATAGAGGTACTAATTGAGACTAAAATCAGATTTTCCTTCGGATGCTCTCCGTGGCTCGCGTCGCCAGTCTCTTTTCCGCATAGCGCCACAAATCACACTCACCGTCCGGACCTCGCTCCACGTCGCCGCCAGTCCGTGCCGCCGTCGGTCCTCGCCCGTCGTCGCCGCAGGTCCCACGCCCGACGCTCTAGAATTTGTTGTGCAAAGATGCATTAGAATTAAAATCTTGAACCATGCTTGATTGTTCTTTGCTAACTATAAAAAATATGGATTAAGCACACTGAAACAGTGCATGATTATTTTCTGCCTACCTTGTTCTGTTGGAAGTAAGATGCATTATGCATCACAGTTAACTAAATACAGAGTTGTTTGATGGAACATAGAGGTAACATGGTCTTTATACAATGCAATAACTACCTTTAGTCCCTTTTAGACCCTGCAACAAAACAGACAGGGACTAAAATATATTTAGTCCAGGGACTAATTTTTAGTCCCCTAACTAAAATACCAAACAACCCCTAAGCTATGTTGATTTGTTGCATAATTTTCCACTAGATACTACGCCGGTAACAAAGAACTGAAACCTATGGTCGTCATCAATTCCATTCCATGTGTGCAAGGATCGAATACAGAAAATATACGAGGATCTTCCTTGTGTGCGCTGCAGCGATGGTGACAAATAGACCCTTGCTGGTGCAAGCTAATATACAAAAGACTAATATTAGTTAGATAACAAGTCACCTTCTTCGTCAATCTTGCCACGATACGACATGGTGGCTGCCTAGGGACTAAACTGAGCACAGAGGCGGCGGCGCATCGGGGACTCGGGGGGCGGCCTGGACTCTTGGGCTCCTGGCCGGCGGTAGCCCGGCGGCCACGGGCGCTGGCGCCACGCAAGCTCGACGCGCAGCCGGCGTCGGGAGGTGGCGTGCCGGCGGCCGGGCAGAGGAGGCGTCGGGCGGCGGGTGGCGGCGGAGAGCGGTGAGAGAGCCGGAGGGAGGCGGCGTGAGGTGAGGGAGCCGGAAGAAGTCGGCACGGTGGCAGTGCTACTGCTGCTGCCTGCAGCGCGTGAGGTGACCCAAAGAACGAACAAGCCTGTGCTGACTGAGGCTAGGGTTATGTTTTTTTACGGGTTAGGTTGTGTTGGGCCTGTTGGGCTGTTTTTTGCAAAAACGGAAAATTCAGAAAAAACACGACTAAATATGGGATTTCGAAAATACGAATGAAAAACTATTCTCCTGTTTCCATCCTGTTTCCGAATAGCCTCATCCCACATCTTGTTTCTGGTTTTTTTCCGTAAATGCGAAAGTGATCGAGTCTAATATGAAAAACTGTTGGGCTATTTTTTACAAAAACAAAAAATTCAGAAAAAATACGACTAAATACGGGATTTTAAAAATACGAAAGGAAAACTATTCTCTATTTCCGTCCTGTTTCTGAATAGCCTTATCCTACTTTTTTTTCCGTAAATGCAAAAGTGGTCGAGTCTAATATGAAAAAACGAATGTTACGAGACGGCTTCCTCTCGGTTGGTACGCACGACCGCACCCGACCATGGGCACAGGCTGGCTCGTTCGCAAACCAAACCAAATACAGTAGCCCACAAACTAAATGGGCCACAAACCAAAAGGCCCAACCATTAGAGTCCATGAAAACTGAAAAGAGCCTGGTACGACAACGACCCAGCTAGCATTTTAGTTTAGTTGCGATTTGCCTGTAAATGTCATCAGCGATGAAAACATTTCAGTTTCATTTTACCTCAAAATATCGTGGGAAATCACGTTCGCAATTTCGCATCAGTTCTTCACATGTTTAACGGCGAATTAACAGTGACTTCTGTTGACAGCAAAAGAAAAGAAAGAGAGAAAGAAAAACAGTGACTTTGTGCTATGCTTGACCTGCACATTCCGATTGGTTCTTTGGTTGTATGCTAGTACCCTTAAAGCATGGTGTCAGTGTTACAGTGTACCCGTCCAATGTCCATGTTGCTTCACTTTGAAACTACCACTGCGGCGAAGAAATTATATGGTGCTTTCTCTCTCGGTACTTAAACGTCATCGTCATCGGGCGAAGCCAGCAAGGCGCCGAATTACTGTGCTCTTCCATCAGAGTCAGAGGACGGACACAGCAAGGCAAGCAAAATCAGTTGCCTGCCCTTAGCCGTCATCCCTACATCACAATCCCAAAATATCATCAGCATCAATTGTCCTTTTTAGCTAATCCTAGTTAAAATTTCGTAGAAGTTCATATGCATTAAATACAAAGAAACATTATATATTAATGACATAACAATATAATATAAAGAGAGGGAAAGAATGTGTTTTATCAGGATAAAACTGTGTATATGTTTGCACTGTTTTTAAACACTATGAAATCTAATGAAACTGACATTAAGAGATAGTTTTATTTCATCCGACCATATTTAATCACATATTTTGTAATTAAATAATATGTGTAGCCTATAAAATCGTGAAATAAAATTTTGTATTGGAGGGATCGGTCTCATTCATCATCTCAATTCTTTTTGTGACATATCACTTTTGAAAACCATGGATGAAACTTCCAACGAAGAATAACCTTATAAAACTTACTTTTAGCCGTCATCCATACTATCATCGGTCACACGAAAGTGTACGGAAATTTCTAACCATCGCCTAGTCAGTACCAGGGTAAACGAAACCGCGAAAACCGCCGTGGTTTTCGCCCTTACTGCAGTGGTGCAGCACGGGAGCCATGCGATATTGTTGAAAAATTTCGTGAAGATTCAAAAAATTTAGAAAATTTTATTGAAAAAAATCATGGTTTTAGATCTAGATTTTAAAAGAATTATGGTATTTTTTCATGAAAATACACAAATTATCTGCGTTTAAAAATCGTTTTCAGTATGGCGAAATAGAAAAAAATAAATTGTACTGTGCAGAGGTACTCTTCATCATGGTCCGTTTGAAGCCCATCACCTTTCCTTCACAAAAACCAACCTTTTTCCACCTCTCTCACGCCGCAGCCACTAGAAGCTTTCTCTTTTCACTGTGCTTTCGCCCTCACCCTTGCAAGCCGCCACCGACGAAGCAAAAGCCGCACGGCTTGCCACGAAAACCGCGACGGTAGGGGCGAAAACCACAGTTACAGGTATGCATTCTTCGCATGGCTAGAGTGCATGGTTTTCGCGCGATTTGGTCACCATATCGTCTAGATCTACGCGGTTTTCGTGCGATTTGTAGCGGCACGGTTTGAGCGGCATGCCGCGTGGTTGGCCACGAAAACCATGGTGTTAGCATTCGCGTGCCATGCGGTTAGACGTGATTTTCGCCGATGATTTGTTGTGTCCAAAGGGATCTAGTGCCGCACGATTTGGGGTAAAAACCGCGATCTTGCGCATGCTTACTGTGCGGTTTGGTGCGGTTTTCGCGTGGTTGCACATGCATATCGCATGAATCGGACATTCTTCTTTCCTCTTCGCCAAAATTCACATGGCAAATTAAAAATGAAGCATTTCTCCTAAATCACATACATTCAACAGCAATAGATGATGTAAGGGGAATTTGCTGAGTTTAAAATGTTGATGAGCAAATCAACATTTGCTCATGAGATTAAAATGTTGATGAGTTTAAAATGCTGCTTGCAAGGGAAATTCACTGAATGTTTTTAATAATTTTGCATAACTGATGTATTAATCCAACATGATAACTTGCAAAAGCAGCATCGCTTATATAAGGGGAATTCTATAAGAGGCATTTTTAGAATAAGCAAATTTCTATAAGAGACAATTTTCAATGTATATAGTGCAACGTACATGTTCAATTTTCAATCCTACATTTTCGAACATATGTTTGGCTATGTATATTGAGTGAGATCGTGGCTTACATGTTCTATTTGACCATTTTAGGTTCGAAATGGCAGACAAAGACCCAGTGTGGGAACATGGACAAAAGGTGGGGGATGGTTTCGTATGCAAATATTATCGTACGAGGAAGAGTGGGGGTGGAGCCACAAGATTTAAGTACCATTTGGCTCATCGGTATAAGGGAGTAAAGTATTGCACCTCCGTTCCCCCGATGTAAGAGATTTCTTTCGCCGACAACTGGACAGAATTCACGAGGTTGCTGATGAGCGAAAACTTGAGAAGTCAAGAAAGGAGGATGCAGCTGCAAGAAGATATACTCAGTTCACTGGAGATGCTGACGAGGAAGAACAGACGGAGGCGACGATGGCGGAGGCGGAATACAGAAGGGTGTTAATGATATGTCCTAGAGGCAACATGGAGATATTGGATATCACGTCAATGTTTATGTATTTATGAATAAAGTGTTATTCAGTTCCATGAAATAGACATCTTGTATTGATCAATAAGTACGTGACTTATTTATGAGACTCGATATGTATGAATCTATTTCTAAACGATCCCTGATCATATGTCATATTGTTGGAACAAATATGATTCTAGAATCGGCATGTTTATTGATTGATGATCATGTCTCGTAGATCATGGGTATGGAGATACCAAATCAATAAACATAGACATATGTGTTAGAGAACACATTGTTGGATAGACCCACCATGAGACACTACAGGAATCAATGTGTCATTAGTTGGTCTCAGGTAGTGTTGGTACAAAGTCCTTAGACCTGAGATCACCATGGATTCCAACATGTGTAATAGCCTACTTTGGGACTACCAAACGCTATTCCGTAACTGGGTAGTTATAAAGGAAGTTTTTGGGTTTGCTATGAAACATGGAGTGAGATGTGAGTGATCAAGATGAAATTTGTCCCTCCTTTGGAGAGATATCTCTGGGCCCCTCGAGGTAATGGATTATGGAAATGCATGACCATGCTAAGTTGATTGAGGAGTCAATCAACAGACAGATAATCCAATACGGTTCGAGTGAATGGTTAAGCTATTGAAGGGATGACACACATCTTGCCTATAGCTTAATTGGTATCGTGAGGCAAAGGGATTTGTGTACACATTACAGGTTCAGAGCCGATATTATATTCTTATATGCTATGGTGTCAATATGTGCTGCTAGGTGCCGCTATTGACAGGTCGGCTGAGTTGGACTCGAGCCGACGATCGGCTAAGTTAGACTATAGCCGAAACCGAGTCTACCTGAACCTACAGGGTCGCACGCTTAAGGGGATAAGAACAGGCATTCGAGTTGGACTCGGATACGGCTCGATCGGATAGGGATCCGATCGGATAGAGTCCTATGGGCTTACGACGTATGGACGGCCAACTCTATGAGATTCGGATGGGATCCGATTTGAAATAGAGTCCTGATCGGTCACTAGTCCCAGTCGGCCAACTCTATATAAAGGGGCGAGGGGTGGAGAGCTGCGACACATCAGTTGGATCGCTTTAAACCGAATCCGCAACAGAAGTCGCCGAGATTAAACTCCACGGAAACCCTCCCCACTTCCGAGCCAAACCCTAGCCTTGCATCGCGTGCTAGCACACGGGTGTACGGCGTTCTGTCCCCGGACGTGTGGATACCGGTAGAGGCACTGCTACGTTGCGCGCTGTTGATCGGCTTCGAACCGGCTGCGGTCGGGCGCATCGGAGCAAGGCGCTAGAACGCGGTCGGACGACTCAAATCGGCTGATTGGTGAATCGGCTGTCCCCAGGAATCGGCTGTCATCGGCTACACTGTTCCAGATCGGATAGCCCTGATTGGCTGTTTCCGCTGCACACTCCAATCGGTAACGATCTATCGGCCCTTACTTGCAAGTGTTCCTGGTTTGCGCGGTTAAAAGTTTTTCTTTTCGACTAGCGTAGCCTCCGCGTAACCCTTCAAAGGGATGTGGAGAGAAGAGGTCTGTATGAACATGGAGGGGGAAGTGGCCAAGCCGCACCTTCCCGATCATCAAGGCAGTCTAGGGAGGGAGGTTACCCCACAACTGATTTTATGAGGTGGTCAACGTCAACCAGAGAAGCTCCTTCACAGGGTGTGGGAGATTATAAGGTAGCTACTTCGAGGTCAACGGTGCAGCCTAGGATTGACACAAGTTAGTGGTCGAAGAAGGGAAAGCTAGCTAAGGACACTATTGGAACAACGTGGGCTAAATTCTATTACACTACCGGTATTGCTCTGAGGCAAGCAGACAATCCCTACTTTGTGAGTGCTGTTAAGGAAACCCAGAAGTGGGGTGAGTAATTGTTTTCTACGTTACATTGCTTATAGACATTTAGTGAATGTATGTGCGATGAAAATTATATTCATGTATGCAATACAGGAGAAGGGGTCCTATCGCCAACTGGTCGTGATATCGACGGCAAGTACCTTGACGCCACTATGGCTGACGTGGAAAAGCAATTTGAGAAGTTCAAGGAGGACTAGCCAACATGCGGTGTGACCCTTATGTGCGATTCCTGGACAAGACCTACTGGAATGGCAGTGATCAATTTTTTGATCCATTGTAATGGCACCATATTTTTTTCATAAGTCTGTGGATGCGTCTTCTCTCATCCAGGACGCTGACAACCTACATTCCATAAGCACCACATCACGCCATTAATGTTATGTTCCAATGATTTCTTTGAGATGAATGATTAGTTGTGTACTAGCGCATGTTCATCGGCTGATTGCTTATTTATTGATGTAGGAGATAAGAAAGATAGTTCGTGACATTGGGCCCAAGCATATCGTTCAGATTATCATGGACAATGGTGCAAACTACAAGAAGGCCTACAAATTGGTAAGACGACAATATCCACATATAGTTTGGCAGCCTTGTGTGGCACACACAATAAATCTGGCCTTGAAAGATATTGAAAAAAAATCTGAGCATTAGTCGGTACTTGAGAGTGCCAGAAAGATATGTGGGTGGTTGTATAACCACACAAAGCTACACGCTATGATGAAAGAGGCCATCGGTGGAGAGCTTGTTAGGTGGAACATCACACGGTGAGGAACAAATTACATGTTCCTTGACAACTTTCGCAAGAAAAAAAACCAGTTTATGCAATGGGTTGGCTCTCCAAAATTTTTGCAAAGCAAATTTGTTGCGACTGCGAAAGGTCGCTATGCCCATGCGTGCCTCTAGCATGGATTGGTGAGAAGGATTGGAGTTTGTCGTTCGAGCTATGCAACCACTCTATGCATTTCTTTGATTCGCTGATCAAGATCAGATGCCCAATATTAGTGAGTTCTTAATGCGATTCGAAATTTTGAAAGAAGAGTGGGAAAGCGTATTTGCATGACATGTCGAAATACAAGTTGTACAGCTCTATTGTCAAGAGACGTATGGACGATGTCGTGAACGACACTCTCATATGGGCATGTACGTGCTTTCTAACTTTCTCTTTATCCACTATGAATATACTCTCATATACACTTACATGTCGATTGAATTTTGCAGCTGTTGCTTTGAGTCCTAGGACACACTACGGATTTGTTACGACAGATTAATGCTTTGTTAGCCTACGCAAGGCCTTCGAGTGGATGACCGATGTCAATACAGCAGTGGCGGCCTTGCAAGAGGTGGAGTTTTATCGTCGAAAGATGGGGGAATTTAGCAAACCCCTAGTAGAGAAGATGGCATTAGATGGCAAGACATCGCCTTGTAAGACAACTAATTAGTGAAATATGCAGTGCGTCATTTCGTTTACATAACGTGTAACTAACGACACTTCTTTCAATGTGTAGCACAATGGTGGTTAATGTTTGGATCGGATACGCCAAACTTACGACAACTTGTGCTAAGGATTGTTTCTCACTGTTGCTCATCTAGAGGATGCGAACGTAACTAGAGTACATTCGCACTCATCCATACGAAGGTCCGCAATAGGCTAACTCACAAAAAGTTGAACAAGCTGGTCTACGTTAACTACAACCCTCCGCCTGAGGATTAAGCAGGCTAGAGGGTACTTCAGACCCGAAGACGACGACCCGCTTCAGAGACTTACGGATCTTTCATTCTATAAGAGCAACAACAACATTAAGGCCTGGATGGACAATGGTAGATCAAATGCTGACCCTGTGCTTGACGAGGACTCCGACAGAGGTGAGACCCCACTTCCATCTCAGCTAGTGGTCGACCAAATAGACACGGTTGATTTGCAGAGGTCAACGGGGGATCCTTCCATTTGCAACTGGGCGGATAGGAATGTGGGGGCCACCCACATTGGAAAAAGAAAGACAATGCATGGTCCTTCAAAGACTAGAGGGAAAAAAACCAAGAACTGTCCATAGCGACGACGAAACGGAAAGCAGCCCATTATCCAAGGACAACAGCTCAAAGACAGATTCAGACGATGACGATGGAGGCAATGGAGACGATGGAGGCAATGTTGGTGGACAAGCATCCACTACCGCACCTACGGGACAACAATCATCTCAACAGCGTGGTGAACTCCCATGGCTCCGATCCATTTCACAGGTACTATGTCAAATATACAATTGTTAATATCTTGATTTTAACACATCATTTCTATCTAATCGTTCCTGTGTACCACTCAACAGATGACACTTACTTCACCCACGCAACTCAGGATACAGACCATGGCCCTTATGAAGCTATGACATCTCCACGACACACTACAATGAGTCACGGGGGACAATATCCGACATTCGGTCTATGGCCAGAGTATCCGTCCCAATCGAGCTACACTAACTACAGCTTATCTAGTGTGGACAATGCTTATCCGACCTATAGCTACCATATATCGAATGAGGCTGAGAGTCCTCCAATCACTTGGGTGTACGAGTGGCAAGAGCCGCAGTGGTACGCTCAAATATACAGCTAGTGACAAACCACCGTTGCCTGGATCGAATAGAGTTGGAATAAGTACAAGGCAGAGTTGCTCCGAACAAATGAATTGATGGTAATGTCCATCGAGAAATATGCATTGGCTTACAGAAATTGGAATCAGTAGACTGCACATCTACAACCAAGAAGGTATCCTCTCCATCCTTTTTACAACATATACAATTTTCGTAGTATATTCTAATTGCATTGTGACTTTGTGATATGTTTGTGATCTATGTGAATTATGTTGTTGTGAACTTGTGTTATGATATGTTGGTGAATTATGAAGTTATGAATTTGTGATATGTTGAATGGGGAATGTAAAATCAGTGTGCATATGTCTTATAGGCAACTATTAGCAAAGGTCATACCAAAATTTTCAACAAATTTCGTACTTAACCGAATTCATTGAATTCATTGAGTACTTCCAATTTTTCTCACAACGAAATATTAATTGTCGCTGACATATCTCTATTTATGCCATAATTTTACCATGTTTATTTCTAATTTTGTAATGGGACCTTCTCCTTGTGCTATTTGCAACTTTAGAACATATACTAACTCATATTTGCAACTTGTGGATACTATGTTTATTATACAAACATATTAATGTAAATATCATACATATTAATGTAGTTTTTATCACACAAATATATTAGTGTAAATATCATACATATTTACCACTAATTTTAGTATTTTTTAAAAAATTAAACATCATATAAATTAATTTCTCCACGGTTTATCGTACAAACATATTAATGTAAATATCATAGTAATTTTTATCACACCAATATATTAGTGTAAATATCATACATATTTATCATTAATTTTAGTATTTTTTTTAAAAAATTTAACATCACATAAATTAATTTCTCCGCGGTTTCAACGTTTACCATGGCTTTCTTCGTGGTTTTCGTGCGGTAGAGACAAAAACTGTAAATCCGTTCAAATACAAAATGACATATTATTCATATCGTTATGGTTTTCGTGGTTTTTACGGATCGTGAAACGATATGATCGTGAGTACTACATCAATCTCTCGTCAAAAAACAAAAGAAAAATTCAATGTACTACTACCAGTAGCGTTCGAGGCCATAAGCATACACACAGGAAAGGAAAAATTCAAGTTAGGGAAAGATTAGAAAATGGCGATCCGATCGCCTGCCGTTTCCATATTCTTTATCCCCAGACCATACAGGCGCGCAGAGGAAATTGTCTCCTCTTTTATTAGGCCAAGTTGAAAACTTGGAGGAAAAAACAACTCCTTTCCCTCTCTCCCCTTCTTCTCCGGCCGGGCACTAGTAGTGGAAAGTGGAGTGGTAGACTGCGCTGCGTCTGCGTCTGCGTGAGCGTGCTCACCGGCCGGGGATGGAGAAGCTGGACAGGTACCTGCAGGAGCACTTCGATGTGCCGGCCAAGAACCCGTCCGAGGAGGCGCAGCGGCGATGGCGGCAAGCCGTCGGCACCATCGTCAAGAACCGCCGCCGCCGCTTCCGCTGGGTTCCCGACCTCGAACGCCGCTCCTTGGACAAAGCCAAGGTCCGCTCCACCCAGGTACTAGCCGCCCTAATTTATTCCCTTCACTTCGTTCTTCATCTCAAGGCCTCACGCTCGTTATCTGTGTGTGTGTGTGTGTGTGTGTGTGTGTGTGTGTGTGTGTGTGTGTGTGTGTGTGTGTGTTCTGCATCTCATCGTGAGTCGATTTGCCTAGCAAGAACAACATCTATAATAAAAAAGAACTTCTTTTGATTTCTGTTCATTGTTAAGTGCATATTCAGTATTCAGTAACCGTTGTATTTCTTGTCTTCTGCATCAGATCGTGACACATAATACACTTTTCCTGTTTAGATTGCTCTACATGTTTCATTGACACAAAATCAGGTTATTTTACGCCATTGCTCCATCGTACTGGGCACAGACGCACAGTACGTCCGGATCATGTTGACCTGTATACTCGCTTTATAAAGGAAAAAACCAATTTATCTGTGCCGAGCTGACTGCAACCTTCAAGGAAACTTCCGCGAAGCAACCTTTCAAAAAGTCCCCCAAAAAATAGTGTTAGAAAAGGACAAATATATCACCCTATCACATCGATTCTGTTATACGAGTAGTATATGGTTATGTCCACCTGTCAGTCTTTGCAAGTATAAGATCATTGTTTAGAGTCTCTCGTATGGAGTAGTCATATTGATTTCAACTTTTCTTGTCTTCATGTGAAAGAATAAAAGGAATCTTGTTTGTTTGGCAGGGAGAATCCAATATTATGTCTTGAGATTCTTAATTTAGGGATTAGTTCTACATTACTATGTGCTGTATATTTTTAGTTATATACGCTATGTGCTCTAGGTTTGGTGATAGGATGGGCAGAGCAGCAGATGCCTATTTTCTGACTTCTGAGCCACCCTATCACATATTATTTTCATCACACAAATTCACATGTCCCCATATTTTACGGTTTATCCATATGAATCCTCTAACTTCAGTTTCATTAGGGACCTTCTTGTTTTATGAATTCTTCTAGATGATTGAGTGCTTGACATTTTGTTCTCTCAGTGCCAATAATTTTGATGTGAATGCCATCACTTTATGCTTAACAAGTCAATTAATTTAATTTTGACAATCTCACTGGGAAAATTCACAAGCACCTACCTTGATCAATTGGTTGATCTGGTTTTTCAGCGTAGGAAAGTAGTCAAGGCATTCATATATTATAAATAAAATGACCCATTCTGAGAAAAAGACTGCGATAAAGTAGTTGACTATCATGTTTGCAAAAAAAAAGCACAAAACCATATTTCTTGTAAGGGTTGGATTAATTAAATTCATTTTCATGGACTAAACAACAGTATTGCTATTCCTTATCAGTTACTACCTTTTTGTAATTTCATTTCTGTTAATGGAAACGAGAGAGGATCACTTCTCTTTCTCCAAAAGAAAAGAAGAAAAAATCATTATCAGTTACCACGTTACATAGTGTGTGATTTTATCTTACAACTTCAGGAAAATAATTATAACCATATATATAACCAGTAAAAACGTTTCCATTTGTGTGTTTGTTTTCCCAGGAAAAGATTCGGGTTGCCCTCTATGTGCAACAGGCTGCACTCATTTTTAGTGATGGTATGGGATAACATTTTTATGTTGTTGTTCGTATTCTTGCATTGTCAACTCTCTGTAACTTGATTTACTCTTAATGTTTTAAACAAAAGGTGCCAAAAAGAAAGAGTACAAACTAACAGAGGATATTATTAAAGCTGGATATTCTATCAATCCAGATGAACTAGCATTGATCACAAGCAAGCATGATTCAAAAGCTTTAAAGATGCATGGTGGGGTAGATGGGATATCTAAAAAAGTCCATTCAACATTTGATCGTGGCATATGTGCTAGTGACTTAGATACAAGACAAAACATATATGGCGTCAACCGTTATGCAGAAAAGCCTTCAAGAAGTTTCTGGATGTTTGTTTGGGATGCATTGCAGGACATGACCCTTATCATTCTTATGGTATGTGCATTGCTATCAGCTGCAGTTGGTTTGGCAACAGAGGGTTGGCCGAAGGGCATGTATGATGGCTTGGGAATAATACTCAGCATTTTCTTAGTTGTTATAGTTACTGCTGTTAGTGATTATAAGCAGTCACTCCAGTTCAAGGAGCTAGACAATGAAAAGAAAAAGATTTTTATCCATGTAACCAGAGATGGGCGTCGACAAAAGATCTCTATATATGACTTGTTAGTCGGTGACATAGTTCATCTGTCGATCGGAGATCAAGTACCTGCTGATGGACTGTATATCCATGGATACTCCCTTTTGATCGATGAGTCCAGCTTATCTGGTGAGAGTGACCCAGTGTATGTTTCTCAAGATAAGCCATTCATCTTGGCAGGAACTAAAGTGCAAGATGGATCTGCTAAGATGATAGTAACTGCTGTCGGTATGCGCACTGAATGGGGAAAATTGATGAGCACATTGAGTGAGGGAGGAGAGGATGAGACACCATTGCAGGTTAAGCTAAATGGAGTTGCGACCATTATAGGAAAGATTGGACTGGTATTTGCCATATTAACATTTTTAGTTCTGCTGGTTAGATTCCTCATTGACAAAGGCATGACGGTTGGTCTGCTCAAATGGTATTCTACTGATGCATTGACTATAGTAAATTACTTTGCAACAGCGGTCACTATTATAGTTGTTGCTGTACCTGAAGGGTTGCCCTTGGCTGTTACTTTGAGTCTTGCATTTGCAATGAAAAAGTTAATGAATGATAAAGCACTTGTTAGACATCTTTCAGCATGTGAAACAATGGGATCTGCTGGTACCATCTGCACAGATAAAACAGGAACTTTGACCACTAACCATATGGTTGTTGACAAAATATGGATAGCTGAGGTTTCAAAGTCAATTACCAGTAACAAAATTTCAGAAAATCTTAATTCTGTGGTTTCTTCTAGCACATTGAGTCTGCTTTTGCAGGGCACTTTTGAGAATACTAGCGCCGAGGTGGTCAAGGAAAAGGATGGCAAACATACTGTCATAGGAACTCCAACAGAAAGAGCAATATTAGAATTTGGCTTGGGCTTGGAAGGAGATCATGATGCTGAGTATAGGGCCTGCACCAAGGTTAAGGTTGAGCCTTTCAATTCAGTCAAGAAGAAGATGGCAGTGCTGGTTTCATTACCCAATGGAACATCCAGATGGTTCTGCAAAGGCGCATCAGAAATTATTTTGCAGATGTGCGACATGGTGATTGATGGTGACGGAAATGCTATTCCCTTGTCGGAATCTCGGAGAAAGAACATCTTAGATACTATCAACTCATTTGCTTCAGACGCTTTAAGGACATTGTGCCTGGCATATAAGGAAGTGGATGATGATATTGATGACAGTGCTGATAGTCCAACAAGTGGTTTTACTCTAATAGCCATTTTCGGTATCAAGGATCCTGTGCGCCCTGGAGTTAAGGATGCTGTTAGGACCTGTATGTCTGCTGGTATCACAGTAAGAATGGTAACTGGTGATAATATTAATACAGCTAAAGCTATAGCTAAAGAGTGTGGAATATTGACTGACGATGGCATAGCAATAGAAGGACCAGAATTTCATAACAAGAGCCCAGAAGAGATGAGGAACCTCATACCTAATATTCAGGTTCATAATGCTTTCCTCAGTCTATGGATTTACTAAAATCTTGACCAAACTTTATATCTGGAAATATTTTGCAGGTCATGGCCCGTTCTTTACCATTGGATAAGCATACACTCGTGACAAACTTGCGAGGTATGTTTAATGAGGTGGTTTCTGTGACAGGTGATGGTACAAATGATGCTCCTGCATTACACGAAGCAGATATTGGGCTTGCTATGGGCATTGCGGGAACAGAGGTACTGTTTCCTTATGCGGTTCAAATCTTATGGATGTAGCATCGGTAGAAATTAATAAACTCAGGCATTGAGGATGAATATATGTCGGTATTAATTCTGGTTGAAATAAGTTGACCCTGAGGACCCATTTTGGATATTTTATATATTTTTCATTTTCATCTCCTGAAATGGAGTAATTTTATCTTTTATTTGTGCAGGTTGCCAAGGAGAGTGCAGATGTCATAATACTTGATGACAATTTCACAACTATAATAAATGTCGCAAGATGGGGTCGTGCAGTTTACATTAACATCCAAAAGTTTGTGCAGTTTCAGTTGACTGTCAATATTGTTGCTTTAGTCATCAATTTTGTCTCCGCATGCATCACAGGTGGGAGTAACATTATAGTATTCATCTGACTCTGTATTTCCCATGATCTCCAAGACAGTACTAATGTTTCACTCTTCCATCGCAGGGAGCGCTCCTCTCACTGCTGTGCAACTGTTGTGGGTCAATATGATCATGGATACACTGGGAGCTTTAGCACTAGCAACAGAGCCTCCAAATGATGAAATGATGAAGAGGCCACCTGTCCGAAAAGGGGAAAGTTTCATTACCAAGGTCATGTGGAGAAATATCATGGGCCAAAGTTTATATCAGTTATTTGTGCTTGGGGCTCTCATGTTTGGTGGGGAAAGGCTTCTGAACATCAAGGGTGAAGATTCCAAAACCATCATAAATACACTAATATTCAACTCATTCGTGTTTTGTCAGGTTAGTGCATTATGGAACAATATAATGGTCAATCTGAGGTCATTCCATAGTTCACCATAAGATGTGTTTGGTGCCACCTTATTATATTTATAATATCATGCTTCTGAATCCTGAACTGATAAGTTATATAAACACATTATATAGATACTGATTGATCAACTTGTGCTAGAAAAGTGAATTTCTTGTACTAATGATGATGCTGCACCAGGTATTCAATGAAATAAACAGCAGAGAAATGCAGAAGATCAATGTTTTCCGTGGCATCATCAGCAATTGGATCTTCATCGCAGTCATAGCTGCGACAGTAGCATTTCAAGTGGTGATCATAGAGTTTCTTGGCACTTTTGCCAGCACTGTTCCACTCAACTGGTATCATTGGCTGCTCAGCGTCGGCCTTGGTTCCATCAGCCTGATTGTTGGTGTCATCTTGAAGTGCATACCAGTTGGGTCAGGTGAAAATTCTGCAGCTCCAAATGGATACAGGCCACTTGCCAATGGCCCTGATGACATATAGCCGAAGAGAAATCCCAAATAATTACCAGTAGAATCCAGGGTGCAGTATGGCATCCAGATGCCCAGCTCTAATCAGTTGTTTTGGAATGCACTAACCAACCACTGATTTTGTTCAAAATTTGCGCAAACTGCACTATATCCTGTCGTGTAATTGTTACTACATCACACGTTACTGATGTGCACCCTTAACACTCGGTTCACTCTGCTTTCAACTTCAACAGACTTTGTTGTATCGGTGAATTCATATTATCATTATGACTGTTGTTAATTATATCAAAGGTAGTGCAACAAGTTATTGTGATTTGAATTCACACTCAAAATAACCTTTTGATGCCATATATGCCATTTTAAACTGATATATATTAGCACCTCAAGGTCCTGAACAGAAGTTAAATTCATAAAACAAAGTAAATAAAGAACTATAAGTATCATTCATGAACTGAACAGAATAATCACCTAAGACTGTCTACACATCAGTAACTACGTCTACAAAGAAAAAAAATAAAGAATCATCGACTACTCTACCCGAGCAATTAAGTCATTCACGTAGTATCATTATTCGAGTGGCTGTGGCTGACTGGCTGTCACTCTCCACCCCCACTGGGATTGGGATCACCGGCGCCGTCGAAGTCGATGAGATCGTTGAACAAATTATCCAACCCCGCGTCATCTTCTACGTGTGATTCTTGTCTCACCTCCTCATTAGATCCAACACCATAGCCGTTCATTGCGGGGAACAAGGTCATCTCCTCGTTGGTATTCTGCATTGCCAATGGCGTCTGTCCCTGTGTCCCGATGCCACCGTCATCGTAGCCGCAGAGAACCAGCTCCCCATCTGCGTTGATGGCGATGCCGAAGTCGTCGTCGTAATCCTCTGTCTCGATGGCATCTATGTCGCCGTAGTAGTAGGCAGCATTGCTCGGATCGTCCGGTGCGTGTGTCGTCGTCGGGCAGTAGTCCATCGAGGCGGTCGCTTGAGACGTCTCGCCGCCGCCGACGGAATACGAGCATCCGACGTCGGGCTGTGGCGGATCCGGCGGCGGCGCGTCGTAGCCGGTGACTTCCGGCGGGAACCCATGCTGCGCCTCTCGGTGTCTCTTGGACCCGGGGCTCACGTTGGTTTCTTGGCGTTCCTCCTCGTCGGCCTCCAGCTCCGGCGCCAGCGCCTCCTTGGCCCTCGGCGAGAGGTACACCTTGCAGATGACCATGACGCCCTCGTCGGTGGTGGCCGCCGGCAGGTTGCTGGCGATCTCCTCCATGAGCCAGTCCGTCTTCTTGTTGCCGGGGGCGCGGTACTCGAACGCCTGCCGGTCGCCGTAGCCTTCGATGACCCGGCGCCTCTGCGAGTTGTGCCAGGTGCCGCCGCCCTCGACGCAGCGGTTGAGCCGGCCGGCGGCGCCGGCGTGGCCCCTGCCGCCCTTCCACTTCGCGACGGTGAGGAAGTACCACTTGCCGTCGTGGCCGTACGCCTTGTGCGCCTCCGTCAGCGTCGCCGGGTCGGAGCCGTAGACGTCGGCTACCCGGACGATGTCCCGGAGCTCACCGATCGGACGGCCGGTGATCCAGTGGTTGAGGTAGTCGCGGATGAGCTGCTCCGGCTTCGGCGCGAAGAAGTATCCCGAGGGCACCTCCACGTCCGGGCCCTCGTCCTTCGGCTTCTTACCATCTTGCTGCGCCATTGATGATCCTCGTCGTGCGTTTCAAAACTAGGTTTTCGCGCGCTCGATTGATTCGTGTATCTGTGAAAGGCAAGCACACGCTGGTGTTGAATTTATTCTGCTTAATGCCTTAATCTCGTTCGAGTTCGAATCAGTAAACATGTCGAGTCCGAGACTGACAAGGTCTTTCTCTTCCGCCTCCCGCGCGCAACGTTGCATGCCGTTTCGAAAATCTCCGACTCGGAGTCGGCAGCCACTAGCTGTGTTCTTCGTTCCATTTTGTTTAGTACCGCACTGCTCAGTGACGTCGAGAATGGCGGGCACAAATACTGTAATACCCGCAGTCCTTAATAATTGAAGAAAAAGAGAGAGTTTTGACTAATTACTCCTGAAAAAGATAAAAATTAACTTTTAAATCCGTTATTCAGATAGACGATCGGAGATCGTGATTGCACCGTTACTCAGATAGACGATCGGACGAGTAATTGTGAACCGTTGGATATGTGTCTAGAAAACTCTACTCCGGTGATGCCTCTCAACCAGCACAGCTTCTTTCAACTGTTTGCTGCTTTCAACCCTAGTCAATTAGTCCAGCTTCTTTCAACCCTAGTAAACTTTTTCGTTGCTCTTGCCCCAAAGTAGAGAAACTTTTTCCCTCATATGCTTGCTATTGCTCTTGCCCCAAAACAGAGAAGGAAGAGAGGAAAGGCAACCCTAGTCAACTTTTCCTCTCCTGTGCTTGCTGCTGCTCTTGCTCCAAAGTAGAGAAAATTTTTCCCTCTTGTGTTTGTTGCTGCTCTTGTCCCAAAGTAGAGAAAGAAGAGAGAAAAGGAAGAAGAGGAAGGAAGGAGAATTGGATATGTGTCAAGAGAACTCTAGTATAAAAGGGCAGCCAACCCAGCTTCTTTCAACCCTGGTCAACTTTTTCCCTCTTGTGCTTGTTGCTGCTCTTGCCCCAAAGTAGAGAAGGGAGAGAGGAAAGGAAGAAGAGGAAGGAAGGAGAAGAAGGAAGAAGAGGATGGGGGAGAAGAGGAGGTGGGAAACCTAGGGTTTTTGATGCTCCTACTCAAGGCATGGTGAGAAACCCTAATCCCTCTAATTGGATTATGTTTTATGGGTTAGATCCATGGTTAGGGGATGGGATTAGAGGAGAGACTCCCGAAATGCAGCTTTATCCGTGATCTGAAACTCGTCAATCGGTGCAGTTTTAGAAATCTGTTGTTTTCAGCGTCTTAGTGGCTCCAAAAAAATGTCTTTTTAAAAGTTGTAGGAGATTTAAAGATCTTTCCATGTCCGTAAAGAACACCTCAATCGGATTTTTGGTTAGTGAGTTATGGATGTTTCTTTCTGACTGTTTTTCTTTCCTGCGAAATTGAGCATTATCTATTCAACTGCAGATTAATCCTATTTAAAGGCCGAATCAGACTTTGTGGCAGTTGTAGAAATTGTAGATAATTTCATAAGCTTTTCAGACAGGTAAAACACATGTTCATTGGAGTTTTGTAGTAAAAGATATGATTGTTTTAGTGTGACTGCTTTGTAGTTTGGGGCAGACTGTGCACTTGATGCATGAAAGGACATGCATTCATGTGCACTTGATGCATGAAAGGATTGTCTTATACATTACATAAATATTGAAAGTAATTATGAGAAGTGATGTTTCTCAAGAAGTGTGTAATGCGGATGACCCTTGGTATTGTGGATATGGATGAAATTGTATGTGCGGTTTTGAATGACATTTGTATGCACTCGGGTTGTATTGATGGAGTTGTGAAGGATTTTGTGGGGATTTGCATTGTATTTTTATGCATTTTATTCGTCTTATAATTATTATTGTATTTGAAATTAGTATGAAAGGGATCACCACATCTCTTATTTTAGTCCTTTGCTAATTTGTCATGGACCCTTGTATGTTTCTGATGAGTGATCTACCTAAACGATGGTAATTTGGGTTAGTCAAATATTGTTTACATGAAAAAATAACAGTTTGGGTGCAGTAGAATGAATATGGTTTAAATGTTCTTATCATGATATCTTTGATATTATTTTGATATTATTTGCTTGTATATTAAGTTGTTAGTATCCTAATAATTGACTTAATGGTGGAAATAATAGAACACTTGATATTCTAATAACGATTGGTCAATTATGAAAGTATTAAGTCACGGTCTAATCAAACTGTAGTTTAAATATCTTGTCAAAATAAGTTTACTTGCTAAGACTTTTTAATCTCATCCTTGTAACTTTCCTTCAGGTACCTGAGACATGTTTTGTGGGGAAGAGATGTAGTTGTTTTGTGGGGAAGAGATGTAGTTGTTAGTGACGGATCTATAAACTTGGTTAATTGATGTCATAACGTGTTCATAGTATGGTGTCATATTATAATATTATGATATATTGATGAGCAGTTTAACTATAGATTTTGTCAAAAGTCATCGGTGTCACCTGACACTGGCGTCTATATTGTACATCCGTCCATGATAGCTGTATGGATCCACACTTCATGATTTTCCAAATATCTTTTTTTGCTAATTTTAAAAATAATATAATCCCTTAAAGTTTGTTGCTTAATTTTGGTGATGGAAGGCTAATGATAATGGTATAATTTTAAATTTCTGTCTCTGATGAACTGATGAACTGTTAGGATATTCTTTATTAGGATATTCTTTATGATTTTAAATTATGTTATATGACATTACATATTATTTTGTTTCTCCGTTTTTGATATTTATAGCATGAAGTGTCACCAATACGCCTGTGCCTCCATATCTTCTCGCCGGGCCAGGTAGCGCTGGCGTCGTAACCCAAGCGTTCGGGTTGGAGTTAGGACGCATCGTGAAATCTTGGGAGTGGCCTTGCAGCGGCACGCGCCCGCGTGGTGGAGTAGGAGCAAAGTCGCCTCGACGGCCCAATTTTTTTTGAACATATTCAGATATTTGCAGATTTTGACCACATATTCAGCATCTATCTGGTAAAAATGCCGTTTATTGGATCACATCTTCAGACATCTGTCGGGCAAAACCGCAGTTTATTTGACTACGTTTTCAGATATTGTCGGGCAAAAATGAGCTCAACACTGACATGTCCTACTTGGGAGTTTTATTTGTCGGAACTCTGCTCCACCGAGAGTACAAAATGGCGCAAGATGATAATAAGAAGCCGAAGAAAGGCTACCGAACAAAGCAAAATCTGTTCAGAAAGAACATTGCCAACTCCCCAATCTTTGAGATATGCAATCAAGACCTGGAAGACGCTACTCATTTTTGTTTTTGTTGCCCTGTCGCAACGAATTCTGCACTGCAATTCAAGTTCACCCAAAAATCACCCGGACTGAAGAACTACATCAGCTACAACCGATAATTCAAGCGCCATCAAAGCACTTTTAAACCTTCATTTCACTCGGCTTCGTCCTCTCTTAACAGTCATTTAACAAATGCATCGAATTTGTGGGCTGATCGATATGTGGTGTCTATTCGGAAGAGTCACTACATCATTTTTCAGAGCTATGTTCGGCGCAGCACTTGTATCATTTAAGTCCAAACAACAAACTCAGTTGAAAACAAGTCGATGAACAGAAGTTACAAATCCGTTTCAATACAATGGGCATGGTCGCCTGAAAGGTCGACTCTGCAGTGCACTGCCATTTTATGCAATGAGAAAAGGGAGTACAGTCAACATGAAAGCCTCGTAAGTAAAAGTTGCAGAGCCCGAGAAGGCTGCGTCTTTTTCCTTGAACTTCTCAGTCAGACCCTGTAAAATTGTCAGAAATGAATGTTAACAGAGTGAATACAGAACATTGTGCTAGGACTTAACAGCGTCTGTAATGGCATTACCTTAACTGTGAGGCAGCATCTGCAAAGGTAAATAAAATAGAGTTAGAGCTGTAATATAGGCCCAATTGGAATTATAGAATATATCAACATTTAAACTATCCAATATTAACTATGAGGAGTTACTTGGCGGAGATCTTTTTTGGCTGTGGCATTATAAGCCATGGCGCGTGATCAAAGCAACAGAAAAAAAATAGGTAAGGACTTTTATATTTCTACACCTAGTGGTTTAAAAGCCAAGGCTGAAAAATAAAATGATGAAAAAACACAAAGATTATTTCAAAGTTTTGCATCAGAAAACATGGCGAAGTAGAAAGACCACATGATGCATACATTATCTTTTTAGTTATTGCCTCAAAATGTGGAAGAAACATCTTTACAATTATATTTGATAGGAAGTATCGTCTTTAACAGGCCATTTGATCCAAAAGACCACTTTTGTGCCAACAAATGTTCAAAAACAAAATTTGTTAACAGTAAAGTGAAACAAATTTGAACTAGATCCTATAATTAGCTGACATATAAACATACGCTAACCAAGTCTTAGAAGATTGTATAAGCTAATAGCTTGAACAATTACTAAGAAAGCAATCTGCAAGACATAATTGAAGAGTCATCTTACTCAATGAAGTTATCATATTCAATGGCTTTGTTCTTGCCCCCAGTCTTGTCAAACTTAGACACAAGCAAGTCTAGCACAGTTGGAGAAACTGAATATCCCAGACTGAGAAGAGCATCACGCAATTCTGCTGCATCAATTTTACCACTTCGGTCACGATCAAACCTCTCAAAAATGGACTGCACAGTACAAGCAGAAAATGCACATATTCAGTTTCACCAGTAACTTCATTAGTGCCACCAGACAGAAGAAAAGGAAAGTTGAAGCCGTAGCATCTCACCCTCCAATTCTGAAGGCTGTAAAACACAGAGGTAAATTCCTTGGGCCCTGAAAGGATCAAAGGCACATATTCAATGTGGTTTACAAAAAAAATCCATAAATACTTAAGTTCAAAACATAGTAGCAATCCACCATTTTGTTAAATCAGGTGCATTTCACAGGTTAGAACTAAGAGAGCCAGAATTTCAGATATCAGTTCAGTAGCTGAAAGCCTTACAAAGCACTGATTTCAGAGTATACACTGCTCAAGCAATTCAAAGCTCATAATTCAATCTCAAATCTCTACACAGAAAACAGATGCCAAAGGAATAGGACAAATGGCATTGATTAAAGTTGCAAATATCTAGTTTTCAGTTTAGCAGTAATTTGAAATTTTAAATAGAACTGACTAACAAAAGTAAGTATACAAGGTAACATGTATAAACTATGTGCCAAAGTAGCATGCCCTTTTACTGGAGTAAACCCAAAATTCTTTCTAGATCACAAACTGGAATAACTTACAAGTTCATTGTGCAAATAAACTAGTTTGTGTCTATGCTGTACCACAGTAGACCACAACATGATAATCACACAAGATGAGCTGGGATTGTCCACAATTCTACTGAATCCTTTCCAACAAGGAAATGGATGTAATTTAAGAAACATAACTAAAAACGCATTCCAACACCTAAAAGTAAACCCAGCTTAAACAAGTTGCCACTGATATATTCTTCCCACCACGTTCCCCGTCTTCTTTACAAGCAACAAGTCCTGGCCATATGATGTAAACAATGACTAATTGACTGATTGCCGAGACCCATCTAGGCATCGCCAGCCAAAAGTCGCATACTCGCATTGCGATACCGTGCGCACATCGCACAAAACGCAACCAGGGAACCACCATCGCGTATGAGGCTGACCATAACAACGCGCACCACCTCCACCTTACTTATGGCGCTGACCAGAACAACGCGCACGATAGCCATGTCCAGCAGAGAGACTAGAACAATTGCCGTTGAGAGAGACGAAGGAGGCGCATGACGTACCGATCTTGCGGACGTTGGTGTTGGTGAAGAGGTACATGAGGAGGTGGACGGTGCGGAGGCTGAAGCTCTGGTTGTACCCGGACAGCGCGGACTGCAGCTCCTTGTCGTCGATCATCCCGCTGCCGTCGCGGTCCGCCGCCTGGAAGCACGCCACCACGTTGGGGTCCGTCCCCGGAGGGAACGCCGAAGGCACCAGCGACGCGAACGGACTGCCGTACCCGTAGGGCGCCGACGAGGGCGGCGGTGCGCCGTAGGGCACGCCGTACGGCTGGGTTGTGGGTGGGGCACCGTACGGCTGGCTGGAGGGCGGAGCGCCATAGCCACCGCCGCCGCCGTAGGACTGGGGCGAGGCGCCGTAACCTCCTCCACCGCCGTAGGGCTGGGTGGAGGGCGGGGCGCCGTAGTAAGGGGCGGAGGCGGAGGCGGAGGAGGAGGTCTTGCCTTCCTTGGGCGGCTTCTCGCCGTAGGGCGGGGCGGAGGGAGCGGGGGAGGAGCCGTAGGGCGGTGGCGGGGCCCCGTAGCCTCCGGCGCCGCCGTAGGGGTAGCCGGAGCCGGGGTTCGGCGGGTAGCCGGCCATGGGAGAGGAGAGGGGTTTAGACTTTAGAAGAGAGCGGAGTATTGAGCGGGTCGTCAACCCGTCTGCGTCCTATTTGATCCATCCATCCATCCTTTGTGTTTGGGAGGGAACAGGTGGGAGACGATGACGTCGTAAGCAGATGCGGTCGTTGGGGACTTTGAAGATGACTTGAAGAAGATGATGATGACGCGTTTATTTTCTGTCGCACGGCACGGCACGATGCTGGATTGATCCGTCATTTCATATGGCCCCAGCACGTCTCAGCGTGTTCCATTGACCGTTGTTTGGTCCCAGTTCGTGTTGTGTCGCCTCACACAAACAAATTCGAGTGTGCTACCCTCCAACGGGCGCGTGGTCGGCTAGTGCTATAAGTCAGTAATAAGACAAAGGTTTTGTTGTGAAAAAAAATCTTATTCGAACGGTGATAAGCATGCGAACAGGCCCGAGAGTTTTGTAGAATTTGAATTTTTATTTTTTTATTAAAATATTTGTAAAAATAATTTTTATTTTAAACTTTTATAAAATTAGTCGTCCATCGCTTTTGGGAGGGCGATTTTAGTGACGTATCTGATTACGATTTCACTGTTTATCATACAACGCAATGAACAATGATGCATAATACAACAATTCGAGGACGGTGGACGACTAATCTATATTAATTAATATAAAATATACCAGTTCATCCCGCAATTAACCAGTTTCATCCGCAATTAACCAACATAGCACGATCACATGACGTGTGGGACCCATCTCTCCATGCGTCCACACGAACCTGCCTCGAACCCACGTCGTCCAGGGCAAGGAAAAAACGAACCACCGCTCGTTTTGCCGCCCTCACCACGCCACGTGTCGTCCTCTTCGCGCTCGTTTCTGCGCCGCTTCCGTCCACCCACTCCACCGCTTCCCTCCGCCCGCGCAGCCCCTCCCTGCGCCGTCGAACCTCACACGCACCCTCCTCACCCCGGCCGCGACACGGAGGCGTCTTCGACGGCGGCGGTGGTGGTGAGGAGTTCACCGCAGCAGCACCTGCCGCTGCCGCAGTCGGGGTCGCCGACGTCGACGACCACCACCACCACGTCCTCGTCGCGGCTCACGCCGGAGCTCTCGCTCGACAGGCCCGTGTCGCCGCTGTTCGTCGGGCTTGACGAGGACCTGGTGCCCAAGGAGAATGTCACCGTCACTGTTCGTTTCCGGCCGCTGAGGTTCGTCTCGCTTTGCTTATGGTGGTGGTGTTTCGTTTTGGTCGCGCTTGGATTTGGGGGAATGCGGTTTGATTTGGGTTTTAGTTTTCACTTGTGAAGCCCCGTGAGATTCGGCGGGGAGGAGGTGGCATGGTATGCAGACGGCGACACGGTCGTGAGGAGCAAGCAAAATCCCAACATTGCTTATGCTTACGGTACGTGCCTACTTTTGGTGGTATTTGACATTGGCGCTCTGCTTGCTGAATTCTGAACTCTTTCAAGTATGATGCTGCCCACTCCGCCGCTTGTTTTGGGGACAGTTTTGATCGGATTTTACCCTGGGTTGGATATCTGATGGATGTTTTTTGTTCGTGTTTTGGTGTTGATTTTTTTCAGTTAGTGCATCGGGGTTTCAGGAAACTGCTGCTCTCCAATTTTTAGAATTTTTTTGTTTCGTTTTTCCCCTTCCAACCTCGAATCCATGCCTGCCTTCGAGTTGATTTATTTCTTCTTATTTTGTGAGTTAACAATCTTTGAGATTATCTACTAAATTTGCTCTTCTTTTACGTTTTTTCAATCGTAGCGTCGGTTGAGAGTTGAGACCTAAGTACCCGTTGTTCTCGGTGCTTTCCCCATTGGGATTTTTCGATCTCAGTCTTTGAAAAATTCCTCATCGCCTTCGATTTGGTTTGTGGTTTTTCTCGCGATTTGCCGCAGATCACAACCATGGGAACCCACGGCGTGGGCTTGGTGCTCCTCGCGGCCGTGCTGCTCCAATCCCTCCTCCCCGCGTCGGCGGCGGCGGGTTTTGTGCGGATTGCGCTGAAGAAGCGGTCGATAGATGAGAAGAGCCATGGCGTGGTGTGGCTCTCCGGCGAGGAAGGGGCGCGCCGACTGGGCCTCTGTGGCGCCAACTCCCTTGGTGGCGGGGATGAGGGCGACATCGTGGCGCTGAAGAACTACATGAACGTGCAGTGCTTCGGGGAGATCGGCATCGGCACTCCGCCGCAGAAGTTCACCGTCAGCTTCGACACTGGCAGCTCCAACCTCTGGGTGCCGTCGGCCAAGTGCTACTTCTCGGTGAGTACCTGTTGGTCAAGGGAAATTCTCTTAAGAGTCTTGTTGTGATTGCGATCTGTGCTAATGGTGGATTCTTTTTCCTGGTGGTGATTGATGCAGATTGCGTGCTTCTTCCACTCTCGCTACAAGTCCGGACAGTCAAGCACTTATCATAAGAATGGTCCGTGCCTTCAAACTTTCCTCGACCATAATAGTTTATGTTGTGATTGTCTGCCTCTCTCAGTTTATTTGGATGCATTAGAAACTAAACTTTTTTTGTTATTATTTGCTCTATAGCTGGTGGCATATCTCATGGGTTGTGTTGAAATTTGCCCTTTTAATCCAAAATTGGATGTAACTGAAAGGATGCTACATGGTAGTTATTTGGGGATTTTGGTGTGAATAAAAAAAAGCTTTGTTAGAAAAAGCAAAATTGGACTTAGTTAAAAGGATGATAGATGGTGTTATTTGGATTTTGGTGCGATTCAAATTAGGAGGTTGAAGCTTACAGGTTTTATTCAAGTTAAACTTTTTTTAAAAAATTCTCCCAAAAAGAGAGAGAGATTAGATTTGCATGTATTCATTGAAAATTACACATTTGCTTGGTGGTTATACTTTTATTCCCTCTGAATTGTTCAATCATTTATGATGAAAACGAAAAATCATTTTTATATCACAGAGTATTTATGATGAAAGGGGAAAAATATTCTGCATGGGTTGGCAACATAAAAAAATCGGATTGCTATGGCCGTAACATACTTGAAAAGGATCTTATGTCGATGTAGTGCCTACATGGTGTAGTTAGACATTAAAGCAATATGCAGTCAGGATTGAGGAACACCGCTCACAATTTACTATCGTTGTCTGTGTTGACCACAATGATTCAAATGTACCATCCCACCTTCTAACTAGAAAGACACATGAAAGTTTGTTACATTAATCCCAGCATTTGAAATTTTATTGAAATATCATTAAAACATAACCACTTACTTTGCTATGTTATGAAATACATTTTCGTAAGTGGTATGATCATATATTATTATAGTATACTTATTTATTTTTTTCCGTTTGTCTCTAAATTTTAGCTACCCTTACGGTAGCTTAAGGAAAATTGTATGTTTGACAGTCCTATTTTGTGTTGTTTCATCCCTCCAGGAAAACCAGCTGTCGTTCAGTATGGCATTGGTTCAATTGCTAGGTTTTTCAACGAGGATAGTGTTACAGTAGGTGATTTGGTTGTGAAAGATTAGGTTTGCACTATAAATCTTGGTTAACTGATTATCTCTGATCATATTGTCCCAAATATTTTAACACTGTTGCCTCACCGCTTTAGGAATTCATTGAAGCTACCAAGGAGCCATGTCTTACTTTAATGGTTGCGAAATTCGATGGCATTCTTGGGCTCGGGTTTCAGGAAATTTCCGTTGGAGATGCAGTACCTGTGTGGTAAGATAACCTGACTTACGACATCTAAGTTTTTTATTTCTCATGTGTGGTTCACAGTATAGAAGCAAAGGTGCTCATTTGCACATATTGGTTACATTTGTATGAATCTTTTACTATCTCTAACTACAGTTCATCTATGCATGATACATTTATAATGGTGGTGCATCCTAGACATAACGAACTACCTTCATTTTGCTAAAAACATGTATCTCAATATATTTGGCTGGTTGTTGCATATTTTTATTTTTTGGTGTATTTGTCATGATGATTAGATTTGCACTTGTGGTATTATTACTTAAGGAAAATCGATGCTTTCACAAGATAGGGACGATTCATGCACATCCTATAGCAGATCCATAGTCCCTAATGATATGTATAAATCACAGGTATAAGATGGTAGAGCAAGGTCTTGTCGGTGACCTGTTTTCTCATTCGGTTCAACCGACATTCGATGAAGGAGAAGGTGGTGAAATTGTGTTTGGAGGAATGGATCCTAGCCACTACAAGGGCAACCATACATATGTTCCAGTTAGTCAGAAGGGATATTGGCAGGTTGGTCGCAAAGTTCTATAGTGCTTTGGACATTTGATGTAAAGTTTGCATTGACTTTGTGCAGTTCGAGATGGGCGATGTCTTGATTGGAGGAAAGACCATATGTACTGACTCTTGTTTTTCATATGTGATCTGTCTAAATGAGAAATAACCTTGTACATCGTCACACATTTGCCATTATCAGGATTTTGTGCTATCGATTGTTCAGCTATAGCAGACTCTGGAACTTCATTGCTTGCTGGCCGCACAGTACGTTATGAGCTTTTGTTTATGCTTGTTTATTTAACTTACGATGCCATTTTTTTTCTCAGAACAACATATTATTTTGGATATATCTCTCTTCCTCAGGTAGAGAATATAAACCTTAACCAGCTTGTATAATCCTAAGAATCTATATTATGTTTTGTATTGTCACCATTAAAATGATATTCATGACGTTTGAGTGAAAATTTAGTTTGAGAGTATGTTCTTTATTCTTTTAATCAATTAATCAAGGTATTATTGAATAATTCCTATTACAAATACTTGGATGTATAATCAAAAGCTATTGTTAGATTATTTTAAGACTATATATACTATTGGATGTAATTTTGTACAATTCATTGAAGCATAAGGTTTTTCTATTTGTGTTGTTTTGAATGAATAGTTTTTTTATGAATGCCACTTTGTTTGTATATTTATGGGGAAATATGTTTCAGTTAATTCATTTTGATAATTACGTGCATTACACGTGCACGCTCACTAGTTTTGCAAAAGTTCAAAATCAAAAAATATTTTTGTAAATCTTTTAATAAAAAAATTAAAAATCCAAAAAATTCGAGTTTTGTAGACGAGAATCATCCCATTTATGGGCTTCAAAATTCTGAGTCCAAACAGGACCAATGTAGTTAATCGAGCCCATTCTGAGGGATTCGCATCAAAATGTTAGTGGGCCGTCAGGCCGGGGACACTGGGAAAGGGAATGGATAATCCGATAGGCGAAAAAAGAACCGACGGCCCACCGGCTTCCACGTAACTAACTAAACAGCAACCACGGCCATCCTCCCCACCACGCCGTCCGCGAGCAGAGCAGAGCACTGACACCACTCGGCTACCTCGCGGCCGAAGCGAGCAGAGCAGCGCAGCCTACGGGATGGCCACCGTGGTGAGGGCATGCATGCCGCTCCCGACCCCACCTGCCGCCGTCGCCTCGTCGTCCACCGCTCCATCCACGGACACGCAGAGGAGGTCCTCCTCCTCCTCCAGCGCGCGCGCGCGCGCGCTCGTGC
Organism: Oryza australiensis; assembly: GCA_019925245.2. Classification (NCBI taxonomy): domain Eukaryota; kingdom Viridiplantae; phylum Streptophyta; class Magnoliopsida; order Poales; family Poaceae; genus Oryza; species Oryza australiensis. The sequence continues at coordinate 384,756 of JAIFGZ020000536.1, forward strand.
TCGGCGGCACCGGCCGCGTCGGCGGGTCCACCGCCACCGCGCTCTCCAAGCTCCGCCCCGACCTCAACATCCTCATCGCCGGCAGGAACCGGTTGGTGCCCCGTATATGCTATGCCTCCTCCGCAGCATAGTCTGTTACTTACTTAATTTCCTCGTCTGTTTTCATCTGCCTACAACTACAACCGCCAATTGAATGAATTTACTTCACTCGTATAGCAATTTCTTGCGTTTGAATCAATGCAGACCTCACTAGCCATTTATAGTTCAATTTAATAGTTGGAACAATTTCTTTCTACTGTCAATAGCATCTTGCCTGGATGCCTTCAATCTTGTGCAGTTCCATCTGTACAATGAGACGATGGCCATTTGCCGAGTAGCATTTTTTTTTCACTATTGGTGTTTGTTCTTTTGCCAGGGAGAAAGGAAAATCTTTGGCATCCAAACTCGGTGACCAATCGGAGTTTGTCCAAGTAGATATTCGCGACAGGAACATGTTGGAGGAAGTGCTACAAGGTTAGTAATGAAACTACCTGCTTATGCTGTGATTTAAGTTGAAACACCGTATGATTTGAAAAAGATTATTGCAAAGATTTGAAAAGTTATCCACAAACTTCTTATGATGTTTGACCATTCTAGCCCCCCCCCCCCTCTTCCAGATGTGGATTTAGTTGTTCATGCTGCTGGACCTTTCCAACGGGAGAATGAGTGCACTGTCTTGCAGGCAGCAATAGCGACCAAGGTTAGAAATGTGCCACGCCTGATCCTCAAATGCATAAGTTTCGTAACACGTTAAAACTATTGGCATCCTTAACTTTTTTTACAGACGGCATATATCGATGTTTGTGATGATACGGACTATGCATGGAGAGCAAAGGGTTTCCATGAACAAGCAAAAGCTCGCGGTGTCCCAGCTATTACAACTGCCGGCATCTATCCTGGAGTGAGCAATGGTCTTACTTCACATTTCTATCAAACATCGCAGTTTAGTTCGCTATTTTCAAGTTACATTGTTCAGAAATTATCATGTACCCTTTGACAATTTCCATTAGTACTCATGGATAATATCCATTGTCCTCTTCGAGGCAGTTTACACACGTGTAATATCACCAACTTGATTAATGTCATGTATTAATATGAAGATATCAAATACATAACAGAGAGTTAGAGACATACACTAGCAGAAAATTATGAAGAAGACAATGTTTTGATCTAGAGAAGCTTCATATCTTAAATTTTTGAGTGCTTATAAATGCTCTGTTTTCTTATTTGGAACAGTGATGGCTGCTGAGCTCGTGCATGCTGCTAGGAGTGAAAATGCTGGTGAACCTGAAAGACTAAGGTTAGGAGTTCTTTATTTCCAGCAAAAATTAAAGGTCAAACTAGTCATAAAGTATGGAATCGTGGTTGTATTCATCAGAATTTACGCTATGTTGCTAAATCCCTTTTTTAGATTCTTTTATTATACTGCAGGCACTGGTGGTGCTGGGCCAACAATATTGACAACAAGTTTTCTGCTTCTTGGGGAGGATGTAATCGCATATAACAAAGGTACTTTTCAATAATTTATTAGTGCACTTATAAGATTCTCTATAAGGAAAATCTGAATTTTGTTCTCATTACAAATTCAGGAGAAGAAATAAAATTGAAGCCCTATAGTGGAGCTCTCAGTATTGATTTTGGAAAAGGGGTCAGGAAGAAAGATGTTTACTTACTGTAGGCACTCAGATCTTACCACAATTAAGGAAAAACCAATTTGGTTAGCTAGAACTCAGAATGAAGCTAATACAGTTTCTATTATGCCAATAATTCCAGGAATTTGCCTGAAGTGAAGAGTGCTTATAATGTTTTAGGTGTGCCTACTGTCAGTGCTCGCTTCGGTACTGCTCCTTTTTTCTGGAATTGGGGAATGCAGGCCTTCGCAAACGTTTTACCTGTCGTATGTGTTACTTCTCAAATTATGCATTATCAAGTTAATTCTTTCAGACACAACGGGTGCTATTAGTATTCTAGTAACCACAAATCAAAGAAAATATGGAATACTATTAAACTTGTGATTTGATGCTAATGTGGATTATACCTGACTGCAACTTGGTTGTATTCAGGAGTTCTTAAGGGATAAGAATAAGGTTCTAAAATTGGTTGAGTTTGTTGATCCTTTTGTCCGAGCCATCGATGGAATTGCTGGAGAGCGTGTTTCCATGAGAGTAAGTAACTAAGTATTTTATTTACCTGTGTTTTTTGATGTACTAGTTCCATTCAATCTATTTCCAGAGTTTTAAAACAATTGTTCAGCCAGTTTTAGTTTTTTTTTTAAAAAAAATAATTTAGTTTCTAAACTCTGATTTGATAAGTTATAACTTATAAGAAGGTAAAACATATCTATTTTCACCAAAAAGAGGAGCAAAGTATGGACCATGTAGCCCTCAATAACCATCCATTTCCATAAAATATAGGTATACACTGAGATTTGTGGTTTTTACTAGGTACTGGCCAAGATTTTTTTTCTTTGGTCCAAGGTTAGTTGGTTAGAACTTAGAAGCATACTACTTCTAGTATTTTCCTCAAGCCATACCTCGAGTAACTGTAAATTAATTGTGCTTAAACTTTGTCCAAAGTAATATATGTAGCTACTGATTACCACTTCTTGATCAAATTTTATTTCATTGTGCAGGTAGACTTAGATTGTTCAAATGGAAAGAATACTATTGGATTGTTTTCTCATAGAAAGCTATCTGTGTAAGTACACACTTCTGCACAAGCAGTTGAGCATTCTCAAGGTCCATTACCTAACTGATATTTACCATATTAGTCATCAAATGTCAAGATTTTTTTTTTAAAAAATAACTATCACATTTTTTTTCCGTGGACCGCAGGAAGCTTCACATTAGTGCTATCTAGATGAGAACCTCAGCTTCAAAACTTGCATGCTATGTTAAACAGTTTCCTTTTATTCAAAAAGGGATTTCTGAGAAAACCTTGCAAAGCTGTCCTCATTTAAAAGCTGACAGAGTATCTACTTACCAGACTGATTAGTATTTCATTGACATTTGAATTATGTAGCATTTTTCTACAAGAAGTTTTATGCTCGCAGCCCTAAATCTTAGGAATTTATACTCGAAACTTGGAGCAATCTTACTGCATGGTTGTTCCGAGAAGTTCCGATGAACTCTGCAATTTTAACTTTTAAGAATGGATAAAATTATTTGGTACAATACTATCTGCAGTGCATCTCAGCATTAATTTTTATTGGATTTTCAGATCGGTGGGCTATGCAATAGCAGCATTTGTTTTAGCAGTTCTTGAGGGCAGCACACAACCTGGCGTTTGGTTTCCAGAGGAGGTCAGTGGTGCTCTAATGGGACGACAAAACAACACACCAGTCAGACACAATATATTTGTTTTAATTTTCTAAAATCGTCTATTTTATTCATAATGCAGGCAGAAGGAGTAGCAATTGAATCAAGGAAGGTGCTTCTTGAGCGGGCATCTCAAGGAACAACGATCTTCGTGATGAACAAGTGATGTCCTCTCTGCTCAATTTCAACACCCATTAGTAAGCTAATAACCAATATTGAGTATGCTAGCTAACACAATACCATATTTTTGGATTGACAGGCCTTCCTGGATGATAGAGACCGACCCAAAGGAAGTTGGCCTGGGAATATATGTGTAGGGAAATAGTATGTTTCACTCACTATATAGAAGTTCCGGCTCCTAATTTTGCCGGTGAAATCTTAGCAATTACTACAAAGTTTTTCGGAATGAGCAAGAGCAAGAGCAATGAGCTACAAATAGGACAGGGCAGTGAGTTAAGTAAAATCTTATCCATGTTCAACAAGGCACCTCTGTCTCTTTGTTAATCACCCTGTTCTGAATGTGACTGTAAATAACAGAACGAATTTATAACGCTCTAAGAATATGGAGTGGATGAATGAAATGAATTGAAGCACAATACAACCAAACCAGGGTTACAGTTTTGAAGAAGCATCCGTGCCTGTTATTGTCTTGGCAGAAATGTATTGTGAGGTCTCTAAGAATTCCTTATGTTCCAAGAGCATTAATGGATCCATCGAAATGAATTATCCGTGGCAACTTTGTAGCATTTTGGTCATCGCGTTTAGCATCGACTTGTGCAGCTTGTGAATTGAAGTAGAAGGGCATATATATATATATATATATATATATATATATATATATATATATATATATATATATATATATATATTTCTCTGTTCTGCTCTTGCCTCTGTCTACAAATTTCCATGTATTCTTTAAAAGCAACGGAAGCTAAATAACATTTGGGGGGTAAACATCAACTTATCTCGATCTATACAGATTGCTCAGATTAAGATATCACATACCTATGTAAGCTACGGAGAGCTGATGACAATTCGTTAGCATTTTATCATTACCTACTTTACATTGCAACTCTGACATAATTCGCATGTTCAACAATGGTGATCCTCGTACTGCAGCTCTTGTCCAACTATGATCTACATTCTACATCACCATTGATGTTGCAGGAAACAGCCTGTTCAGTAGGGTATAAACCCCTCCCACCAGTAGAAATGCATCACTACCAAGCAAATGTTAGTGCAAGGCGTTAATCCAAAACATAAAGTAGAAAAGGCAGATTTTTAAAAGAAGGAATGGCTTATAATTTTTTAGAGATCTTTCCTAAAAAAGAATGAACATGAATGTTTCTGAGGAATTAAAACTGTGAAAAGCACATGACAGAATTGTGGCAAGAAGTTTAGAACAATGTCTTACAAAAGGATATTAAATGGATGATAAGGTAAATTTGATGTGCTATATTCTCCTAAAAAGCATGCCCATGAATGTGATTTAAAGTGCTTTGAACCAAGACAGTGAAATTGTAGCGAATGCTATCGATTAACAAATATGAATTTTTCAGTGTTTCCTTTGTAAAAGGTAGACAAAAAATTTATTACTATTCTTACATATAATTAATTGCAACGTGCGGGTCTTTTGCAATCAAATTACAAACCAGGAACCTCTCAAGATCCAGAAAGAACTAAGGCACATACCTGATTGGGTTTATCCATGCAGAATATCTCCTGAAGGAAAGCAAACTCTACAGAAAGCTAATAATTTATCAGGTCACTTAACTTAAAATGAACAGGTGTGGTTGTTCTAGGATTTCTGCTGTTAAACTGTTAGTCAAGTCTAAGTGAGATTTAAAGCTCCATATTTGATGGTTATCTTATCTATACTTAACACTTGTGTATACCAGAAGACATATATACCTGCAGTGCTCCAGCAAAAGAAGCTGCAATGAGAAGAGGTGCAACATAGCCAGTTGTATATGTCAATAACAAACTTCCCCCAACAATCAAATCCTGACAGAAAAATGCATTGTAATCAGCATGTCAGAAAATAAATAAGCTAGGGTGAACATAAACTCCTTGCCGACAATTATGACAGATTGCTAAGTCAAGTGTATCATAGATTGGAAATAAAGAAATCAACATTACTGCATATCATATAGTATGTGATTTACTAACTTTAGTAATTAAAGACACTATGGTACAGTTTATAACAGTTTTACTGTTTTTAAATATAAGAAAAAGTGATAAAATATTAATGTAACTTATGAATGTTCCTGACATGCGTACCCTTGAAGTGGCAACATATCCCAGAAGGGTAGCAAGAACAGGTGTACTGCAAGGTGATGCTGCTAATGCAAACGTAAGTCCGGCAAGGTATGCTTGTACACCTATAGGGAAACAGCAAGATATTATTTACTGTAACTGAAATAAACATAATGAGGCATATGGTATTTTGATACAAAATAGAAAATTATGTCAGAAAGCATTACCGGAAGGGAAATTAGCTGCAGCAGCTCGAGGGTCATAATCGCTGAAAAATGAGGGAAGGTGTAGATCAATTACCTATAAATACAAGATAACCAGCATAAAGAACAGTTTAAGGCAGTGAGCTAATATCTACTATAACAGGAGCAATACACATTTCATCGAAATAAATTACCATCGTGGCAAAGGATTTTCAATTATTTATAAAAGGAAAAACCATTTTATCAACCAATAATTGATTTGAATTGTGGCAACAAGTTAGCTGGAAAAAATAATTGGCATGCTCCACTTTACGAGTTTTCACATTGGATCATGAATTCACCTCAAGAAGGTTCAATCCCATGATAACTGCTAACGTCAAAGCAGCCACTGGGAGTCCTTGTCCTACTTGCCCATAGGCCTTTCAAGCAAAAGAAGCAGCAACACCAAGGATGGCTAAGGTTGTTGCCTGTCCTAATGAAAAGGCAACTGAATTTCCAACCTAATACATAGAACAGAAACAGATCAATTTACATCAGGAATAACATGGATGAAGGTATTTTTTTCCTATGTGGTAAATGGATGTTACTGCATATGGGGTTTTGGGTATACATGTTCTATTTAATTTCTATAAGTTTTTATAAATAATAGAATATAGAGTACCTCAGATCGATTTTTGCCTGAGCCAAAAGCACCTGAAAGATTTTAAAGAATGTGTCGTCAGATCAGTGCCATCAATTATAACTGATCTTGGGCAACCAAAGAAACATCTCAAAAGGTAGTCACTAACTCGCTATACTTGCCTATATATCCTAGAGTCAATGGTAGAACGCTGAGTGTACAAGGAGACAAACTAGTTACAAGTCCAGCGCCGAAAATTACAGCCAAGCTGGAGAATAGAGAAATATGTCAGAAAAAAAGATGGACATGAAACATAAAATATAATGGAAGAAAGCAAGTAAACAGATTCTGCCTAGGCAATTGACTTAAGGGGCGAAATATGCTAACCTAGTGAAACTAAGAGCAGACAGCTGATCCTGAACAGCCTCGTTGGCTTGCTGACCCGCTGAATATAGCAAATTTCCAAACCAATGTCCAACGCTAAGGTCAGCCAAAGCAAGTCCAGATGACCCTAGCTGATCATAATAAAATTTTATGCACGTATTAGCTATATGCCATCACAACGGAATATATGATATTGCTCTTTCCTATGACAGATAACAACACTGTTGACTAGTACAATTCATCAATTGTTTGTGCACAGTACACTTTGACATGTTAAAATCACAACTTGACTCAGGGATCATGAACTTTTTGTGACCAGCAAGAAGGGAACAGAAAATTTTGAAGGCACATATGGCTTCCTCACCAGAGAATCCCCAATTTCTGTAGCATTTGCAGCGCCAGCAGCAAATAGACTCCCCACTGCGACCCAGAAACGCCACTTACTTACGTTAGAGACATTTCATCAAACAGATTGCCAGCGATAAACACATGAAGGGAACAGTCAACAGTGAACACTCTACTCGCCACGGTTGTCAGCAGCATGGGGCGCTGGCGCAGGAGAGAACACCCCGCCGTCGCCTCCAATTTCGCTCCACGAATCGCTGCCTTGGAAACCGAGCTCCCGCGCTCTCGGGGCACACCCGTACCAGGGGACGAGGAGGTGGAGGGTTTGGAAGCAGCAGCCTGCGCCGGGAGGCAGGGGCGGCAGGTGGAGAGGTGGTGCTACTGACGGGGCGCGCGGCCATGGCGACGCAGAGCATGGAGGAGTGGATGGAGCGGAGGATACCGGAGAAGAGGGAGAAGACGCTGCTTGGGTCAAAGGGACAAGAAGGCCACACGCCCGAGGAGACGTATAGTATAGCCTTCGATGGGCCGGGCCCACGAGTCAGTGGGAAGCCTAGAGACGCAAGTCCGTCCTCTTTTGGCTTCATTTAAAGCTATTGCTCTCTCCGGCAAGCCGTCGCCTCCCCCGTGCTCATCTCACTGTTTGCGAAGGCGGCGGCGCGGCGCCCAATTTCCATACTTGGCGTGATAGCATTCCGGTTGCCGAGGACTCTGCCGTCGAGAGCAATAGAGAGCATCGGCGAATCATTTTGAGTAGGGTGCTCCCTTCTCTTCCTCTTCCTCCCGGCGATGGGGAACTGGAATCGCCATCGGCGGCCATGGCACAGGAGGGCCCGCCACGACCGCCCTCCACCTCCGCCTTCCCCTCCTCCTCATCTCGGTATGAATGACTGATTGGTTGCTCGTATCCCCTTGTCTCCCATGGATGGGATTGCGTTTTTGTATGATTCGATTAAGTTCAGGTGGTGATTTCTTAGGCAAGAATAGGTTTAGGAAAAATCTCAATCTAAGTATCTAGGTCAGTAGGTCTGGTACTGTCGGCTAATGCTTTCTCTGTGGATTGGAATTCTGGGAATGGGCATGGATATAATTTTACTTCTTTCCACCCTAACATTGCCACGATTGTTTAAGATGCTGGAATGTCCTCCTGTGTGATGCAGTCCGTTCAAGATTAGAACCAGAGTTGCTACTGCAACTTTCTTTACCATTAGGCGGATTGCTGGTCGGATTTGTCTTAATATTTGAAGATATGGTGCCTAAATGTCAGAAAGTGCTAGTTTTATTTTACTGACAAGTATCAATTTGTAGTTTGAGCTGTGATGGTATTGCAATTAGCCAACTACTTATGTGCAAACTTTGTACATACAAGTAGGTCATTTGATCCAATCACACAGTAAGCGCAGTGTATCATCTGTTCCGACAAGAATATGTAACGAAAATAGTGGTGATGTAATTCTAGATTAGGATATTCTTCGCTTCCCTCCCAAATAATATATAATGGCCTAATTGAAATAGTAATAATTTAAGATGGTCTCTGCTTCCCACCAAAATTTAAAACATCGCCTCTCCTTATCCACTAGAAGAAATATAAATGCTGAAACATAACCAGGGTGCACCACTTCTGTACTTGAATATTGCTAGGTGCCAACCTGCCACCTAGGACATGGTTGCCATTCAGGCCAACTATTGCTAACTAGGAACTAGACACCAACATGTTACCCCGTCACCCGCCTAGCACCTTTTTGAACACTACTAAATTGCCCTAGATCATTTCGTTATTACATGGGGGGTTCCAACTCACCTTGACCTTAATGTGGCATGACTAGGAGCCTAGCCTAGGAATTTTTTTTAGAGCAAGGGCCATGCCCCCCTAGAAATGTAGCTACAGAGTTCAGGGAAACATAAAAGGAAACCACCAACTATCCTGACAGAGTTTTCATTGGTCAATTTGGGTTGGGTGTTAACCCCCCCCCCCCCCCCTAAATTGCCAACAGCCAGCACACATCAAAGACACAGGGAGCCACTCTAGGGACTCAGCCAAACAGAACCCAGCAAAAATGCTCACACCAGATCAAAAGCGCACCCTACTAAGAGACTTCCAGTTTTTTGTCAACAGTGAGAAGAACGGGGCCAGTGCTTCAGGTGAATTGAAAGCAGAACACATCATGCTAAGAAATCAAACTCCAGAGTGAACGCCCAAGTCTCCAGCCGCTTCATCCCAGCCCTCCACCCGAACCTCGTGTTGAAGATGTCATTTGCAACTTGCTTTAGGAGCTGGACCCCCACAGCAGCCTTCTTCGCTCTTCCTCTGCATCTGCAAACCAGCCCAACATGTAATCCAATGACAAGCATAATAAATCAATCTGTGGGATCTCCAGGAAGTTGTTTCTTAAAACAAGCAGAATTTCTTGTTTTCCAAATGGCCCATAAAATAGCAGCCACACCAATCCAAATGAGATGTTTCATGTTTTTCTAAAAGCTCTCCATCCAACTACGAAAAAGATGATTTATGTCTCTAAAAGGTTTCAAGTTAAAAGCTACAAACACAACATTCCAGATCAGTTTTACGATTGGGCATTCGATAAAAAGGTGTTGTATTGATTCTGCTTTTTTCACAGAATTGACAAAATTTACCCCCCCCCCTTTCTTCCAACCTCTTCTAATTGAATTATCTTTTGTTAGTATATTGTTTCTCAAAACAAACCGCAGGAACACTTGATTTTCAAGGGGATCTTGAATTTCCAGATTTCCTATGTGAAAAATGAATGTTCTGTATTTTCATAGCTTTGTAAAAAGATTTAACAGTGAATGATCCAGACTTTGTCAAGTTCCGAATTAGTCTATCTGCTTTTGACTCATCAAAGAGTAAGCTGATCTGAGTAAGCCTAGCCTAGGAAATGGAAGGCGGAGTTATGTTATTATGATCATACAAGTTAGTTTTCTAAAATTAGGATAATTCTAGGAGCTTCAAATTAGTAAAACCACATTAAAACACGATGCAAAAAAGTACAATAATGTTGATACTAAAGAAGGCTTGTCTTTTGAGGATGTCGAGGATAGGAGATTAAGGGAATTGTCCTCTGTAATGAGCGTTGCTTTGCATTAGCCATATCACAGTCATCTGGTTGAGGTTGTCCTTAATGGAGAAAGAAAACAACACGCTGTACTTACTGCACATTTCTTTAGAAAAATGAGGAGCCACAAAATGTTAAGTTGGCTATCAATAACTTCTTATGTGGGCATAACATTTTTTTCCTCAAGTGACAGGATCCTAAATCTATGATATACTTGAGGAAACATTGTTAGTACTTGCTATTAAAATAAACTATTGGGAAACTGATATAGCTATGAAAGGTGCAGTTGTGTGGTGACAAAGGAGCATCCATAGAAGGAATGCTAGTATTTTAGGATTGAACCCTTTTATCTAGTACTTTGAATGATTCTTCTGTTTAGTCTGTTATGTAGAAAGTAACTGTTGGGTTTCCTTTTTTCCATACTTTTAGAAGAGATGCTGCTATTTCAGGTGATTTTCAAAATCTGCAGGTGATATCTAAATCTGTACAGTGGTGTTCGGATGGTGATTTGTTAGGGAAAGCTCAGGTTAGAAAATTTTCGATCTAGATATCTAGGTCTGGTGTTGGCTGGTGATTTTCCCGTGGATTGGAATTCTCGGAATGAGCGTGGATATCATTTTGATTCCTGCCACCCTAACAATGACACAACTGTTGTAGATGGTGTGCTGTCCTGTACTGTGTTATGCAGTCAGTTTAAGCTTAGAACCAGAGTTGCTACTGCAACTTTCTTTACCATTAGGCTTATTGTTGGTCTAATTTTTCTTACTATTTGAAAATGAGGTACCCAAATGTCAGAAAATGCTAGTTTTATTTGATTACCAAGTGTCAGGTCGTAGTTTGAAGAACTGTAATGTTATTCAATAAGCAAACTAATCCCTCTGTTTTTCTATTTGACTTTGGTTAGTTCAATGTCAAATAAAAGAAAATAGAGGGAGCACTTGTGTGCACATATCTTCCGAAAAATGAGGGGACACAAAATGTTAAGTTAGCTATCGATAACTTCTTATATGGCCATAACATTTTTTTCTTCAAGCAGCCAGATCCTAAATCTATGATATGCTTAAGGAAACATTATTAATTTCTATTAAAGATAAATTATTATACAACTGACATGATCATGAATTGTGCAGTTGTGTGGCAACAAAGGAGCGTCCCCATGCTAGTGTGCGTATTGAACCCTTTTATCCAATACCTTGAATGATTCTTCTGTTTAGCCTGCTAGCAAAGTAACTGTTGGGTACTTGAGCGTCTTTTTTTCCCCATACTTTTAGAAGGGATGCTGATATTTTAGGATTTGACCCTTCCAAAATCTGCAGGCGATTTCTAAATCTGTACAGTAGTCTTAATCAATCTAGCCAGAAAAAATTTGTATGTGTTATTTGTTTGTATAAACATTTTAGAATTCATTATCTCCCTGCATTTTCATGCTGCTAGAATGAATCTGATAATGCTTTCGTATTTACAGGACACAATTGCCACCCAGTCCCATTATGGGAAAGGGAATTTTGCATTTATGTTGGCTGCATTTCTTGGCACAGGTTCTGTGACAACAAGAGATATGTCTCCATGTATAAGAACATAGAGCAATGGGATGACTCAGAAGCCTTTGATAATTTTAAGAATGCAAAGGCTAGATTTTGGGCTAATTACCATGGTCAACCTTCAGACATATCTTTGCCAGACCCTGATATGTATATTGACAAGGTTGACCACAATAGCAAGATCGACCCTGAGTTGATAGCTGACCTGAATATGGTACGTTTACCATTCGAGAGGGATGATGAGTTACTCCTAGCTGATGGATTGAGCAGCACTGATACAGATAACAAGTGCCAGCAGAAGCAGAACCAATCTGGAAACTGGGACATCTATGTAGAAAAGCCAGCTGAAGTTAATATGTGGGAGCAAGATTTAAGATCCAACATGGACTGGGGAGCAAAGCATGAATCTTGGAATGAGTGGAGTAAAAATTGCTCTGGTTGGGGTAGTGCCTTGGCGGATTCTAGTTGGGGCAATTGGAACAATAATACCAATCATCATTCATCAAGTAACAGGGATAGCTTCAATGGGGTCAACAGCAATAGATACCAGGACCCAAGCAGCATATCTGGAAGGAAAAGGAATAGTGGTGGATACATTCAGCAAAGAAGCAGTAAACAGAGAAACCAGACTGAGGGCTACCAAAGAAGTAGATGGTGAGGCCATATAAGACAAGAGAGCAGTGAATGGTTTCCATTTGATAATAGTGTAAATGGCCACACAATAGAATGTGGCCGCTTACTAGTCCGAAAGATTGGATGAGAAATGAATCCTTGTGAACTTTTGTCTGGAGCAGTTAGCAATAGTCGGCAGTTAGAACACATGATATATGTAAAGAGATGCTCGAGTTTTTTCCTGTTAGTCTCTAGAAAGAAAGTTTCTTCATGTTGTTTGAGACATGATGTTTTTGGGTAATGGAAGCAGAATGCTGCCATTTCGTTGTAAAGGTGATCAACATAAGTTAGTTGCTTTTTTTCTTTCTTTCTTTCAAGCTCCATGAATATGTAGTTTGTTCAAGTGAAACATAGAATTCATGTACTGATAGCATGCTAGTACTAACATATACTGATAACTTGATAATTCTTGTTCATAAGCAGATGAAAGAGCCTGGTACAGTATGTGTTACTAGCATGCTAGCAGTATATGTTGCTAACATAAATTTGCAATTGTCAAACATAAATTTGTGTGGAAGTGTACTCATAACCATAAGTGTTCTTTTATCTGGTTAATATGTTAATACTAGCAGGTTCCTCGCAAAGTGTTCTTCACACTTCCCTAAAAAAGGTGTTCTTCACATACACTCTCCCACACACGCATAAACTTCCACACACACATTCTCACTAAAAAAACTAGGATCTCTTATGAATGTCCGATGCTGAAACAGGGGCTTTTATGAAAAGAAAAAAGTTTATTTTACTCTCCAAACTATTTCATCGAAACTTAACCCCAAAACAGTCTTTTTACTTATTGTACACCCTAAACTATTAAAAATATTTCACCTTACTCTTCAAAAACATTTTATGTTTTGTTTCGTCAGGTACAAGTCATATTTTGCAATGAAACTTGGTACTACGATTGATAGATTGATTATTATTTATCTCTCTTTTTTATTTTTTATCACTGTTTATATGGGTTAAATACATGAAGATTGATTTAAACATCAAGGTATCAAATTGTAAGGAAATAGTCATGAAAAAAGTAAACTTTTTTAAACTATGATAATAATGTCATCTATGGCTTTACAAAATTTCACGTTAAAATACAACTTGAATAGAGAGAAATAAAGAAGATAAATGCTATTAAGCAGTAAAGTGGATAATTTTTAATAGTTTAGAGGGTAAAATAAGCCAAAAAATAATTTAGGGGTTAAATGATCTAAAGAAATAGAAATAGCTTGGGGGAGTAAAATGATTTTTTTATAAAATAAGAGGAGTTTTACCTAAGGGGTGAAAAGTGAAAACAAACCATAAGGGTTGTTGTGCAAAAACCAGGACTGCCTTCATGAAAATAATATCCCAAAACAGGGCCTTTTTGTAAACATTGTTGCCGTCAGTCGGTCAGTGCACACACGGAGATTTCTGTCGTTGGATCTAGCATCAACGGCCCATCAGATATGGCCTCGCCGGAGCCCCCGCCGCCCTCCCTTCCCGACGTTTCCAGTTTCCGTTCTCTTCCTCCTTCCCTTCGCGCTCCGCTGCTCCGGTAGGGTTTTCGCCGGCGATCTCTCCCCCTCTCGTCGGCGAGTGAGAATGGTGGAGGTGGAGGAGGTCAGCAACACGATGCAGGCGCAGATGCGCCTCCACCCGCCGGCGGAGGAGGAGGACGCCGACCTCCCGCTTCCCGCCCTCTTCGACAAGGCGTCCCACCTCCACTCCCTCGCCTCCAGCTCCTCCCTCGACCAGGTTCTCCTTCGATTCCCCCTTTCTCCTCATCCCCATCAACCCTCTCTGCGGTTTTGTGCGAGCGCTTACTCCGTGGTTGCTTGGTTTGGTTTGGGTGCAGGAAGGGATCCGCAAGGGGGTCGACCTGCTCCGGCGGTGCGACGATATGGTCAGTAAGCTTGGCCTTTTCTCCTCCAACGAGACCAAGGATGACGTCTCCACCGCCAACCTCAAATATCTACTCGTATGCTTGTTTCCCCCACTACATCTGCGTTTAGCTCCGTTTCTCCTATCATATCATGTTTGTGCATCTGCAACATGTGGTTATATCTGTGATTTCGATTGATTTACTTCAGGTACCGTACTACCTCGGGGAAATGACTGAAAAGTTAGCGCAGGAGGATCGGATCCCAGTCCTTAAGGCGTCACAGGATCATTTGAAGGTTATCAGTTTGTTCTGTCACATTTAGTTGATTTGGTGCATATTTGTCATGTCTTTCTTATGCCCTTTTCAATTGGGAGCACTCTGTCATCACAACACTCATGTATCTCATGTTTTAATCACCCCTTGGTTATGCAGGAATTCATTTCTATCTGTGAAGCATTGGAGCTTATATCAGAGGATGAGCTTGAATTATCTAGGCAGAAGCAACCTGATACCATGGCAAATCGAAGAGCACAGAAGGTGAGCCTTGGCGAAATATTTTCTCGAATATGTTAAAGGGGTCATCAATCATTCTGCAATTTACAAGCACAATAAGCTGGGATCCAAATCTCTTTTTGAGACTGCCAGATTTGGGACTCATAATCTGCTTGACCTTTTCCAAAGTTGGTTAATTTCCACTCTAATTTTCTTGTTTGCCAAACCTAGGTTGCACGGTTCAAGCGCCAAAAGGCTGCAGAAACGAAGCTACTAGAAATCAAGGGAAGGAAAGAAAGGCGTAGGCGGTCATTGAGAGCAGCTGCTTTATCAGCCCCTATTGAAGCTGGGGAGGAAGATGCTTTTGAGGATGATGGAGAGGAAGAAAGAGAGGTTAGCAGTTAGCACCAGACATTTAGAACCTGTTTACGTAGCATTTTGCATGACTTACTCAGTATCTTTGAATCTGATCCTGTTTTCCAAATGGAAACATTACTGTGTATTCTTAAATTACTACATAGCATATTTGAAAATACTCCAAACTAAAATTAGCTACAATGTACTAGAAGTGGAAGACAAATATTTACTTTTCCTGAAAAGAGTAGAAAAGGGAAGGCTTTGTTCTGTTGTATAGAAGGTGGAATTTGACAAATTTGATGATTCAAGATAGGTTTTAAAAATCTCATAGGGAACTGATAGTTTTTCCTGAATTAGCCCATTTTTGTGCACACGAAACACAAACTGGATTTGTTCTGTAGTGCCAGATTGTCACCACCAATCTTTTTCCCTGCAACAATATGATGCTCATTTCAGTGCTCATTGCCTTTCCTACTCCTTTTATATATGATCTCTTATTTTTGTGGCCACTGGCCATCAACCTTTTGTGATCTTCTTGATGTGTGCTTCCAAAGGTTGGGTCCCACACATACTGTCATAACTTACTTTGATGTACAAATGACAAACAGTAATGTTGTGGTTTTGATTTTCTTGTTCTATGTTGCAGGCATGGTTAGCTACTATCTCATTGGCTCTATGCAAGGTTAGTTTTTTGTGGTCAAGAATGATTCTCTTATACTTTATTTACATTCTTTTAAGCTACTGTGCCCGATTTGGTTATCCTGGTCATCAGACGTACTCATTTATACTTCATGTTATAGTCTTTTGACCTTCTTGGCATGTTAAAGAAGGAAGAAGAAATGCTTCTGGCAGTAAAAGAAAGGCAAGCAAAGGTAAAACAAATGAATAAACTTTGCCAATTTCTTGTCAATAGTATCTTTGGTTGACCCTTTTCAGTGTCATTTTGACCTTTTAACTTCTATTCCGATAACTGTTCTGTACATTTCGGATTGGTTGTGTTCTTGCTGATCAATTATTGAACTTCGATTTGGAGCAGCCTTGAGCTTATGTTGTAGTAGAGCTTACCTTTGCACCCAACTACCCAAGTAGGTAGCTGGATAGTTGTATACAGTAATTCTGTTTGAAAAAAAAAATACACAGCATTCATGAAGTAGGACATTCAATTAAATTAATGAGTAAATTGCACTAGCGGTCCTTAAACTTGTAAACAGGTTTCATCTAGGTCCATGAACTTACAAAGCACATATTGAGGTTCTTAAACTTGGTTTATTGTATCATCCCGGTCCAAAGCCTCCTTTGAACGTGGTCTTGTATATGTGGCATGCCACGTGGTCGATCACATGGCACATTTTATTATTTTTTATTTTTCTTTTATCCTCCCTTCTTCCTCCCTCTCCGGCAAGCGGCTGCACTGGCAACGATGGCCGACTCCCTCCCATGCGACGGGACGCTCGTCATTGAGCTTGCCTTCTTCTTCCTCTCTTCGGCAAGCGGTGGCACCAGTGACGACAAAGATGGTGGGCATGGTCCGACGAGCTGCAAAAGTCCGCGGAGATGGTGGGCTGGAAGAAGCCGACGAAGGCACTGTGGTGCTGCACGGTGACAGGCCACAAGCACCGTCTCGAGGTCAGAGTGCATGTTTAGGAAGAAACTCTCTTGCATCATCGAGAGAGCCAAAGCCTGAGGATGCCCGCGTCGCGCGCCTCGTCCTCACCCTTGTCCCCTAAGTCTTGTGTCTCGCAGCATCACGACTGCGCCAGCACCGTCGCCTCGTGCCCGTCGAAGAAGAACGTCTTACACTCGTCGACCAGTTCTCGCGTCGTTAGCTTCCTCTCCGCGCCGGCGCTCAACTCGTTCCCATCCAGCAACAGCGACAGCCGGTTGTTCGTTTTATCTTCCTGCCATCCCTATCTTCTTCACGGCGCCACTGGTGGCACCGCGACTCGATGTCAGGAGTGCGTCGATCTCGTGGCCCAACTTCCATGCTCGTAGGTACGACGGATGTGGATGATGCTAGCGAGCAGGATGTCGACGAGGCGCGTGGAGCAGAACAACGTCACCTGCATGGTCTGCAGCTTCCTGAGCCATCCTGCCGCCGGAGCTCACTGGCGCATCACCCCCGTGCCGTGCCGCCTCCCTGTTCGGTTGCATTTGTGGCCAGATGGTGCACCATTGCTAAAGGCCATATCCTTGCTTCTGTTCGCCAGGTGGAGAGGGACTGCAGCGAGCCAACGACCTGGGCTCTGGTGGTGCAGATGAGGCGGGGTTGGCCGTGGTGATGCCGGAGATCAAGCAAAGCGCCTGGCGCCGCCGCTGAGACGGAAGAAGGGAGAGAAAAAGAAGAGGAAGGAAAACGGAGAGGACAAGGGAAAAAGAAAGGAAGAAGAAGGCAAGCTCAATGACGGCAAATGCATAGGAGGGAGTCGGCCGTCATCGCCGGTGCCGCGGCTTGCTGGAGAGAGAAAGAAAAAGGGAGAAAAAAAAGGAAGAAGGGAGAATAAAAGAAAAAGAAAAAAAATAAGTGCTATGTCATCGTCTGTGGCATGCCACATAGGCAAGACCGCGGCCAAACAAGTTTTTGAATCGGAGTGATACAATAAACCAAATTTAGGGACCTCAATATGTGCTTTACATGTTCGTGGACCTAGGTAAAACCTGTTTACATACTTAAGAACCGCTAGTGCAATTTACTCTAAATTAATTGTATAATAACTTGCAACTCCTACAGTGTACCATTACAAGCATTTCTTCACACTTGTATCTTTTATTTTGGTGTCTGAAGAGTGCAGAGTGTTTTGTTGTTACATGCAAGTAATATTAGATATTTGTTTTTGTTGTCATGATCCTTTTATAGCACACTATGGTACATATTCTACCAGAGGAAAAACAATTATATTTTTTCTTCCCTTCCTTTGTGTTGCATGCCTGTTTCAATAAACTCTGCGTGTACATGGAGGTTTCCTTTGGTAATGAAATAACTGTCTGCTTATGATGTTTTAGGATGGTAATGTATTTGCTCGTGAAATGCTTGACGAACGTACAAAAAAGGCTGAAGCATGGCACCATAATGCTGCCAACCGTGCACCTTATTCCAAACCAGCTGATCCAATCACTTGTGCAACGTTTGCTCAAGATGTCATTGAAGGTAGAGCAAGTGTTTCGCAAGCTCATGAGCACAAACACCAGCCACTGATATTTGGTCCTGCAAGTCTTGTTGGTGGAGGACTAACCAGTGAAAGAGAGAGAATGGCAGCACAAGTTTTTCAGCCAGGTTACAGGTATGCTTTAAAATACTGCTACATACCTGGCTGACACTGCATTGTTTCTTTTTATTGTGATGTTGAACTTTGTTTATGGCAGAATGTGGAGGGGACATTATTTGTGGCAACTTTTAATGCATCATCATACTACTAGTCATACTTTGATATACTTGCAGGAACTTTGACCTCCTTTTTCATTGAGCATTGCTCAACAGCAAATTATTTCTTGGTAAATTTGTAAAGTGGTTCTTTACATCGTATTTGCTTCACCACATTAGTATGTGACGTTGTTTATTCAATCGTAGGTCCATGACAAATTGGTGGTTTATACTGTTGATATCATTCATTTTTTTCATGCTGGAAATGGCAACCAATGATACCATGTTAAATTTGCTACTCAGTGCAATACTGGATTCACTGACAATAAACAGTTGTCTTGTAGCACTAGTTTTCTAATTAATCTGTTGTGACTAGGAACACTTGGTGCAAATGTATAGATGCTGAGATAGTGATTTGTAGGTGTGACCTTACATTTAGTCATAATCTATGAAAAATTCCAAGAAGGAATACTATTCTGCATTTGCTGGTAAAAAGCATCAGATTTCCCCTGTAGCGATTGAGTGTTAATCTGTAGATCATCTCTCTTAAAGTGGTCTTGCATTGTTCAGGCCTAAAAGTTAGTGAAAGCATGCATATGAGACTATCCTTTGATCTAATTTTCCTGTTTTCATTTTGCCTGTATTTGGACTATTAGGTTGCCAACGATGAGCATAGAAGAAGCTGGCTTACGTGAGATGAAAATGATGGAGAAATGGCAAGAAAGAACTGCTAAGATGATTCAAGAATCAAACTCCGCATGGCACAAGGATGGCAGTCGGTCAGCCCAAGAGGACGAGGACGCCGAAGAGGAGAAAGCAAGAGTATGGGATGACTGGAAGGATGATAAACCCCGTGGTGCAGGCAACAAGAAGCTCACTCCCTGTGGCTAGATTATAACTATAGCATTTTTTTTTTGAATTTCGATCTGAAACTGAAGCTCGTGTAAAATATGTGATTTTTTACTTTTTTTACTGTGGCATTTGTTGACTGTTGAGTAATTATGTGTTCCATATGTGTATCAAATGGTGCATTGGTTTTATCTAGCTATTGTCAATCGCACTCTGCAAGGATTGCCCCTTTGGCGTTCCTTCTGCCAATATATGAGCAAGGAAGTATGACCAAAGCTGATTTGAGAAGCAAACTTACCTGCTCGGTACAAGGATGCCACACTCGTCGTCAGACACGAGCCCAAATGGTAGATCACCGAATTGAGCATGTTGACTTAGCTCCATGGAGGATATTTTCCTCAAGGTTAAGATGTCTCCTTGCCTCGACGACCTGCTATTACTCGAAGCAGCTTGCAATAATTTGATTCGTAGAATTACAGTACACGTATCCTTTACACATGTCCGGTTGTTCGCTTCAGACATGAATTGATGAATATCACATGTCCGGTTGTTGAAAAAAAATAGTTTTTTTTGTTGAGATGGTTATGACAATGCTAGATGAATATCACATTTTTAGGAAATTTTTGGGCTGACGTGGCTAGGACTTTCTCGGTTGAGTCCGAAATTCTAATCGAGCCGATGCAAGTATTGTCTGTTTGGTATATTTCATTACTATTTGCATTCATATCGATTTAGTTAGGATTTTTTTGGTTAGATCTGATATTCTAATCAAGTTGATATTTCTTTAAACATAATGTCGTTTTAGATAGATTCGTTATATCCATCATATTAAATAGATTTATAGGCTCAGTGAATATTAGATTATCATATATAATCTCGTGCTACATCAGTTAGGTCCGACCTACTTGATTGTTATTGATAGTCTAAGTCTTGTTAAGTCGATACGTTTATGCTAATGTTTTATCGGAGAGTTAGTCGATCTTATCTGATGTGTTAAATTTTTCTTTAATGGTTTTACTGTCTAGGTTAAATTTAATACATGACCACTTTGATCAATGTTAAATTGACTTGTTTAAATCTATCAAGCAACTATTAACCTTATGTTGCATTGGTTAGGTCTGACCTATGAAGTTGTGGTTATAAGTTAGATTTATTTAAGTCAGTAGGCATCAATCATTGTTTCATCGAGATTCAACCGATGAGTTATCTGGATGTTGCATCGACTTACAAGAATTATATACAAGTTGAATTTAGCCAATTGCAGTAAAGGTTTCACTGATCATCTAACTATTTGGATTTAATGACATCGGATTACTAGCCGATGTATGTTTTAACCATCAGATCATGAATCATATTATTATCGGTCGATTGGTTTATCGGCCAATTGGCTTCATTATATTTATATCAGCCAATTGGTTTATTACCTTGTTACATTATTATCAGTCGATTGCCTTTACATTATTATTTATTCAAGTATCAGAATCTACACCGGATATATAGTCGATCACTCAAAATTCTATCGACATTCGGCTAGTATTGCTATATCGGCTATCGACTGGGATCGGATATTGGCTATCACGCTATCGGTCGATTCTACATCAGACTATCGGCCATCAGTTGACATATATCTTTTGTATCTCTCAGCAGGACCCAGACTTCATTTCATCGACGTCAACCTGTTGGTCAATCAGCCTTACATCTTGTCAATTGTAGGATCAAACTGACTGGCACATCCGCATCTCATCAATATTTTAGGACCTACACTGAAGCTAAGCAGATCTCCTAGGCCGAGGTGCTGTTGACACAGTTCGCCTCAACACAGATTTGGCATCATTGGCCGAGCGCGGATTTTTCGTCAATAGCTAGCTTTTGGGGTATAGCAAGGCTTCCTCATGGTTGGACCAACGTCTTCAAATTTTGGGCCATCAAGCTTCTGGCGAACACAGATGCGGAAGAGGTACAAGCTCCCTGTCTTCGGCTACAGGTCAACATTGGCTCCCCTTTCTTCCACATCTCTCCACCTCTCCCCTCTCTTCCCTAGCAGCTCGTCAGTGGGTAGAGGGCAAGCGGTCGACGAGCTGACGGTGGTTCGCTGGCGCCTTCTCATCTCTCTAGCCTCCCAGGCTCCCACCGTTGTGCAGCCCGCCTATCACATCCACTTATTCGATGGCGTCCTCACCTCCTCCTCCGGCGCCCACGTCTTCGCCCTCACAGACCTCTCGCCTAGCCGCATTGTGACTGTAGACCTTCGAGCGTGGCGAGCATGCTGGGACTGGGGGGCGACGACGAGGAGATGGAAGCAGAGGAGGCGACGACCATGGTGTGAGAGGGCAACCAGGACGACCATTGGGCGCTGAGCGAGGTTAGGGGTCACCGGTCCTCAACATCATCTTTGATACCGTGGACCCCGCTGTCACCGGCCTCCGCCTTCCTGCGCCTCGTTGCCAGAGCTCGAGATAGAGAGATGTTACACCCAGAAATTCACACCAGAATTTCCGAAGCTGAATGTGTATTTAAAAATACCCTGTCCAGGACCAGCCAGGGATACACAAACGACAAATTGTATTTACAGAACCATGTCTTAGAAACATTAAAAAGTCTTACATATGCAGCGGAAAGACAAAAATAAACTTATGAACTAGGCTTCGATTCTGGCGGGACAGCGACTCCATTCCACAGGCAACCCTTGACGGCAGTGACGAGCCTACTCAGCAGCATACTCATCGACAACTTCATCCTCTAACTCTGAGGTGGGAAAAAGGGAAGCAAGACTGAGTACAACCACGTACTCAGCAAGTCATACCGAAAGAAGGTATGTGTGCAGGGTTAAATTTCAAGGATAGGCTAGGTTTGACTTTTGCATAAAACAGGCATTTCACAGCATTAAGTTGAAAGCAGTAGAAATAGTAATATAAGGTAATTAAACAATATTTTAATACACTGCTCAACGCTACACCACATTGAGTCAAGCCCAATCCTTTCAACTATTCTACCTCATTTCCACTTAATCAAATTATTATTTTAATGAGACTAATCACGGTGAATTTGGATGATCGCCCATAACCGCGGGCATGGCTATTCGAATAGTTTTTCTCTCTGGCCAGAGGTGTATGTCTGTACCCACAAGACACAGCCCCACAACACGTGTTCGTGCGTCGACATACCACCATGGCATATCGAAAAGGAGTTTGTGACAGGACCATTCGCATAACCCTCCCTGACCAAGCGACATCACACCTCAAGTTTCGCCCTACCCGAATCCGGGGTAGGCAGCCCCTCTCGTGCCTAGGTGAATCCGGTAGCCGCATAGACCTTTCCCGGTCCATCCGCACTCCATCACGCTCACCTCGCCCGGATGCGTCGGCGAAAAGCTATACTACAAGCCCATGTTGCCCATGCCGGCTTGTGGTACGCACTAAAAATTCCTCCGTGGTTTCCCACGAACCGGTCCTTAACGCCATGGGTGCGACTTGCAAAACCGGCACCCATAGCCCACCATAATAGTCAAGTTTTAATTTATCGATTAACGGTACCAACGGTCCATCCTGGTCGGAGACCAACATTTCATGTGAAATAATTCTAATAAATTAGTTTTTCCTTTTATGATCTAGTAGTACTAAGCATAATAAGCATGTCCTAGCCCTGTTTCTAGTCAAATTAATTCCCGTGTGATCAAATAAACAGTTAAACAACCTAGGTTTAAAACTATAGGTCCCATCCCGATTGCATTATAAAATAAATTAATGCAACAGATAAAAATATAGGAATTTGCAAATTAGGTACAATATGTTCAAAGGAAAATGACTTGCCTTGATCTTGATCCAACGGAACCTCAGCGACAACCTCAAAATAAACCGGAGCGTCCTCGGAACCAGATTCTACCGACAAACAAAGCACAGAAAAAACAGGCTATTAGACAGCTAAAACAGACAATTAAACTATTTTTAATATATTCTTGACATTTTTACGAATCCGCTGCAACTTGAACGGACCCAAACGGAGTTCGGATGAATTTTCTGCGAATTTTACAAGTTTCAGCCTTTTACTAGTTAAGAAAAAGAAAAACGATTTATGACGCAAGCGCCTTTAGGGCTGACATCACTGCGGGACCCACAGAACAGTGACGCAGGAGAGAGAAACCATGGGTGCACGGTGGACCGAGTCCACCGGCTTGGGCGCGCCACGTGGCGGCACCCGAGTGGCCGGGTCGGGCCGGCCACACGGAAACACCCGCTTGGCGGGGCTCGCCGGCGGCGGCGGCGCTTGTGCGGCGGCGGCGGCGGCTTGCGCGGCGGCGGCACGAGCGGTGGAGGCGAGGCCGGCTCGGCAAGGGAGAGAAAAGAGAGGAAAGGGTGGTTTTCTCACCGTCGGCCGAACTCGGGAGGAAGGCGGCAAATGATGCGGTTCGACGATTGAAAATTGGGGAAACAAGAACGAGAGTGTGTTCCGGTGATTGCGAAGGTGGAGGTGGTGGTGGTTCTGCGAAAGGAGTGGCGGTTCGATGGGAACGGCGGAAACCGTGAGCACGGCAACGGAAAAAGGACGGCGCACGATGCGGGAGCACGGGAGTGAGCAAACGCGAATGAGTGCGAATGTGAGACGTGTTCCAGAGTGCGAGGAAACTTATAGACCTAAGCAAGGAGCTCGGGCATGGCCGGGAGAAGCGGGAACGGACGAAAACCGTCGGAGCTCGGCATTAATGGCGCTGCGAGTGATGGAGTTTAACTCGGCCGTTCCAACGCACATGATGAATGGCGGAGTGGGGAAAGTGGGGGAAACGATGGAGAAAAAGCGGGAACACATAATGGCGCGGTTAATTGAGTTGGAACGTGGCCAAGATGCATGGGAACGTGGCCGGGATGCGCGGGCTTGCAAGGCATGCACAGCCACGGCTTGGGAAAGGCTCAAGCTTGGGGATGACAAGCGGGCCCCGCTTGTCATCGTCCCAGACCGGAAGGGGATCAAATGGACTTAGTGCATGGGAAAGGAATAGTGTTGGGCCGGCCCAAAAAAAAAAAAGAAAAAGAAAAGAGGAGAAGGGACTTGGGCCGATCGTGCGATTGGGCCACCTCACTCCGGGCCGGCGGAAGGAGAGAAAAAAAAAAGAGAAGTGGGCCGGAGGCCCACGGGAAAAAAATAAAGGAAAAGGGAGGAAAAAGGAAAAACCCCTTTTTCTTAAGGAAATTAATTTCAGTTAGCCTAATTTAATTTTTAAAATTGCTTTCGATGCTCGAAAATTCCGATAAAAATCCGTTAGCGTATTTTGACACGAGGAATTTAAGAAAAATTCCACCAAGCCTTTTCCAATTATTAAATGGATTTTTAATTTAGGATTTTGATTTTCTTTAGATTTTCCTAGCAATTTCTTCTTTACGATTTTTCACCGGTATTTTTTAACTTAGAAAGAAAAGCGGAGCGTAACAAGAGAGAGGTCTCTTTAGGGGACGAGGGTTTTTTCTTTTATTTTTTTCATGTCACTTACATGTGGGTCCACATGGATCCTATAGTGACTCCGTCGGATTGACCGTATTCAACTTGTCATATCAATAAAACCAGACATTTATACTATCAAAGGACCTGATTTAACCGAGTTTTACAATTTGGATGGTAAAGATTTCTGGTATTGTGGCTCGAGATGTGATTTAAACTCCATGAAAAATGAGGGGCGTAAAATGGACTTATTCCAACGTGCGCCCCATACTTATTGGAGTTTTTGGTATTTTTAATTTTTTTATTAAAAGATTTGCAAAAATAATTTTTGTTTTCAAAGTTTTACGTAAATAGTCGCCCGCCGCTCTCTAGGAGGGCGTTTTTTAAAAATCGTTGTCTAAAATGGCGTTTTTGATGACATGGAAGATGGCCGTTGAACGATCATCTGCCGCAGACGAGCATTTTACATGCGGCCCCCTTCAAGCCTTTGTGGAGAACGATTTTTACTATGCATGCAGGGGCCACCCGCAAAAGGACCGATCAGGGTGACAAATTTGCAGGCGACCCCTTGCCGTCCTCCCCAAGAACAATTTTTACTGTATATGCAGGTGGCCGCTCTTACAATTATAAGTATTGTGCATACATGGGTCGTCCTCCCTTGCATGCACAATAAAAATCGCCCTTGGAGAGGGCGACAAGAGGGCCGCCTGTAAATTTGTCATCCCGGTCGGCTCTTTTGCAAGCGTCTCCGTGCATGCACAGTAAAAATCGTCCTCCCCAAGACTGCAAAGGAGCCGCATATAAAATGCTCACCTGCGGCAGATGGCCGTCCAACGGTCATATGTCACGTCATCAAAAACGCTTTTTAGGAGGGTGATTTTTAAAAACGTCTTTTCCAGAGAACGACAAACGACTATTTAGGCGAAACTTTGAAATAAAAAATTATTTTTGCAATTTTTTAATAAAAAATTAAAAATACCAAAAAAAAAATTCATGCAGCCGAGCGGCCTATGTGAATTGCGCCAGAATGGAATTGAGGCTTCCGCGCTGGAAAGGAACTCCGCCTGCGTACGGCCTGTATAAATTGGCCCAGACGGGACTACGGCCTCCGTGCTGCCCATAGGGATTGGCCCAGATCCCATAACGGGGTTACGGACTACGTGCTGCCCATATATGTTGGGCTGGAACGTGCTGCCCATAGGGATTGGCCCTACGTGTCGGCCCTACGTTGAGTTCGTCTCATATGAGTTGGGCCCAAAAACGGTCGGCCGGCCGAGGAAAGCCCAGAGATGACGGTGAGCTGTGAGAGCGGGTAGACGCCGCCACCGTGAACGCGCGGATGAGGTTGCCGCGGTACGCCGGGTACGCCGCCATGGAGGAGCATGAGTTTCCAAACCACCTCTCATCGTCTCATCATCATCTCATGACAATACGTCAGTCAGTCATATAAAAGTCTCTATCATATCAATTGGTCATATATTATTTTAAAATATTAAATATAAATTATTTATAAAATTTATTTATAATTAAAGGCTAATCATAATATTAAAATCTAATTACGTTATAATTTATCATAATTTGATGATATGATGATAGATTTGTCTTGTGAGTTAGCCTTCGATTTTAAATTTTAGTACCTTCTTTGGCAGCCGTAGAGCGATGCATCAACCAAATCCATCACGTGATATATGCATTCCGTGATCCGGTAGACATGTTAAGTTGATATGTAATGTTCACATTATACGCACGACTTACCCAATCAAGTAACTTAGTTAATTAACACATATTATGTGCCCCATGTTAATGTTGATGTTGATTGCCGTGTTGAAGTGAACACCGCCGCAACTCTAAGCTTGATGAGAGATAAAACTTTCTTGTCTTATACGCGTCATCCAAATAAACTATAAATAGAATTTTAAAAAACAACAACCTAAATCAATATTCGATATATCATTTTATAAATCATACACATTTAAATTCCACATATACAAGATAAAAAATAACAAATATGCATATATAACTATATATATATGTATTATATATAAAGTTGCATAATTATGAAATGATATATTTATATTAATTTATTTTACAATATTTTTTAAGTTTTTCTGCTGATTTTTCGAGTGATATGTAAAAACGAGGGTACGCGTCCAAGAGACAGAAAGACTCTCCCGTTGCAATCCCCTTCATATATTTCAGAGTGACCATCGCTCTATTGTATTCATAACATTAAGATGTGAGCCTACAATGACACATCTTCATTTTCATACATAGTACATACATGATGCTACACCTATGCATGCATATATATATATATGCATTTTGATATTGAGCTGCTTTCGATGGGAAGTTTGAAGTAAAGTTCGGAGTTGACTCACAACTCACAAGCTAGTGGACTACGCACCATGAAGGGGTAGTCATTGTCTATGTAATTTTGTATGTGAACTTTGGTACAAAATCTCGTTCATGCCGTATCATTCTCAAAGGACTGAAACCTTCAAAGCAAGCCGAATAACCAGCACAAATGGGCCCGCGCGATTCGGTTTTCCCGCGCGCGAAGCTTCGTGGAACCTCACTTTGCCTTCCTCCTCTATAATTCTTCGTCTTCCCCCTCACCTTCCTCGCCCCTTCCCCAGGTCTCGATTTTTAGAAGAAGTCGCCATGATGAAGCTTGCGCATTTGTTCGGCTCTTCTTCTTCGTCTTCCTCCAAGAAGGAGAACAAGGTGAGCAAGAAGAGGAGGACCGGCGCCAAGAGCTGCTCCTTCGGCTCCACCACGTCGTCGTTGGCGGCGTCATCATACGATGAGTCCGCCGCCACCACGCCGAGATCCGTCCTGCCGACGTCGGTGGCGTCCTCCTCCGGCACCAAGAAGCCGGCGGCCTCCGTGACGCGGGAGGATCTGGAGGTGGCCCTGCGCAGGATCGTGACGAGCGATGAGGAGCTGTCCGATATGCTCGCCGTCGCCGAGGCTGAGGCCGGGTTCGTGCTGGAGGAGATCGCCGCCGCGGCGGCCGACGAGGGCGAGCTGAAGGAGACGTTCGCGGTGTTCGACGCCGACGGTGACGGGAGGATCTCGGCGGAGGAGCTCCGCGCCGTGCTCGCATCGCTCGGCGACGAGCTCTGCTCCGTCGATGACTGCCGCCGCATGATCGGCGGCGTGGACAGCGACGGCGACGGGTTCGTCTGCTTCGACGAGTTCACGCGCATGATGATGCATGGGCACGCGTGATTTATATATAGGTTTTGATCGACGTGATGCATATTAATCGATCGTCTCTTTGTATCTACGTTTCGCCCGCTGTTCATCATCTGCAAGCACCGATTTCTTTTGTTCCCTTTGTACGAAGTACGAGAGTTTCACAGAAGAAATGAACAGAACAGTCAGATAGGTTGTTTGCTTGCGACATCGTTAATGTTTTTTTCGTTAATTACATTACATAGAAGGTGTGTAACATCGCACACACCGATCACCATAGCTCGATCAGTACCGCTAAACGTTAACGTATATTACTTTCCACCATTTTGCACCTATATTCATCAATGCCTTTCGAGCCTCCTAAACCGCTAAATGATATGACTTTGACTTTTTTTAAGAGTAAATTTTACATATCATTCATCTCTCGAGTAGATATCCTCTTATTTTATACATAACTATTTTTAGTTTAATTTGTTTTTTTTCAACTCGTAAAAGTCGAATTTGGCCGTGCATGTTATGGAGTGATATATTTCACAATATTAATCTATATTGTTGTTTTTTAATTTATTTTATAACTATTTCGATGGCATACAAGTAAAAGGGGACATCCCACAAGTAAAAGGGGACATCCCTCGAGGGATGAAAATCCATATATCACTATATCAAAAGTTATTTATTTTTTAAAATAACTTTTGATATAAAAGTTTCTTACAAAAATCAAAATAAATCTAACATTTAATTTGTACTAACTTAATTAATCATATACTAATTGAGCTAAGGCCTAATCGCCCAAAAGGCACATTGGGCTGGGACTTGAGCATCATTAACATATTATTAACATATTGCCAAAATTTAATTTCCTAAATCTTTATTATGAGAATCTCTAATAGAATTTAAGGGATAAAAATATCCCCTCTTTCAAGAGAGAGCTTAATTTAACTTTCAAAAAAAAAAGTGAGTCACGCAAGTAATTGCCAAACAAAATCCGTCATCTTTTTTACTCCTCGCATGCAAACTCGGCGATTAGGAGGAGAACCGCTTGTGGAGAACGAGATTTAAGAAGGGAATGTGGATTTTTGAAAATGAGTTTAGGGCTATTGTTAAAGACTGTTTTTTTTCTTAAAAGCATGGAACTATATAGGATTTGATGTAGTACAGGACAGCTGGTTTCCATACTCTTAATCTCCCTGTGGAACAGACTCGCTCGACAGAGTTTCCATGCGTTGTACTTGTACATGTTGAGCGGGAGACCGGAAACATCAGTGCGTTGCAAACTTGCAAATCCAAATAGGCAATTGCGGGGCAACTTACCAAAACGGTGCAAGCAATTGCAGCTAGATGCAGGGCAACTTTCCGGTCAAAAGCAAACAAGCCCTGCACTTTTTCAGTGACAAAGACAAGAGGTCAAGCTGCAGGACAAAGTGATCTATACACTGAGTTTCACTTTAGATGATCCAACGCTGGACAAAGTGACGCATCGATCAGAGTAGTGCTGCCACATTAATAGTGTCATACACTGAAAATTACAGATTTAGAACTTCAAAGATTAAATCTTTGACTTTTTTATGCTATTATTTGTGTAAATAATAAATGAA
This sequence comes from Oryza australiensis, assembly GCA_019925245.2. NCBI lineage: Eukaryota > Viridiplantae > Streptophyta > Magnoliopsida > Poales > Poaceae > Oryza > Oryza australiensis. The sequence continues at coordinate 414,340 of JAIFGZ020000536.1, forward strand.
ACTATATGTGTCTGTAAATGTGGATTTAATGACAAATCTATAAACGAGCAATGTTTCAGGTGACAAATATGCAAATCTCCCCATACACTCGTACTCAACATCTTGGATGATGTGATGAAGATGCTGGCAAGTGGCAACAGTCTCCAAGGGGAAATGAAACCAACACAAGCTGATCAATTCAATTCTCACCACTCCAATGATCCAATCCAAACAAACTGTCGATTTCACGCAGAGAACACATGCGAGTGCAACCTCGATCGATCGAGCTGCCTTACCTACGATACGACCGAGTGTGGCGGCGTCAGGACGTCGCCGGCCGCCACGCGGAGACGGCGTAGAGCGGCTTCTTGTGCCAGCAGAAGAAGATGCCATGGCCGGCGGCATCGTGCCTCACCTCGTACGGCCCCGCCCACCCGCAGCTCTGCAGCAGCTTCCTCGCCTCCATCGCGCCGCTGTAGCTCAGCCCCACCCGCTCCATCCCGCCCGCCTCCATCCGCGCCGCCCACTGTCGCGCCCGCTCGTGCCGCTCCACCCGCTCCGCCCCCTCGCACGCCACCACGCCGTGGATCTCCTCCCCGAGCAGCACGCGCTCCACGCGAGCCCGCTCTTCCGGCGCCGCCGCCGAGCTCCACTGCAGGCAGTCGAACATCGACGCGTAGTAGTTGAGCGCCTCGTCGAACCGCTCCTGGAACGCGCCGCCGTTGTGGTCCGCCTCCTGCTCCGTCATTACCATGATCTTCGGCGACAGAGACCTCACCGCCGACAGGAAGCTCCCCAGCTTCGGTGTTGGGTGCGCCGCCGTTACTGCTGCTGGGGAGTGGGGTGACAGCGATGACGCCACGGACGCGTCGGGACTCAGCTGCAGCCGCGTGTTCAGCTCCCGCTCGAGCAGTTCGCCGAAGCTCCTCGGGCTGGAGCGCGCGATGATCTGGAGCGGGGTGAGGCAGCCGGCGGCGGCGTGCCTCCTCCCGTCGTCGATGGCGAGGAGGCGGTGCAGCTGGAGCACGACGCTGACGGCGAGCTCCTCGCCGGACCTGACGCCGAGGTCGTGGCGGAGGGCGTCGAAGTCCATCTCGTGAGCTTCGCCTCCACGCCGTTGAACTGGAACGCTATGTCGAACGCCTCCGCCTCCTTGGACAGCACGGCGGCCATGTTCGCGAGGAACTCCTTGCTATCGTGGACGGCAGTGATGCGGAGGTGCGGCGGGCCCTCGCGGCGGCCGCGGAACGCGTGGAAGAGCGCGATCCACTGTACCGGGTTCGCCGCGGGGCCGGAGAAGTCGACGACGTGCACGAACCTCTCGCCCTCCATGGCCTCGAGAATAGCATGGTTGGTGGTCAGGTACGCGAGCTTCAGGAACGGGAGCACGTCGAACATGTGGCGGCGCGCGACGGGGACGAGGTGGGCGTCGGCGGAATTGGCCGACGACAGCAGCGCGCGCGAGAGGCCCGGGACGAGGTTGAGCAGCTTGCGCGCGAGCGCGTCGGCGAAGACGGCGGCGAGGCGCTGCAGCGCGTGCGGCGCGTCCAGGGACGCGAGCTGCGTGATGTGTTCGAGGCAGAGGTTGGCGCGGTCGAAGGAGCCGGCGGCCACCTCGGCGGCGCACTGGTACAGCAGGCCGATCAGCCGCACGCTCTGCTGGTCATGGCTCAGCTCCTGCACCCACGACCCGTTCGCCGTGGATGGCGACGGCGAGTACACCGACGACGCCGGCGATGATGTCGCCGACGACAGCATGTCGTCCTGGAACATGCCCTTGTTCGTGCAGCACAACTTCAGTTACTACCAATTTCCAGAGCCGTGAAGCTTATCAAGCAATGGCATCATTGGCATGTCGCCATTGTTGAGTCGTCTCGTTGGAAATGTAGAGACAAATGTTGCAAGGTCAGGTGTTCCTGTGCGATGAAGTTGTCATGGGACGATGAAGAGACAAACAAGAAGTGGATGCATCTACGTATAGAACTAAGAGATGTCGTCTGTATGTTGGTGGAATAACTAAGGAGCTTGGAACTATTCTCTTGGAACTTATCTTCAGCATTTGGATCAGATGCTATCTGACAATTTTGAGATCAATTTCTCCCGCTCCCAGTCTATTTGCATATTGCTTGTATGAAATAAAGAAAAAAATCACGATTTTGTTATTTTTGTTGCTATCTGTGCTCCATGACTAAGCAGAGGATCACTGAAACTAATAGCTCCAAATTTTGCATTCTTAGTCCAAACAAAACCTGGTTTGACAAGAAGCAAAGATTCAGTTTTGTCTGAAGTCGTGTGCTTCAGTTTTGCCTGAAGTCGCAAACGTCAAAATGTAGGTGATTGCAAGGGGCTTTCTTGGAGTAATTGTTCGAATTTGGACCTAAGTTATTGTTGTTTATTTACCACCAAAAGCCTATTTCCGTTTTGCGCATATAGGATTTTCTCAGACAAATATGACAAGAGAAAATATCAGACTCTGAAAAACAAGACCGGCATAGGACATCATAATTCACAGTCAACATGTAATAATCAAATATGTTCTGTTTGCATATATAGGAGTTTATCAGCCTTTAAATCAGGCGCATGAACTTTGGATATGAGATTTTTTTGAAAACACTTTGGATATGAGATTACTATGCCAAAACAAAGTATTTGCTTGGAAACATGTCTCTTGTAAAGAGAGAGAACTACGAAATTATGGGCAGTCATTCAAGGATTCTATGATGAACTAAGCATCTTTGCCAATCTCATTCAGTTGGCTCCATTTTTCACGGAGAAAAAATACAAGCCTTTCAATTCATCTTTATAACTTCGTACCAAAAGTTGTTTATAATGTCCTACATTACCTTATTTTTATACCAAGTGAACATATATTAGCTTAATGCATAAATACAGTCTCGCTGCTAACACACTATATCACCTTGTACCTGTCAGACATATCTGAAGTTCTGAACAGAACACCTACACTCCTACAGTGGGGAATTTTGGGATGTCCTCTGTTGCTCAGGATTGCCATGAACACAGGTCTACTGGACTGGGCACAATATTTGGCGTTGAACTAGCATATGCTCTCTGATCCCTGAATGTGATCCTTTATTTGGTCTCCAAGCTGAGATAGAGTATAGATTCGTAGAACTGCAGCAGAGTACAAGGCAGCCTCTGTCTTCTCTGTTCTGGCAATTCTTCAAACCGAAGCTCAGCAACTTCTCTTTACCCTCCCTAATGGCACTGAAGCTAAGTGGTACATTGTCAAACCCAAATCCCGCCATGTATATTGCCCACTGGTCCAGCCTCTAATGTCGTTCGTGCCAATGGACTCCCTCACACACCAGTATGTTTTTTTATCTCTTCACCCAGGATCATCCTTTCCACCCGTATGCGCTCATCAGTGTTCCGTGGGTTGGCTGCAGCCACTGCATGGAAGCTGTCAAAGAGGGCAGCATAGTAGTTAAGTACCTCGACGAACCAATCTTGGAATAACAAAACATTGTGGTTTGCATCTTGCTCCATAATCACCATGATGTTCGGTTTGAGAGCTCGGATGGCACAGAGTAATCCTGCCAGCAATTTTGGTATATGATATGGAGGGGATGGTGTCTGTATATAGTTCAGTGTGGAGGATGGGGCTGCACACAGAGCCGGTCATTTGTTTGAGTGAAGTTGGCCATTTACTGGAGCTGAGCAATGCCGGTGGAGCTCAAGTTGTCGTCGACCACAAGGAGGCGATACATTTGTAGAGCACAGCTGATTGCAATTGCTGCACCATATTTTATCTGGAAGGTGCTATGGAGATTGCTGAAATCCAAGGTCTCAAGAATGCCTATGACAGGAATAAAATGGAAAGACATTTCAAGAGATTCAGCTTCCTTAGATAGCAACTCCTGCATGCTGGCCAAAAACTTGTCAATCATCATGAACAACAGTAAGGTATAATTCAGGTGCGCCCTCTGGCTCACGAAGGAGCTTAAGCCACTGCCATGGATGGGTGGCTGAGCAGGACAAGTCAACAATGTGGACAACCTGCAAGTCTACGAGCATCAGAGGCTTAAAAACATCACACACATAATCTCAAATTCTCAGCAATACCCTGTTATCATAAATTGCTTACCAACAATTCTACGTGTCCTAAGTCTGTCCATAAAGCCACTATTCTTTATTCAAATGCATATCAATTTTGTGCACCATGTTGAACATCTGTTCTTTCTAGGAAAAGAAAGCGTTGGACATTCTTAGAGAATTCTATAAGATAAAAGTAATAAATACCAGAAAGGTCATGAAAATGACTTTAGAAACAGTGGAACATGACTTCTTCAGATATAATAATTTAGGAATGTTATAGCATTTAATACACAGTTACTCACTTACTCATCATGTTATGACCTTTCTACAAAAACAGCACCTTCCGAAGTATGAAAGTTATGGGCTTACTCACTTACTCATGATATTATGACCTCATTGTATGAAAGTTTTAAGATGGCGTTAGTAATTATGGCATCTCTAATTGGTTTTCTCTTTGGCGCTGGTGTCACAAAAAAATCATCTATGTTTTACAGGAGGAGATGTTGACAACAAATCTACACTACTTCAGCAACAGTGCCGACTAGTGCTTGCATCAATAGTGGCAATCAGTGATGCTCTGGGAAAAAAGTTTGGCATGCTAGAGAGTTTAGAGCGACTGGAAAGAAAAAGAAAGATCTATTGCTTGTTATTCCACACATTAAAATTACACAAAAACAAGATTTGACATTCAAATAAGTATGGGAAAAAATAATATGTTCCAACCACAGAGTAATGATAGATGCCGATGTATTGTGTAAAATGTGATGCTTTTTGTATTCTAAAAGCACATTCAAAGCATACTTAACCTTTTCATCCTCCATTGCTTCCATGATGGCCCGGTTAATAGTCACAAAACCGGTGCTTAGGTAGGGGCTGAGGTTGGCAAAGTTGTAGCGGGCAGCTCGGAGGCATGACTGCTCGAAGTAGTTGGATGGCTTGATCAGGGCATCAGCAAAGCCTTGGATAGGGGAGAGAAGGCGGTGGGCTAGGCTGTCAATAATGATCATTGATAGGCGCTGCAATGGACCATCAGCTATGGAGGTGAGCTTTCTGATCTTCCTAAGGCTCCCTCACTTACATGAGCAGCACACTCATACAATATAGGCCCGAGCTGTGCCAAGTGATGCACCATGCCATGATCCTGTGCCTATGGCCCATCCATTATTTTCTTCTCTCCTGAGGAAGGAATGGGTTAACATATGAACTATTGTTGGGTGACTTTTAGCTGGAGTAACATCTCTGGTTATATGCACAGCTACATGCATAGGACTGTGCTTCTAACCCATGAATTAACTGACATGGACAACATAAAGTGTCTTGTTTCTATATAGAATAGTGTTAGGCAATTTGGAATTATTCATGGTATATGAGAGATTTGACATATCGAAACATCCGCAATGGAAGGGATACTACAGGAATGTTCAGGTTGATCCCTTTGGTTTCTTCATATCCACCAGTTAGCAACCGACAAACTTTGGGGTCAATCTAATTGGACTATGGAATACTATGCATGAAACTTCTGGCAAGCTTCTAGCATTAATAACTTACATATGACAAAATCTTATAAGATTATGGGCTCTAAAATTGCGATAGTTGCGAAAGAGATGTGGCACCTACTTAGAATGGGAAAATATATGCAGGACAATGTAGAATATACTGTTAAGTGGTAATATATTTGTAATTTTGAGTTTTGCAGGCTGGCAAACCCAACCGCCCTGTTGCCAAGGCCCCAAACATCTGGTGTGAACGATACTGGCTTTAACAAGGAAGGATGACTAAATTGGCTATTCTATCTTTTGGGCAGATGCACCATTCATTGGTCCTTTTTCTTGATTAGTATAACTGCATTGTGTTGTCCTTTTTCAGTAGGGTTTAGCCCAACGGCATCATAGATAAAATTCGATAAAATTGGGGACCCGTATTACCAAATACGAACAGCTCAAGTACTTTCTCACTTGCAACATGGTACGTGATGATCCACAGAGGTACAGAATACAGTAGCGACATCTGGTATAGAATAGTTTTTTTCTCTAAATTAACAACTCATTCATAACATTTTGTAGTACAGATTAGAGGTGCAACCAAATGAAAGAACGAATTGTTACCACAAGAACCCTGGTCCGGAGTCCGGGAAGGGCGAAGGGCCGGCGTCGCTGGTCAGTGACGCACTGACGCGATGCCCCAGAGTGCTAGTCCTGCTCGGATGGTGGCCGCGCGAGGTGGTCCCGGCGCAAATCCACCGAGGACTCTGCACGCGGCTCGCCTGCACCTCAATCTGGAGAAGATAAACGAGGGCTTGCCGCTTGCCGGTGGAGACTGGCGGCCGCCGCCTCCGCCGAAAGTGTAGGGACTTGGGAGGAGAAGGGCAGAAGGAGCCTGAAGGTGGCCAAAGCCTTTGCACAAAGTTGATTGGGCCTTTTGGGCCTTGAGCCCATATGAGGTGGCCCGTCCTGACATGGCTGGATTTGGCTCAGAATAAGTTTACTCTACGTTCCTTGACATCCAGTTAAATTTCATCGTTGAATCGTAATACCAATATAACGCGCGTTTCTCAACGTAAACGTTTCACAAGAACAGCATATTCTTTGATTTTGATTGATGCGTTTCACAAGAACAGCATATTCTTTGGTTTTGACTGATGTGACGACTGAGTCAGTATAAAACTCATGTGAACTCCATATGTCATCCGCCCAATCTTCTTTCACCTCTCCCCCTCTCTTTCTCCCCTCTCTCCAGGCCTCTAGGACGGCCGGCGACGGGCAGCGAGTTGTCCTCCACGCTCCACTGCACCTTCTTCTTCACTGGACACGATGGCGCGAAGGTGAACCAGAAGTAGCCACTCGGCGACGGGTTGTCGCGCGTCACCTTCTTCCCGTACTTCCACCATTGGTACCCGTCCTTGACCACCAGGGAGGTGTCCGACGGGGCGATCCGCCTGCAGACCCGGCTGACCTTGATCCTCCGGCAGGTGCCATCGTCGGCGCGAAGCTCTCGGCGTGGTCGGCGTCGACCCTGGTGCTGCTCTGATGCCTGTTGCTGCTTGCGTCGCAAGATTTCCCCATCTCCATGCTCTCCCTGCTCCTCTTCCTGCCCGCCAGCTACAGCGACACCGGCCGCGGCGCGCGAGGCCGAGCCGTCGAGGCCCAGCCGCGCGATTTGGCTGCCGTAGAGGTGGGCGATCATGTCGGTCAGCCGCCGGTTCTCCTCGCTCATCTGAGTGACCTTCGCCTCGAGGATCTTTGCCTGAAGGAATCCCTACATTTCCAACGATGAAAACCAGCAAGAACCAATCGAAGAATCCGCGGAGCAATCAACCGATCAATCAATCAGAAATACTGACCTCATCATTCGCCATTGCCTTGCAATCCCACGCGCCGCAGCCCGCAGCATCCGGTCGGCCGGTCAAGCAGCTCATGCCTCGCCGCCGACGGCTCCCGCACCGGTGACAGCCAGACACAGAGGTTGAGGCAGACCGGCGAGCAGCCAACGCCGCCGCGCCGCGTCCATCGACAACGAAGACTCTGCACTGCAACCAACCAACAACTCGTCTCTGCTGTGCTCTGGAGCTCGAGTAATCAAACAGGCAAGTACTACAGAGAAACTTGAACGGTTCATGGCCAAAGCGGTGAGCTACATATAGGTGGCGATACCGGGTGGCAGAAGGATGATTCTTATGCTGTTATGCATGGATCTGTGAAGAAAACTGTAGCATAACAATGGCGATGGCTGCCGAGCTGGAGCCCTCCGTGCAAGAGGGAGAGATAAAAAAGAAAGAATATATTGTTTTCACTAACATATAGGTTTCACATGTTTTTTTTCTAATACCATGTCATTGTCACATCGGCTAAACCACCTCCAATATATTTGCGTCGGTTTTGAATGCATCGGTTTTGAAAAAGACGAGAAAGCGTTATATTCCTGTATTACGGTTCAAAGACACGATTTAAACTCGACGTCAAGACGAGCGACTTAAAGTGAACTTATTCCATTTGGCTCAAAACTAACTGAAATTTCAAACAAATCAAACTGCCCATCCTCTGTATCTCAAAAAAGAAAACGAGTCTGATCATATTTTCAAATATCATTCTATCCTCTCCACATAATTGCTAGTCAATAACTCTCTGCCTCTTATACAGGTCAATTAAACTCGCAAACAAATTGAAACAAAAAAAACGTAGTCACAAATTGAAGACAAGTTACAAATGGTCTAAGTACCGGAGTCATCGATCATCTGGCTCGGCACCGACGTGTACTCGCTTCTCTCTGAATCCAACCCCGATCCTCTGCTCGACGCCGGCCGCCATGCCGAGATCGAGTATAGAGGCCTCGAGCTCCAGCACAGGAGGAGGCAGCCGCTACATTCCTTGTTCTCGCAGCGTCTCAATCCACGCCGCCGCACCATGTCGTTCCCTTTCTTGATGGCGATGTAGCTAAGCGGCACGCCGGTGAACCCGGCCATCTCCAAGCGCGCCGTCCACTGTGGCAGCCGGTCGTGTCGTTCCCGCCGGTGCGCGCCCTCCGGCAGCAGCACGCCCTTGATCTCCTCGCCCACCACGACGCGCTCCACCTGCGCGCGCTCGTCGGGCGGCCACAGGTGCGAGGCCGAGGTGGTGGCGGCCGCAGCTTCGAGGCTGTCGAACACGGCGGTGTAGTGATGGAACGCCTCCCAGAAGCGCTTCCGGAAGGAGACGCCGTTGTGGTCCGCGTCCTGCTCCGCCACCACCACGATCTTCGGGGACAGCGCGCGCACCGCGGACAGGAAGCTCGCTAGCGCCGCCGGCGTCTGGAAGTGAGGGGTTGACGCCGGTGGCGAGACGAACTTCAGCGGCGTGGCCGGACTTCGGTAAGGGTCATCGTCTTTGTACTTCACGCTGCCGTCGTCGCTACTCGGCGGGCACGAGCTCGCCGCCGCCATGTGCTGGAGCTGCACGATGCTGGACATTTGGTTGAGATGGGCGGCGCGAGAGCCATACGTTGCGTCGTCATCAGCAGCAAGGAGACGATGCAATTGCAGCGCACAGCTGACGGCGAGAGCCTCGCCGGATTTTATCTCAAGGACACTGTGAAGGTTACTGAAGTCCAAATCCTCGAGCTGGCCGACGACGCCATGGAACTGGAACTCCATGCCTAGCTCTTCGGCTTCGTCAGAGACAAGCTCTGCCATCTTGGCGAGAAACTCCCCGTCGTCGTGGACGACGGTGAGGCGAACGACACGCGGCGGGCCTTCCGGGCGACGGCGAAGCTCGTGCAGGAGCTGGATCCACTGGCATGGCTGGGTAACTTGACCTGACATTCCGACGACGTGGACCAAGCTCTCGTTCTCCACCGCCTCGACGATGGCGCGGTTGCCGACGACGAACGCCACCTTGGGGAAAGGGCTGAGTTCAAAGAACCCGCGGCGCGCCGCCCTGACGGAACGCCGGTCGAGGTAGCCGGAGGGGTCGATGAGCGCGTCGGTGATGGCCCGGACGGGGCGGAGGAGGCGCCGCGCTAGGCAGTCCACCATTGCCACGGCGAGACGCTTCCGCGGCCCGTCGGCGGCGGCGGCGGCGAGGCCCGTGGCGCGCGCCAGGCAACGCGTGGCCTTCTCCATGGGCCCAGTCTCTACGTGGGCCGCGCACTGCAACAGAGCCAGGCCCATCTGTACGGCCGGGCCTTGGCCTTGCGTCCACGGCCCATATGGCGAGCAGAGCAACAGCTCCGGCGACGACGCGTCCGTACCAGAGAACATTGCTTCTCTCTCAGTAGGATTCTGGCTTGCTAAGATGCTAATTAACTAATTACTCTGAAAAAAAAGCTAAGTAATTAATGAGATCTCAGCAGCTAGTATTGTTCGATCAGGTAGTCTCAGTAGGAGCAGGGCTTCAATGTTGTGGAAGCTGTTGAATTTATAGAAGCAAAGATGCATGCGTGTATGCTTGCCTCATTTCTTGTCATAGGATGGTTTGAAAAGAACAAGAAAAGGTATTAATTTGTTGTTTAGTAGTACTGTAAATTGTGATTTGGGTTTCAGGATTTGGATGTACATTAGCCAAGTTGTAGCCTTGTAAGATCATCATTTGTTTGCACTGAAGCATTTCTTGTTGGAATATACTTGTTTGTTACTCTGTTTCCAATGGATTTGTATATCTCTTTGTCTTCTTGGTATATGTCTAGCTCATGTACTAGGAGGAAACAGAACGTATTACTTTGTGGCCAATCTCCTTGGACTAAGGATAGAAAGATATGTTTTGGAGCTTTATCTAACTATATACTATGGCATTATCCAAAAAAATGTAACTATATATTTAAGCTTCTAAGAAATATACATACTGATGGCAACCGTACAGTCCAATGCTTTTTTTGAACTCTGCTAGTACTGGCTGAGACAACTTAACCCAAACGGACGGTCGGCCTGGCCCAAGAATTCTTTGTGTTCCGGCCCATCACTAATACAACCTTGTCTGCAGCTTCTACACTGTGAACACTGGAACGTAACGTAAAATGTCCGTGCTAACAATACATTAATATAATCTTAATATAATCAGTTATTTTTTAAATTTAAACATATATGCAAGAAAAAAAACAAATTTCGAATAATTTGCATACATATAAGACAAAAAACAAAATCTTAGATAATCTCTCGCAATTAAACCTATGCATGTAAGCACATAATAAAAAAATATAAAAACTATCTTATTTTCGTCCATTGAATTATGAGTGAGTAAAAAAAATTAGATCTAAATCATTGTTAAAGAGTATTATAAGTGGTAGAGGTAGAGATGATTGTACGATTGTATATCTTTCTGCAGATGCATTCCTGGTGGCTGATCATTGCTTCATTAGACCTCAGCACTTCAAAACACGCTTAATTTTTGTCAGCTCTCCGATACATTACTACAGACATCTCTACTGTTTCATATTGGTGACATTTGATAGGTAGGGTGTTGCAAATAACATGCATGAATAATGGACCGAGCTAGCAATAGCATTATTCAGATGAACAGAAGCAGTACTGAAGTACTTTCACTAGCTAACTTTGTGCGTTCAACTAAACGAGATGATACTTTCACTAGCTATCCAGTAATTCATGGCGGCTAGCTTCAACAACAAGGAGTATTAATACATGCAACAGCGGCTAACGACGTAATTAAAGAGCCCCATTACGATGGAGAGAGTAATCTGAACCGTTTAATCTCATTTAATCAAAGATTTTAGATCTACTTCTACTATCACTCAGTTAACGGTAGTAGAAACGTGGAGAATAAAGATGTCAACGAGAAAAAAATCATGTACCCCGGGCACCCGACCCGGCGGGCACGGATACGGACGTGAACCTGTACCCACGGACACAGGCGCGGGCATAGGGTTGTGCTCAACGGGTATTTGTATACGGATAAATTTTAAGTACGGCCATACCCGTAAACCCGCATACCCGCACTGACATGTGAGACCAAGGAAGAAGAAGCATATAAGCTCAGTCTAGGTTTCCCATTTCCCACCCCACCCCACAAGCCGTAGCCCCCGGCCCCCGCCTGCACCGCTCCTCCCACCCGGCAGCCGCCCGCTCGCGCGCCGCTCCCCACCCCGCAGCCTACCCCGCCGGCACGCCGCGCGGGTTTGCGCGTATGCGGGCATGCCCGTGGGCATGTTTTGCCCGCGGATAGCAGACGCGGGAGGATGTGGCATGTAGTGGGCGCGGGCACAAAAATAATCTCATGGGTACGGGTTTGAGATACATGTATCCACAAATTTTACCCGTTGTCATTTTTAGTGGAGAAACATTATTGTAAAAAAATAGGTGTGAAGGGATATAATCGATTACACCTTCGATGGAATATAAGCGATACTAACACGATGGATGGATGACCATAGATCGATGTGGACAGAAAAAATAATATAACCGACAAAATTACCCATAGTCATTATATTAATAAATTATTAATTTACCTTTAATTAGCGAACGGTTCAAATAGTACAATACTATTAGTGAGCATCAAAGCATTGTTCTAATTAAATGTCGAAGCATGCATGGTCAGCGTGGTGTTGTAGGATTGCAGGATCAGCTACTTATCCATGACCATATACATCATATAGTCTCTATACCTTTCCAGTGTATTATACTGTAGATTTTATTGCATTGTCTGCACATGTGCAACTGTACAGTTGACATCACCCACTGTTGTTGGTCTCTCTGGCAAATAAGATGCTGAAGTAATTGAACTGAACCACCACTAATAAAGTGTGTTGGTCTTCTGTACACTTCAACTGTGGTCAAAGCATATACCAGCATACATTCAGTTAGCTATCTTCATCAGATCGATAAAAATAAAATAATTCTCATAGCTGCAGATTGCAGAGAGATAGCCAGCATGGGGGCATGGAGCAGCTGGAGGCATGTTTTCATATTATCTCATTTCTTATATATGTGATCTAAATAATCATTAAAAATTTTAAAATTTTTTTAACAAGATAGATCAATATAATATATATATATATAGTTAAATTCAATTTCTACGAGTTGTAAAAAAATAACAAATTTAAGTGTGAATGCACCATAACTATTTTTAGTTTAATTTTTTTAACTTGTAGAAGTTAATAAAGTGAAATATTTTATATTAATTTATGTTATCGTTTTTTTTAAAAAAAATTATAGCCATTTAGGTGATATGCAAATAACGAGGGAACATCCTCTCGAGAGATAAGAATTCATCTCCTAGGATAACTTCTACATCCCTATTTATATATCTAAACGTTAATGTTAATGCATATTCTTGATACATAGCTAAAAGTTTTGGTAGGGTTTCAGATTCTGTAAGAAATTTTTTGGATTTAGATTTTTCTGAGAAACGTTTATCTGAAGAATCAGAATCACTTGTGGAACCATTTGATAAATTTGCTGGATTCTGATTCTAAAAAGTAATAAGTGGAATAGACTAATATGTTCATCGGATGCTCTCTGGTTTGGCTGGTCATAGGGTGAAGTGGGAAAAATAAAAGTGAATCACTAAAAATGTCTTAACCTAGTTTTACTTTGGCTCATGTAAAAACATTTTTATTCAAAACTTAGCTCTACTACCGTTTTGTACAGTTTTTTTCATGCCTAAGTATATACGAGACCTAACGATGCGAATTGAAAGATCGATCTTCAGAAAACGTTGGCAATCACGCACGGATCGAATTCTTCGATCTTTTCAGCATTCTAAGCTAGCCGTGTACGTACGTACATGTGAAATGTCCTGTGTCAGCGTGCACCGAATTTAAGATCAACTGAGAATCAGCCACTATATGCAATGCAATATATATAAGAGTAATTTTCCACTGTTTGCTCAATGAGATGGCAGGATTAAGCAGAAAAGAGGAAAAGAACGAGGAAAGAGAGAGGTGATTGCTTCAATGTTGTCCTGTTTTCCTATAGGAAGTCAAATAAATATGCTGGCGAAACCATACAGGATCAATTAAATCTTCCAAACATGATTGTTCCCACATTTAATTATAGTTGAAGTGACACGATCTGCATATACACCACGAATTAATAATATTAATTGATCTTGAAGAAACTCATGTCTAAAACGAAACTCTCCCTTCATTTCCAAAAATGTACGTTTGAACATGGTTTAGTTAACTAAGAATATGTTTTTAGATATTAAGTTGGATACATCAAAATGGCAGTTCCTATGAATAGATTTGTCTAAAAAATACTAATATGATATAATAGCCTTTGGTGTTTATATATAAAACATAGTACTCCTATTATACATTTGTGATCTGTGCAGTAATAATCTCAAAGGTGACAAGTACAAGTAGCTAATAAAAACAAACAGTGTTCAATAAAATCTGCGCGTCATATTTATTCGTGCAATTAATTGATGATAGTAACATTTTGATGAAATAGAGGAAAATGGCAGCGACATTATTCCAGAGAACAAAAAAATGGCGATGTTAATCATTCCTGTTTTCTTTTGGTTTGGATAATCCCACAGTAATTATATGGTCGCACTCTCACCAGCCCAACTGTTATATATATAACAACTGAAGCTTTGTTTTAGTTGGCATATTTTCACTTTAAACTTGGAGAAATTCCAATTGGAAGTACTTAAACCATACAGCTAGGAGTTTCAAACTTTTGCAATTCAAATTGATATAGTTTTACCTGGCCTAGAATGTATATTTGGATGTTTGAAGGAGGCACGGCAATGGGCAATGGTATCTGATGAAAGTGTGCACTGGTGGGACTACTGTCGGCACATGGCAAAATGTGCATGATGCACAAAAGATCAATATGGAGCCAAATGCTTTGAGGTGGCCACAACCAAATTTAAATTTTTGAGCTTAATTTTAGAATTGATCTAAGGCTTTCTTTGTGGATTTGTTGACTCTTACGCACTGACCTGAGAGATTTGCTTTACTCTAGTGCAGGTCTAAATATTGCTTTTGAGGTTTGTAGGGTGTGTCAGTTGGTTTGATCCTGCAACCAACAAGAAACAAAGAGATAAAACAAAGTTAGTTTGTAAACGATAGCCGATCGGCTAGTGGCCGATGACGTATCATTCAATATTGAGCCGATGCAATGTGCACTGAATCGGCCAAGGGAAATTAAATCTAATTGATCGGCTATAGATATCCATAATATATAATCTAAGTCCAAAAATATGTTTAAACCAAATAATTGGGATAGATCGGTAGCGTACCGAGACAGTATAAATTACTTATGTCTAAAAGTACTTAAAGATAAAGATTATACTTATTTATAGCATAGCCGATGTCATAGATCTAACGCGTATCGACTAGTATTTCGATACCACTTTATACTAAGATATCACTATAGATTAAATACGTTAAACAAGAACCGATCAAGTATTAAGATACCCTAATAGATCGATAACAAGCTTAATATATTTCGTCATGGCGATATCTTAATATAAAGGGTAGATTTAGCATATCAAGTAAATATAAAAGAAACAAGATAGCTAAAACATGTAAGATCGGCTGAAACTCCGATACTATCTCTAATAGCAATCATAAAATAGGATAGATATTGTGATTCTAAATATTACTTAATAGGTCGAACTCAACCGATGCAGCATTAAACGTAAAGAGAAACATAAGATCTAAACAAGTCGATGAAAACCTTTCGAGATGGTAGATACACTATATAATCTAAGTCGACAGTGATATCTAACCCTATCGGCTGTTATCTAGTAACAGAGGCTAGCCGATTAGGGTTAGATCGTAATATCGGTCTAGATTATATAACATATATGATAATCTCGATGATTTACGTAAACAGGATTAGAGTACCATAATAATGGAAGCACTAATCCCCGAGAGCGTAAGCTGCCATAACAAGTTTTACCTTTTGTCGGAGATTGAACCTGATGCAGCCCAACTCAAAGCAAGAACTCATCAAAGTAATTGAAAGGAAAAAAAGTGATGATGCGCCGAAGTTGTATTGAACTGATTGCTGTTAAATTACAGTCTTGGGTCATATTTATACCCATATACAAGATATGTCCTTGTCGGACATGATTTCTATCTCTATTACAATTCAAATTACAGATAAATCCCTTAGACGGATTCTTACCGACATAATCTATAAGAAAACTATTTAAAATAACCTAATTAATAGATACAATTGCCTTTTTTGGACTTTATCCATGCATGACAATTCTCATGAAGCACTTGAAATGAATCTGAAGATGATTCCAACGTTACCTTACGGAATCGGCTGCATCGGCTTATCTTGTCTGATTCGGTATCGGCCGACGAACACCTTAGCTGATTCGGTCATCAGCCGACGAACTTTCTAGCCGATTCGGTCTGTAATTGGCGTACACTCTATTTTTGAAAATCCCAATTCCCTCCAAATCGGCTTCGGCTTTATCTTCACGTCTGATGTATAATTTACCAAATTTGATCGTTAATAGAATTCTGCCTTAACTTTTAGACTTCTAAGAATATAATTACAAAGGTCTTACCTTAAAATTACTTTTAATTATTTTTCTGTTTCAGTCATATTTATCATATCTATTCAGCTTAAAACTACTTTAAAATTACCTTTAAAGGCTTTGATTCAGCTATATTATCACGGACATGTTTCTTGTACTAGACGGTGCAATTTTTGAAAATATATATATAAGTTTCTTTAAAAATAAAATAAAATAATTTTAAAATTTTAACATTAAAATTATCATAAAACAAGAATAATCTACGATCTATCAGCCAACCTCACAATCGAACGCGACCGCCGCTGCCCTAAAAACAACGCTTTCTAAGCAGGTCGGCAATGGCGATATTGGTGCATTGTCCTAATGCACGGACCAATGCGATGTCAATATCCAAGAATTTATGTGGAAGAGCGACATAAAATTGGTTAATTGAGGGGTATTAATTTTTGCGCTTCATGAATTAACTAAATAAAGTGGAACAAAACCCTACTGACATAATCAACTAGCTATCGGGAAAAGGCTATAATATCCACACGCAAATACGGTGGCTCGGGATGAACCACTGTGACCTGCATGCATATCTGTTACACATACATATACATATATACATGCATGCACTGAGATGTCATCGAATAAAATATCCTAAAAATTATAATACATCAATTTTTAATATATATAACGGCACGTTTGATCACTCTTATTATATAAAAATATATGATTATTATTTATTTTCATATGACTTATTTTATCGTTGAAAATACTTTAAAAATACTTTATATTTTTCATAATTATATAAATATTTTAAATAAAATGAATGATAAAATATATTTTTATAAATTAATAGTATCCTATATTAAACAGAGAATATAACATGATTAGGTCGGAATCATTTAACGACTGAATCTTGATGGACCTAAAAACTAACCAATCACAAGCTCTCCCTAGCTTTCACTTCCTCACTTTTTTACCACACAAAAATCTAATGTTCATCAATGTTGCACACATAGAAAATTCAACTGCAGACCACTTTACTAGTGCCTATAGTGTCATTGGCCGATGGGGTCTACCCACAGCAGTGCCCTTCTTGTCAGTGACGATCAAAATGCACAGTGAGCTGCAACAATGCATCGATCATCCATATGGACCATTGAAACTGTAGCCAGAACAGTATCACCATCAGCTGTAGGCGTCCCCACCCACAAGCTTGCCACAAAAGAGACGACGGGTACGGTACCATTGCTCACTGTAGCTGTAGCACAAAGCGGATTGATAGCATCCGCATGCTCCCCTCCTCCATTTCTCTCCTCACACACCTCTCCCCTTCACCCTAAACTTTTTTTCCTCTCTTCCTCTTGCAACAGTTGCTTCTACCTTGTGTTGCCCCCTCCCTTTCCCCTCCACCTCTCTTGCTTCCTCTCCTCCAAAATCTCTCCAAATCCTCACCTTCCTGCGCCTGAAAAGTTGGGGCCAATTCGGCGGCGCCCCCCCGCTTTATCTGCTGGTGATAAGCTGCACCTGCACATGAGATCATGAGCTCCGAGGACTCGCTCAAATCCTTGTCGCTTGACTACCTCAACCTGCTCATCAATGGCCAGGCCTTCAGCGACGTCGCCTTCAGCGTCGAGGGCCGCCTCGTGCATGCCCACCGCTGCGTGCTGGCGGCGCGGAGCCTGTTTTTCAGGAAGTTGTTCTGTGGACTCGATCCAAATCACCAACCTCCGCCGCCACCGCCGCCTTTAAACTGGCCGACGACTGGTGGCGGCGGCGGCTCTGGTGGTGGAGGGCGTGGCGGGGGCGCCGGTGGAGGAGCATCGGCCACGCCGGAGCTGGTCATCCCCGTCAGCTCCATCCGGTACGAGGTGCTGGTGCTGGTTCTGCAGTTCCTGTACAGCGGGCAGGCGTCTGTGGCGGCGCCCAAGAGCGGGCCGCTGCCCGGGTGCGGCGCCCGGGGTTGCTGGCACACGCGGTGCGGCGCCGCCGTCGACCTCGCCCTCGACACGCTCGCCGCCGCGCGCTCCTTCGGCGTCGAGCAGCTCGCCTTGCTGGTTCAGGTACTGCAAAAATTCAGGAACACGACGTAGTACGCATCATGCTGCAGCTGCAAATAATTGAAATTCTTCTTCCATGCTTGCAATTCGATCCTGGGATCTGCTGCTAACGCTCGGGGTGATTAAGAGTACACGATGGTAGTTAGGCTGGCATGATTGGAGCATCTTTTTGGTAACATTAAGAAGGAGTCAGCAGAAGCAATGTTCAAGTCTGAGCTGATCCTGCTGCATGCTTGCCTAGATCCCTAGGTTGCATGCCCCCATTGCCTTTTTTTCCGATTACTGAGCTGAGCTGAGAGCTGCATGATTCATGCACTACTGCTCTCAACTGTGGACTCTGATCCATGCGCAGTAGCTGCAGCAGAATCTAGTGCATGCCCTCACTTCATTCATCGCAATTTTTTAACATTTTTTCTTGTGTTTTTTTCCGGGGTGAGATAGATAGGGTAGTGTACTGATACGACTGAGTCGTCTCTAGTCTCTCACAGTCTCGATTGCTTTTCTGCTGCTTCATCCTTGCTGCTTCTGTCATCACTTGTCATGGAGCTTCTGACTCATCTTTACTAGGAAGGGTCTTTTCAAGCCCTTGGTTATGTCTGTCCCTTCCTTACATCACATCCATCCCCATGCTCGCTTTCCTGATCTTGAACATCATTTCGGCATATGCATTGCTAGGGTTTCTTGGAGATCCAACCCCGGGGTGGCCACTTCGATCCTAGTAGCATCATTTCCGAAAATAATTCTCAGTGTACAGCATGCATGCTGTGTTCTAACTTCTAAGCAAAGTACAGTTAAGCATCATGATATATGCTGCTGCTGCATATCTCTGCCTACCACTGAAGAAAGTTCACACCAAGAACAACATTTCATGCTGCTAATCATCTGTAGTGCATTTTAGTATGATTAATTAATACAGTGTGTATGTGTGTCATGGATCTTGACTGAATTGTACTAATGACGATTGTATTGATTTGCACAATGCAATGTGTTAATGCAGAAGCAACTGGAGAGCATGGTGAAGGAGGCGTCGGTGGACGACGTGATGAAGGTTCTGATGGCGTCGCGCAAGTTCGAGATGCAGGAACTGTGGGCGACTTGCTCTCACCTCGTCGCGCGCTCTGGCCTCTCCGCCGATCTCCTCGCCAAGCACCTCCCCATCGATGTGGTCGCGAAGATTGAGGAGATCCGCGCCAAGTCGCCGCTCACCGCGGCGACCGCGCCGCGCTCGCCGTTCCTGACGCACCACTACCTCCCCATGAACCCGGCGTCCTCCGCGGCGGACCGGGACAACAAGATCCGGCGCATGCGGCGCGCCCTCGACGCGGCCGACATCGAGCTCGTCAAGCTGATGGTCATGGGCGAGGGCCTCGACCTCGACGACGCGCTCGCCGTCCACTACGCCGTCCAGCATTGCAACCGCGACGTCGTCAAGGCGCTGCTCGAGCTAGGCGCAGCCGACGTCAACTCCCGCGCCGGCCCGACAGGCAAAACCGCCCTGCACCTGGCGGCGGAGATGGTCTCCCCGGACATGGTGTCCGTGCTGCTCGACCACCACGCAGACCCGAACTCCAGGACGCTCGACGGCATCACCCCGCTCGACGTGCTCCGCAGCCTCACCTCCGAGTTCCTCTTCAAGGGCGCCGTGCCGGGGCTGACGCACATTGAGCCCAACAAGCTCAGGCTCTGCCTCGAGCTCGTGCAGTCGGCGGTGATGGTGACCACGCGCGACGACGGCGCGCCTGGCGCTGGCGGCGAGGCCGGCGGAAGCGACGGCGGCAACTTCCCGAGGAGCGACGCTGACGACAGCTTGGTGAGCCTGACAATGAACTCGACGCTCATGTATCAGGGCCAGGAAATGGCGGCGGCCGTGGCGGGCGAGGGGAGGAAAAGCAACAACGGCCGAGGGAGCCCGCCGCCCGCCATGTACTTCCCCAATGGCTTCGCATAAGTAATAGTATTCCCTATCTTTCTCTTCTACTAGTTGTGTTGAGATTTGTGGGGTTATGGTTGACAAGATGAGCAAATGGTGTAGCTAGCTACTATATATCTAGGATAAATGAGCAACAATTTAGTGGTATTTGATGTGTATTGTTCGATCTTCGCATGATTTATTCGCTTGCGCAGCAAACTGTTGCATGCTAATTTGTTCAAAAAGTTTCAAACCAGCAAGCAATGTTCATCTTGTAATGGAGCTGTAGTCTCCAATGTGATCAGCAGATCGATGAGCTTGCTCCAGCTGCAACTACTAGTGTTGATGGCCTGAAGAGGATTTTAGCTGTTGGTGTTTTTACAATGTCTTTATGCAGTGCAGCTTTTGGTGACTGTAGTAGGCTTTGGACGATAGGAAAGCGGGGTGCAAGATCATGTGAAGGAATGGGGATCGAGTGGCATTCGAGACAAGGCGAATCTAAGTATGCATGCAATTGAATGGCACAGGGTTTGCACATGCATTTCTCCTGTGTTACTGTGACACGACATTTTCTCTGGGATATATATAAAAAATTCACCACAGTATATATCCTGGAGGATTAATTGGACGGCCTAGATCCTTTTGGATGAAGTAATATATCTACTGGTAAGGTCGTTTTTCTCTGTGTTCTGAAGTGCTCTTTAAGAATGGCTTTTTGATGGCATGCATGTTCTCGATCCTGTACTCTTGTACAATTAGTACCGGCAGTACGTGATTTTTGTCTAACATGAGGCAACAAATTACAAACCTCCTGTTAGAACAACATGAACTTTTGCATATATATGATCGACAGACTCTGTATAGTCAAAGCATGCATGTGTATATATGTGCGTGTGTTTTTCATTTTTATTAAAATGTATGAAGATGATACCCTAGCTCGTGCTAATTCATTGTGTGCCATTCTTAAAATTCCTCAAAAACGAAAATTTCTAGTGACAACCGTGGCCCTACATATCCATGTAGGGACTGGTCACTGATTAGTGCATGGGCCTATTAATAGCTATTAATTGTTTGATAAAACTCCTGGGTTAGCCAAATGTATATCTTCATATACTACTGTCCAAAAAATTAATGTATATAAATGAATACCGTTTTAATTTTCTATCACTAGGTATAGCAAGTACTTTCATTACATTTATGTGTAATTTAGTCCTGATCCACTTGGTTTTTCCCATCTGAACAAGGGAATATCAAATAAAAATTGGTACACTAAGTGAACTAATTCACTCGATTTGCTAAATGATATTTTGCGGGCGGTATGAATGATCATATGTTCAGTGTGTATCAAAACATTATTCTATATATCCAGTAGTACTAAAAACTACAAATGTTGTCTGACATGTGTACATGCTTTCTCCTATACACACACACATTAATTTGTGAAGAAAAAGTACCTACACTTTGCCATGCACATATTTGTATTTTATTTTGTTCATTAATTGGCACCCACCAAATGTAATCTCATAAATGATTAAAATGTAACCCTCTATATAGTCACCCATGCCACATTTTATTACCCATGGATTCTATTAGGGAACTAACTCTATTTATACGAGCCAAGTTTTAGCCACTAATTATTAAAGGAATATATTAATTTGAACTTAGAGTGTTGTTATAATTCAATCTACAAAGCGGTACATATATATTTTCTCAAATCGAATTAGGTTTCTGCTGTTGATTCATATAGCACATATTTTTATTTAATTTTAATAATTAAGTACGACATGTGTATCCTCAAAGAATAATTTGCGCAACACATTGGGGGTACACTGTAAAATCATCTTTTCTTTTAAATTAAGGATGCACATTCCAAAATGTAGAAATTGA
Organism: Oryza australiensis; assembly: GCA_019925245.2. Lineage (NCBI taxonomy): Eukaryota > Viridiplantae > Streptophyta > Magnoliopsida > Poales > Poaceae > Oryza > Oryza australiensis. Next base: position 436,146 of record JAIFGZ020000536.1, read on the forward strand.
GGCTTAAGGAGGAGGTTACTTTTTAAGATAACGGATAGAAATTTGGCGCATATATATACACAAGCGAATATAGACAGCCCAATACTTATATTTTAGGTTTCATAATTGAGAAACAAGAAAACAAAACAGAAACAAAAAGATTAAAAGACTAAGCTTCAGTTTTCCTCTCCCTAGCAAGCCCCTGTCGCACCAAAAACCGCACTGAGTGAATCTTATATATGAGTCCGAAATCCTACACCCCTCGTTTGTGTTCCATCCACCTTTGACCAGATCCTTTGCCACCATATCTCAATCGTTGGATCGATCCAATCGATCCAAATTCAGCGACTCCTTGCATGCCTCTAGTGCCTTCGCAGAGAAGAAGTCCCCTCCAACCCACCTTTGTAGCTACACATATGGATACGAGCACAGACACCACAGACCGATTGGCACTTGGAACTTAGATCCAGCGTTGCACCCCATCGATCCATCGCCAACATTGCCAACTAGGCTGCCTTTGTCATGTTGATGTTGCTCCTCGCTATAGCCGCCTAGCAAACAAAAAGTAAATTGGATCTGGCAATTAGGTGGAATCAAATCACCTCGGTCTCCATCGACACTGCTAATGAGCCCACCATCCTCCCTTCTCGTTGCAGTCACCTTTTATCACCCAAGAGCATTGGATCTAGCCACTAGGCCAGATCCATCCATCTCGGATATCACCAGCACCGCCTACAATCTAACCATCATCCTAGGTTGCCATCGTTGAGCCAAAGTTGGCCGACCGGCCACCACCGCCTCCATTGCCGCCTTGACAAGAAAGATATTTCATCTTATTGTGATCTAGACACATATAGCGAGTGAAACAATAAAACGAAAGGGACAAGTGTTTCACTGGGTTAATTTTGTCGCACCCACGCTATTCCTAAATTTTGTTTTTGTTTCTATTTTTTGAAACAAAAAGTCAAACTAATTTCGTACAACATCAAACTATTCCTTAACTCATATATTTTGGTCCTCCTATTGATATCATCAAAAATAATAAAACGATACTCCTTCCATCCCAAACTATAATACATATATATTTTTTACACGGTCTTCTGTGATATACTTTGATCATTAGTTTATTTTATATTATATTATCAACAACTATAGAACTAGTATCACATAAAAGTATTTTAAAATATAAATCTGATGATATAACATGCATAATACTTAACATAGATATTGCTAGTGTAATTATTAGTCAAAATTTTCTGAGTTTGATTTTCCCTGGATAATTTAGGGGTGAAAGCGGTATGGAAATTTCCCGACGGTGCCAGTATCATTTATGTAAACTAATATAATAATAATATTTTTATGTTTTTCCGAATTCTGTTAAGGTTGCTTTGAAGTTGATACTGAATAGTTAAATTCATAAATATGAAAATTACCAGGCCATTTCTGAACATTTAGGTAAAAATAATAAAATAATGGTATCGTTTTCTATCAATTTTTACTGTTGACGCCCTATAATTATAGGTCCAGAGGGAGTACACAATAACCGTAATCATCAATTTTTTATGCAACAAATATATATATCCATCCTATAAAATGCACATCTTTATTTTAATTTTCATGAATAGTGTAAAGGCACATTCCTGTTTTCATTTTGTTGTTGCAACTTCTCTATCTCAATCATGTCGATTATATGAATGCACGCTGCCTAATTCTGCAGAGATGACATGTACGCTGTACACAGCAAGTACTCATACAATTATGTCACTGAACAGGACATGTGTACCAATCACATGCACACAGAACCTAGCTTTGATCTGTAATTTTCTTCACAAAAATATTCCTTCTCTAGTTTTTCTTCTCATAAAAACTTGAATAAATCAAGCTTCTCTAGCCCTTCTCTTCATTTATGCATTGAGACTTTTAGTTTGTTCACATAGTTCTTGGGAGAACACCTAGAGGATCATGTTATACTTTTGGTATCTTTCCATGATCAGATAGGATAGATGGGATATCAATTCCTCTGAAAAGTAGAATTTTCTTGAATTATTTATTATTTAAACTTTTTATCAATCTAAAAACTACTTAAAAATAAACACTATCTAAACTGTTATATAAATAAAAATAAAGTTTTTGACCATGTCATTTGATGTGGTGTGCTGTGGTAGAATATACATATACATGCTACTGAGAAATAATCTTTGATCCATCTGCCAAAATTCATAATAGTCCCGGTTTCAATAGGAATCGAGACTGAAAAATATTTTAGTCCCGGTTAAATCTTTAATCCCGGTTGGTAACACTAACTGGGACTAAACTTTATTTTTAGTCCCGGTTCAAAAAATCATGACCCATATCAAATCTCCACTATTTTTAGTTCGGTTGGTAATACCAACCGGGACTAAAGATCAATATTTGTCTTTTTTTAATCAACCGAGACAACCCTTGTCTCCTCGTCTCCCGCCCTCGCCTTATCTCCAACGCCTTGTCTCTCTCTCCCTGTCTCCCTCATCCTTATCTTCCTCTTCCTCTCTCAGCTCTCTAACTCCCTCAACCGATCTCTCCATCTCTCGTCCTCTCTCACTGGCGACGTGCTAGCTAGAGATGGCGGCTGGCGGGTGTAACATCCTGAAAATCGGAAAACCGAAATCGGAACGTAAAAATCGGAACTTTCAAAAACCTTGGTTTATTGCTTCTTCTCGGGTTTCTTTGTTTCTTATTTGCCGCTCGGTTGCATAAATTTAGTCGTGGTCAATTCCCTTTTCGGCGTATTTGGAGTTTTCGGAGTGACAAAATGATGGTGCGAAAGTCGCATCGGGGTTTTAAAAGAATCGGGAAAAGTGCGGATTTGTAAAAACGCATTTCGAGTAATATAAAATAAAAATTTTTGTTGGGAGGAGATAAATTAAAACACAAGATAAATAATAAAATTCTCGGAGGCGTACTCGAAATTTGGGAATTGTATTTTTTTTAAAAAAATGGGTGAATTATGAAAATTAGGAAAAAGAATTTAAATAAGTATGAAAAATAATTATGGAAAAATGAAAGTCAAGAAAAAGTTTAAAATATAAAGTTAAAAATTATTTTTAGAATATTAGGATTTATTTTGGAATTTTTAGGAGGAAAGAAAATAGAAAATGGGAAAAGAAAATAGAAAATCGGAAAATAACGAAAGTGCACTGTTCATTGGTCACAAACGCTCGACGCCGTACGCCCGGCCGCCGCGCGCGCGCGCCGCCCGGCCGTACGCGCTGCGCACAAGACGCTGCGCGCCACGCGCCGCGCCGCCCCAACCGCGCATCGGCCCCCACCCGCGCGCGCCACGCGCCGCGCGGCACGCGCGCCCGCGCCGCGCGCGCCACGCGCCGCGCGAGCGACCGCCCGAGCCGGACCCGCGCGCCGCGCCGCCCGCGCGTCGCCGCTCGCGCCCGCCCGTGCCGGCCACGCCGCGCGCCGCGCGCGCCGCCACGCGGCCGAAGCCGCGCCCGGCCCCTACTGCGCGCGCACGCCGCTCCGGACCCCGCCGCGCCGGCGCCTCGCCGCCGCGTTTCGCCCGCCGCACCGGCCCTCCCCGGCGCCCGCGTGTCACCGCCCGCGCGCGCGAGCCGACCCCCATCCTTCCACCCCGCGCCCGCGCGAGTCCCCGGCTGCGCCTATAAAGGCGGTGCCCGCCGATTCCACCGCACCGCCGCCGCGTTTCGCCGTTCCCGAGCACCACCGCCAAGGCCGCCGCCGTTAGCCGTCGCCGCCGTGCGCAAGCCCGTCCCCGTGCCCCCTTGCTCCTCCCCGAGCCGCCGTCGCCGTAAGTCCCCGTTGCGCCGCCTTGTCCCTCTCGCCGCCGCCTCTGTTCTCCCTCGGCACCGGTCAAACACTTGGCGGGCATGGAACAGTCAGAGAATAGGAAAAAAAAAGAAAAAGAAAAATAGGGAAAAATTAGGAAAAATTTTGGAAAATTGGGAAAAATATTTTGGGATGACTTGAGTAAAATTTTGGGCAAAAATAAATTATTTTCTCGCATGTTTTCTCGGTGCAAAGTTTGAAAAATCGAATCGGACGTTTTCCGAAATTCTATTCCGCATCGTTTTTCAATCCGGATTCCGTTTAATTCTTTTACGCCATCGAAATAGGTTTCGCTTTTGTGCTCAAACCCTCAAATTTCGAGCACGAATTTTCTTCGCTGATATTTTCAAACATAAATTCCAAATTTAATTGCGATCGTCAACTCGCGAAAACCCTAGGACATCGGCTCGACTCCAAAACCCGGATTTTCCTCGCAACCCTTGTCCTAACTCGAGTAGAATTTTCGGCAAAACTTTTTGGGGTTGTTTTCATGGCTTATGTGGTTCTTTTCGATCTCCGGTGTTTTGTTGAATTCTAACCGAATTCAATTGAACTTTCGCACGTACGAGTAGAGCAGAAGAAACCGGCATCAACACCGCCGAAGACCCCACCTCTCAAGTGTGCGAGCAAGGCAAGTCTTCACACCCTTTGAACATATTGATCCCATTTGCGAAATGATGTTATTTTAAATACTAAACATGCATGCCTTACCGAGTTACCTATACTTGTTGTGCTATACCTTGTTATTGTTTACCTTTAGAATTACTCCTTGTAACTCGCGATGTGATACAAATAACCGAGGCATAACTTCGATGAAATGACTTAGCCATGCTATACTTAGATTTATGCATACTCATGACTTTATGAAAAAGCTTTGTGCTTGGGCAACTACCTTAGGGAAGGTAGTTGGGATTCGGCATGTGGAGACATAAGCGCCACATGACCATGATGAATTAAGTTTGATGAAAATTGAAAGTACTACAAATGTTTTTAGACCGAGGCGGCTGGATGATTTGGGTGGATTCCGGAAAAGGCAAGTGCCGACCCTGGTCAATTAAGGACCGAGCCATGAGATAGCGGAAACGAGCCGCACAACCGTACTTCTCGAATGGGTATAGACCTAGCCGACTAGATAGCCGAGCGGAGGCGTATCCTTGCATAGATGGTTCTCTATGATGTGGTTATGGGATGAGGATGAGGCTGCGGCCTTTGTTAAGAATGATGGGATTAAACGAATGCTAACTAAACTTAAAGATTGGAAAGTCTTCCCTTACCCCGGTGCGCGAACTCCTCTCACCGCTAGAAAAGGACGGCTAGAGTGCATGAGGGCTAAAGTTCATGGAGCGGGGCGCCAAAGCAAGGTTATCGAAAGGCTTTGCCGTGACCGTCTCATGTGTTGAGGCGTAGGCTCATTTGTTGGGGTCGCGGAGTACGGGTAAAGTGTACATCCTTGCAGTGTGAATGAATCAATCTATTCGAATAGCCGTGCTCGCGGATATTGAGCATCGTGACAAGACTTTCGCTTGGCTAGACTTTGAACTTAAAAATGCTGGGATGGGTTTGCATGATGATTTTATTCGCTGGTGGATCAACTTCTCGAGAATGCGAGAAGGGGTGGACTCCCCAGAAAATCATGACGCACCGGAGGCGGGAAGCCATCCTTGGAATCACGATGGATGGTAGACAGAACCGTCGCCGGATTAATGAACTGTGAAATTAAAACTTGTTTTGGCTAGACGATAGGCTTGTGAAAAGAATTGTGAAAACTGGCCTTACGCAAAAATAACCCTAGCCATGTTCTTTGAATAACCCTATCATATGCATCAATTCTGTGTTGACTTGCTGAGTACGGTTGGTACTCACCCTTGCTATACGCACAAACCTCCAGCTGATGGAAATGAAGATCCAGAAGACCCCTACGCGTACTACCGGAGGGCGGGAACCGACGGCGCATATTAGACCTTAGTCCCGGTCGTTGCTCGTGGCAATGGACAAGCCGCCGCCTCTTTCCGCCGCCTTATCTAAACTCGTCTTTATATTGTAATCGGACCATAAGGTCCTGTGGGATGAACAATGCCTTCGGGCCTATTTATGTAATAATGGTATTGTAAGACTATTCGTGCATGTGCACTTGATTATCGATCGCATTCGTGGGTACCAACTACTTGATCCAGGAAATGGTACTATGAACACGAAAGATTCCCGACTCAAAATCGGGGTCCACAGAGCTGGTATCGAGCCATGCGACCGTAGGCTAAGACCAAATGGCGCCCTACCCCTAACTAGATGGCTAAAGGGAAATATCCCTACGTAGGATCAGTCTTGAACTATTATTTCCGAAAATGCAAATATATCTTTTCCACATCCGTATTTCTTACCAAATGGTTATGATAGCTCCTTCTCGCTAACCCTAAGTTACCCGTAAAAACAGATGTCAAACCACGCCGGAACTTGGGAAGTCACTTCCGCGGGACGAAGGGTTCGTGGTACAACTCCGAGCCTCTACTATGGTGCTTGAGATACCCGGAACCGCCCACTTATCACACCAAAAGACATGGCTCCGAGATGTATCCAGCCTGGGAGGCAGCCGTATCCATAGAAGCCCGCATGGGGAGTGAGACATCCTACGCTTCCACACTCGCTACCACCGGGACCTAGCCGAAGCGGCTATTCAGATGCGCTCGCGAGGCCTTCCTTCGCCTTAATGCGGAACACCGTGCCGAACTCACAATGACGAGTTCGTGCATCATCCTTACCGCGAAGAGGGCAATCCGTCTGCACAGTGGAGGCTACCCCCTGCCGTTACAACCCGATGGTCACGCGTCTATCGCGTTGGGCGAGAGACGAGACGATCATTACGAGGAGGCCCCGCTCGAGATCAACGATCGCAGTCACGCCTCAATGATCGGTCGACGGCCACCAAGGCCGTGGAGACCGATAAGCATCTGCAGACACATGCAGCCAATGGTGCTCGGTATGAGCAACTCTCGGACCGCTACATGGCCCGAGGGGAGGCTCTAGTAGAACTGGAAGAGCAGCTCGGGAGGAGCAAGCGCAGATCAACCACTAGAGGAACATTGCGCACCCGCCGTCTACGCCGCAGTACTTCCACCGAGTCCGTACCATCACCTCCCGCCCGTGCCCGACCACTATTACCATATGACTCCAGCAAGCTTTGATACTTTTCAAGCTATGATGGAGCAAGTTTTCATGTTGAGCACGAACCCGCACCATACCCGGTCGACCCCTCGCCGCTTCATCCATGGGACCCACCCCGAGCTCCATACGGTACCATCCGAGCCGGGATCGGGAGAGGGTAACCCCATCCAGATCTACACCGACACGGAGTCCGAGGCGGAGCCCATGGAGATCAAATGGGAGTCTAGCGACACCGACCCAATGGAGGAGGAAGCTCCCCTCGTCGCCCGACTCACACGGGAGGCCCCCTCACCCGCCGATCGCTCGCAAGAGTACGCGACCACCGAGTCGGAAGATTCGGCGTGACTCCGAGGCCACCACCTCCGAGCCGTGGGGACTTCGGTTTGCTTCAGCAGCGGACCACCCACTTCCGGCTCGGCTCTTGCGGATGGTCGGGACGACTAGGCGGGAGGACCTTTCCGGCTCGGCAAAGCACTTCCTATTTACCCCAATTTAGTTGATCTAGTTGGACGATATAGTTATTATTGCTATCTGGCATGGAGGACTGTGTGTGTACAGTCCATGTACCCCTTAGGTAATAAGATGAACACGGGCATCGCCTTGCAATGTCTTAATTCGTATGCTTATTATTATTTCACCTTGTCTCGTTGAGTGAAGATCATTCGAAAGAACTTGAAGAAAAATTTCCCGTGAACCATAACCTAAATTAGACCGCTCTCTTAATTTATCTCCCTTCTTCGAGATGGCACATCGTCGCAGAGCCGCGGCAACCAACGAAAACCCGCCGGAACCCAACCCCTCCACACCCGGCGGAGGTCATGGCTATGCACCCAACTACTCCAAGCGATTGCCAATAATCAAGGAGGTCGAGGAGGATCGAGTCCGGGGAATTCATGAGAGCTAAGCCGCCCACTTTTTCCACTACCGAAGAACCTATGGACGCCGAAGATTGGTTAAGAGTGATAGAGAAGAAGTTAACCCTCGTCGAGTCCGAGAAGCCGATAGAGTTGTCTTCGCTACTAACCGTGGAGGGACCCGCGAGTGATCGGTGGGACACCTACAAGGAGACACGAGCTGAAGACGCCGGCGAGCCAACATGGGAGGAATTCACGGATGCGTTCCGTGAGAATTTCGTGCCATGCGAGTAATGAGGATAAAGAAGAACGAGTTCCGCAGACGCGTCAAGGGAACACCTCGGTACAAGAATATCCGAACAAATTTACCCACTTGCCGTTATGCCACCAAGTGACGCGGACGAGGAAGAAAAGATAGACAAATTCATTGAAGGACTAAATGACGAACCGAGGGGACCAATGATCGGGCGGGATCACACTAGTTTCCAAAGCCTCATCAACAAGGTCGTCCGACTTGAGCATGACCAAAAGGTGGTGGACAATAACCGCAAGAGGAGGCTCGCTATGGCTCGCCCATTTCGGGAACGCCACAACGCCCCAAGGGAGCCACCCCGTGCGGATGGAAGCCAAACGTCCCAAGAACGGACGTTCTCTCGCTTCCGACCATGTCAACAGTCGCTACACCACGGCTTCGTACACCCGCACCAACCCTAGCCGCTCCGGAAGAAGGAATGTGAGTCATTTCAATAACCGGGGAATTAGGGCATTACTCCAATAGCTGCCCAAAACCACGCAACACCCCTGTGCACCGGCGCCAATGCAACACCCGTCCGAGGAACCCCACCTCGCGGCGGCAGACGAGGTCTGCATTGGGACCCCGCTACCCAACGAGGCCGCCACCGGGTTTCGACGTGGCCGGGTGAATCATGTGCGGGCGAAGAAGCACGGGAGGACCGAGCGTATTGATGGGTATGTTCTCTATCAACTCTACACCGTTAAAGTTTTATTCGATTCGGAGCCTCGCATTCATTCATATCTTCCCAAGTAAGCAAACAACACCACCTACACCAAGTAGCACTTAAGAGGCCTATGTTGGTACACTCACTGGGAGACATAACCGTACCCCATGCCTGCATTAATGTGCCCATACGGATTAGAGACGTGGTGTTTCTCTCAAACCTTATGGTGTTATCGCCCCAAACCATAGATGTCATACTCGGAATGGACTGGTTGACCAAAAATAATGGAATTATAGGCGGTCGAAGGGAAGTCACGGTATCCACCCCGTGGGGATCACCGATGAGCATAACTATGGATCAAAACCCAAAGCTATGTGAACAAGCTGCGGAGTGTTCACCATGCTACCTCTAGGTGGAATGCCGTAGTACAAGAATACCCGGATGTGTTTCCCGAGGAATTGCCGAATGCCCCGGATCGCGACATAGAGTTTATCATCGACCTAATGCACCGACGCCCCCATATCCAAGAGGCCTTATCGAATGCCGCCAACGAGTTGGAGGAACTCAAGAAGCAGATAAGGGAACTACAAGAGAAGGGATTTGTACGCCCCGCTCTCTTCTCCTGGGAGCCCCGTACTCTTCGTCAAAAGAAGGATGGGAGTATAAGAATGTGTGTGGATTACCGATCGCTGAATGAGGTAACCATCAAGAACAAGTACCGCTGCCCGGATCGATGACCTATTCGATCAACTTAAGGGTGCACAGTGTTCTCAAAGATTGATCTCGCGGTCGGATATCATCGGTTGAAGATTAGAGCCGGAGATATTCCTAAGACGGCGTTCTCTACACGTTACGGCTTATACGAGTTCACAAGTGATGTCCTTTGGATTAACCAATGCCTGCCTATTTTATGAACTCGATGAACAAGGTATTCATGGAATACCCGGACAAATTCGTGGTGGTGTTCATCGACGATATACTTATCTACTCCAAGAACGATGAGGAACACGCGGAGCATCTACGACTAGTACCGAAAAGCTACGAGAGCACCACTGTATGCAAAGTTCAAGCAAATGTGAGTTCGGCTCAAGGAAGTCGCTTTTCTTGGTCACGTGGTTTCAGCGGAGGAGTAGCAGAGACCCCGCCAAGGTCGAAGCTATTACGGGATGGAAGGCACCCAAGTCGTAGAAAGTTCGGAGTTTCTTGGGCTTGGCCGGATATTACCGACGGTTTATCGAGGGTTTTCCACCGTAGCCCGACCTATGACTCAACTTCGAAGAAGGAAAAGAAGTTTGAATGGAATGAGAAGTGCCAAAAAGCCTTCGACCAATTAAAAGAAAAGTTAACCACCGCCCCAATCTTGATCTTACCCGACAACCGAAAGGACTTCGTGATGTACTTGTGATGCATCCCGGCAAGGATTGGGAGGAGTGTTGATGCAGGATGGAAAGGTTGTAGCGTATGCCTCTCGCTACGACCCCACGAAGAGAATTATCCCACACACGACTGGAATTAGCCGCGGTTGTACACGCATTGAAGATCTGGAGACACTATCTCGATCGGGAACCATTGCGATGTGTATACCGATCACAAGAGCTTAAAATATTTCTTTACTCAGCTGATCTCAATCTACGACGAGGCGATGGCTGGAGTTGATCAAGGACTACGAACTAGGAATCCACTATCATCCCGGCAAGGCAAATGTAGTGGCCGATGCCTGAGCCGCAAAGCCCAATGCGATCACATGGAATTGGGGGTATGGCCGCGAACTTCGGGAGGAAATGGCCGACTCAATGCACTGATTCCTCACGGAGAAGTGAACTCACTTGGAAATCCGGCCCCTGCGAGAACTCAAATAGAGGAAGCCCAAAGAGGGAATGAGGAAACCCGGAAATTAAGGAACGCATGGCGGTGGGACGCGCTCGGGAGTTTTCGTAGATGACAAGGGAATCTTGTGGTACAAGAAAAGAATCGTGTGCCGAACGAGGCGGTTTGAGGGGAGTGATCTTAAAGGAAGCCCACGAATCAGCATATTCGTTACACCCCGGAAGCACAAAAATGTACCAGGATTTGAAAGGAGAATACCGGTGGCCTAATATGAAGAGGGATGTAGCCGAATACGTAGCCGTGTGCGATGTGTGCCAAAGGGTGAAAGCCGAACATCAACGCCCGTGGCTTGCTTTGCAGCCACTCAAGATTCCGAATGGAAATGGGACGAGATAGGCATGGATTTCATAGTAGGACTGCCTAAACTGCGATGGTTACGATTCCATTTGGGTAATAGTAGATCGGCTCACCAAGACTCGCGATTTATTCCCGTAAAAACTAACTACAACAGTGCCAAGCTAGCGGAATTATATATGAGTAGGATTGTGTGTCTCCACGGTGTACCAAAAAGGATTATATCGGATCGTGGTACCCAATTTACATCTCATTTTTGGAGCAAGGTCCACGAGGCACTCGCAGTCACCTTGCCTTTAGTACCGCTTACCACCCGCGACGACGGGCGACCGAGAGGACGAATCAAGTGCTAGAAGACATGCCGAGAGCTCGTGCGTTGGATTTCACCAAGGATTGGGAGAAATGTTTGCCGTACGCCGAGTTCTCCTACAACAATAGCTACCAAGCCGTTTGAAGATGTCGCCAAACGAAGCTTTATTTGGTCGCGGTGTCGAACCCCATTAATGTGGTCGAAACCGGTGAACGAGCCGTATTCGGGCCGACATAATCAAGGAGGCGGAAGAAAAGGTTCGCCCGATCCGGGACCGACTACAAGCCGCTCAATCACGACAAAAGAGCTACGCGGACACCCGTCGAAGAGAATTGGAATTTAAAGAAGGTGACTACGTGTATCTAAAGGTCTCACCACTACGGGGAACTCGGAGATTCAAAGTCAAGGGAAACTCGCACCACGATACGTGGGCCCATTCTTGATAAGCGCTAGGAGAGGAGAAGTGGCTTACCAATTGGAGCGCCCGAGAATCTCTCCGATGTCCACCCAGTGTTCCACGTGTCACAATTGAAGAAATGTTTGCGGGTACGGAAGAGCAAGCTCCTTTAGAGGCCATCCATGTCCACGTGATCTTACTTACCCGGAGTATCCAATCAAGATACTAGACGAGGCGAAAAGAAGACACGGACCAAGTCATGGCGCATGTACAAGGTACAATGGAGCAATCACACGGAAGAAGAGGCTACTGGGAGAGCGAAGAGTTCCCGAGGACAGAATATCCACACCTACTCAAAAGGTAAGAAATCTCGGGACGAGATTTATTGTTAGGGGTAGGTTTGTAACATCCCGAAAATCGGAAAACCGAAATCGGAACGTAAAATCGGAACTTTCAAAAACCTTGGTTTATTGCTTCTTCTCGGGTTTGTTGTTTCTTATTTGCCGCTCGTTGCATAAATTTAGTCGTGGTCAATTCCCTTTTCGGCGTATTTGGAGTTTTCGGAGCGACAAAATGATGGTGCGAAAGTCGCATCGGGTTTTAAAAGAATCCAGGGAAAAGTGCGGATTTGTGAAAACGCATTTCGAGTAATATAAAATAAAAATTTTTGTTGGGAGGAGATAAATTAAAACACAAGATAAATAATAAAATTCTCGGGAGGCGTACTCGAAATTTGGGAATTGTATTTTTTTTAAAAAATGGGTGAATTATGAAAATTAGGAAAAAGAATTTAAATAAGTATGAAAAATAATTATGGAAAAATGAAAGTCAAGAAAAAGTTTAAAATATAAAGTTAAAAATTATTTTTAGAATATTAGGATTTATTTTGGAATTTTTAGGAGGAAAGAAAATAGAAAATGGGAAAAGAAAATAGAAAATCGGGAAAATAACGAAAGTGCTTGTTCATTGGTCACAAACGCTCGACGCCGTACCGGCCCCGGCCGCGCCGCGCCGCTCGCCCCGGCCGTCTGTGCGCCGCGCCTATGCGCGCCGCGCCGCGCCGCGCCAGCCGCGCCTCGGCCCCCTACCCGCGCGCGCCACGCGCCGCGCCGGCACGCGCGCCGCGCGCCGCGCGCGCACGCGCCGCGCAGCGCCGCCCGAGCCGGACCCGTGCGCCGCGCCGCCGCGCCGCGTCGCTGCGCCGCCCGTGCGGCCACGCCCGCGCCGCGCGCCGCCGCCACGCGGCGAATCCGCGCCCGGCCCCCCACCTCGCGCGCACGCCGCTCGGACCCCGCCGCGCCGTGCGCCCTCGCCGCCGCGTTTCGCCGCCGTACCCGGCCCTCCCGTGCGCCGCCGCGTGTCACCGCCCGCGCCGCGCGAGCCGGACCCCCATCCTTCCACCCCGCGCCCGCGCGAGTCCCCCGGCTGCGCCTATAAAAGGCGGTGCCCGCCGATTCCACCGCACCGCCGCGCGCGTTTCGCGTTTCCGAGCACCACCGCCAAGGGCCGCCGCCGTTTAGCCGTCGCCGCCGTGCGCAAGCCCGGCCCCGTGCCCCCTTGCTCCTCCCCGAGCCGCCGTCGCCGTAAGTCCCCGTTGCGCCGCCTTGTCCCTCTCTGCCGCGCTCGTTCTCCTCCGGCACCGGTCGAACACTTGGCGGGCATGGAATCTTGCGAGAGAATAGAAAAAAAAAGAAAAAGAAAAATAGGGAAAAATTAGGAAAAATTTTGAAAAATTGGGAAAAATATTTTGGGATGACTTGAGTAAAATTTTGGGCAAAAATAAATTATTTTCTCGCATGTTTTCTCGGTGCAAAGTTTGAAAAATCGGAATCGGACGTTTTCCAATTCTATTCCGCATCGTTTTTCAATCCGGATTCCGTTTAATTCTTTTCCGCCATCGAAATAGGTTTCGCTTTTGTGCTCAAACCCTCAAATTTCGAGCACGAATTTTCTTCGCTGATATTTTCAAACATAAATTCCAAATTTAATTGCGATCGTCAACTCTGCGAAAACCCTAGGACATCGGCTCGACTCCAAAACCCGGATTTTCCTCGCAACCCTTGTCCTAACTCGAGTAGAATTTTCGGCAAAACTTTTTGGGGTTGTTTTCATGGCTTATGTGGTTCTTTTCGATCTCCGGTGTTTTGTTGAATTCTAACCGAATTCAATTGAACTTTCGCACGTACGAGTAGAGCTGAAGAAACCGGCATCAACACCGCCGAAGACCCCACCTCTCAAGTGTGCGAGCAAGGCAAGTCTTCACACCCTTTGAACATATTGATCCCATTTGCGAAATGATGTTATTTTAAATACTAAACATGCATGCCTTACCGAGTTACCTATACTTGTTGTGCTATACCTTGTTATTGTTTACCTTTAGAATTACTCCTTGTAACTCGCGATGTGATACAAATAACCGAGGCATAACTTGTAAACAGCTTAGCCATGCTATACTTAGATTTATGCATACTCATGACTTTATGAAAAAGCTTTGTGCTTGGGCAACTACCTTAGGGAAGGTAGTTGGGATTCGGCATGTGGAGACATAAGCGCCACATGACCATGATGAATTAAGTTTGATGAAAATTGAAAGTACGGTACAAATGTTTTTAGACTGGGCGTGGATGATTTGGGTGGATTCCGGAAAAGGCAAGTGCCGACCCTGGTCAATTAAGGACCGAGCCATGAGATAGCCGGAAACGAGCCGCACAACCGTACTTCTCGAATGGGTATAGACCTAGCCGACTAGATAGCCGAGCGGAGGAGTATCCTTGCATAGATGGTTCTCTATGATGTGGTTATGGGATGAGGATGAGGCTGCGGCCTTTGTTAAGAATGATGGGATTAAACGAATGCTAACTAAACTTAAAGATTGGAAAGTCTTCCCTTACCCCGGGTGCGCCAGAACTCCTCTCACTGCTAGAAAAGGACGGCTAGAGTGCATGAGGGCTAAAGTTCATGGAGCGGGTACTGCCAAAGCAAGGTTATCGAAAGGCTTTGCCGTGACCGTCTCATGTGTTGAGGCGTAGGCTCATTTGTTGGGCTGTCGCGGAGTACGGGTAAAGTGTACATCCACTGCAGTGTGAATGAATCAATCTATTCGAATAGCCGTGCTCGCGGATATTGAGCATCGTGACAAGACTTTCGCTTGGCTAGACTTTGAACTTAAAAATGCTGGGATGGGTTTGCATGATGATTTTATTATGGTGGATCAACTTCTCGAGAATGCGAGAAGGGGTGGACTCCCAGAAAATCATGACGCACCGGAGGCGGGAAGCCATCCTTGGAATCACGATGGATGGTAGACAGAACCGTCGCCGGATTAATGAACTGTGAAATTAAAACTTGTTTTGGCTAGACGATAGGCTTGTGAAAAGAATTGTGAAAACTGGCCTTACGCAAAAATAACCCTAGCCATGTTCTTTGAATAACCCTATCATATGCATCAATTTCGTGTTGACTTGCCGAGTACGGTTGGTACTCACCCTTGCTATACGCACAAACCTCCGGTGATGGAAATGAAGATCCGAAGACCCCTACGCGTACTACCCGGAGGGCGAGGGAACCGACGGCGCATATTAGACCTTAGTCCCTCGTTGCTCGTGGCAATGGACAAGCCGCCGCCTCTTTCCGCCGCCTTATCTAAACTCGTCTTTATATTGTAATCGGACCATAAGGTCCTGTGGGATGAACAATGCCTTCGGGCCTATTTATGTAATAATGGTATTGTAAGACTATTCGTGCATGTGCACTTGATTATCCAGTACTGCATTCGTGGGTACCAACTACTTGATCCAGGAAATGGTACTATGAACACGAAAGATTCCCGACTCAAAATCGGGGTCCACAGCGGGGCGCGGCGGGGCGGGCGACGGCGGCGACGGCGGCTCGGCGCCCCATCCCTCCGCCTCTATTTCCCCCATCCCTCATCCTCCGGACTTGTGGCGGCGGGCGGCGGCGACCTGGCGGCCCGGCGGCACCTCGGTGCCCCATCACTCCGCCTCCTTCCTTCCCATCCTCCTCCTCCGGACTCGTGGCGGCAGGCGGCAGGGCGGGGCGATGTGGGTGGCGGCGGCCTGGCGGCCCGACGACAGCGGCTCGACACCCCATCCCCCCGCCTCCTTCCTCCCCATCCCCTCTCCTCCAGACTCCCGGCCGCGGTGTGGGCGCGGCAGCCGCAGGCGAATCTGTGATGTATTTTTTTGGATGATTTTGTGAATTTGTTTGATAAGGCCGGTGTAGTGCAGATCTATGATGTATTTTTAGATGATTTTATGAATTTGTTTGATGATTTTGTTGTATTAAGATGTATTCTTGTTGATCTGTGAAATGTGTTTTTAGATGTATTCTTGTTGATATGTGAATTTGTGGATGATTTTGTTGCATTGTTGGAAAAGAAATGATATGCAATAAAAAACAATGAAAAAAGAAAAGAAAATGGCAGCCACATGACATTTTTATCTTTAGTCCCAGTTGGTGTTATCAACCGGGACTAAAGATGGGTTTTTTATCCTGTTTTTGTTGTTCCGGTTTGCAACCCGAAATTAAAGAGAGTTGCAAACCGAAACAATAGTGGGCTTCCCCAGAAGTGTCATATATATATATATATATATATATATATATATATATATATATATATATATATATAGATGGGCTACTGTGTGGCGCGCCGCACAGCCCCATCCCGTGTGGCGTGGCCGAATATCTAATTTGAAAACTCAAATTGAAAATCCGAACCGTTCAAATTGTTTTACATATTAATATTGCCTTGTATACCAAATTTTACATTTTCTTGAATTTTTACTATTTTATCGATAGGTAAAAATTCAATAATCCAACGATTTTGAGTATCTATTTTATTGCATTTTTGACCTATCGATAAAATAGTAAAAAATTCAAAAAAATGTAAAATTTGGTATACAAGGCAATATTAATATATAGAACAATTTGAACAATATTAATATATATATATATATTAATATATATATATATATATAGATGGGCTCTTGTGTGGCGCGCACGCCCCATCCCGTGTGGCGTGGCCGAATCTCTAATTTGAAAACTCAAATTGAAAATCCGAACCGTTCAAATTGTTCTATATATTAATATTTTTTATTTTTTTAAATTTTTTACTATTTTATCGGATAGGTCAAAGATGCATTAATCCAACAATTTCTGGAGTATCTATTTTATTATTGCATCTTTGACCCATCCAATAAAATAATAAAAAATTTAAAAAATATAAAATTTGATATATATATATATATAAGACGATATTAATATGTAAAATAATTTGAATGTTTCAGATTTTCAATTTGAGTTTTCAAATTAAAGATTTGGTCATGCCATACGAGATGAGGCTGTGCGACACGCCATACATAAATATGTGTATATTCTATACCACACACCATGATACCTTGAACTGTGGTGTTGCAAGTATTGTAGCGTCGGGATTGTGTGGCTACAGTAACACGCCATGATTTTTTATCTGCACGGTAGCGTTGTCCTGCCACACTAATTAAAATGACATGGCAAAAAAGTTTAAATTCGGGGAGTTTATTATTGAAATTTGAAAAATAAAAGTTCAAGAATTTCTGATACACCGCATTAATTATGATGATCTTTTGTGGGATTTATACCCAATGTTAACTGTGTACTCAATATATATAAACTGGATTCCCTTCAAAAAAAATAAAATAAAAACTGGACTATCAAAAAATTGCCGCAAGGTTTTTGATTGAAAAACCTTTAAATGTGAGTATAGTTGTAATATAATTTCATCACATCTATGCTAGTGTATTTATATATAAGTATTAAAAAATATATGTACCTTTATATGTAAGTTATATAGAGGTTACTATGTATAGTAGTTACAATATAGCTACATTACAATTAATAGTTAATTATGAAGTAGTTATTGTATAATTATATTATAATTACATTTAGTTATAAAGTACTTTATAACCCAGAAAACTTTGTGAAAGTTATTTTGCAATTGCTTATATATAAATAAACTATACTACATATGCATGCAGTATAGTACTTGTCGAAACTTGGTTTCGACAATAGAAATTTGGGGGTGCAGTCAAGATCGCCAAGCTCGATGGGTTAAGTGAAAAATGAGGTTTAGACAGGTTCAGACCCTCTCGTGAGGTAATACCCTACTCCTGTTTCGGGGATTCGATCTGCCGAGTGTTTATTGATCTCAAGATCTGTTGCTTATGAATCTGATCTCCTGAATCTAAAGCTCATATCCCTCAAGGGACGCCCCTTAGCCCCCTTATATAGTCTTGGAGGGTGGGCTTACAAGTCAAAAACCCTATCATATTCTAAGTCGGTTTCCTCAATCTTACCAAGTTATGACTATGAGCCGTTGCCTTATCTGATCGGCAACGTAACACCCAAGTCATAGCCGGTTTACATAATCTATAAGCATAACCTATCCCTATTACCAGTCGGACAAGCTTGCCATGAGGGTATCTGATTGCCATAATCTCCACAGTAGCCCCCGAGTCCTTCGTAGTCAACGAGATAACTTTGCCTCGGACCAAAATAACACTCAGCCAAACAACTCCTTGACCGAGTGCTTCTAGTACCGAGTGGTTTCGTCATCCCTGCCTGAATCTCCCGAGTGGCTCCAAAGACTATGAAGGGCTGGAAAACATCCCAAAAATTCTCAAAAAATAAATATCTAGGTGCATCTCCTGATGCACCTAATTAGGTGTAGCCCCCGACTATGTGATTAGTCAAAAACAGACTAAGCATATAGTCAAGAACTATAAAAAATCATTCTCATATAAATGCTTAGCTCAAGTTAAAGCAATCATAAAAATCATATCACTCGACAAGCTCATGCTTATCCGAGTAGATTTGCCCGAGTCGTCTCGGAACAAATAATTTAATTAGCCCTCATGGGTAAGATATCAATACACCCGGCAAGCTCATGCTTATCCGAGTTGATTTGCCCGAGTCATCTCAGAACAAATAGCTCAATCGACCCTCGTGGGTAAAAACACTTGGCAAGCTTATGCTTATCCGAGTTAACTTGTCCGAGTCATCTCGAAACAAATAATTTAATCGACCCTCATGGGTAAACAAATTTTTCAGTCATCTGAAAAATACGACCAAAATATTAAATAGCTCCTGCCATAATATTAGTCTTAATATAAAAAGATCTTCACCAAGGTGGAAAAATAGCATTGATATAATCATTTAATCAAATGCTTAGAAACCAAACAGTCCCTATCATCAGGACAGCCATGAAAAGCTTAACTGTTTGTCACCTTTCAAATTGCATCGTGACAACTTCTCATGAAGTTGCACAAACCGCGGCATGAAAGGATTTTAAAGGTATTGGGCTATGTGACACGTGCATATTGCCAGGACAAATCTGCTTAAGTCCATCCACTTAAGTCCCTAAGGACACATGTCAAGCCACACCTTAGCTGGGCCGCAAGTCTCTCATGGGCTCGACCCAATCGCGAGATGACTTAGCAAAAACCCTCAAGTCTTTTTACGAAGCCTCGAGGTCATCCCCGCCATTTCGTCTTCCCAAAATTTCCTCTTTCTTCTACTGCGGCTTCGGCTTTCCCACCTCTGATGTGAACTTGTAGATATCTAGCTTATTTATGTTAATGTCTTGACCCGAGTCTTCATAGAAAATTTCTTAAGTAATTTTAGTTCGACTATCACCAAGCCTAAGCTTGATTAGGTCATCAAAAAATTCTCAGTCCTTATCTATTGAACTCGAATCAAAACACTAAACAATGACAAATCAAATATAAACAAGTTGTCAAAGAAAACCATGCTTTACTGACGCATGTATAGCCCCCGACTGTCAACTCAAGAAGTCATCTTGCTTGAGGTTGGCAGTCGAGAATAACATGGAAGATGCCTGATGTTCCAAGCGTTCTCCACCATGGATCCATCTTCACGCTTTAGTCGCTAAGCTCCTAGCCGAGTCACCTCAGCGATTATGTATGGTCCTTCCCATAGTGGAGATAATTTGTGACAGTCCTTAGTGGTCTGAATCTTGCGTAGAACCAAATCGCCAACAATGAAGGCTCGCGTCCGAACATTGCGACTATGGTATCATCTAAGTCCTTGAAGATATCTTGCCGACTGGATCAAGGCTGCCTCACGGGCCTCCTCCAGTCGGGTCAGGTCGTCCACTCGGTCTTGATCGTAGCGCTCGTCGTTGAAGCTGCGGACTCGAAGAGATTCGTACTCCATTTCATTCGGCAACATGGCTTCTGCCCCGTAAATCAGGAAGAAAGGAGTTTGGCCGGTGGCCCGACTGGGCGTAGTCCGTAGAGACCATAGAACCGAGGGCAGCTCTTGAACCCATTTGCCGGCATAAGGATTTAGCCTGTCGAACACTCAGGCCTTGATGCCTTGAAGAACCATGCCATTGGCGCGTTTAACTTGTCCGTTGCTTTTAGGGTGCGCGACTGATGCATAGCAGATTTTGATGCCAAAATCATCACAGAATTCCTTGAAAACGCCTCCAGTGAATTGAGTCCCATTGTCGGTTATAATTCTGTTTGGAACACCAAACCGGTGCACGATGTTGAGGATGAAGTCTCGTACCTTGTCAGCGGTGATCGTAGCAACCGGCTTAGCCACGATCCACTTGGAAAACTTGTCGATTGCGACGAACGGATGTGTGAATCCTCCTGGAGCCTTTTGAAGGGGCCGACCATATCCAAGCCCCATACCGCAAATTGCCAAGATAATGGAATCGTTTGTAGCTCTTGGGCCGGAACATGGCTCTGCCGAGCAAAGAACTGGCAACATTCACATGTGCGAACCACTTTGTCGGCGTCAGAAACCGCCGTAAGCCAGAAAAAACCTTGTCTGTAGGCTTTGCCTACCAAGGTGCGTGCTGCCGCGTGACTTTCGCATATACCCGAGTGGATATCTTGGAGTAGTTGCCGTCCTTCCTCAGGCGTGATACATCTCATTAGGACCTCAGAGGGGTTTCTCTTGTATAATTCAGAGTCGACCATGACATAGCCCTGACAACGATGTCGGACTCGTTCCGCCCCATCCCGGTCTTCCGGCAGCTCTTGCTGAGTTAAAAATTTGATGAGCGGTGTCCTCCAGTCGGCGTCAAGCATGACGACTTGGTTTGCAGCTTGCTCGTTGGGAGTTGGTTTTGCTGCAACAGTCGGCTCATAGAGATGCTCTACGAAAATGTCTGTTGGAGCAGCTTCTCGCTTGGACCCGAACTGCGCCAACTCGTCAGCTGCCTTGTTTTTATGTCTCAAGACATGGGATAGCTCCAGTCCGTCAAACCTGTCTTCAAGTTTGCGAACTTCTTGCCGATAGGCTTTCATGGTGTCGTTTAAACAGGACCAATCTTTCATCACTTGGTTGACAACCAGCTGGGAATCTCCTTTCACGACCAACCGTCGTATCCCGAGTGAAACAGCAAGTCGTAGGCCATGTAGCAGGGCTTCGTACTCGGCGACATTGTGTGAGGCGGGGAAATGAATATGAAGAATATATCGCAGCCTTTCTCCAGTCGGGGAAATCAGCAGGACTCCCGCCCCCAAGCCAGTGATCCTCTTGGATCCATCAAAGTGCATGGTCCAGTATTGTAGGTCTTCTCGAGGTACATCTTCTTGTTGTTCGGTCCACTCGACCAGGAAATCCGCCAGGGCTTGTGACTTTACAGACGTCCTCGCCTTGAAAGTTAAGTCCAGCGGCATCAGTTCTAGGGCCCACTTTGCGATGCGCCTAGTCGCCTCCCGGTTATGGATGACATCGTCGAGTGGAAAGGAAGTGACGACGGTGACCGAGTGACCCTGAAAATAGTGCATCAATTTCCTTGCGGTTATCAGAACACCATATAGAATTTTTTGTACCTGGGAGTAGCGAGTTTTGGCTCCTGCCAGCACTTCGCTAACAAAGTAGATTGGCCTTTGAATCTTCTGGACTCGTCCTTTTTCCTCGCGCTCAACGACGAGACCTCGTGTGCGACCACCGGTGAGTTGCCGAGACATACGAAGAGGGGTTCCCGAGGCCGAGGTGAGGCTAGGACGGACGGCGTCGTGAGAAATTCTTTAAAATCTTCACGGCCTTGTGGGCTTTCGTAGTCCACTGGAAGTCATCGGTTTTCTTCAGTAGCCTGAAGAAAGGCATGCCTCGCTCGCCGAGTCGGGAGATGAATCGGCTGAGCACCGCCATGTAGCCAGTGAGCTTCTGGACATCTTTCTGGTTACTCGGGGGCTTCATATTTAAAATGGCGTTGATTTTCTATGGGTTAGCTTTAATGCCGCGATGAGACACCATGAAGCCGAAAAGTCTGATGGCACGCCGAACGTGCACTTCTCCGGGTTCAACTTCATTCTGAAGGCCCGAATATTTGCGAAGGTTTCTTCTAAGTCGGTAATCAGGTCTTCCTTCTGCTTGGTCTTGATGACGACATTATCGACATAAGCTTCCACTTTTTTCCCAATCTGCGTCTGAAAGCATCTCTGGATCATGCGCTGGTACGTGGCTCCGGCGTTCTTCAGACCGAAGGGCATCATGGTGTAGCAGTAAGCTCCAAACGGCGTGATGAACAATGTTTTCAAGCAGTCGGATTCCTTCAAGCTGATCTGGTGGTAGCCCGAGTAACAGTCCAAGAAACTCAAGAGCTTGCAGTCGACGGTTGAATCTACGACTTGGTCAATGCGAGGCAACCCGAATGGATTTTTAGGGCATGCTTTGTTGAGATCGATGTAGTCGACGCACATGCGCCATTGCCCTGTCTTCTTCCAGACCAGGACCGGGTAAGCCAACCAGTCGGGATGGAGGACTTCTTTGATGAAACCGGCGGCTAAGAGCTTTGTGAGTTCTTCCTTGATGGCATCTTTCCGATCCTGAGAAAAACGGCGTAATCGTTGTTTGATGGGTTTCGCGTCTTTTTTGACGTGCAAAGAGTGCTCGATCACCTCCCTAGGAATTCCAGGCATATCAGATGGTTTTCAAGCAAAAACATCTTTATTATTTTGGAGGAAGGTGACGAGCGTGCTTTCCTATTTAGGATCTAGCTCAACGCCGATTACAGCGGTTTTGGAAGGATCCGATGGACCAAGGGAGATTTCCTTTGTTTTGGCGTCGCCTTGTCCCGACTTGGCTATCTTTTTCGCGGGGATTTCACCCTCTTCAGATGTTGATGCAGCCAGTCGGATTTCTTCCTGGCCATGTGATCTCTTACAAGATTGGGCCATGTCGCAGCTTTCCTTGTCGTAGTTAAAGGCGTGTTTGACGTCGCTGCGCAGGGTAATGACGCCGTTGTGGCCGGGAATCTTCATGCAGAGGTAGGTGTAGTGTGGTATCGCCATGAACTTGGCGAGCGCAGGCCTTCCAATGATTGCGTGGTAGGCCGTCTCGAAGTCGGCCACCTCGAAGGTGATGTTCTCCGTCCGGAAGTTCTCCCGAACTCCGAAGGTGACTGGAAGGCCGATGTACCCGAGTGGCGTAGATGACAGCCCAGGGATAACTCCGTGGAAGGAGGCTGAGCTTGCCTTTAGCTCGGATCTTGGAATATGCATCGTGTCCAGGGTCTTGGCGAACAGAATATTGAGGGCGCTGCCCCCATCAATTAGGACGCGCTTCAGCTTGATGTTCCGAACCATCGGGTCTAGTACCAGGGGATACCGCCCCGGGTGAACCACTCGGTCGGGATGATCCGAGCGGTTAAACGTGATGGCCACCTCCGACCACCGTAGGTATTGTGGGACTTCGGGTTGTGCCGCGTTGACCTCGCGGTCGGTCAGCTTTTGCTTCCTCTTGGACTCATAAGCTTGCGGCCCCCCGAAGATGTGATTCAGCTCGCCCACGGGGTCTTAGAAAGGTTCTGAATTTCCAGTCGGGTTGTTCTTCTTGGTTCTCGATGGGCCGGCTTCGTCAGTCGGCTTCTTGCTTAGCTGTGCCGCATATTGTTCGACGAATTGCTTGTACATAAAGCAATCCTTGGCCGCATGCTTGTGGTTTGGATGATGCGTGTACTGAGCGTTCATGATCGCATCGTAGGCCGCGACTCGGGGATGGCGTTGGGAGTTGGACGTCATGGCAACCAGGTCCTCGGGCCGACTCTTGCGGTCTTTCTAGCCCTGATTGTTGCTGCCGTTATCCTTCTTAGGATGTCGGCTTCCTCCCGAGTGCTTATCGTCCCTTTTGTCAGGCCGATCTTGCCGCGCCGTCTTGATTGTGTTGTTCGACTTGGCGTAGGAGTTCGCCGTCTCGAACATCTGCTTTACCATCTTTGGTGGCTTTCGCCCGAACTTCCCGATCAGCAATTCATCATGGACTCCCTTCTGGAAGGCAGCGATTATGATATCATCGGTGATATTGGGGATCTTATTGCGTTTTTCCGAGAAGCGTCGGATGTAGTCTTTTAGCGGCTCGTCTGGCTTCTGGATGACGTTGTAGAGATCAAAGTGGGTCCCAGGCCTTTCAAAAGTGCCTTGGAAATTGGCGATGAAGTGGTCCCGGAGATCACTCCACGAGCCAATTGAGCCTCTTGGCAAGCTCGTGAGCCAGTTCCTGGCCGAGTTGGCGAGGGCAACAGGTATGTAATTGGCCATGGCCATGTTGTCTCCTCCTGCTGTGCGGATGGCGAGGGTGTACACGGTCAGCCACGACTCGGGGTCGGTCTTTTCGTCGTACTTCTTGATTCCTGTCGGCTTAAAACCACTCGGCCAATGCACTCGGCGCAGGTCCCGGGTGAACGCAGGTACTCCGTCGTTGTTGCTGTCGGGCAATCTCCTTTGATCTTCGTGGGAGCGTTGCTCTCGCTCTTGGTAGTGCCGGTCGAGTATTTCCCGCAGATCAATCGGCGGGGTCCTTTGTAGGCTGCTTCGGTAGTCAGAGTTGTTGCTGCGGCGGACCCGATCGTGGACGGGTGGTCGTCCATGCCGCTTTTCGCGGGAGTTGACCGATTGCTCTTGATGCTTCCATGTGGCCTCATGGCGGGGGTCTCTTGACCTAGTGGCCGTCCGATCTTGTTCGGGCCTCCTGTAATCCTTCAACCGCAGCGGCAGAAGTCGGCTTTTGTCGGGCGTTTCTGCCACAGACTCAGTCGGCCTCCGTGCTGAGGTGGAGGGAGAGCAGTTGGCTGTAGCCGCGACGATGGTCTTGATCTTGTCCAAGATGGGCGTTACCGTAACGGGTGCCATCTCGATAACAGTGTCGAGGAGGGTGAGGGCGGCAATGGCGTTCTGTTGAGGCGTCTGGAAGATGTTGGTGTTGTCGACTCACGTCTGAAGTATGGCCTCCCAAGCGGATCGTCCGGTTGCCCTCAGGTCTCGCTTTCTCCTATCAGCTTCCTCCTTGCGCCTATTCTCGTCTTCTGCCAGCTTGCGCTCCTGCTCAAGCCTGGCCTATTCTTCCTCTGTGACCCTATGGGCCATGGCTGAGTCGGTCTCGGCCACCTCAGCCATCAGAACGTCGAAGCACTTCGGCTCATAATCCTTGTCACAGTCGGAGACGTTGGCCTCGTCCGAGGAGATGCCGTGGAGATCGTCGAAGCCTGAAGAGCCTAGGTACTCATCAAGCTCCGTGGATGAGCATGACCCGAATGGTTGAAGGATGACGGCGACTTCCCTTGAGCCTGGGTTGCTTGAATCTGGATCGCTCCAGTCCGGGTTGTAGCTTGATGACGGGGGTTCCTCTGAGTGGGTCGATTTCGACTCGGAGGAGAGGATTTTACAATAGACCTCAGCGGCATTTGGTAATACAAACGGTGCCGAGAGGGTTTCTCCTCTCGAGTGGATCGATTCCGACGAGGAGGTCAGAAGGTGGCAGTAGATCTCAGCGGTGTTCGGTAGTCCGAACGGCACCGAGTGGATTCCTCCTTCCGAGTGGATGGACTCCATCTTGGAAGTCAGAACTTTGTCGTAGATCTCAGCGTTGTTCGGCAACCCGAACAGCGCCGAGTGGATTCCTCCTTCCAAGTGGGCAGAACCCAACTCAGAAGTCAGAACCTTGTCGTAGATCTCGGCGTTGTTCGGTAGCCCGAACGGCGCTGAGCGGGTTCCCCCTCCTGACTGGTCCGAATCCGAGTCGGTTAAGGAGAGCTTGTTGAATCCTTCGGCGGCGAAGTCGTCGATGCCTGATGAAGATCCCATCGTGCTTGTCGGCGAGATTGAAGAAGAAGTCTTGACATGCGGGCCCCTACCTGGCGCGCCAACTGTCGAAACTTGGTTTCGGAAATAGAAATTTGGGGGTGCAGTCAAGATTGCCAAGCTCGATGGGTTAGATGGAAAACAAGGTTTAGACAGGTTCAGGCCCTCTCATGAGGTAATACCCTACTCCTGTTTCGGGGATTCGATCCGTCGAGTGTTTATTGATCTCAAGATCTGTTGCTTTTGTGTCTCTTGAATCTAAAGCCGATAGCTCATATTCCTAAAGGGACACCCCTTACCCCCCTTATATAGTCTTGGGGGCGGGCTTACAAGTCGGAAACCCTATCTTACTCTAAGTCGGTTTCCTCAATCTCACCAAGTTATGACTATGAGCCGTTGCCTTATCTAATCGGTAACATAACACCCAAGTCATAGCCGGTTTACATAATTAGCAAGCGTAAGCTATCCCTATTACATAGTCGGATAAGCTTGACATGTGGGTATCCGATTGTCATAATCTCCACACCAAGCAAAAACCTCTTTATTATTTTGGAGGAAGGTAACGAGCGCGCTTTACTATTTAGGATCTAGCTCAGTGCCGATTACAGCAATTTTGGAAGGATCCGATGGATCAAGGGAGATTTTCTTCGTTTTGGCGTCGCCTTGTCCTGACTTGGCTATCTTCTTCGTAGGGATTTCACCCTCTTCAGATGTTGATGCAGCCAGTCGGATTTCTTCCTGGCCGAGTGATCTCTCACGAGATTGGGCCATATTGCAGCTTTCCTTATCGCAGGTAAAGGCTTGTTTGATGTCGCTGCGCAGGGTGATGACGCCGTTAGGGTCAGGCATCTTCATGCAGAGGTAGGTGTAGTGTGGTATCGCCATGAACTTGGCGAGCGCAGGCCTTCCAATGATTGCGTGGTAGGCCGTTTCGAAGTCGGCCACCTCGAAGGTGATGTTCTCCATCCGGAAGTTCTCCCGAACTCCGAAGGTGACTGGAAAGGCGATGTGCCCGAGTGGCGTGGATGACAGCCCCGGGATAACTCCGTGGAAGGAGGCCGAGCTTGCCTTCAACTCGGATCTTGGAATCTGCATCTCGTCCAAGGTCTTGGCGAACAGAATATTGAGGGCGCTGCCCCCATCAATGAGGACTCGCTTCAGCTTTATGTTTCGAATGTCACGCCCAGAAATTCACACCAGAATTTCCGCAGCTAATTTGTGCATTACATCCTCGTTCAGGCATCAGCCGAGGTACACAAATCGACATTTTTGATAATACAGAAACCTCGTCTTAGAAACAATATAAAAGAGTTACACAAATACAGCGAAAAAGGAAAAAAACCGACTTAAGCTAAACTTGACTCGAGCGAAGCGAAACACCAACACCACAACTAACCCTTGACAGCGAACAAGCCTACACCTCCTCGAAGACCTCGACCTCAACCTCTGGCACTGAAGGAGGAAAAAGAAGCAAGACTGAGTACAACCACTGTACTCAACAAGTCACACCGGAAGAGGGGACATGATGCAGTATAAATATCAAGAAAAAGGATAATAGGCTCAATTTGCATAAACAACATTGCAGAAATAATAGTAATAGTTAAAAATAGTAAAACAGTAGTAATAATTAAGCAATATTAAATAAACACTGTCCAACGTTAAATCCACGTTGCAACAGGCCCATCCATCCATCTCGCACTAATCAAATTCCAGCAATTCATTCATGTGAAAAAGTGAGACTAATCAAGGTGAATCGGTCGATCGCTCGTAACCGTGGGCACGGCTATTCGAATAGTTTTACTCTGATCAGAGGTGTACAACTGTACCCACAAGACACAATCCCACGACATGTTACCGTGCGCCGGTGCACCACCACGGTACCCCGGAAAGGAACTGTGACAGGACCCTTCACATAACCCCCTCTAACCAATCATACCACACCAAGGTTTCGCCCCCACTCCCATCGGGGTAATGGGCAGCCCTCTCTCATGCTGCGGTGAATCCGGAAGCTGATCAACCCTTAAAATCGGGGCCGACCAAACTCCATCACGCCCACCCTCACTGGGATACGTCGGCTAGAGACAACTACGCTACAGACCCAGCCATTACCCATGCTGGCTTGTGGTATGCACGGTACTTCTTCTAGGGTTTCCCGATAACCGGTCCTTAATTGTCATGAGCACGCTAACCAAAGACCAACCATGTGCTCACGACCCACCATTGTCATAATTCAATGTTATTAGAGTAGAGTCACAAACTTGACATCATCTGAGAATTAGCCTCTAATATAATAATTGATTAATGTGATCCCCTTAAGTGAGCTAGTTGAGCTAAGCATAACTAAGCAAGCCTTAAAGTAACATCTAGTCATATTGAACCCAAGTTACCAATGGTATAAGGTAAACAATCCTATGGTTGAGTACAGTAGGTATGATCATCCCATGAAGTGACATTCTAAAACATATGCAATATTTAAGAGAAAAAAGATATTCAAATAAAATAGGTACAATATGGTCAATGTAAGGTATGGCTTGCCTTGCTTTGGAGACTGAGGAACCTTGGCAACTACTTCGAGGAGAACGGACTCGCCGGAAAACTCGGAATCGGAGATGGGGAAGACGACGACGGCGGTGACGATTTTTGAGGCTAAAAGCACGAGAGCAAAAAGGGGAAACACGCGGCGGCGACGAGGGGATTTTATAGGGGCGCGAGGAGATCGGAAAGCACACGGGATAAGCGCGAATTCCTCGCCGTCGGTTTCGGACTCGAAGAGAGAGAGAGAAACGGCGGCGGTGATTTTCGTGCGGATAAGACCACCTCGCCGTGCACGAAGCACGGAGATGGATGCGCGGCGCGAGTCGGGCCCGGCGTGGGTCCGGACGTGGCACGGGCGCGCGAGAGCGGTGCGGGCGGCGGCGCGCATGGCGACGGCGGGGGCTGGGTCGGCGGGCGCGAGGCGAGCCCGAGGTGGGGCCCACTGTCGGTGCCGCGGCGCGAGGAGGCCGGCGGACTTGCGCACGCGGCGGCGGGCGCTTGGGCCGCTCGGCCCAAGGCGGAGGGAGAAAGGAGGCAGTGGGAGCGGTTGGGCGGGAAGGACTTGGGTCGACGGCGACACGGAGAAAGGGGCGGGAAAACCGTATGGGCCGTACGGGAAAAAGGAAAAAGAAAAAGATAAGAGGAAAAGGGAATTTTGGGACTTAATTAAATTGCTGATTTCTTATTTAATTGATTAAAAAATAGCTCCAGTGCTCGAAAATTTACGTAAAAATCCGTTAGTGCATTTTGACATGCGAGAATTTAAGAAAAATCTTACCATGTCGTTTCCATTTATTAATTGCATTTTAAAATTACTTGTTGGCTTCAGATTAATTCTAGAAATTTTGATTATTTCAGGGTAAATTATTTAAACGATTTAGGGGCAAAACTCGGGGTGCGACATCGAACCACTGGGTCTAGCACCAAGGGATACCGCCCCGGGTGAACCACTTGGTCAGGATGATCCGAGCGGTTAAACGTGATGGCCACCTCCGACCACCGTAGATATTGTGGGACTTCGGGTTGTGCCGCGTTGACCTCGCGGTCAGTCAGCTTTTGCTTCCTCTTGGACTCATAAGCTGCGACCCTCCGAAGATGTTATTCGGCTCGCCCACGGGGTCTTGAAAAGGCTCGAATTTTCGATCGGGTTGTTCTTCTTGGTTCCCGATGGGTCGGCTTCGTCAGTCGGCTTTTTTTTAGCTGTGCCGCATATTGCTCGGCGAATTGCTTGTAGATAAAGCAATCCTTGGCTGCATGCTTGTGATTTGGATGATGCGTGCACTTAGCGTTCATGATTGCGTCGTAGGCCGCAACCCAGGGACGGCGTTGGGAGTTGGACGTTGTAGCAACCAGTTCCTCGGGCCGGCGTTTGCGATCTTTCTGGCCATGATTGTTGTTGTCGGTATCCTTCTTAGGATGCCGGCTTCCTCCCGACTGCTTGTCGTCCCTTTTGTTAGGCCGATCTTGCCGCGCTGCCTTGATTGCGTCGTTGGATTTGGCATAGGAGTTCGCTGTCTCGAACATTTGCTTCACCGTCTTCGGTGGCTTACGCCCAAACTTTCCGATCAGCAACTCATCACGGACTCCCATCTGGAAGGCGGCGATTATGATGTCGTCGGTGATGTTGGGGATCTTGTTGCGCTTTTCCGAGAAGCTCCGGATGTAGTCCTTCAGCGGCTCGTCTGGCTTTTGGATGATGTTGTAAAGATCAAAGTGGGTTCCAGGTCTTTCGAAAGTGCCCTGGAAATTGGCGATGAAGTGGTCCCAGAGTTCACTCCACGAGCTAATTGAGCCTCTGGGCAAGCTCGTGAGCCAGTTCCTGGCTGAGTTGGCGAGGGCGATAGGCAAATAATTGGCCATGGCCTTGTTGTCTCCTCCTGCTGCGCGGATGGCGAGGGTGTACACGGTCAGCCACGACTCGAGGTCGGTCTTTCCATCGTACTTCTCGATTCATGTGGGCTTAAAACCACTCGGCCAATGCACTCGGCGCAGTCCCGAGGAACGCAGTACTCCGTCGTCGTTGCTGTCGGGCGATCTCCTTCGATCCTCGTGGGAGCGCTGCTCTCGCTCTTGATAGCGTCGGTCAAGGACTTCCCGCAGATCACTCGGTGGGGTCCTTTGTAGGCTGCTTCGGTAGTCGGAGTTGTTGCTGCGACGAACCCGATCGTGGACGGGTGGTCGTCCATGCCGTTTCTCGCGGGAGTCGACCGATTGCTCTTGATGCTTCCGTGTGGTCTCGTGGCAGGGGTCTCTTGACCTAGTGGTCGTCCGAACTTGTTCAGGCCTCCTGTAATCCTTCGACCGCAGCAGCAGAAGTCGGCTTCTGTCGGGCGTTTCCGTGACGGACTCAGTCAGCCTTCGTGCTGAGGTGGAGGGGGAGCAGTTGGCTGTAGCCGCGACTATGGTCTTGATCTTGTCCAGGATTGGTGTTACCGTGGCGGGCGCCGCTTCGATAACAGTGTCGAGGAGGGTGAGGGCGGCAACGGCGTTCTGTTGAGGCGTCTAGAAGATGTTGGTGTTGTCGACTCGCGTCTGAAGTATGGCCTCACGAGCGGATCGCCCAGTCGCCCTCAGGTCTCGCTTTCTTCTGTCGGCTTCCTCCTTGTGCCTATTCTCCTCTTCTGCCAGCTTGGGCTCCTGCTCAAGCGTGGCTTGCTCTTCTTCTGCGATCCTACAGGCCATGGCCGAGTCGGTCTCGGCCACCTCGGCCATGAGGACATTGAAGCACCTTGGATC
The DNA here is from genome assembly GCA_019925245.2 of Oryza australiensis. Taxonomy (NCBI): domain Eukaryota; kingdom Viridiplantae; phylum Streptophyta; class Magnoliopsida; order Poales; family Poaceae; genus Oryza; species Oryza australiensis. The sequence continues at coordinate 467,210 of JAIFGZ020000536.1, forward strand.
GTAATCCTTGTCGAAGTCGGAGTCGTTGGCCTCGTCCGTGGAGATGCCATAGAGGTCGTCGAAGTCTGAAGAGCTGAGGTACGCATCGAGCTCTGTGGATGAGCATGATCCAAACGGTTGGAGGATGACGGCGACTTCCCTTGAGCCCGGATCGCTCGAATCTGGATCGTTCCAGTCAGGGCCGTAGCTTGATGACGGCGGTTCTTCCGAGTGAGTTGATTTCGACTCGGAAGAGAGGAGTTTGCAATAAGTCTCAGCGGTGTTTGGTAACCAAACGGTGCCGAGAGGGTTTCTCCTCCCGAGTGGATGGATTCCGACAGGGAGGTCAGAAGATGACTGTAGATCTCAGCGGCGTTTGATAATCCGAACGGCGCCGAGTGGATCCCTCCTTCCGAGTGGATGGACTCCAACTCGGAAGTCAGAACTTTGCCGTAGATCTCGGCGTTGTTCGGTAACCCGAACGGCGCCGAGCGGGTTCCCCCTCCCGACTGGTCCGAATCCGAGTCAAGGAGGGAGATCTTGTCGAGTTTCTTGGCGGCGAAGTCGTCGATGCCTGATGAAGATCCCATCGCGCTTACCGGCGAGATTGAAGAATAAGTCTCGACATGCGAGCCCCTACCTGGCGTGCCAACTGTCGAAACTTGGTTTCGGCAATAGAAATTTGGGGGTGCAGTCAAGATCGCCAAGCTCGATGGGTTAAGTGGAAAACGAGGTTTAGATAGGTTCATGCCCTCTCGTGAGGTAATACCCTACTCCTGTTTCGGGGATTCGATCCGCCGAGTGTTTATTGATCTCAAGATCTGTTGCTTATGAATCTGATCTCCTGAATCTAAAGCTCATATCCCTCAAGGGACGCCCCTTACCTCCTTATATAGTCTTGGAGGGTGGGCTTACAAGTTGAAAACCCTATCATATTCTAAGTCGGTTTCCTCAATCTTACCAAGTTATGACTATGAGCCGTTGCCTTATCAGATCGGCAACGTAACACCCAAGTCATAGCTGGTTTACACAATCTATAAGCATAACCTATCCCTATTACCAGTCGGACAAGCTTGCTATGAGGGTATCCGATTGCCATAATCTTCACAGTGCTGCACACAATTCTCTTAGTACATGTCTCATGTCACGGCGTGATATACATATGAGTTGGATTTTTTTTCACACAGGAGCACATGTACCCACTATCTAACACCCTATATATAGCTTGCACAAATTTTAGGACAGGTACACAAAGGTGCTAAGAAAATATACCATGAATGATTTTTTCTTTATACACTATTTTTTAAGAGTAAAAATATCTTGTTTATGTAGTTTCTGTATTTCTTGTATGTATAATGTGGTTGTCATTGTATTTTATATGGTTGACCCTATTAATTTTATATATTTGCTTAAGATTTTTTCTTAATATGTTTGATGAACTAAAAACATGATAGGATATATTTTATTTTTGCAAGATGTCAATTTGGTGATATAATAGATGTATCGTTTCCTCATTTTGACTAAATAGCATGTTGTGAAAAAACATGGGTTGGAGAAATACCATTCACTAAATGAGATCTCCATAATCTCCCTGTGGCGCCTCATTAATCACTCACCAAAAATTTTCATATATTATTAGCTGATAATTAGCATTAGATCAATTCCTTCATTAGCCACTCAAAAGCCTATATATATATAATATATAACTATCTAGAACGGCAATGACCACGTCGCCAACGACGACATCAATCACGTCATATATGACTGTAACAACTGCATCAACATGGTGCAGAAGGACAAATCAGAGTGATGGTCATCAATGACGTTCTCTAACATTTGCAAGGCGTCCCCAACGGCATCCTCTCACACCTACAAGGTGCAAGATGCTAACAATTGCAGTTTCATCTTCACACCATGGTGTAAATAATTTTTTCGCCTTTTTGCTATGTGTGGCTACATCCACTACCATGATCACTACCATGACCATGGCTACCACATGATTGGCTTCATCGGCGAATGTCTACAGTAAAAATCATCCACGACCACTCCAGTCAAAGTGTCTGTGTCATCGCTCTCGTTCATGACACTCCCTCTATGACTATGAGAGGGAATAGAGGAGAGTCAAGGAACGATCCAAAAGGAGATGCAGGCACCGACATAGGTGGAGGACCGTCCATCAGAGATGCAATCGATGATAGTGAGTCGAAGAAGATGAAGAAAAAGAAGATTTCAAATCCAGTCGCAATCGTTCGCTTCGCTCCTGTTACGATTGAGGGAGAATGTTAGAAGTACAGATACGTTGGTTATAGATAAGAGACAAATACAAATTGTAAAGATAATATATAATCCTAGAGATAGAATCCTAAAGATAAAATAGAGTTCTAGCAATAAAATCCTAGATAATAAATTACTCTTACTTATATTATATTATATTGTACTCCAAGTCTTCACCTCTTTCGTACTCTATATATACCTTATAGATAAGTCAATACAATACTTTCGTATTTTATATATACCTATAAGTGAGTCTATGCAATACAATATAATATATTTTTCCATAAACTGCACTAGATTCCTTGGAGAGCTCGGCATGCATGCATGATATCTTGTCTTTAATTTTTAGCTGCGACTCAACACCAGTAAAACTGAGCGATTAATTACCATCCATCCATATCATATGCATATGACCATATGCATATGACCAGCAGCAGTAGATCCTAGACATGGCATGCAGGCATTGCAGCTACTGCTATAGGTAACAGTTAACTATGGCTGTTGGCTACGTATACGTGCGTACCGGAAGGTACTTCTTTTGCTCGTCGTCGCTGTATATATAGAATACTGTAGAGGCGAGGCCCACGGTACCGTGCTCTCACAGTCTCACCGGTCACTGCAACTGTTAAAAACATCTCGCAATAAAAGCGTGGTCTCCAATGGTGGGTTCCTCCCCAACTGTTCCCGGCTTGGATTTCCACTGTTTAATTGCCTGCCCCTGTCCTCTTATGCATGCTTCCTCTTCGAAGTGATTCATAATATCGGCTGATTTTATGTCCTTGATATATGAGTTTACACACACATCATATTGCCCATATTAATCTTATCTCTCTCCTTCATTGCATACACGCAAACGCCAATATAACACCATGGATGAGCTAGCTGAGCTTAGCTGTTCGCTTTCATGGCCCTACTCATGCTGTATATACAGTTCTTGATTTGTCAAAATTGATTAGCCAGTGGCCATGATCCAATGAGTCCTATGTCGTGACAAATCCAATTATCTCCATCGATCCTTTCTTTGTCGTACTCTCCCTCCCTTCACCTGTTTTCTGCTATAGTTGGTACCACTGCGGCACTGCCTGGATATATCGATCGTCTATCAAAACTGCTGCAATACGGCGAGTTCATGTTCTGTTCATCGATTAGCACGACCTGACGTTTAATTAGCGTCAGATCAAGCCGCGCGATAATTCCTTTTGTTTTCAGCTAAGCGTACGTGCCGCAAACATGTGGCAGTACTGTTCTTCTTCCTCTTCTTTCTTTTGGTTGCCTGTTTGCTTATAGTGGTAGTACATGCTGTTTCCATGCTGAGAATCTTTACAGTGATCCAACGTCCCATCAATTGAATGGTGTTACCTAAGCTTAGCTCCATCCGGCCTGTCTGACGATGAGCTCCATATTTTATCTTGGAGAACGAATGAGATAGAGATGGCGATGAACAGTGCCTCTAATGCTGATCCATCTCTTTTATTACTCATGTTCAGAGAGTTTGGGAAACAGGGAGGCATGGCATGAATATATGCCTTTTTTGTTCAAGCAGGAAAAGGAATAATATAGCGCAACACTTTGTGCCATGCTGGAATAGTGCTAGCTCTATCTCCAGTTGATCATTTGGTAGTAGTGTTTTAAAGCTTTTGACCTGACCTGACTGTGCCTGATGGTGGCGCCTAGCTATGGAGAAGATCGAGAGAACAGGAAAGGGAAAAGAACAATAAAGATGCATGCGTGCATATCGTCAAGTGTGTATACATATTTCCATGCCAATGGGAGAACACACACAAGAAGGACCACCAAACACGCGTCATATCATATCACTGCGATCTATCGAATTCTCCGTTTGGCATCATGCACATTCTCTGGTAGAATATACTACTAGTACATGCCTGCTCGATGGATCTAGCACCAAAAGAATTTGAGCTAAGTTGTGGGTAAGATGTACTTTGAGTTACTGTTGATGTGAGCTAGCTAGTGTAGTATATATATTATTAATCATGTTTGCACCAATTAAAAATTATTGATGTTTGCACTAAAATTTGGAGAGATAGACCATACTATTAATTTAGCCGTATGCAAACTTTATAAAACACACCTTTCATGTCTCATCAGAAATACTCCGTTAAAAAAATACAAGGCGTATTCCATTTCACTATGACAAGCACTAGCACAAAATGTGCAATCACTGCTAGCATAATACTGCTAGTTCACTGCCGATCATATTACTGGTGGTGACAGTGAATCGGACACCTCTAAATATAAATTTTACAAATCACGCCTTAAACTTCCTAATATAAAAAATAATCAAAATCTAAATAGATAGTCACATATAAAATTAAAACAATATGTCAATATTTTTATAGCAAACAATGGGTATCACATTTCATAAAAATCATATTACCTCTGTCCCATAATAAGTTTACTTTTAACTCATTCTATTTGTCTCAAAATAAGTTCATTTTTCACTACGGGAAAGCCAAGGTATGCCGAGTGAAATTATGTTTACCGAGAGCTTTTCATAGAACACTCGGCGAACAACAATTTTGCCGAGTGCACACTCGGCAAACAAAAACACTCGATAAAATACAGTGTTTGCCGAGTGTTTACACTCGGCGAAAAAAACACTCGGCATATATTATATTTTGCCGAGTGCCCTCCTCAGGCACTCGGCAAAGGTTAATTTTGCCGAGTACCACATTGGGACACTCGGCCAAAATGTAATGGTCGTCACCCAACTACTGAAAACGGCGTTCCTCAAGGTCTTTGCCGAGCGCCAGGGCTAGGCACTCGGCAAAATAAAAACTTTGCCGAGTGTCTAACTAAGGCATTCGGCAAAGGGCAATTTTGCCGAGTGCCTTCCCGGCACTCGGCAAAAATTTAAAAAATTTTTCTCCCCCACCCTCCAAACTTTCGTAATATATAAATAAAACATGTCAATCATAATTATGAAATTTGGTAAATTTTTAATTGGTTTTGCTATATATTTGATTTATTTTATTTTCATAAATTTTTGCCAAGTCTTAAATTTGAAGCTGCAAGTGATAAAAAATGGAATAAAATTAGTGAAAAAATTATATTTGATGTTATTTAGACCCGTTTGAGTCATTATCCTCAAAATGAGATTAAATTTAAAATTTTCTTCAGGGAACATGACTAGGAACCCATTCACCGAATGATTTTAAAATTATAAAAATAGCAAACGAAGTCGAAAAATCATGAAAATTGTCTGGATATCATGATATTATACGTCGAGGCTGTGGTAAAAAATTAAGAAGGTTTTGAATATTTTATCAGGTACGACACTCACAAAACCAAATATTCTTCGAAGAAGATTATAAGTGTTGAGAAGTATTGGTTAGATTTGGAGAGAAAGTGACGGCCGAATTTTCGTTTGATTTCAAAAATTTTTCCATAGGCAATAATTAGCATAGATTAGTTTATGGAAAAATTTGGTAATTTTTCGAATCAGTTTGATAATTTTTAAATTATTAGAAGCATAAAATGTAATGTTTTTTTGTCGAGCGTAACACTCAGCAAAGAAATACACACGGTAAATTTTTTTAATGGAGGAACACTTTGCCGAGTGTCTAAGTCCGCACACGACAAAGGGCGCTCTTTGCCGAGTGCCAAGATTTGGCACTCGACAAAGCAAGTCTTTGCCGAGTGCCCAGATCGGGACACTCACATACAGGGCACTCGGCGAACCATCTTATATAGGGTCGCTCCTCCCCGCCCAAGCTTTTCGGACTTAGACAAAATTTTCCCCAAACCACGCGCCGCCGCCTCACCGCAACCACTGTCGCCGCCGCCGCACTACCGCCCGCTCGCATACCGGTGCCCGCGCGCCCGGCCCCGTGCGCCGACGCCCCATCGACCGCCCGCTCCGCCGCCGCCCGGCCTGCCAGCACGGCCGCCGCCTCCACCGACGACACCCTCTCCCCGCCGACTCCCTCCCTCCCCCGACGGCCTCCCCCACGACGCCCTCCTCCGATCTCCCAAACTCGACGCCCTTCCCCTCTCCCCTCCCGCCGACGCCCTCTCCTCCTCCCGCCGACGCCCTCCCTCGGCCCCCTCCTCCTCCCAGCCCGACGCCCCCGGCCGACTCCTCCCTCCCTCCGCACCTTTCCGCGTCGTTACAAGGTAAACATCTCTCTTTTTTATACATACAAAACAATGGCAAAATGTGTATGAAATGTTGATTTGAGTAGGAAATAACAAAACCTATTGTGTAGGAAAATAATGGCAAAATCTATTATGTAGGAAATATTGATTTGAGTAGGAAATGGAAAAATATATTGTGTAAGAAAACAATGGCAAAATATATTGTGTAGGAAATGCCTATCTTCTTTGATTTGAGTTGGAAATGTTGTGAATATTCGTATTTTTGCTAGTCATCTACTAAAAATCATCTATGCTATATGCACGTATATATTTTGAAGTTTATTGTATGACATCGACTTTCCTATCAGGATTTTACAACCTGAATACCAAGGGACCACTATTAGAAGAGAGTATAATAAGTAAATGCCGACGCCATCTTTGACTTTTTGGATGGTCGGCGGCGCCATAAACTCGATAACCAGCATCGTGATTATGCACGTATGTTCGAAGCCTTTTTTTTGAGATGATGAATGGAGTCTTATCACGCAGCCATGTCGTCGCTTGTGTGCCGACCATCGAGCCGTGCTTCCCTATTTTGCAGGTGCCGTTGCCTTCACTGTCGTTTATCTGTGTATAACGTAACCTTAGGCGTTTCCCATTCGAAAGAGATACGGATGAAAATATGTGTCTTCTTTCATATCTTTAACCGTATCTGTTTGAATTGTCCACGTTTTTGGACAACTTTGAGGATGTGTAGATGAGTTTAGTTTCCATGATCTAGTATTCCGATCCGACTCGGAATTTCGGTATCTCCTAGTTGTTCTCCGGATACACAATCTCCTGTCGGGACATGTATTTGGAGAACGGCGGAGGTGCGCGAAATTATGTCTCGGAGCGGAGTACTAAAGCATGGGAAGCGAACTCATCTACACATCCTCAGTGGATTAGGACCTATCTTTACCTATTAGACAGTATAGGCACTCGGTAGATGCAAATAATATCTATATGATTCTTCGATATGATAGAGGATGGATGACGAGTGGATGTATACGGGCCGCTCAAGTCACGGTTCATTGACCGATGAATGGATCGAGAAGACCGATGCTTTCTTGGAACTTGCATTTGCCAAGGTTAAAGGAGCACGTACCACTTGGTGTCCCTGTAGCAATTGTGGTAACATGAAGCGACAAACAAAAGAGATCATGGGCAAACACCTTTGCAAGAATGGTTTTATAGCTGATTATACCCGGTGGACGTTCCATGGTGAAGCCTACCATGGGAGAGACGAGGTCGTCCGACAACACATCGAGGAGTTTGATTCTGATGCCAGGGTAGGATACATGTTAAATGACTATGATGAAGCACAATTCGATGAAGGATGTAGGGATGGGGAGCCGGAGCCTACCGCAAAGGCGTATTATGACATGTTGTCTGCGGCACAGCAACCCCTTCATAGGCATACAAAAGTTTCTCAACTGGATGCCATTGCACGACTAATGGCCGTAAAATCCCATTTTAGCTGGAGTAGAGAGGCCTTTGATGTTATGCTGACAATTGTTGGTAGCCTGCTTCTGAATAGTCACCTTCTGCCAAAGAGCATGTATGAGACACAAAAACTCCTTCGTGTACTTAAGATGCCATATGAGCAGATACATGCTTGTCCGAACGGATGTATCCTATTTAGGAAAGAGCATGCAGAAGCAAAGTATTGTGCAAAGTGTGGATCCACTACGTTCGTAGAGGTAGACTCTGGTGATGGTCATAAGAGGCAGCTTGTTGAATCAAGTGAGTTTGATTTATAGTTTATGTGATGAAACATTGGATTTGTGATTGGCCGGCACGGTCTGACCGGCCGTCTCTGATTTCGGTTTGTTTTCTTGGTTTTGAATTGTTTCTTTGTGGATTTGATTTCTAGATGATTTCTGTGCATGTTGTTACTGTTGACAAGCTAATGTGAGTCAAGTTTGGATAAACTTGTGCTCGGTATATTGTTTCTTTGTCGTATATGTGCAGGTATTGCTTGAGGCCTCGGATAGTATTGCCGGTGCCGGATCGGAGTCGACTTGGGAGAAGTAGACGTCCAGCACGCGGGATACTAAAAGGCTAGAGGATAATGCACATGGAAGATGAATAAGTTATATGGCATACGAGAGGGATCGTATGCGGAGTCGAATTTGGAAGGGAGTCTAAATTCGGAAAGTTAGGTTGAATGAGTCCTATTGGGAATAGGAGTCCTATTAGGAATAGGAGTTTTACTTCTACTATGAGTGGGAGGTTGAGTCCTATTAGGAATAGGAGTTCTACTTCTATTATGAGTGAGAGGTTGAGTCCTATTGTGAATAGGAGTTCTACTCCTACTTTGAGTAGGAGGATTTTGCATGTATAAATAGAGAGGGAGGGTGTGCCTCCTAGACATCGATTTTCAAGAGCGAAACTTGAGAGAATAGCTAGGGTTTTGAGTTAGGTCGAGATTTTGTCGAGGAGTCTTGTTGTTGCACTTTGTAAACACTTCTAGATGCAATAAAGTTGAAATAGTTTGATCTACTTCTTCGAGAGTTCATCTTTCGGTGTTTTTCGGATCTCGCGGTCCGACGCGGTGTGCGCGTGGTCCCGACGGGTTGTGGCGGCGGTCCAACCGGAGGCTAGGCGGTGGTCGGCCAGGCTAGGAGGGCGGTCGGCCGGGCGGTAAGACGGTGTGACCGCGACGGCTTCGGTTCTGTTTATTGTCGTTTTAGATTGGTTTCATCGGTAAGAGGTAAATCTTTTAATTCCGCAAAGATTTGGTTTTTTGGTTTCCTACCATTCACCCCTCTCGGTAGGTTTGTTTGGTCTTGTTCGATCCTACAAGTGGTATCGAGCCTCATTCTTTATTTGCTTTTCGATCTTTTGCCATGGCTGAAAAGTTTTCAAATAAACCTCATGTTTTCAATGGAACCGACTTTGACTATTGGAAGAAAAAATGGAATCTCATATCACATCTCAAGGTTATGATATTTGGCTAAAAGTTTCTCAATCTTATGAGATTCTGAACGCATTGATACTCCTACTCTCAAATTAGATTATGAAAATAATTGCAAAGCTAGGAACATCATTCTTAATGCAATTTCTCGCTCCGATTTTGATCGTGTTTCGCATCTTTCAACCGCTAATGAAATTTGGAAAGCTTTGAATGATTTTCATCTTGGATCTTCAAACATTAAAGAATTGCGAAAAGATGTTTTCAAAAAGGAGTACATAAAATTTGAGAAGACACATGGGGAGTCTTTGGATGACTATTTGGGCCGTTTTAACAAAATTTTGAGTAATCTTAGATCTGTTGATTCTTCTTACAATGCTAATTATTCTCAATCGAGGTTGCTCGTCATTTTTGAATGGTCTTGATATGAAACTTTGGGAAGTTAAGGTTACCTCAATTCAAGAATCGATCGATATGAATACCTTGACTTTGGATGTTCTTTACACTAAATTAAAAATCTATGAGATGAACATTCTTTCTAAAAGAGCTGATTCAAAATCTCTTTGCTTTGGTGTCTTCTTCGCCTCTTCGATTCTTCCTCACAGTCGATTTTTGCTTCTTTTTCAGCCATGTCGATGATCAACTAGAGGAAATCGGTGAGGAGGACTTGGTATCTCTTGCTAACAGAATTTCTAGAGCTGTGAGTAATGTCGGGACCGGGAGAAGAGAAGGACCAATCCGGTGCTTTGGATGTGGACAACGAGGACATATCCGCTCTCAATGTCCCAAGGCTGGAAAAGGGACATAGGAGGAGGTAAAAGCTCAAGATGGCACTAAAGACGCTAAGCAGAGCAAGAAGTAGACGAAAAATATGAAGATGAAGAAGTTCTACCAAAAGGCAATTGATGCAGCATATGATGCGATTCGAGAATCAAGTGATGTTGATTTTGAGAGTGATGAAGATGATGACAAGGAGAAGAACATTGCTGGGGTTTGTTTCATGGCCAGTAGCATTGATGAAGATTCTGAAGATGATAATGAGGTAACTCCTGCTCCTAGTGTTGAATATCTTCAAGATGTTATTGCTAGACTTGGTTACAAGATTTCTAAATTTGAAAAGAAGATTAATCAACATGAAGTAGTTATTGATTCTCTTAAAGCTGAAAATAATAGATTAAGATCTCTTGCTTCGATGATGATGACTGTAAATCTTGTGAGGTTTTATTTGCTGAAATTAAGTCAATTAGAGATGTTTACGCCAAGAAGCTTGATATTGAATCTAAGAAAACTCGAAAATTTGAATCTTGTCTTGCTCTTAGCTTTTCCATAAACACTAAATTGACTGATGAATTATTTTTAACAAAAGGAGCTTTAAAGAAATGTCAAGTTGCCTTGTTTGCTAGCTCTATATTTAATGCAATTAGCGCTAAAAGGTTAAAACAATCTAGTGCAAAACCTTGCTTATCATGTCTTGCTAATGAATTGAAATTAAAGGATGCCTTAGGTCGTGTTAGGCATTGTGGACCCCCGTTTTTGAGACGGGAATCTTTCGTGTTCATAGTACCATTTCCCTGGATCGAGTAGTTGGTACCCACGAATACAGTACTGGATAATCAAGTGCACATGCACGAATAGTCTTACATTACCATTATTACATTAGTAAGCCCAAAGGCAATGTTCATCCCACAGGACCTTATGGTCCGAATACAACATAAAAACAGAATTTAGATAAGGCAGCGGAAAGAGGCAGCGGCTTGTCAATTGCCACAGGCAACGACCGGAGCTAAGGTCTAATATGCGCCGTCAGTTCCTTCGTCCTCCTGGTGATACGCGTATGGATCTTCTGGCTCTTCACTCCCATCAGCTGGAGGTTTGTGCGTATAGCAAGGGTGAGTACCACCGTACTCAGCAAGCCAACACAGAATTGATGCATATGATAGGGTTATTCAAAGAACATGGCTAGGGTTATTTTTGCGTAAAGCCCGTTTTCACAATTCTTTTCACAAACCTATCGACTAGCCAAATCAAGTTTTAATTTCATAGTTCATTAACCCGGCGACGGTTCGTCTACCATCCATCGTGATTCCAAGGATGGCTTCCCGCCTCCGGTTTGTCATGATTTTCTGGGAGTCCACCCCTTCTCGCATCTCGAGAAGTTGATCCACCAATAATAAAATCATCATGCAAACTCATCCCAGCATTTTTAAGTTCAAAGTCTAGCCAAGCGAAAGTCTTGTCACGATGCTCAATATCCGCGAGCACGGCTATTCGAATAGATTGATTCATTCACACTGCGGTGGATGTACACTTTACCGTACTCCGTGACGCCCAACACATGAGCCTACGCCTCAACACATGAGACAGTCACGGCAAAGCCTTTCGATAACCTCACTTTGGCGTACCCGCTCCATGAACTTAAGCCCTCATGCACTCTAGCCGTCCTTTTCTAGCGGTGAGAGGAGTTACGGCGCACCGGGTAAGGGAAAACTTTCCAAATCTTTAAGTTTAATTAACATCGGTTTAATTCCACCATTCATATCAAAGGCCGCAGCCTCATTCTCATCCCTTAACCACATCATAGAGAACCATCTATGCAAGGATACTGCCTCCGCTCGGCTATCTAGTCAGCTAGGTCTATACCCATTCGAGAAGTACGGTTATCTGGCTCGTTTCCGGCTATCTCATGGCTCGGTCCTTAAGCGACAGGGTCGGCACTTGCCTTTTCCGGAATCCGCCCAAATCATCCGCCGTCCCAGTCTAAAACATTTGTATAGTACTTTAAATTTTCATCAAACTTAGTTCACCATTCTCATGGCCGTGTGGCGCTCATGTCTCCACATGCCATATCTCAACTACCTTCCCTAAGGTAGTTGCCCAAGCACAAAGCTTTTTCATAAAGTCATGAGTATGCATAAATCTAAACATAGCATGGCTAAGCAGTTTACCAAAGTTATTCTTCGGTGTTTGTATCACATCGCGAGTTACAAGGAGTAATTCTAAAGGTAATCAATAGCAAGGTATGGCATAACAAGTATAGGTAACTCGTAAAGCATGCAGGTTTAGAGTTTAAAATAACATCATTTCGCAAATGGGATCGATATGTTCAAAGGGTGTGAAGACTTGCCTTGCTCGCACGCGGTTGAGTGGGGTCTTCCGCGTAGTCGGTGTTCACCTCTTCGGACGCTATCCGTACGTGCGAAAAGAAGGGTTGAATCCAATTAGAATTCAACAACATCAACGAAAAGAAAGAGATCTCAAAATGATCGCGGAAAGCGGATTCCAAACACAACCTCAAACTTGAAATCTTAAAGGTTGAATCAACGAGAAGGATTTCGTTAAACCGGCGAACCATCTTGTAGTTAATATGTATTTTGCACTTAAATTTGAAGATATCCTAGAATAATTAGGTTTCTAATATTTATATCTCCAATAATTGATCTTTAATGTTGCAATTATATTTATTAGGGTTTTTTTTTGAAATTCTAACGACGGATAATGTCATCCATGCTTAACCAATATTTAAAAAGGTCTCATGTGAACTTCGATAACAATTTAAAGGTTGGACAATATTTGAATTCATAAAAAGAAAAATTTAATCTATAAATCATTTTCACAAAGTATTTCTTTTTAGAAGGGAAAGAATATTATACTTATTCCTAAATAATAATATTTCAAAAACCTTGTTTTATCCTAAAATATTTCCAAAATAAGTTATACATTTTCCCTTATTCCTTTACTATTTTTCTTTTCCTTCTTTTTCTCTTTTTTTCTATTCCCTCTGTTTTCTTCCCTTCTTTCTCGCTCTGCTACCACCGGCGGCCGACGGCGAGGGAGGGGGCGCCGACGGTGAGGAGGGCCGGAGCTAGGGAAGGAGGGGCTTTTCACCATCTTGGGACCACGGGGTCCCATTTCTCCACTCGGTCGGGACCGGGAGCGACGAAGAGGGCGGCGACGGCGAGGTGGTTCGGCGGCGGTGGCGCTCGTCGCAGCAAACTCCGGCGAGGTTTTGGCCAAAGCAAGGGGTCTACGAGCATCGGTGAGCCTTAGGGATGCTAGAGAGGGGTTGGTTCGGCGGGAGGCGCGAAGCGTGCGACGACGGCGGGTGGCGGCGGCCGAGACAGGGAATTCGGGGGCTCGTCGCGGCGATTTTCCGGCGACCATTTGGCTCGGGAAGCTTAGGGAAACAACACTTAGAGCACGGGGATAATGATGGTACCTTCAATTCGGGAAGAAATCGGCGAGGGTGACGAATTTCGAAGTGTTGCCGGCGGTCGAGTTAGGGTTCTTCCGCGAGCTCCGATCCTTCCCAAAATTCAAGCAATACAACGGCTAATTTTTGGGGAAAAACGGGGAGAAAGCACGAGGGAGTTGTGGCGAAGATTTTCGGTGTTGGGGGCTCGGCTCGGGGTGGCTTCTTATAGGCGGTTGACGGAGGGCGATGCGGCGGCGGCAATGGCGCGGCGTCAGCGGGCATGGCGCATGTCGCGGAGGTCGTGCGCGACGTGCGGCAACTGCCGGCGTGCGTGCGTACTGGCGCGGCGAGGCGGTGCGTGCGGACATGTGTGAGCGCAGCTAACGCGGCGGTACTGGCGGCGGCATGGCGGCGGCCTAGCGCGCGTCGCCGGCGACTTCGCGACGCGCGCGGGTGGCGCGCATGTACGGTGGCGGTGCGCGCGGGACGGTGTCATCGGCGAGAGCACGCGTGCGCGGGCATCTGGTACGGCGCAGCATGGCGCTCGGCGCGTGGCGCGCGCGAACGTGGCTGACGGGCCGGTCGAACACCTACTGACGCGATGAACAGTGCACTTTTCCTATTTTACTGATTTAATTTTCCTAAATCCCTATTTCCATTTCCTTTCTTCCTAAAAATCCCAAATAAATTTTGGTATTCTCGGTATACTCTCTAAAATGATATTTCCCATTTCTCCCTTTTTTCAAAATATATTTTTCGTATTTATTTTATTTCTTCTTTTGAATTCAAAAAAAATATGGTTTGAATAGCGACGAATTTCTATCTTCATTTTTCTTTTTTCAAAAATATCTTTATCATCAAATCCTAATTATTCATTATCCTTCCCTCATCAATTAGGGTTTAAACCAAAATATATCCTTTTTGTAATTCACCAAATTATATATGTATGTGCTCTTTTCAAGGTACGCACATTTATATTTTGAAATCATTTTCACCGGTTGAAATTTCAAAGCTTAGGGTTTTGTCCCATTTTTCCTCAAAGTAATTCTAGAAGAAAAATCTTATTTTCTTTATCGGCAATCTAGATCGAAAAATACGATAAGAAGCAATGATTCCCAAAAAGTTTTTGTGAGTTCCGATTTTACGTTCCGAATTCCATTCCTTCGATTTTCGGGATGTTACTTGGCATATGGAAGAAACCTTAAGCAAGATGAAGTGCTTTCTTGTCAAACTTGTAAAAAATAGAAAGGTCTTTTGGATAATTGCAAAAATTGTGTTGTTTTGACTCAAGAGGTTTCTTACTTAAAAAGTTCTTTGCAACATTTTTTTGATGGTAAAAAGAACCTCAACATGATCTTAGACAAATCAAGAATTAACACAGATAATCGTGGTTTAGGTTTTGATCCTTATGCTCATCATACTAGACATCCTCCCGTTGTTCTAGGTGTTGGTGCTAGAAGTGGAGAAATTTTAATTAAACTGAATCTAAGAATACCGTGTTTAAATCTGTTGGTATCATGACTTCTTTGAATGCATCATCTTCTAAAACCAATCCCGTGATTGCAAAACCTCTTGTTGCTACTTTGCTAAACCATCTGTTTCTACTTGTGCTTCTAATCATCGTGAGAAATACACTTGTTCGTTTTGTGGAAAAGATGGACATTTGGTTGGATTTTGTTTTAGACTTGCCCGTAAACGAAAAAGGAAAGTGAAATTGCTTTTGCGAAACGACGATGGCAAAAATCGGGTCTTGGTTCAAGGAGCTCGGTCGGACAGACATTGACCGGTCGGTCGAGGGCCGGCGGTCGGGCCGCGAGTAAACCAGTGTCCGACCAGCGTGGCTCGGTTAGGCTCGCAGATACAACGGCGGTCGACCGGCCACGAGGTAGTTTTGTGCATAATTCAAATCAGACTTTTGTGAAACGACAAGGTAAGGTTTCAGTAAGTGGTTCGATTTTGTATGTGCATATGTACCTACTGGTTCTCTGGTCATGTGACTCGGTGTTGGGTTCCAAAATTTCTTATTTATAACCCCAACACGGAGGCCTCGACATCTTCTTGTTTGTAGGTATTTTGATGGCATACTCCCATGTGTGTGCAATGTAGAGACAACGATTGCTTTTCAAGGTAACATCAAGGTAAATTTGGATTGACATAATTTTGTTCTACTCTCTTGATTATTAGCTTTTCATATACTAGTGTTAGAGGTAGTAGTTTTTGTTAGTACAAGTGGATATATGTCAATTTATGAGAATCTTGGTGATATCTTTGGCAATTGGATGGTTTCTTCAAAAATCCTTGATTTCTTCTTGATTTTTCTTTTGAGAAAATTGGAGGTTAATTTGAGGGGAAGTTTATGTTTTTCTCTGAGGGATCATGTTGAAAAGGGGGACATTGAATTGAAATTTGTGGATACAAAGTTGCAACTTGCAGATATTTTCACCAAACCTTTGGATTCTTCTCGCTTTGCTTTTCTTAGGGGAGAATTAGGTGTTATTCATCCTTTTGGCATCAATTGAGGGGGAGAGTTATTGGCTCTTTGTTGTATGCATATTTTCCTTCTTCTTTTGCATTCATGTTTTAATTCATGTATGGTGTGATAAAAAAAGGGAGAAAAAGGAAAAGAAAATAAAAGGTGGATGAGCTATGTCTTATATCTTTAGTATATTCTAGTGCTTGCTAGCAATGCTTGTTAGATAAATTGATTACTATATTAGCTTGTGTGCATTTTAGTAATTACTTGAACTTTTGATATTGCTTTTAAGAGATATGATACATGACACATAATTCTTTTACTTGAATTAATGAAATATGCAATGTTGAAGCAAGTGCTTAGGTTGAATGATTAATTTTTTTGTATATGCTTTATGAGTTGTTATTCCTCATATTAATCCTTTTATTCCAATCACCACAAGAGTACATAAATACTTATTTATATGAGAGAAAAATGAATACCGAATCCTTGGAAACAGTCTTGACGACAAGGACGTATTCACAGTGAGATAAAAAAGGGTACCGAATCCTTGGAAACAGTCTTGACGACAAGGACGTACCCATAATATGAGAGAAAAGTAAAAAAAAGAGGTTCAAAAGAATGAGCTAAAAGTTCTCTCGGTTATTTTTGGAGAAGGCATTAATTTGAGAAAAAGTATCAATGTCATAAGTATATATACGTGAGTTTTTCTTTCAGTCTTTGCACTTGTGAATATGTTGCATGTTAAATCGTTGAAATCATGAATCATTAATATTGACTTGATCTTAATTGTAATGTTTTAGGTTCATGTTTTTACTCTAGTGCATGCTTGTTAATTAGCTAGTCACTTTTTCTACCTTGTTCTTGCAAAACATGTACTTGAGGTACTTTTGATATAATGCAAAGCTCTTCCATGCTTCCGATAATTGATGAACTCATTGTCAAAAGGGGAAGAACAAAGAAACAAAATTATGCACCAAAATTTATGCAATTGTGCATTCATTTTTCAAAGATGAATTTTAATGAATTTTCTTGCATTCGAAAATGCTTTTTGGGTTGCTTTACAAAACATCACAAACTAATTGATTTTTGTTGGGTTTGCCAATGGTTTCATCAAGGGGAGATTGTTGAATCAAGTGAGTTTGATTTATAGTTTATGTGATGAAACATTGGATTTGTGATTGGCGCACGGTCGGACCGCCGTCTCGATTTCGGTTTGTTTTCTCGGTTTTGAATTGTTTCTTTGTGGATTTGATTTCTAGATGATTTCTGTGCATGTTGTTACTGTTGACAAGCTAATGTGAGTCAAGTTTGGACAAACTTGTGCTCGGTATATTGTTTCTTTGTCGTATATGTGCAGGTATTGCTTGAGGCCTTGGATAGTATTGCCGGTGCCGGATCGGAGTCGACTTGGGAGAAGTAGACGTCCAGCACGCGGGATACTAAGGATAATGCACATGGAAGATGAATAAGTTATATGGCATACGAGAGGGATCGTATGCGAAGTCGAATTTGGAAGGGAGTCTAAATTCGGAAAGTTAGGTTGAATGAGTCCTATTGGGAATAGGAGTCCTATTAGGAATAGGAGTTTTACTTCTACTATGAGTGGGAGGTTGAGTCCTATTAGGAATAGGAGTTCTACTTCTATTATGAGTGAGAGGTTGAGTCCTATTGTGAATAGGAGTTCTACTCCTACTTTGAGTAGGAGGATTTTGCATGTATAAATAGAGAGGGAGGGTGTGCCTCCTAGACATCGATTTTCAAGAGCGAAACTTGAGAGAATAGCTAGGGTTTTTGAGTTAGGTCGAGATTTTGTCGAGGAGTGCTGTTGTTGCACTTTGTAAACACTTCTAGATGCAATAAAGTTGAAATAGTTTGATCTACTTCTTCGAGAGTTCATCTTTCGGTGTTTTCTGGATCTCGCGGTCTGACCGCAGGTGTGTGCGCGGTCTGACCGACGGGTTGTGGCGGCGGTCCAACCGGAGGCTAGGCGGCGGTCTGACCGGCCAGGAGGGGCGGTCTGACCGGGGCAGGTAAGACGGTGTGACCGGCGGCGGCTTCAACAGTTCCTGTTTATTGTCGTTTTTTAGATTGGTTTCATCAGTAAGAGGTAAATCTTTTAATTCCGCAAAAGATTTGGTTTTTTTGGTTTCCCTACCATTCACCCCCCCTCTGGTAGGTTTGTTTGGTCTTGTTCGATCCTACACAGGTCGCTATCACCGTACCTTCCGTTCATACCGAGGATCCAACGGCTTTACATGACCGAGGAATCCGCGAAACAGATGACATGGCACAAGCATGGACGTCGATACAATCCTGAGAAGCTTGTACATCCATCCGATGGTGAAGCTTGGAGAAGGTTTGATGTGATTCATCCTGGGAAAGCTCTAGAGGCTCGTAATGTACGGGTTGCGTTAGCAACGGATGGGTTCAATCCTTATGGAATGGCGGCTGCCCCATACACATGTTGGCCCATGTTCGTTATCCCCCTCAATCTCCCCCCCAGCGTCATCTTCCAACGATAGAATATATTCTTGTTGTTGATAATTCCTGGACATCCGGGAAAGAATATGAGTGTTTACATGGAGCCTTTGATTGATGATTTGGTCCGTACTTGGGAGGAAGGGGTATGGACATATGACCGAGATACAAAGACAAACTTCAAAATGCATATTTTGTACCATAACTCCCTACATGACTTGCCGACGTATGGGATATTCTGCGGATGGTGTGTTCACGGGAGGTTTCCATGTCCAATATGCAAGGCAGCTCGAAGTTCATCCGGTTGGTGAAGGGTGGTAAATATTCTTCTTTTGACAAACATCGACAATTCCTCCCTCTTGACCATCCATTCAGGCGGAACATCAAGAACTTTACAAAAGATGTAATAGTTACCGAGGCTGCACCACAGATGATGACAAGTGTTGAGGTTCGTGCTCAGTTAGAAGCTCTTGAGATCAATGAAGAAGACGCTGGTTTTCTGTGATATGGTGAGCAACATGCCTGGACTCAGAAATCGGCCTTGTGGAAGCTCCCCTATTTTCAAGATCTCCTTCTTCTACATAACATTTATGTGATGCACACCGAAAAGAATGTCACCGAGGCACTTTTTTGTACAATCATGGACATTCCTGATAAGACAAAAGACAACGTAACGGCTCGAATGGATCAAACCATGTTATGCAATAGACCAAAGCTAGACATGGTGCCTCCCAGAGGCGGCAAGTCATGGAGAAAGCCTAAGGCCGATTTTGTTCTGACGAGGGCCCAAAGGAGGGAAGTACTCGAATGGTTCCAAACGTTAATGTTCCTTGATGGGTATGCAGCCAATTTGAAGAGGGGAGTGAACTTATCTACTATGTGAATCAACGGGCTCAAGAGTCATGACTACCACATATGGATTGAGCGGCTTCTCCCGGTGATGGTTCGTGGCTATGTCCCTGAGCATGTTTGGCTAGTCCTTGCAGAGTTGAGCAATTTCTTCCGCCAGCTGTGTGCTAAGGAGTTATCTCCGACTGTGATTGACGCAATGGAAAGAATGGCGCCTGTGTTGCTATGTAAGTTAGAGAAGATCTTTCCTCCCAGCTTCTTCAATCTGATGCAACATTTGATTCTGCACCTCCCGCACGAGTGCTGAATGGGGGGCCTATGCAGTGCCTTTGGAGCTATGTAATTGAGAGATGTCTGAAGGTTATTAGAACAAAATGTAAAAATAAATGCAAGATTGAAGCTTTCATTGCAGAGGCATACATTCTGGAGGAGGTTTCAAATTTCACATCAAAATACTATGTTGATAACCTTCCTAGCGTGCATAATCCACTCCCTCGTTACAATGCTGGCAAAGATGAATTGAACCTCAGTCTTTTCTGAGGGCAACTTGGAAGTGCGAGTGAAGCAATCAACAAGACATTGAATCATCATGAGTGGCGCAACATCATGCTATACGTGTTGACCAACCTCGATGAAGTGGAGCCGTACATGCGGTAAGTTCTCAACAAACTTGTTACCAATTAGTCATTATTCTTGTTGTTCAACCCCCCTTGTTCTCGTTCGTACAGGGAATTTCAACATCCATTCTGGCGTCAACCAAGGAAACCTACTCCGCAAGAAGCCGAAAATCTTCTAAGGCAGGGTGCGGGAAACGGAATGCCCGATTTCATTTCTTGGTTCAAAAATAAGGTACTATTGAAACTTATGCTTAATCTTTTTGCTTGAAATTTAGAAGTTTGACTTTACAACCTGCTTTAACTTGCAGGGCCAAAACGATGTGTCTATGAGTGCCGAGTTAAGACAAGTTTCTGGTGGATGTTCCTATAGGGTTAAGTCATTTTCCAGTTATGATGTGAATGGATATCGCTTTCACACAACAAGCCATGAGCAGAGTCGACCCAATCGAAGAATCACAAATACTGGAGTTTTTACTCCAGGGCTCGATGGGGTTGATTACTATGGAAGAATTGAAGAAATATATGAACTCGAGTTTCATGGTTGTAGACCTCTTAATTCTGTCATATTCAAATGTCATTGGTTTGATCCTACTCAAGTGAGACAGACTCCTAATCTTGGGCTAGTCAAAATTCGACAGTCGGTTTGATCCTACTCAAGTGAGACAGACTCCTAATCTTGGGCTAGTCAAAATTCGACAGTCAACCGTCCTAGCAGGAGACGATGTGTTTATCGTTGCTCAACAGGTGTTGATGAGAAAAATCAACACGCCGGCCTGGGAGATCTCCTTAGCTCCAGTGCAAGTCCTAGAATCGATGAAGCGCGAGCATGCCAGTCAGTTTGATCCTGCCACTGACAAGATATGCAAAATAGTAGAGCATAAATTATATCGGCTGATAGGCCGATAATCAAAACAGCTGATCTGTTGACATCCGATCGTGTGATTCCAGCCGATGCCGATGTCCAGATAACTCGTCGGCTGAAACCCCGACGAAACCCTTATTAGTAGCCACTAGGCAGGCTAGAGATCATGGTTATAATCACGACTTAGCAGGTCAAACTGAATTGATGCAGTCCTAAGTATGAAAAGAAACGCAATATCTAGACAATCAAGCCCTTGACTAATTTTCAGGGTGGTAGATGTCTAAACTAATCTAATCTAATATAACGATTTAGCCGATATCGGCAGAAACCCTAAAACGAGAGACAGCCGATAGAGCTAAATCAAAATACTGGGACTAGATTAACAGAGACATATAATAAGACCGGCTAACCCTCCGGTGAAACATTAGCATGAACCTATCGACTTAACAAGACTTAGATTATCGATAACAATCTAGTAGGTCGGACCTAACCGATGCAGCACAAGATTGTATATTATAATTTAATACTCAATGAGCCGATAGATCCGTCTAATGTGATGGATATAACAAATCTACCTAAAGCGACATTACGTTTACAGAAACATCGACTTGATCGGAATATCAGACCTAACCGAGAAAGTCCTAACTAAGCCGATGTATCTATGAACGATAATGAAACTAAAGATAGATACTATATACCTGGGGTGACGGGACCTTGGACTTACCCCTTCGCTGGAGATCGAAGCCGATACAGCCCCGCGTCGGGTGCCAAGTCTCGCCGGATGATGAACAAAGTAACCAAAAGTAAAAAGGTGGTGATGCACCGAGTTGTATTGATCGAGAGATATATCTGAGTTACATGAACCACGGGCTCACATATTTATACCCATGGGCTAATAGAGATCCTAACAGATTATAAATCCAAACTTCCCTAAAGATAAAAGGAAACAAACCGAATGCTTACCGGATACTAACACACTTTTCTAAAGATAAAATAGGAAACTAACAAATTCTTCCTAATTAATAGATACAATTGCCTTTTTAGGACTCTATCTTTATATGGCAATCCTCATGAAGCACATCATCTTGATCCGACGATGTCTCCAACGTTGTCATACCGGAATCGGCTACATTGGCTTGCCTTGTTCGATTCAGTATCAGCCGATGGACACCTTAGCCGATTCAGGCTCCGGGGCTTACCAAATTCTGGCGTTAATACATGCCCCCTAGTTTTGAAGTATGAGAAGTCATGCTTCAAAATTATCTTTGCCTTGATCGCCTCAAAACTGATTCTTTTCTTCTTCTTGACATCGGCTTGAGAGATTGCTCTTCCTCGGCCTTGACTTCTTTATCAGACATTGTGGAAATTATGGGTCCGTCGAGCCGTGTAAAAAGATATGCTATCCAAAACACAGTCCCACTGGGCGTGCCAAAAATGTGTTAACGAGAAAAATCAACACGCCGGCCTGGGAGATCTGCTTAGCTCCAGTGTAGGTCCTAGAAGCGAGCGTGCCAGTCATTTTGATCCTACCACTGACAAGATATGAAAAACAACAGAGCATAAATTATATCGGCCGATAGGCTGATAATCAAAACAGCCGATCTGTTGACAGCCGATCGTGTGATTCCAGCCGATGCCGATGTCCAGAT
Organism: Oryza australiensis; assembly: GCA_019925245.2. Classification (NCBI taxonomy): domain Eukaryota; kingdom Viridiplantae; phylum Streptophyta; class Magnoliopsida; order Poales; family Poaceae; genus Oryza; species Oryza australiensis. Next base: position 489,640 of record JAIFGZ020000536.1, read on the forward strand.
AACTCGTCGGCTGAAACCCTGATGAAACCCTTATTGGTAGCCACAATTAATAGATACAATTGTCTTTTTAGGACTCTATCCTTATATGACAATCCTCATGAAGCACATCATCTTGATCCGACGGTGTCTCCAATGTTGTCATACTGAAATCGGCTACATCAGCTTGCCTTGTCCGATTCGGTATCAGCTGATGGACACCTTAGCCGATTCGGGTTCCGGGGCTTACCAAATTCTGGTGTTAACAACACGCTACACAAGTTTATTATCTGTCATATCCATACCAAACAAACGACCGTCTTCAGGGTTGGGATGTTGTGTACAAGGAATCGCCACACAGCAAACTACCTGTACCAAACAATGAAGACTACAACATGGACCCAAACACATATGACGGAGAGTTCTTTCAAGAAGATGGGCTACAAGGAAGTTTTGAGATAGACTTAACCGAAGCGATGGGGATGGATGTAGGCAATGAAATAGTTGTTGACGAGGACGCTGGAGATGAGGTTCAGAATGTGAAGGACTTAGAATTACTTCAGCGGTTACATTTAGGAAATGAGAGGGACGACAACATTTCCTCCTTCCGAGGAGGAACCTAATGATTATATCGACATGGCTGATAGTGATGATGACAATTATGATCCAGCTAATTCCGATCATGATGACTATTTCTAATACATGTATGCACCGTACTAACTATGTTCTATTTATTTTGTATCTATGGTCTGTTTATTTTGCATCTCTCTCTTCGTATTTTTGTATATGTGTGCTAATTGGTTTACTCTTTCTAAGTGTAGGTGATTGAACAAAGATGGTGGGTGGTTTGAGGAAGTGTGCGTCGGTGTTCAGGAGAGCGGTCGATGCCATTCGAGGGTCCGATGCAGCTGAGGGGTCCGGTAGGGGTCGCAGCAGGGGTCGACGCAAGGTTTGTGCTGGCAAGGGTCGAGGGGGGATACCCGTCCCTGTATCTTCCTCTAGTGACGAGGAGCAGGAGGAGCGGGTGGAGAAGGAGCAGGCGGAGCAGGAGGCTGGGGGTTCTACTGCCTCTGGTGAGGAGCAAGAGGAGCAGGAGGCTAGGGGGTCTGCCTCCGCTGGGGGTTCTGCTTCCGCTGGGGTGTCTGGCTCTGCTGGGGGTTTGCCGACTGTTTGGTTGCGAGGTCCCTCGACCCTCCCATGGTGACCGATACCTGTCGAGAGACGCCCGCTGATTCAGCCTGAAGGGACTCGGTAAGCAACCTTGGATGTTGTCAATACTTTTCCATTTGATTTGTTAAAAATCACAATTGAAACTAATAATTTATTAGCAGGTGATCGCAAATGCTATGTCAACTGCATCCTGGGTCTTTTGTGCAGAGTACACTTTCCTGGCCTTGTTCAGTATGCCAGAAAGTCGGAGCCTGCCTACACGTTTGACCACTACGTCGCCGTCCCCGATTTTCCTGATCGAGATGGAAGGATATTCAATAACAGGGCGGAGCGGGTGAAGGCCGAGTTGTGGGTAAGTCTTCTATCAAACCACGTCCCTTAATACATCATATTCATTGCACATTATTGAAACAATGGCTCAATACGTCATGTGTTTATGCAGGATTTTTTTAGATGCCAGACAGGATACGAGGCCAGAGCGGCTGCGGCGGTTGACAAATCCTGTCGCAAACTCGTGACTGACATGCATTACGAGGCACGTGTCCATGCCATCATTGCATACAACGCTGCATACAACAACCTGAAGGTCACCAAAACCGAAGCAAGAACCATGACTCTGACAAAGGAACAATACATGCAGGTAAATCTAACATCGGATTTTTGAACGATTAAGTATATTTGATTTGATCTAGGTATATATCTTATACTTGATGACGTGTAGGTGCCTGTTTGGTGGTGTGGCCAGCTTCTCGATTGCTGGGAGCGCATGGTGGACAGGTGGTGCGCTGCCGAGTGGCAGGAGACGCACTCCGCTTGACGGGAGCGGTGTTTGATGATGCCAGGTGCATCACACCACCAAGGCCTTAGCCTCAACAGTGTCTGGAGACGCACTCGCTGACGGGAGCGGCGTTTGATGATGCCAGGTGCATCACACCACCAAGGCTTAGCCTCAACCAGTATGCAGCTAGATGGGTACGTGAATTCTATTTTTCATTTCAACGACCAAGGCTCAATAGTTCTTAATCATACTATTGTTTTGTTCACAGTCAGCGTCGCATGATGGGCAGCCTATCTCCCAGTTCAAGGCATGGGCTTTGGCCCATAAGGGCAAGGTTACGTCCCACGTCGATTACAACCTAGAGGACGGGCCCTCGGCGTACACCAATACGACCGTCCACAGCCGCCTCAGTCAGTACACCACGATGGCAAGGGAGCTCCATGGGGAAGATTTCGATCCTACCACCCAGGATATTGATGGAGAAGTCGTCATGAGGGTGGGAGGATGCAAGAAGCATGGGCAGTACTGGATTGGCGACAACCTCCTCGACACAGCCAGTACACCCACTCTGTCCCAACTTCGAGCAAGGAGCACGAGCAAAAGCCCGACCATACGCACACGGCCGACCGCTTCACAGTGCGAAGTGCAGCAACTCCGGGTGAGAAATTTTCGGTTTTATGCTCAATTCATTGATATTTACTGATTGTTTGCTTCGCTTTGTAACATTGGGATGGAATATTGTAGGACGAGTTGGAAGAGGAGAGAAGGAAATAGCGGGTTAGAAATTTCTTTTTTTTGGATCAATTCATTAATATTTACCAATTGTTTGCTTCGCTTTGTAACATTAGGATGGAATATTGTAGGACGAGTTGGAAGAGGAGAGAAGAAAATGGCGGGAGATTGAGATGAGGATGACTGAGATGTATAGCTACATGCAAACAATCAGTCAGAACATAGATATTCCTGTGTTACCGCCACAGCCTGTGGTATTCACTCCTCCACAGCCTATTGTAGGCACTCCGGTGAGTCACTTGAAAACCTTATATGTTCTTTTCTTATTACCGAATGACATTCTCGTGATAACCGATATCGAAGCCTTTTTATTTTGTGCAGCCTCAGTCGGCGGCATCGAATAACCCCACCACTGACCACAGAGGTTCGCCGTCGTTTCCACCTCAGTAAAATATGTTTCACTTGTGATTGTGTTCAAAACTAGAATATCTAAATGTGGATTATGGACTATGTTTAGCTACTGTGGATTGTGGACTATCTATGTTATGTGAATTGTGGATGTGATTGTGGATGTGGATGTGAATTGTGGATGTGGATGTCGTTGTGGAATTGTGGTTGTTGATGTCTTTGTGGAATTGTGATTGTGGATGTGGATGTGAATTGTGAATTGTGTATGTTTTGATTTTTGTGAAATATGCGACCGAACGAATTAAAAAGATCAAAAAATGCATTTCGCCGAGTGTTACACTCGGCAAATAAGCTCTTTGCCGAGTGCAATCGGCAAAGAGGGCAAACAGGGGGGTTTTGGGAACCATCTTTGCCGAGTGCATTGCGAAAAGCACTCGGCGAAGTTCCCCTCTTCACCGAGTGTATTTGCAAAAACACTCGGCGAAGTCTCCCCGTTTGCCGAGTGTTTTTTCGTTGGCACTCGGCAAACGTGTTAATTTCGCCGAGTGTATTGTAGTGGCACTCGGCAAAATCAAAAAAAATTCGCCGAGTGTTTTTTGGCACTCGGCAAAGCGTCCGTCACCGTCGACCCACCAACCGGGTACCTTTTTTTCGCTGAGTGTCGAAGGGACACTCGATGAAGTTTTCGTCGAGTGCCCGACGAAAAACACTGGACAAAGAATTCTTCGTCGACACATAGTTCGCCATGTGAGATATGTTGAGTGCAACACTCGGCGAAATCTTTGCCGAGTGTTTTTAGGACTTCGCCGAGTGCCCTAGGCACTCGGCAAACTAGGGCTTTCCGTAGTGTTTAGAGTAACTAGGGGATTGCCCACACAGTTTTGCACGTAGTTAGATAATTCACTTAAAGTTAGATTTAATATAGGCAAAAGTATGAATTACCCTCTCCCCCGAACTATTGCGACCATCCGAATTACACCCCAAAACTACAAAACCAGACATTTCACACCCCAAACTTTCCAAACCGGATAAATTACCCCCTAACACAAACCGGAGTGGTATTAAATCTATGTGGCGTACACATGGCAATCCAGTCTGAAAAAATAATAAAAATAATTAATGGGCCCACATGTCATATCTATGTACACTATCTCTATCTCTCTCAGATGCTCAATAAGCCGACGGTTACAGTAGGAGGAGGAAGAGGCGGTCTCTTTGTCGCCGACGAGGACTGGAGGAGGTGGCCTCTTCTTCATCGGCATCGGCGGGGACGAGGGGGAGGAGCTCGAGATCTCGAGGAAGGTGCTAGAGACGACGGCTGGCTCTCGGTTGGGGATGACGCCGGCGGAGGAGCTCGAGCCCCTCTTGATACCGACATCATTGTCGCACCATCGGGAGATGCTGCACAAGCTTGGGCGAGGGAGGCCGGCGGCAGAGGAGCCTGAGGAGGGTGTGGCCCATCGGTAGGGCCGGAGCTTGGGTAGGACAGTCTACGATGATGGGCCCGGTAGAGGTGGAGGCGAAGCCCCGTCAGCAATGGAGAAGTGGCGTCGACAACAGGGAGGCTGGTGGCGGGAAGATCCTATGGGGGACGGGCGACGCGTCCCTTAGATTCGCTTGTCGCCCCCGCCACGCCCGTAGTGGCCTCCCGGCTGCCGTCCGCCTCTCCGCCACGCTCCCGCATGCCCGCCGCACGCCTCTGCCACGCCATGCCCCCGCCACTCCCATCTCTCCGCCATCACCAACAAATGAGGACCGACAGAGAGAGAAGACAAAGAGAAAACATGTATATGACAAGTTGGGCCCATGTTTTTTTTCTTGATTGGATTTCCAAGTGTATGCAACGTAGGACAAAACCGTTTCGAATTGGATCGAGGGGGTTATTCGTCCGGTATAGATAGTTCAGGGTTTAAAATGTCCGGTTTTGTAATTCAGGAGGGTAATTCGTACTATCACGATAGTTCGAGGGATAATTCATATTTTTTCCTCTAATATATAACTAAAATTTTATTTCTATAACTAACATATTTGGATTTCATATACAACTCTTACATTCATACACTATAGTTGAATATTTTGTTTGGTCACTTGGTAAACTGTTTGCTTTGTATTTGCTCCCGGTCCTCTTGAGCTATTTCCCCAGCGAGGTTAAGATCGATGTAGCCACTCATCAACTTTAATTCGTTCAACTGGCATGATTTGTTTGCTTGCCTCCGTTCTGAAGACTCTGTGGAAACTTTTTAAATTGACAATCCTAGGTTTTTGTTATTTTGATGATTAAAATAAAACATATCATGATAATCATAACCATCGTGATTGTGCAGACTTTCATTTAACATTTTAATCATTAAGAAGGATTGCGAGATGATTTTTCTTTCTTCAAAATATGATTTGAATTGTTTAAAAAGTAATTGCACTACTAGAAACTTCCTGCTTCCATTTCTACACGCGGATGCTGAAAATTCGTTGTAATAATAGGAAGGGTTCTGTAATTAAAATCTACATGTAAAAATAGGTTTATCTTCGCATGAAGTTTTATTAAGTGACCATATGTAAAAAAACATGATTTTAATAGGAGGACTTGAGAAAACTGATTTTCGTAGATGAATGTATACTGCCTGTGAAATTGATGATAACCACAATCGTTTGTTTGCAGAGGCTATGAATCCACTCGCAGAAAGCATTTATGTCCGTTTGGAAAAAAAGTTTTTAACATGGTTACACCCTACATAAAATGCTAGTAGAGCATATATTTGAGAACATAAATGTTTATTTGTATTTGAACTCTTTTTTTTAATTAACATGATAATTTCTATGTCGCTAGAGTGAATGTGATGTTAATGTGATGTTATGATAATTAATGGTGTTATGCCTCACTGTCTCTTCTTGGTCACATGTAACTCTCTTTAATCACCCCGTGAATTGAATGAATAATTTTACCTATAGATTTTAAGTGTAATATATAACATTTTATAATGGAGTAATATATGACTTAAAATATGGGAGATATTCTAGCTTCTCAATAAGTTAATATGTGCTACTCCCACATCATTGGCTGCATGGGCCCGACAGTGACTCAGTGAGCCAGTAGCTCGACGTGTGGGAGCCGTAGAGCAAGATGCAGCCAGGTCGTTTACCTGTGCGGCTTGCAATCCTACTCGGTTACAGCTTCATCAAAGAAGAAAAAAAAATCATGATTCCTATTCAGTTTTACACGATTCCAAATACTTGGCTATTGTATTTTATATACAACTTTCTCTACATATATATAATCATATAGCTATCAATCTCAAACGTTATAATCTAACACGCTACGATCTAATGGCTTAGATACTTTTTTACAATTAACGTGATAATTTTTAGGCTCGAAAGCGAACGTGGTGTCTCATTTAAAAGTTGTAATAGATAGATAGATAATAGATAGATAAATATTGCATCGGAGTTTATGAAAGTAAAAAAATAATTGTATTAGAAGTCTATAAACTAAGAAATAGTTGCATTAGGATTGATAAAGCAGGACATTCTAGTTTTTTATTGATATATGTTGGATAAATGAAAAATAAAATTATTTTGAAATGGATGTAGTATTTTACATGTAGCAAAGCACATTCAGCAGCTATTAAAAAAACAGAGAGAGTACTATATTTCATAATTCCACTTGACCTAATGTATAGTTTTGCCATTTCACATGAAAAAACCCCAAGTACTCAAGCAGTAAAGAAGTAGCACTCCAGTGTTTATGTAGCTCAATTAAAAGGATAAAGTATTGTTTTAGGATCCAGCGCTAGGGTAGGGTAGGGTGTCGCATGGAAACCCAGTCTTCGTTCAGTTGACTGACGAGAAAACGCACGCGTTGATGGCCGGGCTACGGAAAAGCTGCTAAACTCGCATTGCTGCAAGATTAACGAACCAATAATATGCTGCAGCGCCTGCAGATAGCTGCAGGCCCCTGCTGATGCATACATATGGCACGCACGGCAGAGGCAGAGGCCGGCCAGGACTCTGGTCTCTAGACTCAGGAGGAGGAGGTGTCACGTCAAGACAGGAGGCCCATGACTTTTTTTCTGCCCTTGATTGCTTCCTCCTTTCCGTTTGCAGCGGTGCGTGGTCCGAGTGAGTCTCTCGCCTGCACTGATGGTCGATGTACTCCTACTACCTTTTCTTCTAGCCTTTCAGCAGCAAACAAGCTGCAAACAAGGCCTTGAGATGTTGACTGTTCAGCTAGCTGAGCATGAGCTGAGTAACTAACCCCCGGCATGCATGACACAAATAGCCTTTGGACTTTGGTGCTGGTTTTTTCAGCGACCAGTGAACGCAATTTCGCGAAAACCGACATGAAAGCCACTAAATTTGGTCGTTTCGTGGGTGCGACACGGCATTCCGCGGTTTCGTTTAAATAATTTTGTGAAAATTAAAAAATAAAAAAATTCATTTAACACAAAGAAATATATATTTTTATAAAAAATATAAATTTCGCGATGTTTCTGAAAACCGCGGTATATGGCGCGGTTTTGTGAAAACGCGGCACGACGCGGATTTCGATTTGGTTTAAATTTGAATTACGGTTTCCACGGTTTTTCACGATTTTCGCGTGTTTTGCGCGGTTTTCACCGTTTTTGCGTGGTTTTCGCGCGGTTTTCATGGCACGCACGATGTTACTATTTATTGCCGTCGGTTTTCGTAAATTTCGGCGAAATTCGTCGTGCCGTCGAGAGACGGCACGGCATATGTCATTGACATTGCAAACCCTGTCAGCGACTTCCTCGCACGCACGAGACGTGTTGCATTGTTTCTTTCTCACTCGAAAGAAGCGCCGATCGAGCACTGCGTATTGGGCTTTGCAGGTAGCCAGATCGAACGGACGGCCTGGTTCCAGCCTTCGCAGCGCCAGAGAGGCCCAGAAGAGGGGAAAGCCCACGGCCGCTGCTACCGCGATATGCAGCCCAGCCCACGCGCAGAAAACCGCAGCCCCCGCATGGACGCGTTGGTGGATTAGCCTGCGTCGCTACTCACCTCACCTGGATCTCGCGGGAACACCAGGACCTCGTGTGGTTTTAGACCGCTTTTCGGGGACAAAATAGCGTGCGCGCCGCAACCAGATTGTCTCGGCTCAGGCGCTCAGCGGTGTTTGGTCACCGACCGTTTCAAATCCCAACTGCCAGGCAGAGTCATACAAGTACCAACACACGGACCTTGAGCTGTGTACGAAGGCGTCTCTCGCTTCAGAAAGTATAATGGTGTTTTGGTGGAATACTGGAATATCATGCAAAGGTGCAAATGTGATAAGGCAATCGACCATATATCTACATAAACAAATCCGGAGCAGTACACATGTTGCAGTTTCATTAACTGCAAATATTCGCATAGAGTCTGGTTCCGACTTCCGATGAACGCCCGGCTCGTGGTGCTCGCGGCCGCCGTGGCGGCGGCGGCGTTGTCCTTGTCCCTGGACTCCCGAAGCGACGACGTGCCGGTGCTGGAGATAGGGGGACGCGACGTCGAGCTGATCACCGTGGACAGCGGCGCGTTTGGGCCGGAGAGCTTAATTTGTTTCCTTATATTGTTGCTATTTCAATATGTAGACTCCACGTGGAGATACTTTATCTAAAAATATCTTACTTTGAGTTTGGGAATGAAATGTGAACGATCTTGTGAGTTTGAGAACTTGTAGTAATCGGTTTTACAGTTAAGTGATGAAAATCAAATCATGAGTTTAAAGATGAAATATGAACAATTTTAAAAGTTGAAGGACAAATAGTAAATGATTTCACAGTTAAAAGACGAAAATCAGATCAGAAGGCCGTAGTTAAGCCATCAAACGTTTATTTTTATATAGAACAACACAATGTGGAAAAAAAAAGAACAGAGCAAAAGACGCACACCATTGTGCTGTGGACAACATCCCTTTTCTCCAAATTCTGGATTGCTATGTGTACACCTTACGCAGCATGATTATGTAGCAAACAACCTTACCTTGCCAAGCTAGGCAAATCCTGTCATCCATCTTCGAGCTTCAAAAGGAGTTGGTTGGTTTTCGTTGTGTACACAAGCTGGCCAAATTGCTCAAGTGGCCAAATTGCTCAAGGCATCACCACTCTCGCATGCTCCATTTCTCCCCCCGAGCCTTGTGTGCAAGTTCGACTTGTCGTCTTCGCAGCCAAAAACCGCGCCGCCGTCACCGCATTCGTGCATCCCACGAAACCCACGTTGTCAAGTCCAGATAAGAGCTCCGCCTCTGACTCACACACACATCACCGAGAGAGAAGCAGAGCAAGTGCATCGCATCGCACAGACTCGACGCCATTTGATTCGATTCCCCTAAACCCCCGAGACGCCACAAACCCCGGCGATCACCATGGCCGCCTCCTCCCTCCTCTCCTCCCCCAAACCCTACTCCTCCTCCTCCACAAACCCCACCTCCACTCCACGCCCACGCGCCCAAACCCTCTCCTCCTTCCGCGCCGCCGCCCCCCGCTTCTCCCATGGCCTCGTCGCCGCAAACCCTAGCGCTTCCCGCCGCTGCTACCACCGCGCCTTCGCCCGCCCCGTCCGGGCATCCATGGCGCCGCGCCGGCCGGAATACGTCCCCAACCGCATCGACGACCCCAACTACGTCCGCATCTTCGACACCACCCTCCGCGACGGGGAGCAGTCGCCGGGGGCCACCATGACCAGCACCGAGAAGCTCGTCGTCGCGCGCCAGCTCGCCCGCCTCGGCGTTGACATCATCGAGGCGGGATTCCCGGCCTCCTCCCCCGACGACCTCGACGCCGTGCGCTCCATCGCCATCGAGGTCGGGAACACGCCCGTCGGGGAGGACGGCCACGTGCCAGTCATCTGCGGCCTCTCGCGATGCAACAAGCGAGACATTGACGCCGCCTGGGAAGCCGTGCGCCACGCGCGGCGCCCGCGCATCCACACCTTCATCGCCACCAGCGAGATCCATATGCAGCACAAGCTAAGGAAGACGCCCGAACAGGTGGTGACCATTGCCAAGGAAATGGTGGCCTATGCCCGCAGCCTGGGCTGCTCTGATGTCGAGTTCAGCCCTGAGGATGCTGGAAGGTATCACTTCTATCGGCAAATTCGTTCGACTTTTAGGCCCAATTTTTAAAATTGTAGGCCTTAAAATGGCCAAAAGTTTCATACCTGGAGTAGTAATTATAATGTAGATTGGAAATCGCATCTGACTTATTAGCTAATAATCTAGATGTTGGAAAGTTTTGTAAATGAAAGAGGTCCATCAAACTTTTGGGAAGCTAGGTTGATTTTGAGGCGAAGCAATATATGCTTAGTATATCAAGTACTTAATTTACTTTGATCTGGAAATGAAGTGCTATGCTTCATGTATACCCTACCTTGAATACATTCATTAAAGAGAATGCTAGTTAGCAGCTACTAAAATTTTGTGATTGTATTGAACTTCAGCTCTACACATGTAAGCTTATTGGTGCATTTCGTTACATTCTTTGCTTTGCCAACTTGTTGGCGCAAAAGGAATACCTAAATATTAGCTCATGACAAGGTATTATCCGTGCTTTATTAGTCACAACAAAGGAGCCTTCTTTCTGATGTGCGCAAGTTTATGGCGTGATATGATTCACTCTGTCATGCAGGTCAAATAGAGATTTTCTGTATCATATACTAGAGGAAGTCATAAAAGCTGGAGCAACGACACTCAATATCCCAGACACTGTTGGATACACTCTTCCTTATGAATTTGGGAAGTTAATTGCTGATATAAAAGCAAACACTCCAGGAATTGAAAATGCCATTATTTCCACTCATTGCCAGAATGACCTTGGTCTAGCCACTGCCAATACATTAGCGGTACTACCTTTTCTTATCTCTATAATCCATTATCCTCGGTTTAATCATGTCACTAATGTGACTTAACCTTTAGGGTGCTCATGCAGGAGCACGGCAACTAGAGGTGACTATCAATGGTATTGGTGAAAGAGCTGGAAATGCTTCTTTGGAAGAGGTGAGCTCATATACTATGTTTGTTTTGTTTGTTGGTATTTTGCACATGTTCATCTAAATGGTTTGCAGAAGAATGAATGCAACTAATATTGCTTTCCTACATACGCAACTTATTTAAAAACCTTTTTCAGGTTGTGATGGCAATTAAATGTCGCCGAGAACTTTTAGGAGGTCTGTATACTGGAATCAATTCTCAACATATCACTATGTCAAGCAAAATGGTATGATTATGTTTGTTTTCTTTCTTCCTTTGTTTTTTTTTCTTTTATGTTCTGCATTTTTCAGGTGACTGAAAATTCTGTGCACTTTTGCAAATGCTCTGCTTATTCTAGGTACAAGAGCACAGTGGACTTCATGTACAACCACATAAAGCTATTGTCGGTGCCAATGCCTTTGCACATGAAAGTGGAATTCATCAGGTAACTAAATTTGCATTCTTGTATTAATATTGCCATCAAATTTCTTGACTGGGTTCGCCATAGTGGTGTGTTGGTGGTACCTCCATTTCACATCTAGGTTCTTGTTTCTGTTTTCCATTTATCTATATTTAATAACTCAAAGTGTTTACATTTTAGGACTAGGAGTTGATTATCATTACTGTTTATTTCCTATCTAAATGTAGGAAGTTTCAGAAATGTTTCCAGTTGTCAGTTTGCATATCAGCATATGTGGACTAGGAAAAAGGTTTTCTCACATTTTTAGAGTGTCAAATACTGTGGAAAGTCAAAACTATTTTTATGGATTTCCTTTTTAAAAAAATCTCAGCTACCAGAAAATCATTGTCTCATATATGATAGATCAATCATGGTTTTTATATGAACCTTGCCTTGCAGATTCTCATACTAACTGTGTTGGTTCTAGAGTGAAGTACTCCTGATATTCACTTTTGATATTCTGTTTTTCAGGATGGGATGCTTAAATACAAAGGAACTTATGAAATAATATCTCCTGATGATATTGGTTTAACACGTGCAAACGAGTTTGGTATTGTTCTTGGGAAACTCAGGTATCGTGCAGACATATGTTCCCCCATAATTTGATTTCTTGCAAGTTGCAACATTCTCCTGAGATGTTTCTCGAGGAGATTATTTTTTTCTACTTTGTGCACTTTCTGCTAATTTGGTGCAAAACACACTTTCCAACTATCAAACACTTAAATGTCGAATGGACATAACATAGGGATACTCATGTAGGTCTAAATTCCTAGAGATATGTATGCAAATCGCGTCGCAGTACAATTTTTACTTGAGAAATTGTGTGATGCCATCCTTTGCTAAAAGTCAGTGAATTTGCTATTCTCTTTTAGTTTTTGAGGTTAAACCTTGATCACTTGACATTGTGGAAAGCTCTACGTGGCCAGGTCGTTTTATTTATCTATTTGTCATATGTTGTTCTGTAATCTGTACTTTTCTAGAATAGATGATGTTGATATATTTTTTTCATCTTTACTCTTGTTGATTAGGTGAGGTTGATGCAGCAATCCTGCTCAAATACTTACGATAGGCTTGCAATTGTGACTTAAATCTGATTTGAGATTATCGATCGCAAGTCCATAATTATGCTTTCTGATCTTGTTTTTCAGTGGAAGGCATGCTGTGAGATCTAAACTAGTGGAGGTATTGTAATTGCCTTTATTCTAGTTAGAACTAAATTCCTTCTTTTCAGTTACCGTTGCTAAACAATACCTTGTCATCAAATATGTAGCTTGGGTATGAAATCACTGACAAGGAATTTGAGGATTTCTTTAAACGCTACAAAGAGGTTGCAGAGAAGAAAAAGGTGACAGTTTTCCCGAGTGCTCTGTTGCTCGAGTGACATTTTATTTTTCTCTCTAAAACATAAAGCATTAATTGATAACTTCTAACTTGTGTGCTTTAAATCATTGTAGCGTGTAACTGATGAAGACATTGAGGCTCTGTTGTCTGATGAAATATTTCAGCCTAAGGTTTTTTGGTCCCTTGCTGATGTACAGGTATAATTTTGCCACAATTTACAATTTTTTGGCTAATGGAAAAGTCCAAAAGGTTGATCCGTTAAAATTGATATGAATCCCTTTTGCAGGCAACTTGTGGAACACTTGGTCTGTCTACAGCAACTGTGAAACTGATAGGTCCGGATGGAGAGGAGAAGATAGCATGTGCAGTTGGAACAGGTCCAGTTGATGCAGCTTACAAGGCTGTTGATGAAATAATACAGGTGACTGTTGCAATATTCTTCATATTTCTTGCACTAGTATACCACTTTAAATTAATAGGATGGAATATGGATGTGGTTTATTAATATGTTACGAATGGAACATCTTGTATCTGGTAACTTAACTTGCAGCATGTTTCCTCCATGATAAATATACAGGAGTTGCAAGAATAGGAGATTCCATACTTAATAAGGATTAGTATGTGACATGTTACAACTTGTGAGCAGGCTGCTTTCAACAAAATGGTTGCACTATTGCAATGTTAACTGAGAAATTACCTACATCTACTGGCATGATTTGTAAACTATCAGCATTCATTTTAGTAAATTGGAGAAGTTTTGAACATCTGAAAATGATTTGCAATTCACAGATCCCAACTGTTCTTCGAGAATATAGCATGACATCGGTCACAGAAGGCATTGATGCAATTGCAACTACTAGAGTGGTTGTCACTGGAGATGTCAGCGACTCTAAACATGCTTCGACTGGTCACTCCTTCAGCCGTGCATTCAGGTTATAACCCTTTATTTTTTTTCCCACTGACCACCTTTGTTTCCAGCATATATTATTATTATCAATTTATTTTTCTCCTCGACTAATAAATTATTTGCCTGTTCACCTCAGTGGGAGTGGTGCCGCATTGGATATTGTTGTGTCCAGTGTTCGAGCTTACCTGAGTGCCCTGAACAAGATGTCCAGTTTTGTTGGCGCTATCAAGGCCAGTAGTGAAGTATCTGAAGCCCAAAGAGTTCAAACCACAGAATGAGTCTTGACGTTCCTTTTGGGTTTTCTTATCCGGATGCCCCAACATTTCACATTCCCATTAAGGAGTATGTGCTTGTTAAAACCTGGTTTTCCGTTTAGTGCATCTGGAGGATGTTCTGTGTTTCTTGGTGGAGCCTGACTTGAGGTTGAACATCCAGGAAGTTTTGGGATATGCAGTGCATAATTCATATTTGAAAACTGTATTTCCAATAAGACGGTAATAAATAATTGTTTGACATATGAGTATTGCAGAACTATCAAGAAATTAATCGTGAGACCAACCTAAGGTTGTACAGTATTGAGAATTTCTGAATTGAAGGTCAGCATTTCGAGTTGAACTTGGATTGTTTTGACTTGGTTGTAGAGGTGGCCACCTGCAGGGACGCAACGCCAAGTGGCCAGAACAGAAGTAACGAATCCGAGGCGGAATCCCAACCAGACAGTGCAAACGGCGATGCCCCCGCCCGGCCGGTCGAGTTGGAAATGGAAGCCGAATTGTGCCTTATAAATCGAGCAATTTGGCAAGCCTCTCCCGTTCGTTTTGCACAAATTGGGTCCAGGATAGCACGGTCCGTGCTTCCTTCGAAATTAGGCCGGCATGGCACGTATGTAGCCCAATAGACTTGGAGCCATGCAGGTCAAGGCCTCATGGGTATACTCTGCAACATGGGCCGGCCCGGTCGAAGTACGAACAGGCCTGTCCTACCTTTGACTGCGCTTGGGCCTCGTCCCCGACCCCGACGTTCGCCATGGCCGAACTCGAACTTGATTCCGTCTCCGAAGTCCGAACACGACGAACAGCATCTCCCTGCAAAGTCCTTCAATAAATCTTTCTCTCTTTGTTTCTTCTAAAAAAGAGACTCCAATAAATCTTGCAGTCCACGTAGTAAGACTTTTATCAATCTGTTCGTTCTGCCGGAATATGGCGGGTGAAGAACCATGGTCACGCGAGGCCTCCGACGATGTCCCCGACTCGTCGCACATGTCGGACGAACAATTTCACCAGCTCCTCGACCAGTATTGGGCAGATCAAGGATTCGACATTAGGGGTTGGATCCGTGCTTCCAGGCAGCACGCTCCACGGCAGCGCCAACCAGGCAGACGACAACGTCATGGCAGGCCGTCACTTTCGACGAGGACGGCGTCGCACGCTTCTCCGGCTACTCCGACCGTAGCGGAGGACTCGACGATCAAGCCACCGGCGGCTTCAGCACCGTGGACCTACTGAATGGCAATGGCAACGGCTCCGGTGGAGCTACTCCGGCGTCGAGCATGGCCATCGTGAGCCTGCCGGAGATGACCGTCGGCGATGAGAAAGGCGAGCTGAAGGACGTACTGCCCGGTGTGCCTTCAGGGCTTCGAGGTGGGTGACAAGCTGAGGAGGATGCCCTGTGTTGATTCACACTGCTTTCACGAGCAGTGCATATTCAACTGGCTCTTGATTAACCGCCATTGCCCGCTCTGCCGCTTCCCGTTGCCTGCTGAGACGGAGGAGGAAGAAGAGGTGGTCCAGGCAGAGAACCACGATAACGACGATGGTGAAGAGACCATCCTATGTCTGCACCGACTGTTCGCTGATGCGCCTGATGAGTCTACGAGTTGATCAGGATGAGAGATGTGATTTCTGTTTCTAATGTAAATATGTAAATCACGATTTGTGAAGTGACCTCTGTTAGAGTAGAGAAATTTTATTGTTCTTAAAAAAAATATCTTTGAGTCATCTAAATTTTATGCTAAAAATTGTGGTATCTCTGAGGATGGTAAAATTCCTTCTTATGCAGTGTTAGTACTGTTAAGTCATGATTTTTTGGCATGAGATATTTTGCACGCGCCACAGGAACAACGAGCACTTGTCAGAGTATCAGACTCGGAACAGGATCGCTACCTGCATCCTCTCCTATATCATCATCTCTCTCAAGCTTTTACTCTCATCCCACTCGCCTCGAACGAAAAGCAAACAAATCCTCCTTTCACCGGCTTCTCCGCCTGGTAATAGAGTTATAAGATCATGGAAGACGCCGCCGTTGGCCACGGAATTGCCCCCTGGATGTTCGCCGGCGATGATGATCACTCACACTCGCACACCGTAGTATACTTGTCCGACCAACAACGAGCTGCGGTTTGGTTATCATCGCTGGTAATCATGCAAGGCCAGGGGCATCCAGTTGACGCCGAGGTGCTGCAGTGGCTGCAACGTCGTGCTACTGAACCGCCCGTGATCGAAAACACCGACCTCAATATTCTGTTAGCGTATACTCAGCAGGATGGTTTGTCGCCACAATCCGACGACGACGACGATAACATTGACGTCGTGGATATTGGATTTGATGAAGATGCTTACAACAACGGTGGCTTCGGAGCCGTGCCGGCCTTGATCGAGGCCATCGTTAGCCTGCCGGAGATGTCCGTCGGCGAGGCGAGTGAGAAGAAGTGCGGGGTGTGTCTTGAGGAGTTCGAGGAGGGTGACAAGCTCAGGAAGATGTCATGCGAGCACTACTTCCATGAGAAATGTGTTTTCGATTGGCTTCAAGTCAGCCATCTCTGTCCGTACTGTCGGTTCGCCATACCTGCTGAGTTCGAGGAGGACGACGAGGGCGAGGATGAACACGATGAAGGAGAAGAAGCAACGATGTGCATCCGCTTCTTGTTCCCCGAGTAGCTAGTTGAAAAGGGATCGATCAAGTAGGTCAAACTAGTTTCCGATGTTCAACAAGAAAGCATCTTTTAATTTGCAATTCGCTTTGTAACGTAAGGATGAACTTGAAATAAAGTGCAATTTATTACTCATACAAATGTCACATGACCCCCACTTCATGTACAGAATATGCACTATCTTTCACCTGGGCACCCTTTTAAGTGAAGACACAAGCACGGCCAACAGGCACGTCAACAGCATCCGCAAAGGCTGCAACTCCTGGTAATGCTGATGAGCACGACTCACTGGCAGCAAAGGACCAACTCGGCGCCGCGTTTGTGAGCGCTGGCGGGCTGGCGGCGCGCGTGCGAAGAAGTAAATATTGTTAGAATAGGTATCAAATATATCTTATTAAAAATTAGATTTAAGTTAAAATAAAAATGTAGAATAGAGTTAGAGTCAAATTTTAAAATAGAGATAAAAATATTATCATAGACTATCTTTAAAATAATTTAAAATAGAGAGGAAGACGACATAAAAAAAGATGACGACGAGATCAAAGATTCGTAGTGACGAGAAACGTCCATAATCATAGCCTTGAAAATACATGTTTTGACTGAACTTTATTAAAAAATATCATGTGTTTTTATGTTGTCATTTGACATATTTTGAGTGATGAAAGATTAAAACGATAAAAAGATTAGTCGTCGTTATATCAACTACCTTTTATAACAATTACCATGCCTGATTAGTGATTTCAAGTCCGATTCAAACTAGGTCGAACATAGCTCACGTGCGCAGTATGCGAGCCTATAAATGTGCACGCACACGCGGTACGCGCGCTTCCCTGCACATCAATCCTCGGATTCTCGATCGGCTGCTCATTGCTTCTCCGCTCTGTGCAACGCGCGTTCTTGTCCTAGTCGCCGGAGCATGGCGACCGCTGGACTATTGCTGCTGCCCCACGAGATTTACGGGAGGCAGCAGGCTCCCACGACCGAGGTCGTGCTCTTTGTTTTGGCGCCCCACGATCACTTCCAGAGGTCTAACGATGCTCGTCGCCTCACGGCGGCGAGCCAGGCGGCGCGGCGGCAGCCAAGGATTCAGCAGCGTCAGTCAGATTATCCTGTACGCGCGGGACACGCACCGGCCGCCGTGAGCCATGCTCCGCCGCATCGCCGGTACAGGACTCGGCGACAATTCGTCATGCCTACCGTACCGGAAGGATACACCCCGGCTGCGATTCCGCGCTCCAGCGACGTCGACGTCGTTGTCGCCGGCGTGCCGTGGTACAGCAACGGTCGCTTCGGCTCCGTCCCTGCGTCCGGCGAGGCCATCGCCGCCTTGGAGGAGACGACACCCGACGAGGTGAGGGAGAAGGAGTGCTCCGTGTGCCAGGAGGTCTTCGAGGAGAGCGATGTGCTGAGGAAGACGCCGTGCTGCCATGCGTTCCATGAGAGCTGCATCTTCGAATGGCTCCATGTCAGCCGCCTCTGCCCGCTCTGCCGCTTCGCGCTACCCATCGAGGCGGAGGCGGCGCCGGCGGCTGTGCGGCAGTGAGGCCATTGCCCACGTGTGGTTCGGGCGTATGAACACCTGATCCAATTTGGCAATTTTGTCACCGTGCATCTTGCATGCACATGTAGTGTAGGATTTCTTTTGTAACCTGTCTCAGTTTGTTGAATCGCACGGAAAATTGTTCATGCAAAAACAGACTGAATTTTAGGGAAACTCTTGTAACCATTTGGATGAATGAAAGGATGAAGTTCATTCGTTTACTGCATTCGTTTACCGCATGTCAATTAAATAGATATAAAAGATTCAAAAAATTATAATATATCACTCTACAATAAGTTTAATTTAAATTCTATAAATTATAATAAAAATAACAAATTTAACAATGAATTTACGTATATTGATTAGAGTTTAATTTGTTATTTTTTAACCATTAGTAAAAATCGAATTTAAACTTACATGTTTATAAAGCGATATATTATATAATAATTTATCTTGTTAATTATTTTAAAATTTTCTCATAACTTTTTAGTTTGCATGAAAAAACAGATGAACGTTCACCGGAAGATTAGAATGAATCCATCTCCGAATTTTACTGAATTTTACGTTGTTACTGCTTTGTGATGTTTCTTTGATTTGAGTATTGAAGGCCATTAAAACGTGGAGACTGATGGCCCGTTTTCGAGGCCTAATTACGACAGAGAGATCTCGGCCCAATCTCCAGGTGAGCAACTCAACTTCCAAATGGGCCTCGGATTTGTTTGAGTTGTACAAGAAAGTAGATTGTGCTCTTCTGCAAGAGTGATAAATCATACTCCATGTGCTCAAAAGGTGCGGTTGCAATTGGACTGGAAGTCTGAAATAGCTAATTGCAGAAAAATTATTTTCATCCCTATATTCCCTACGTTTGATGCATACCACCTAAATAGCCATCAATTTTTTTAAAAATAACAAAATAAATTAATATGAAATATATTACTTTACAAATATACAAGTTAAATTCAACTTCTATAAATTATAACAAATATAACTACAAATGTATAATAATTGTTTTCAGTTTAATTTATTTTTTTAACTTATAGAAATTAAATTTGATATTGTATTTTTAAAATAATATATTTTATATTAATCTATGTTGTCAATTTTTTTAAAAAAATTAATAACTATTCAAATGACATAAGAGAAAAAATTGAGAGGAATATGCTACCATGTACAGACATACGGTATAAGTCGGCAAAGAGCAATAATAATATATTGCACGCTAATGTTTGCAAAAAAGAAAAAGAAAAAGGTCGGCACTTTGCTCTTGCAATCCGCAGCAGTCACAACTTGCAATCGACGAACATGCACGCATGCAATGTGATCAGTTCGTTTGTCGAGGCTGTGTGCCGATCAGTACCCACGCACAGTGCACACTACCACTCTCTTGTGTGCCAACTAGTGGCCTACACAGCAATGAGCATGTCTCGTTGCTTTTTCACGGTGCTGCAGTTCTAAGCTCCTTTTCATAAGGAGGCATGCATGAATCATCCATCCCGTGATTAAGAAAATGCACGGTTGTGGTTCTAACATGGCCACAAGGATATCAACAGAGAGAGTTGGCATTGAAGTGGCTTGCTATTATATGCTGTTTATGACCAACATGACGTCGACGATCGATTAACACTGTTGGTGCCATAAGCCATGTCACTGTACTCCATGTTCTGAATCGAGATGAGCTAAGATAGGCAGAGATCTAAACAGCGATTTGGCTACACGGGACTCCAAAGGGTGATCATATGCACCAACATATAATGCCATATTACCATGCATCGTGTAATATTTTTTAAAACGAAACACACAAAATAATACGTGTTTCATTGATATAGTAGAAAAAATACAATCTACAGCCCTGAAATATCATAGACAGGAAAAAGAAAAAAATAAACTTATCTGGCTGGATTAAGCATCAATGCGAACAAATGTTCAATTCAGACATTCATAATAACCTATCAAAATCAACTTACACCACAAATCAAAGTTTTATACGATGACATTCACCAAACGTAAGTATCACTAATCGTCAAAACCTAGCACAAACCTAATACATGCATATATTGATATATACTCGGATGGCTTCAGGAAGCATCGTAGTCACGCTCGCGGAAAGGTGTAGATGCGCACGAGCGAGGAACATGGCCGATTGCATGATTGCTCCGACAGAACAGTCCCCAACCTTTTGCAACCCTTTCACGATCGCGACAGCCTAACAGAGCACTAGTAGCAGATCCATCGCCTACACAGAAAAGGCAGGCCCATCCCATGCATAGCACAACTCGATCTCATCAGCGTTTCAACTTTCAAGAGATCTGTGATATCTCAGTTTGTCTGTCTATCAATCTCTCGATCGATGACATTACTGCTCTACTGTACTGTCAGGCACGTACGTTGGAGTACTCGCGTCGGCAGGGATGGAGGCAGGCGAGCGTGTGCAATCGGTCGCAACAGCAGCTAGGGACAAGGCCCTTGATGTGATCCGTCGACAAGGACGGCAGTCGCCAGCACAGAGCACTAGAGCAGCGTCGGCTACTCGGCTCTGCAGTTACTGTGCGTTTCTGGGATAGTTGAACACTGCTGGTGATCCTGAGTTCTTCATCCTTTTTTTTTGACCGGAAAATGAGTTCTTCATCCTTGACAAGAGTGGGCTAATGTAAAGTTATTAATATACTCTATGTAGTTTTTTTTTTTGGAGACAGTCAGTAGTTCAATAGTTGCATCATGTGAAGTCTGAAACCATCCGTTCACTGCTTTCACTGTAACCGGCTGGTCAAGCTTTCCCGCAGGTCCCATTTCTGAACATCACTGTGTGCTATGCTACTGTAGTACTGAACTTGGCACAGAATCTTTCCAGTTTCCCGTACTGAACAGTTCAAGATTTGATACACTGATATACCGTGTGATTTTGGGCTAGCAGTTTATGATAGTAGTATGCATGACAAAGACTGCCACCCGAACACAGTGGAACGAGGAAACGGCATGTGACCTTTCCCCGTTGCTGAGGGCAGTAGCAGTGCGACGCGAAAATTTGAGGAGCCTCACATTGTTGGAAAATATGTAAAATAGATTAAGTGACCGGATAGGTTGTTGGATTAGAGATAAATTAGCCGAAGCATCCAGACGTCGTCGCATGTAAATGAATACGGTTGTTATCGCTCGAAAGTAGCAAGAGATAACAATCTATCGCAGCATGTGATGATGACGATCATTTTTGTTCGGTTGTAACAAGCAATCTATCCGGTCGCGCCTGCTCCCTTCGTTGTACCTGCCACAGTATCGGCTTTTGATACTATATAAATCAACACGCAAGCAACACCGAGAACAAGGTGCTGTTTCAGTCTATTAGTCTTTACATGGTATCGAGCCACGATCTTTTCCACCGAAATTTCGCATCTCGTGAGAAGAAGCCGTGTCGCCATGGTCAGCTCCTCCAAGAGCACGGCATCCACTGCAAATCCATTCAGTGGCGCCGTGATTTCAGAAAAGTTGAGCAAAAGCAATCATGCTATATGGAAGGCCCAAGTTCTTCCGGTGATCCGAGGTGCCCGCCTCGAGGTATCTCACCAGGCGCAAAGGCAGCGTCCGGCGAAACCATGGCGGGCGATAAAGATGGCAAGGAAGTCATCATCTCCAATCCCGAGTTTGAAGATTGGATGGTCATAGATCAACAAGTTCTCGGGTTTCTCTTGTCCACGATCGGCCGGGAAGCACTTGCACAAGTCACAATGTGCAATACAGCTTTCTCCGCCTGGAACACAATTGAGACCATGTTTTCTTCGGTGACAAGAGCGAGATCAATCAATACTCGCATCGCCTTGGCCACGATCAAGAAGGGAGATCTCGAGTATAAGCGAGTACGTCGGAAAAGTTCGAGCCCTTGGCGACGAACGGCGGCATCCGGCAAGAAAATTGATGAAGAAGAGCTAGTGTCATATATTATCACTGGCCTTGACGAGGAATTTGAACCAATTGTTTCATCTTTGGTTTCAAAAACCGAATCTGTGACTGTGGGGGAGGTTTATTCTCAACTTCTTCACTTTGAACGAGAGAATGGGCGCTCGGCAAGCTTCACACGGTGACCTGCATAGCCATGGATCTATCAATATGGCAAACGGGGTCGCAGAAGATCGTTCCAGCATTGGCGCGGCCGTGGTCTCCAGCGGCGAGGCCGCGGTGGACGCCGAGGCGCGGCGCTAGTGCGGCGCAAACACATCTCGATACATCGGCAAGCGGGTGTCGGCGGCTGAAGGAAGAGTCAAATGTCGGCCGCTTCAAGCGGGGTCACACGGTAATGGAGTGTTGGCATAGATTTGATGAAAGTTTTGTACCGGATGAGAAATATGCAGTGCATGTGTCTTCCTATGGAGTCGACACCAACGGTACATCGACACGAGCAACCGATCATGTGACAAGTGAGATTGGAAAAGCTGTCTACAAGAGAAAAATATAAGGGAAGAGATCGGATCCATGCTGCAAATGGAGCGGTATGAAAATTACTCACATTGGTCACTCGGTTGTTAATACTCCTTTCCGTGATCTACATCTAAATAATGTCCTATGTGTTCCTAATGCCAAGAAAAATCTTGTTTCGCTCAACGTTTAGTTTCGGATAATCATGCCTATTTACGACTTCATTCTAAATGTTTTTATCTCAAGGATCAAGCCACGAAGAGGACTCTTCTTGAGGGAAGATGCAAGGGCCGTCTTTATCCTCTTTCATCCGCTCGTCCTCCTCCGAGTCGAAGAAACACCCATCTTGTCATAGCTCCCTCTCTTGAGCGATGGCACATGCCGCCTTGGTCACCCATTTCCTATTGTTAAAAGAATCGTTCGAGTCATAAGTTATCTTGTCTAGATGTTGAGTCGAATAATATTTCAGTTTGTGATGCCGTCAAAAGGCAAAAAGTCATCAATTACCTTTTGGTTCATCAACTAGTGAGGTTCATTCACCTTTTGAGCTTGTTTATTCGATGTCCGGGTCCTGCTCCAACATCCGTAGGGGGCAAGAAATACTATGTGAGTTTTATAGATGCCTATAGTCGTTTTACTTGGATCTATCTATTGAAATTCAAGTCCAAGTGTTTGAAAAATTCCATGAATTTCAGAATCATGTTGAGCGCTTCTTTGATCGAAAAATCAAAACCATCCAAACGGATTGGGGTGGTGAGTACCAAAAATTAAATTCCTTCTTTAATAAGATTGGAATTCGCATCATGTTTCTTGCCCCACACACACCAACAAAATGGCTCTGCTGAAAGAAAACACAGACACATTGTTGAGGTTGGTCTTTCCTTGTTAGCTCATGCTTCCATTCCTCTAAAATTATGGGATGAAGCCTTTTCTTCAGCTGTCTATCTCATTAATCGAATTCCCACAAAGGTCCTTCAATATCGAAGCCCTTTAGAACAGCTTTACAATCAAACTCCTGACTACATGACTCTCAAAACCTATGGGTGTGCATGTTGGCCCAATCTCCGTCCATACAACACTCGAAAAATGCAATATAGATCAAATCGTTGTGTTTTCATTGGCTACAGTATAAACCACAAAGGTTTTAAATGTCTGGATATACCAACTGGAAGGGTATATATATCTAGAGATGTGGTGTTCGATGAAAATATTTTCCCCTTTTCTCAGCTCCATCCTGATGCCGGCGCCAAAATCAGATCAGAAATTAATCTACTTCCATCCCATTTGCTTGCATCAAGGAGTATAAACGCTGATGATAATGTGATTAATTTTTCTACTAATCCTGATGATCCCAGTGAGCAGATTTTTTCAGGAACAGGACATCCACAACATACAGTGCCAGACCATGGAAATGATGGGGCATCGGACTCCTCTCCCTGCGCCAACGATGGGACTAGTCCTTTGTCCGATTTTTCCAGATTACAATGAAGTGGCGCAGAATGCGTCCCGCTAGCCACGGCGCTACTACTAGCATACTACGTTGATGCAGTCCACACTCCCCATGCGAGTCCTCCATGCGGTTCTACCCGTAATGATGCCTCCACTCGGTCGGGGGGAGAATCCGACCGAGACTCGTTACTCGAGCCCAACGTGGCATTCAAAAGAAGAAGGTATATACGGATGGCACCGTGAGGTATGCTTTTCTTGCTGACACTACGGATAGTGAGCCTAGCAATTTACATGAAGCTCTCACTAACAAAAATTGGAAACAAGCCATGGATGAAGAATATCAGGCCCTTGTAACAAATAAAACGTGGCATTTAGTACCACCGAATCGAAAAATATTATTGATTGTAAGTGGGTATATAAAGTTAAGAGAAAGCAAGATGGGACTCTTGACGGTATAAAGCAAGGTTGGTGGCCAAGGGATTCGGCAAAGGTATGGAATTGACTATGAGGATACATTTAGTCCAGTTATCAAAATGACAACAATAAGAATTATATTAGCAATTGCTGTCTCTAAAGGTTGGTTTTTGAGGCAACTTGATGTTAAAAACGCTTTCTTGCATGGTATCCTTGAGGAGGAAGTATATATGTACCACCACACTGTTATGAAGACAAGCGACATCCTAATTATGTCCGCAAGCTTGACAAGGCGTTATATGGTCGAAACAAGCTCCTAGAGCCTGGTTTGCAAGATTGAGTCACAAATTGAATCAACTTGGTTTCGGGAGTCAAAGGCGAGATACATCTTTGTTCTTTTATAACGAGAAGGACTAAGCGTGTTTCGCTTATTTATGTAGATGACATAATTGTGGTGAGTTCCAAATCGAAGCCATTCCCATTCTTCAGAATCTACAGCAAGATTTTGCATTAAAAGACCTAGGAAATTTGCATTATTTCCTAGGAATTGAGGTAATCGTCTCCTAATGGCATTGTTCTCACTCAAGCCAAATATGCAAATGATCTATTGAGAAGGTCGGAGTATGATGAAGCGTAAACCAAGTAACTACACCTTTGTCAACCGGTGAAAAACTTAGTATACATAAAGGGGATCCATTAGGACCGAGTGATTCATCAAACTATAGGAGCATAGTTGGTGCTTTACGTATCTTACCTTAACCCGACTCGATATAGCCTTTTTGTTAACAAAGTTTGTCGGTTTTGCACTCTCCTACAACAGATCACTGGGTCAGTAATAAAAGGATACTTAGGTACCTAAAATACGTATCAAGATTGGAGTCAAAATCGAGAGATCAAAATCCCTTGATATAAGTGGATACTCGGATGCGATCGGGCGGTAATGGTGATGATCGCCGCTCCACTGGAGGTTTTGCGGTTTTCTTGGAAATAGTCGGTCTCATGGAGTGCACGAAGCCCACGGTGTCTAGATCAAGTGCGAGTCGAATATAAAGCAATGGCAAATGCCACTATGAAATCATGTGGATACAAACTTTCTTGAAGGAGATACATGTTTCTAATTCTCCCACGCAAGACTATGGTGTGACAATCTTAGTGCAAAGTATCTCTCCTCAAATCCAATTTTCATGCGAACAAAGCATATTGAGGTAGATTATCATTTTGTACGAGAAAGAGTCCAACGAAACTATTGGAGGTTGGTTTTGTTCCTACAGGAGATCAAATTGCAGATGGATTCACCAAGGCCTTGTCGACACGGCAATTAGATAATTTTAAGTGCAATCTCAACTTGGGAAGTTGTGATTGAGAGGAGTGTTGGAAAATATGTAAAATAGATTAAGTGACCGGATAGGTTGTTGGATTAGAGATAAATTAGCCGAAGCATCCAGGCGTCGTCGCATGCAAATGAATACGGTTGTTATCGCTCAAAGTAGCAAGAGATAACAATCTATCGCATGTGATGATGACGATCTGTTACTGTTCGGTTGTAACAAGCAATCTATCCGTCGCGGCTCCCTTCTGTTGTACACGCCAGCAGTATCGGCTTTTGATACTATATAAATCAACACGCAAGCAACACGAGAACAAGGTGTCTTTGTTTCGTCTATTAGTCTTTACACACATGCCATCTAAGCTGAAGAACACCCAAGAACAGTGCTGACTATTTTAAGTGGGTCCCATCAGTCTCACTCCCCTTACTTTTCATCTCCCCTCTCTCTCTCCTCTATGCGTTCTCCACCGCAAAGGAAACGGGGCATTGGCGGAGGAAGCGTGGCGGCGGCCAGAGCGGCGGCGGGGCGGCCTAAGCGGCGAGGGCGGTGGGCGGGAAGCCACGACCAAATCCACTGGCGCTCGCCGACGCACTACCGTAATGTGACGCCGGCACCATCGGTGTTTATATGAAGGGACTTTGCGTGATATCGGATGTTTGAAGATTAAATATGAATTAATTATAAAAATAATTAATTCATTTGATAAATTTATTAAATCTGATTAATTAAATTTAATTAAATGTTTACTATATCATCACATCATCAAATCTCATCAAATCATGACACAATTAGAATCATGACATAATTAGATTTATTGTATTCATCTCATGAATTATCCACTAATTATAAATAAGTTTCATAAATAATTCACATTTAATATTAAAATAATATTTAAATATTCGATGAGTCCTCTCTCCTTCCTTATGGTGCGGGACATGGAAATATGGGGCCAGAGCAGCAGATTTTTTTATTTTTGAGAGGTCCTAATATGAGTACAAGCTGTAGTATGTGAACAACCATCTAACACACACCACACCTATTCACACTTATCCTAGACGCTGCTAAGGTCTACAAATTATACCCAGACACACGCATCCTAAGCCACGCTCGCTCGTCGAAGCCTCCGTAGAAAGTACATGGGTGCAGCTCGAGCCTGCAGAGAAACCCAGAAAAAAACCCTGGTGAGCGTCGAAGTCAGGCTTCAAACGCGGGCGGGCAGGACGCAGCGATCCTAGCCATCTGAGCTACGCTCAGTTCTCCCCAGAGCAGCAGATTCTGACGAGGTACCTGTGGCAACATTTGGCTCCGCGGTCTTGGTGGAGCAAGAAAATAGTCCGACGTGGAGTGAAATCTCTGACCTGGACGGCTCGGGCTGAATGCCACATCAGTGCACTGTGAATGGCCTGATAGAACAGCATCTTACTGATGATACTGTAGGGGATAGCATATAAACGACAAGATGGTAGGACTAGCTAAGTACTAGTACACAACAAAATGTCATTTGTAACCGGTATCCACAGCATTTTAGGTCATTTTACAAGCAGCACAACTCTTCTGCTTACTGTTTACATACCAGGTTACAGATAAACAAGAAAAAGAAGGGGTGAAATACACTACCTATAGGCGAGCTATTTTTCTATAAATTTATCTATGTTTAGTCTTTCTTCCAAAATAAGAGCAGCTGCAAAACAATGTAATGTCAGCAAATTGATTCTGAAAGCAGCCGAAGATTGATAGGGTATCCTTTGAGAGTCCGTGTGGTGGGGAAGAAGACAAGTCTATCTTCTTCGGTTTCTTCCCAGCTGCAAATTCATTGGTCAAGTTGTTATGGAATCAGACTGGTGTCCGATTTGGATCACAATGTGGAAAATCCATTTGCAGATTATCTACACCTTTCTGGCTAGCAAGATAGCGATTGAATTTGAGAGATTAAGGTGGCTTACCTAAAGCGCGTTACAAGATGATGGAGGAAGATAGAAACGACAACCCGGGCAAGCTCATAGCCAGGACACAGCCGAGGTCCACCACCAAATGGAGTAAATATATTGGCCCCTACCGCATTCTGAAGTTTATTATTGATCTGCACAGCAACAAATTTGTTGCAGATAGCATCAGCATGCATTTTACTTTTGTAACAAAGAACATAATAGAATAAGTAGACCAAATAGCAATAACACAGAGCCCCTAGGAGTACCTGCCATCTCCAAGGGTTGAATGTCCGAGCATTCTCATAGTGTTCATTATTAAGGTGCACAGCTCGGAATGAAGCAAAAATTTTGCAGCCCTTCGGAATTGTGTAATCTAAGTAACAAAGAAAAATGTCATACATAATGAGCATTCCGGATGAAAAATGTATGGGGACTTCTTTCTTAGATAATGGATAAAATGTACACGAATTTGAGTATAGTTCCAATTGAAATACCTTTATAATGAATATCAGTGTTTGCTCGCCTGAATACTCCACTAATAATGTTACCCACACGGAGGGTCTCATTTATCACCTGCATAAATGTTAACCCTTCATTTAATCATGATGTGATGTGAGTAAACCAACCATACCCAAATCTAGATGGGTCTGTACTTTTGGCATGATATATAGCTAATCCTTACACATTGGGTAAATGGCATTGACTTGTAATCGCTCCACTCTAGTGGTTGGTTTTTTCTTTTCATGCCCCTGATATTGGCATGCTCTTCCTGTAAAATCAGCAAAATATCTGGAATCAATTACACACGTAGTTAAGTAAAAATACCACTTGGAGCAATCTTGAGGATTCTTATAGCTTAACTACTGAAAACAAAACTTGTACCAGGGAAGTCATAAAGTTCAGATTTCTAAGATTGTTAGGCTGAAGAACCTTAGCACTCATAAATGTAAGTAACAAAAACGATAAAAAAAAGGGGCATTTTTATGCATACACCATCAAAAACAGGTTCTTTGAGGAAACCAGAGTGTTGACTAAACTGAGGATTCATTCTTAAACTACAAGAACATAGAAGGTTCAAGTCAATAATAAATTAGGATGAGAAACTGACAAGCTGCTATCTAAATTAATACTCAGGATCAAGTCAATAATAAACCGGGAACAAAGCTGTAGTTGAACTTGACTGAAAACAAGAAGCCGGAAATAGAAAGTATAAACTTCTCTTTTGGACAGAATTGGTGTGAAAGATAACCAACACAATTTCTTTAGCGATTAACACCCAACTATAATAAAGCATTATGAAAATTCCTCCCTATTTTAGGCGTTATTTGACAATTGACAGCACCTGGTACCTACTACCGCACGTGTATACAAGAATTGACAATTACCAAACAACTAATTTAAATAGTTTTTTTACCTTGAGCTCAGCCAGCGCAGCAGGCGTCTCCGTGAGGAACTTCACCGCGAGCGTCATGAGCACGGACGTAGTCTCATACCCGGCCACCAGCAGAGAAAGGCAGAAATCCACCATCTCTTCCTCTGAGAAGCTGCCACCCTCCGCCTCAAGAAGCTCCTCCACCATGTCCTTCTTCTCCTTCTTCCCCTCATCATCCCCAACTGAGCCACCATTCTCCGCTTTCTCCTCCATCCTCTTCTTTATCACCTCCCGCAGAGCACCGGCCACCTTCGTCCTCGCCTGCCGGAATCAAATCATACAATGCCACATTTTTATGAGCGATATAGGAGTACATCAATAGCTGACGCCAATTCGTTGTAAGGCAATGGAAGATGCATAGGGAAAGATAAAAAAATGAATGGAGGCAAAAGGACGAGCACCTTGAGGGCCTGGCCGTAGGTGGTAAAAGGGAGGAGGTAGGCGAGAGGAAAGGGGATGGAGAAGAAGCCGTCGATGAGCTTGACGTACTCGCGGCGGAGGCTCTCGGTCCACGGTCCCGGTTCGATGCTGACGAGCTGCTTGACGGTGAGGTTGAAGGTGATCTTCTTGGCCTCGTCCAGGAGGCGGACGGTGGCGGCGGGCTCCCACTGGCGCATGGTCGCGAGCACGAGGCGGTCGATGTGCGCGAGGAGGGGCGGCGAGGCGGGCCGGCCGAGGCGGGTGAGGGTGAGGGAGTGGAGCCTCTTGTGCGCGGCGCCGCGGGTGAGGAGCAGGGAGCGCGCGCCGAGGAGCGTGGCGATGGAGGACGGGTAGCTGGAGTCGACGGCGCGGCCCTCGGCGGCGAGGAGGAGGCGGTTGAAGGCCGGGTCAGCGGAGAAGATGGTGCGCTCGCCGAAGACGTGGGTGGTGAAGACGCCGCCGTGGCGCGCCACGCGCTCGTCGATGAAGGGCTCCGGGTTGGGCGTCTTGTAGGCGGCGATAAGCCGCAGCGTCTCGCCAATCAGAGGCAGGCCCGTGCTCCCAGGCGGCATCCGCGCCCTCTTCCCCAGACTCCCGGCGGCGGGATCCCCCAGGAGGAGCCATCTGAGCGCCGCGGCGACCACGACGGCGGCGGCTGCGGCCAGGAGGAGCAGCGGGGCCGCGTCCATGGCGGCGTAGCCGAGCCCGTCTTTGGGCTAAGGAGCAAGAGTGAGATTGATGAGGCTCCGACAACCAGAGGATCTGCTCCAAAGGTTGGGATGTTTGTGGGGGTATTTGTAGGTGGCGATTAAATTATTGAGGAAAGAGTTTAATAAAAGGGATTAGTTTAGATTTTCTTTTGAGTAGATGATTAGTTTAGAGTTGCATAAAACAATGTGGTTTGCTCCAAAAGGGGAATGCATGGGGCAGCATGCACATGATGGGGAAATATGATGGAATGTCTTTTGAGAAAAAGAACATCAACATGGATCCACCCTATTAATCCTCCTCCTAACATATAATCAAAATATTAATATTAGCGCCCAAAGTACTGCACAGTAGCATTGTAGAGGACATAAGAGTTCACTGAGAAGTACAATAGTACTACTCCCTCCCCATATGTCCCATTCATAATACTATGCCTAATCCATAAAAAAACTTTTTAAAATATTCAGGTAGACATCTATTTGTTTCATCACTACGAATATGAAAAAAATTAAAAAATTAATTAAAAATTGATAAAATAAATTAATATGTAACTTTTATAAGTTATAAAAAAAATAACAAATTTGAGTAACTCAGAGATTAATTTGTTAAGTGATATATTACATATTAATCTATCATGTCATATTTTAAATTTTTTCATGCCTATTAAGGTTGCATGCAAGAAATGAATAATGTTCATCCGAAAGATTAGAATCTATCTTCTTAAATTTGAGTCTAATTCAGATTGCTATATTTTAGGATGGAATACATATGTTGTATCTATCTGTAGCTGTGTATCATCAAAATTATTAATATTGACATCCAAAGTAAAAATTATTAATATTAGCCTCCAAAGTACGGTTTATTAGTAGAATCGAGAGGACATAACAGTTCGTTGAGAGGTAGTACACTAGTACTAGATAAAAACGTGAGGCCTCATCTGCAACAAATTTTACGGAAAATGAACTGATTTATGTAAAATATATAGATTCCAAAAGAGTAGTATGCGTGTGTGGTTAGAGATGTGATGTGACTACTTCTTCGTGCAAGGTGCAAGATAACAAATGTTATCAGTAGCGATATATATATAGTAATGATAGATCACACACACGCATGAATTGTCTGTTGCTGATGGTGTTATTTCGGTGGAGATACCATTTTGTATGCTTGTGCATGGTATAGTATGGCTGTTGCGCCCTCCGCCTCTCTACTGTATCTCAACAGTGAACTCGTGTACCGCGCAACGCACAAGCAGCTAGGCCGTCCGTCAAACGAGATTTTCTCGCTGATTTAAATCAGATAACTTTTAAATCATTAACATATAAGTTTATTATTCATAAAACTCACGTGTCAGAATTTATTCGATTTTTTAATCAGAGAAACCACTTACGCCGTCGCGCACAGACGGAACGGCTGGATCAAAACCGGCTGATCCATCATCCGGCGTGATCTAATAAAGCTCAACCCGATCTCTCGCGGTAAAGCCTCGTCGCGCAGGCGAGCGACACCGAAGAGGCCCGCGCGTGCATCAGCCCATCAGCCGGAATGGCATTGTGGTGTACGTGCGGCCCAATAAACTGGCCCGGAACGGGACTTGGTGTACGTGAGGCCCATATAAGTTGGGCTGGAACGAGTGCGATGTACGTTCAGCCCATATTAGTTAGGCAGGATAGAGACTGGGGCTATGGAATAAGTTCACTTTAGGTTTTTTTCTCTTACATCGAGTTTAGAGTATATCATTCAACTATTAGATATAATACGTTTTTTATATTTCAAAACAAATAAGACAGTATTATAATAATATCAAATATAATATATTTTTTTATATTTTAAAACCGATACAAATATAATCTCAAGACAGTATTATAATAATACCAAATATAACACGTTTTTTTATATTTCAAAACCGATACAAATATAATCTATTATAGGTCTTTTTAGTTGACGTTATATTGATGTGACATAAAAATAAAAACAAATAATAAAAAAATTTTGTGATCCTTATATATTAGTGAAACATTTTTTTCTCTCTTCTTTTCCCACTCTTCCCATCTCTGTCCAGGTCTCAGCGCGTGGAACTGACGGGGAGAAGATCCTCCTGCAGAAAATCATAATTGACAGTCAGGTTCAGATCAGATTTGATGTGGATGCGTTTTGATTTTTTTAATGTGGATTAGCTTCGAAAAAAAACTCATGGTCATAGATGTCCCTCGGCATGCTGCCGACGTCACCCGGGCCGGCCGGTGAAGTGCGTCATCCGGTGGATCTCCTACACCTTGGCGTTCCGCTTGTGGAGGTCGCCGGCAATATGCGCCATCCGCGAATGCTATCTGTTTGTTACGACTGCGTCTAGCGCCTCACCGAGTATATATGTAAATCTATATATTCAGCATTTTGGCTGTGAATTCAACACAAGTTTTTCTCCTCTCGCAATCTATCTATACTCTTATATGGTATCAGCCTCTTCACGATTTCGCATGGCCTCCGACTTCTCTTCTGACGGCGACGCCCTCTCTTCACCACCTAACATCGATGCCAACCCCTTCTCTATTTCGGCCTCCCCTGCCACCTCCATCCAACTTGTCAACATTCGCTCTTACGTACCCGACGTCCTAAGCTTTTCCGTATCCAACTATATCGAATGGAGTACCTTCTTTGAGCTCATTTTTCGCAGATTTGGCATTCTCGACCATGTTGATGGTTCCGTCGACGCCCAACAACGCTCCCTCGACACTGAATGGCTTCAAATTGATCATTGCATTGTCTCATGGCTCTACACCACCATTGCCAAGGACATTCGCGATATGGTTCTTCAACGCAGCACCATCGCCCACGCTTTCTGGCTTCAGATCAAGAATATCTTCCTCAACAACTCCATGCAACGCGCCACCTTCGCTCTCCAGGACCTCGACACCCTCTATCAAGGCGATCTCTCTATCACTGATAACAGTGGTCGCATGAAACGGCTCGCCGATACCCTCCATGATGTCGGTCATCCCATCACCGATTTCGCCCTCGTCGCCAACCTTCTGCTGGACTCAACCCCAAATTTGGCTCCGCCACAAGCGACCTCACCATCAAAGACCCTCCACCCACCTTTCTTTTTGCCCGTTCATTCCTTTTGCAGGATGAGAAACGTCAGGAACGTGCTCATGCCCTCGCCAGCGGCATGGCCTTGCTCTCCACCGGCTCCGTCAGCCCTCAAGCCTCGCCGTCCTCCGCGCCACAAGCCCACGTATCTTCTGCGCCTCGCCCCACTGCTCGCCGCGGCCGCGGGCGTCGACCTCCGTCTGGTCGCGGACCTCCACGCTCGTCCGGCCCGTATTCTTCACCAAGCTGGGCGTCGTCCTATAATCCTTGGACTGGGCTCGTTCAAGCGTGGTCAATCTCATCCGTCCCGCCCTGGCGCGCGCCGCCTCACGCGGGAGTTCTCGGTCCGCGTCCCTCCAGTCCCGGCCCCCAGGCGTTCCTCTCCGCGGCGCCTCAAGCGCTTCCCGCACCACCGACCGAACCTCCTGCACCAACTCCACCGGCGGCCTCCTCTCTCATCCAGGCGCTCCAAGCACAACAGGCAAACCAAACTCCTACTCTGGCGGCGGCGACTGGTTCCTTGACACCGGCATCACCAACCACATGTCCACAACTCCCGGTATCTCCCAACTTTCTCCCCTCTCTCCCATCTCACCCACACACGTTGTGGTCGGCGATGGCACTCGTTTGCCGGTCACCCACAACGGCCACTTCTCCATACCCACCGCTTATTCTCCCCTCACTTTACGTCATGCTCTTGTTTGCCCATCTCTCATTAAGAATTTAATCTCTGTCCGCGCACTAACCCGCGACAACTGCGTCACTGTCAAATTTGATGATCTCGGCTTTTCTATTAAGGATCGTAGAACATGGATGGTTCTCCTCCGCTGTGATTCCACTGGTGACCTCTATCCACTTGCCTCCACCCTCGCCACTCCTCCGACGCTGCTCCACGCCTCCACCAGCACCTCCACATGGCATGCGCCTCTCGGCCACCTCAGCTCTGCTTCCCTCTCCAAGCTGCGCCACCACCTTCAGTTCACTTGCGCCGGCACCATCGATCACCTCTGCCCCGCCTGTCAACTCGGCAAACATGTCCGACATCCTTTTCAGCGCTTCGATTCCGTCGCTTCGGCTCCATTTCATCTTTTGCATCTCGATGTTTGGACCTCTCCTGTTAGCAGCAACTCTGGTTACATGTATTACTTAGTTCTTCTCGATGAAAATTCACATTTTGTTTGGACGTTTCCTCTTCACAATAAATCCGATGTTCTAGCCACGTTTATCTGCTTTCATGCCTACGTTCAAACCCAATTCGGTGTTCCCATTCGTGCTATACAATCTGACAATGGCGGCGAGTTCATTAGCACTGCTTTTCGCTCCTTCAATCAATCCCATGGCATCGTTCATCGCCTCACTTGCCCACATACTTCCGCCGCCCGTCCTCCTACGACCATCTTCGGACTTTCGGCTGCCTCTGCTATCCAAATCTTGCACATACAGCGTCTCATAAACTCGTGCCCCGCTCGGCTGCGTGTTTTTTTAGATACCCGGCTGACACGAAAGGATATAAATGCTATAACCCTCGGACACGTCGTGTCATTGTTTCTTGACACGTCGTATTCGATGAAATGTCTTTTCCTTTTCAGGACACCTCGTCGGACTACTCGCAAGCTACGCCGTCTGCGCCACCGATCGTGCAATACGTCCCTTGCCCCACTGCAACACTCACCTCGCAACATCCTCATGCTGCTGCATCCCCACAGCCATCGCAAGTCTCTACCTCCTCCACCGCCAGTTCATCTGCACACATGCATTCGCCTGCTACCTCCGCTCGCTCTATATCTCCTGATCCAAACCAACAACAACCACCCGATCCTACTAACACGCCACCGCAACCCTCTCCACCCCAACGCCACCAAATGCGCACCCGCTCTCAGGCTAGAATTTTTCGGCCCAACCCTCGCTATGCTCATCTCTTCTCAACCACGTCACACGCGCCACCGACCCCACCGCCCGTTCCCACCAGCGTTCGCAACGCCCTTCGTAATCCGGCTTGGCGCGCGACAATGCAAGAAGAATTCGACGCCTTGCTTCGCAACCGGACCTGGCAGTTCGTACAATGGCCTCCTCGTGCTAACATCATATCTGGGAAGTGGATTTTTCGGAACAAACTCAATCCAGATGGAACACTTGAACGTCACAAAGCTCGCTGGGTCGTCCGAGGATTTCACCAACGGCCCGGCGTCGATTTCGATCAAACTTTCTCCCCGGTTGTTAAACCCGCCACCATCTGCGTCGTTCTCACCCTTGCCGCGTCCTATGGCTGGCCAGTCAATTATATGTCAAAAACGCCTTTCTCCATGGCAACCTCACTGAACAAGTCTATTGCGACCAACCCGCTGGGTTTGTTGATGCCGCTCGACCCAATGACGTATGTCTTCTCTCCAAATCACTATATGGCTTGCGCCAGGCCCCTCGTGCCTGTTATCTCAGTTTCACTCAACACCTCAAAGCCATTGGCTTCCACCCCACCGGATCCGATACCTCTCTGTTTGTCTACCGTCGTGGCTCTGAAACTGCTTGGCTACTCCTATATGTTGACGATATTGTCCTCACCGCATCTTCTTCACAACTACTTCGTGAACTCATCGGCCATCTCAACTCCGCATTTGCAATGAAGGATCTTGGTCCTCTTACCTTCTTTCTTGGTGTTCAAGTCCAAACAACTTCAGCTGGCTTCTTCCTCCATCAACAACAGTACGCCGAAGATATTTTAGATAGAGCCGGCATGTCCAATTTCAAACCAGCTTCTATGCCGGTCGACACCTCTCTGAAAATATCCTCTTCCGTCGGAACACCTCTCTCCGACGCCACTCACTACCGAAGCATCACCGGCGCCCTACAATATTTGACACTCACTCGGCCGGACATAGCCTACGCCGTCAACCAACTTTGTCTTCATATGCATGCCCCTTGTGATGCTCATTGGGCTCTCGTCAAGCGTGTTCTTCGCTACGTTCGCGACACCATCGACTACGTCATCCAGCTACGACCTTCTTCCTCATCAAGCTTGCAAGCTTATAGCGATGCGGACTGGGCGGGTTGCCCGGACATGCGTCGTTCAACTTCTGGATATTGTGTCTTCCTCGACGATGCTATTGTTTCTTGGTCGTCCAAACGGCAGACGGTCGTGTCGCATTCCAGTGCCGAGGCAGAATACCACGGCGTGCAAACGTCGCCGTCGAACTTTGCCCTTCGCAATCTTCTTGGAGAACTATCAATCGCCATCAACAAGGCCACCATCATCTTCTGCGACAACGTCTTCGCCATCTACCTTGCCGACAACCTTGTTCATCATTGTCACGTCCCGATTTTCGTTCGGGATTAAAAATCGTTTAATAATTTATTTCCTAGAAATTAAATAAAATGAAAAGCATATTAATCAAGTGAAAGTATTAAGAAAATAAAAATTTCCTTTAAAAATTATGGCTGGAAATATTTTTAAAATATTCTCCATGCCCTAAAGTACTCTCCTAAATTTTGCGAAATTTTGGAGCTCCATAAATAATTTTAATAATACAAAGAATATTTAAGTAATTATTTAAATAAATTAATTAATCAGTAAATAATCTGGTTGAATTTTTATTAAATACTTTGAGTGTTCATCTAATTTCAGGATTTTTCTTGGAATTATTTGAGCATTGGAAGTACAGATAAAAATTCAAGGAAATTTGGAAGGAAAAGTCTGGTTTGCCTCCCTGTCGCTACAGTGTCATCTTCTTCCTCCAGCTGCCTGTATACTGTTCATCCGAACAGCAAACTCTTTCCTCCCTTCACAAATCCCGTGGAATCACTTGCTCAAATCCAAAATTGATTGAGGGAAATTAATCCCCACCTCATCCTCTTCAATTCACCCTCGATTCCCCACTAAATTTCGTATGTTTTCGTGGTAGATTTTGATTATATTTCTTATTGTTGAGCTTCACCATGGCGGCCGATCTCCCTCCCGGTCGATTCCCTTCCCAATTAACTGCAAAAATCGCTTCCCCTTCACCTCCTCATCAATTCCCCATGAATCCTCACTGAATCCATAATAATTCTTGGTGTATTTTAATTTCGCAATTCATTGTTCAACAACACCATTGCCGGCCGACCCCTCCCCTTCCTCTCCCGGCGACGATCCCCCTCCCCTCCGGCCTATAAAGGGAGGCCTCACCTGCCTCCTCTCTCCCTCATGCCACGAACACCTCTCCCTCTCCTCCGCCGCCATGCAACTCCACTCGCACGCCGTCGCCGTTTTCCAATTCCGGCCACCTCCCGGCCCGCCGTGCTTGCCTCAACCGAGCAGCACCAAACCATGCCACCACCTCCATCAGCGCCGCAGCAACCTCCTCTTCCCCGGCCGACCCTCCATTTCGCTCAAAGTCCAACGGAAGCTCACCTCCGCCGTCGAACAGTAAAGAACATCGCCGTTATCCTCCTCCTCCAGCAGCCCCTCCCCTTGCTGAAGCACCGTTCCGCCGCATCGTCATCAGTCGGACTTGTCTTGTCATACTCTTCCTCGGCCACCCCTTCCTCCTTGTCACCATTTGTCGTCGCCACGTCGCATGCGGTCATCGTTCCTTGTCGCCTTGCGCCTTCCGCTGGCTATGCCGCTCCTCCTTTGGCTCTGCGTCGCCGAGCCGCTCCTCACCTCCCCTCCGCCGTCGTCGGGAACCATAGGAGACCATGCACCCATGCACCGGCCTTTCCTCCGCTCGCCACCATGTGCCCGTGCCGCCTCTTCTCGCCGTCGTGCGCTCGGTGAGTTCCTTCCTCCTCTCTCCGCTCTCACTCGCTGATGATAGTCCTTGCCCACTGTCGTCATCCTACTCTTTTCCTTCCAAAAATAATTAAAAATTGCCTAATAAATCAATTTAATTTCCAGAATCTATTTAATGGTTCAAAACTTTTAAAATTCATATCTAATCCATACAAACTTGAAATTGGGCCATTCAAATTGTAAAATTCATCTAAAATTGAGCTCTACATGTTTGTTTACTTTTCTTGTATTGTTCATTTGGTTTTTATTAGGGTTTTCCTTGTTTTGCGTGTCGGCGTGTAGACTTCGTCGTTTCAAAAGGTTCGTGCTCGCGAGGAAAAGAAGTTTTGTTCAAAGGAGCAAGGCAAGTCATGTCATTTTGATCATATTGCTATCCGAGTTTACAAAATTATGTTTATTTAAATTATTGCATTTTGCTTTATTAAAATTCCCGTGTCTATCACTGTTTTATTTAGCCTTATCGATTCTCCTTGTTATAGCCCTATTACTTGTATTATTATGATCCTTGATAGCCCTAGGAAAAATAAAACTAGTGAGCACTTTATATATGTGGTACTCACTAGCAAACTTAGGAATATGCTTAGCCTGCTTGAATAGAAACAGTTAGATGTTTTCAATAATTAGACTAAGGAATAACTTGTAAATGATGAAGTTTTGGCTGTTTAGCCGTGGCAATAAATGTCCCCTTCAAAATTCCCCAAACATGTTTTCGGTGGGCACGAGGTGCATGGTTTTGTTAGTCGCACCTCGGCCGTCACAAGGACCGGTCTTCGGGCCTCTGTTGCAAAGCATTTCCGTACTACCACCTGTCTAATGGGTAAGGCTTAACACGTCGACTAGTACGGTCAGAAACAAAAAAGACACGGGTAGGGATGGATGAAGCCCTAGGAAGGGTTGAAGCCCATGGGTGACGTCTCGGCAAGTGAAGGCTCGAACGAGTCGAGATGCGGGGCATAGACTGCTCGCTCGACCCGGGGCACTGGCGGGGGAAGTCTATGTCGGTCTTCTTTGTTTAGGGCGTACTAAGCGATGAGTTATGTCATGGCTTCCGTCCGTATGCCATGGTGGCATGTGGCACGTCGCAACACGTGAGGAAGACATGTCCGGTGGGTAAAGATGTACACCTCGATCGAGTAAATCTATTCGAATAGCCGCGCCCTCGGTTATGGGCAAGCCGAGCAATGTACCCAAGTTAGAGTTTAATTTCGTTTAAAACGAAAGATTTGGAGTTAGCACATGTTGGCCTGAGTTAAGGCAAGATCGCGTTGGTGCGCGACTTGATAATAATTTGACTAGAGATAGGCTCGTGTTTATTAAAATGCCTTAAAATATTTAAATGCATGAAATGCTGGTTTTAAAAATAACCCTATATATGAATTCTTTGTACTCCCTTGCATTATTTGCATTCTCCCGGCATGGCTTGTTGAGTACGGTGGTTGTACTCAGCCTTGCAATTCCTTCCCTCTTTCAGAAGTGTAGTGCCTCTGAGTCAAAGACGGTGTTAGAGGACCAAGGCTCAGACCCCAGTTGAGTTTGCCTGTGGAGTGGAGCTGAAGCCCCGCTAGGATCGTCCTGCTTTTCCGCTGCAGTTTTCTTCGAGTGCGGGGACTAAGTGCCTCTTCTGTAAGTATATTTATACGCTTTAATTTACGTTTGGATCTGTGTATTGATTTGTCATTTTGTGTACCCTGGCTGGTCCTGGACAGGGAATTAATACACAAAATAGTCTGGAAATTTGGGTTAAATTTCTGGGCGTGACAATCATCGGCGAACCAAACATGTTGAACTTGACATTCATTTCCTTCGAGAGAAGACAACGCTCGATCAGCTCCGCGTGCTTCATGTTCCTACGGTGCGACAATTTGCTGATGTAATGAACAAAGGCCTGCCAAAGCCACTCTTCACTGAGTTTCGCGACAATCTTTGTGTCATCCAGCCGACTGCTGCAATTGAGGGGGGTTGTGAGCACAAAACTAGCTAGTCACACGCATGGTTGTTACAACCAATCGGCTGGATTGCCCGGCTGGGTCGCCCTCTTCTCTAGCGATCTGTTATCGCATATGCGCCATCCGCGGATCTTCAGATGCTATCTGTTTGTACGACCGCGTGTAGCGCCTGACCGAGTGTATATGTAAATCTATATATTCAGCGTTTTGGCTATGAATTCAACACAAGTTTTTCTCCTCTCGCAATCTATCTATACTCTTACAGCGAGGTGGGTGCACATGAAGCAGAACATGGTCTGGTAGATCGACATGCTCACCGACACGGAGCCCTTGTTGCCGATGTAATCCATGGCGTCGACGCCGACGGTGGACACCCTCACATTGTGGACGCACCTCCTTAGGTCGCGCCTCACCCACACCATCAGGAAAATGCCCACCATCTGCTTGCTCACGATCCAAATGTACAGCGACTGCCTCTTGCACGCCGCGGTGGCGGCGGCGAGGTCCAGGTCGAGGTCGGGGATCGTGGCGAGGTTGTCGTTGCCCGGGTCGTCGGCGCCAGCAGCAGTGACGCGTGATGACCTGAATGAATGACTTGTAGGTTCTGAAGGATCTTGACGACTTGAACGACGCCGACGATAACATGGTGGTGCTCGCCGTCACCGTGGCGTGCTTGGCGAGTAGGTCCAGTGGCTCCTCCGGCCATGCCAGGGCGACCCTGTCTGACCTGCTTAGCGTCTTGAGAAGCGTTCGCTGTTGAGCACTCTACTGCTGGTGTTGCTCATCACTATCATTGCCGGAGTCATCCATGGCGGCGACGACAGTGAAATGAGCCTGGTCAGTCTCCTGGGGATGGCGGCGCCGGCGGTGATGTTCTGCTACTCAGACTCCGCCTGCGAGCTGAACAGCGAGTCATCATCGGTGTTGGCCTCGGTGCCAGGGAAGAGCTCGTCTGCGGCGGAGGCGTCGGAAGCTTCCTGGCTCGACCAATGCATTTGATTCGGCAACATCACTATCAGTGGCACTGTTATCCTTTTTGTACCTACTCACCCCACAAGTTGGACACCTCTCCAAGTCAGTGTATTCCTTGCGATAAAGTACACATTGATTAATACATGCATGGATCTTTTCCACACCAAGTGATAATGGACATATCAGTTTCTTGGCTTGATAGGTGTTAGCTGGCAACAAGTTAGACTTAGGAAGCATAGCTCTGAGGAGACCCATCAAGTCGTTGAAACTAGTATCAGACCATCCGTGCCTGGCCTTCAATCTAAAAAGTTCTAGCACCGACCGCAACACTGTATAATCCATATCACATCTCTTTGCTCAATCGTACAAAAGATCTTTCGCTGCTTTCTGCAACGCCTCCCAATTGTTTAAATCTCTTAGTTTCTCTGTTAGGACCTTTGGTTCAGCGTGCCGTAACATATCCTCAAGATCAAGATCAATATCAACCTCTGCATCGTCAAAACCAGAGCCACAAAAATTACCCGTCATTTCACGGGACATGTCCTCAATTATAAAATTCTCTGCCTCATCGAACCAAATATCAGGATTCTATTCCGGAGGGGCGACTTCCCCGTGATAAGTCCAAACCGTGTATTTCTCCACAAATCAACGCTGAATTATGTGTCCGAGAATTACATTCGGATCTTTCAACATCTTCTGATTCTTGCAATCCACGCAAGGACAAAAATATCCTTCCTATTCTTCCTCAAAGCGTGTGCCTTAGCCTTATCAATAAATGTTGATGCTTCTCTCATGAACACCGGATGAGTTCTCCGTGTCTCATACATCCATATCCGATCCATCTAAAAAAGTGACAACATAAATTAATATTATATTGCACGTGTTTTCTAAATAAACAAATTAAACTTAAATCCTACTTTATAACTAAAACCTCATGCACAACAAATAATGATAATGAGACAACAAATAATGATAATGAGACAAAAGTAGTTACCAAAAAATGGTTCAATAAAAAAATATTTGACCTATAAATTACAAAAATAGCTCAAAATATATAACAATTCAAACAAGTTTAAATATCTTCGCATTCAACCGATGAAATTTTACAAAAATGGAAGCAAATGAAGCAGATGATCAAGCACGTTACCTTTTATATTGATTTCAATTGAAGATTTAAAGTCTAAAGCCTCCCACAAAAATAAAATGCCTATTATTAGAGAGAAAAACCGAGTTAAAAAAGTTCAAATATCTTCGCATTCAACCAATAAAAATTTTTAAAAATGAAAGCAAATGGAAGAGGAGATCAAGTATGGTACCTTTTGTATTGATTCCAATTGAAAAATTCAAGTTGAAAACCTTTCTGCCTATAATTGCCTTTTTTGGAGAGAGAAACACCATGGTAAATGCGCAACTGTCGGGTTGAACGGGAAATTTATGGCGGAATGATCGCATGCGGTCCACTTAATGGCCCACACGGAAAAATGCATTATCCCGTACGGGTCCTTAAGTGGGCCGCACGAGATAATGGACCTTTATCCCGTGCGGGCGGTTATGTGGGCCGCATGGGATAATCGCATTATCTCGTGTGGTCCACTTAAGCGACCGCATGGGATAATAGCCCGTGCGGTCGCTTAAGTGGACCGCACGGGTGTTAACGACCAAATTTGGTAACCTAACTCCCGGGTTTGAAGCAGAGATTGAAGCGGAATTGGAGAAGATGCGCGATCTGAGAAGAGACGGAAACAAAATCAGCTAAGACTGAATCGGCTACGGAGTCAGTCGGCCGAGAGCGAATCGGACTAGGACAGCCGATAGCCGATTCTAAGTCAGGGTGAAGTGGGACCAATCCCGATGAAAAACGTAGAGATAAGAAGTTGGATTCGGTTTCCAAAGTGCGCGTTAAAAGATATTGCCATCTACGAATAGAGTCCTATAACGACAATTGTATCTGTAAATTAGGAATTTGTTTAGATTTTCTTTTGTAATACGGCATGGGACCATGTCTCGGGATATTGTTGTACCATGTATAGTAGATTAGATAGAAACCGTGTCTTGCACGGGTAGTTTTATTCTTGAGTATAAATAGGGCCCGAGATCCCTATACATAACACACGCAATCAATACAACTTTCGGCGCATCGCCTCCTATTTTCTTCAGACGAGCACTTGATTCGGCTTCGGGCTGTATCATTTTGATCCCCGATTAAGGTAAATGTTTGTCATTAGTGGTGTATCTCGTCGAATTTAGTGCTTCCATCGCTATGATACTCTAGATTCAATGATTTATACTGCGCTAGTTATCATATATCACATATAACCTAGAACAATGTCTAGATCTATCTTGACATCGGCCTGTTTCTGTCAAGGACCAGCAGCCGATAGAGCTAG
Source organism: Oryza australiensis (assembly GCA_019925245.2). Classification (NCBI taxonomy): domain Eukaryota; kingdom Viridiplantae; phylum Streptophyta; class Magnoliopsida; order Poales; family Poaceae; genus Oryza; species Oryza australiensis. The sequence continues at coordinate 533,078 of JAIFGZ020000536.1, forward strand.
ATATAGGGGTTGGCCTAGATTATATGCGATATCCACCGTCTTGATGGGTTTACATCAGTTATAACAGATCTGATTGTTCTTTTTATACTTGATGCTGCATCAATTTGACCTATTAAGTCGTTCTTAGAGCTCTTATGATCTATTCGGCTGGATGTATACGCTTAGAGACAGTGCCGGGGTTTCAGCCGGCCTTATCAGTTTTAATATTCTTCTGGTATATTTACTATTAGATTTATTAAAGCCGCCTCTTATATTTAGATCTTGCTCTAGTTAAATGCCCTAAGCCAGAATCAGTCTGTCAGTCACAGCCAACAGCTGACTGATCTAGGTTTAGCGTATTTAGCTTAGATCAATATCTTTTCATAAGATGTATCGGAGTACTAGCCGATTCACAGTTAGCCTTACAGTATCGGCTAGGTTGTTAATGCATATATTTATTATCCCTTTGTATATTTGGATTACGTGGTTAATACTGTCTCGGCATAGCCGATCTATCCTAGTCACTTAGTTTAAATGCACTTCGGGATAGCATATATATGTAGATTGATTCGCTCAGCCGATCCGGTAGGATCTAACTTAACCCTTAACGCATATATCTTTGTATTTCTTGTTGGTTAACAAATCAAACCAACTGGCACACCCTGTATTGCACAGGCAGTCGAGAAGGACCTGCACTGGAGTCAAGCAGATCTCCCAGGCTAGCGCGTGAGAGAAATTTCTCATCAACACGCTTCTTGGCACACCCGGTGGGACTATCTTTGTCAACTCGGCTAGAACGCATCGACGCAGCTGACAAGATGGTTGACATCAAGAGCCCCAGCGTTTCTCAGAAAAACATCGTGCCTGTGAAGATGGAACAACTGTCGGCTGAACAACAAGCCGACTACAAAAATATGGTAGAAGAGCTCCAAGCCAACTACCTACAGTCGTTCACCCAGACGAGGTCTGGGGCTGTGCACTAGAAGTATAAATCAGCATGGACGAATTCAAGGCGTCCTCCTCCAGCGGATCGAAGGACAAACAAAAGGCGGAGGAGCCGACTCAGGAGCAAGATGATTCGGGTTTGCATACTCTGCAAGACTGAATTGATTCGGTCGTGCACCATGCACTGGTCAACCAAAGTGGCATTCTTGTCAACACCCTCAACAATATGATTGCCATTGTGGTCGACGCCAAGATAGCCGACCAACTACAGCGGAGGCCGACTTACTTCACGGACGGCCAGTTTCCTGGTTAAACATTGGCCACCCAGAATCGGCCGATCCGCCACCGGCACGACCCGGGGCCGCCGGGAGGGTCTTCAACTAGCCGAATCCGTCCGGATCGGCTGCGAGATCGGTGGTCACCATGCTGAACCGACAACAACCACTCCCCCAGGACCAGAGCGCCAACATGTTCGACAACAATCGGCAGTTAGAGCTGGTTGCTCAGATTGGCTTGGAAGGACAGTACAAAGCCGGTGGCCAACAACTGTTCCCGGATCCGTCGACACCACCGCCGGCGAATCGGCCACCTCCTGCTAGCCATCCGCACTAGTACCAGTACCAGGGAGGCCATCAAGATCGACACTACAGGCCCCAAACACCGCCACCTCTGTATCGGCAAGCACCCGCGCCATATGATCAATATGAGCCGATACAGCAGGACAACCAGACATGGGCCGACTTGATTGCGGACGTCATGCGCGATCAATTCGGCCTCAAGCCAAAAGACTCGGGAAACATGTATCGGTATCCCTATCCAGAGCACTTCGAACGGGTTCCACTGCCCAACCGATACAAAGTCCCAGACTTTTCGAAATTCTCAGGGCAGGACAACGTATCAACCTACGAGCATGTTAGCCGATTCTTGGCGCAGTGCGGCGAAGCATTGACTACGAATTCCTTGAGAGTTCGATTGTTCCCCTTGTCTCTTTCGGAATCGGCCTTCACCTGGTTCTCTTCATTACCCTACAACTCGATTCAGAGCTGGGCCGATCTCGAAAAGCAATTTCATAGCTACTTCTACATCGGCAACCATGAAATGAAGTTGTCGGACCTCACGAGCATCAGGCAGAAGCACAACAAATCGGTTTAGGACTACATTCAACGCTTCAGAGAAATGAGGAACCGATGCTAAAGCCTGGTGTTGTCGGACACCCAGCTAGCCGATTTGGCCTTCCACGGCCTGATCGCGCCGATCCGTGAGCGCTTCTCCACTTAAGACTTCGACAGCTTGGCGGATCTTATGCAGAAGGTGACGGCCCATGAGCAGAGGTTTCAAGACACCGGGAAGGCCGTCAAGAACATAATTCAAGTCATCGTCGAATCAGAATCTGATTCCAGCGACGATGACGCAGAGGTGGCGGCAGCCGAATGGGCCAAGAATAAAAAGGCCATCGTCTGCCAATGGCTCCTGAAGACGGCTAAGGAGGAGAAATACGATTTCGACATCACCAAGGCCGATAGGATCTTCGATTTATTACTCAAGGAGAAGCAGATCCAGCTTCCCGAGAACCATGTGATCCCATCGGCCGATGAACTGAAGAAAAAGAAGTACTGTAAGTGGAACAACTCTACATCCCATGCCACTAATGATTATAAAGTCTTCCGGCAGCAGATCCAGTCGGCAATAGAAGCCGGGAAGCTCAAGTTTGTCAATTCCACTCGGCCGATGAAAGTAGACGGCAACCCCTTCCTGGTCAACATGGTTCAAGCTGGCCTCAAGTGAGCTGATCGGCAGCGCAGAATGACGCAAGCTTAGCCGAGACATTAAAAGGGGTCAAGGCGAGAGCAAGCCGATCGGAGATCAAGCCGCGCCAATCAACATGGGCGCCCGTTGTCCGATCGGCTCATCGACGGTCGATCAACACGGACAGCCGATGCCGCTTCCGACAGCAATCTTGGCAGGAAGAAGAGGCTCGGTTTGAAAGATTCCGTCGGCAAGAGCCCGAGATGCGAGGCTGCCGGTACGACGGGGATCACAGCGGTGCCGATCCTTATTGGCACTGTGAATTTTTCAGACACTGCTGGGAAACCAGGATGAGGCTGCCGACGCTAGACAATTGCCCGGCCTGCAGCGATTACCGCGAGGACGAACACAGGAGCCCACCAATCACCAGCCCAACTCAGTTCGTCCCGAGGGCCATACAGCTCAACCGGCGCCGGCAGTCCGTTCACGATCGGCTAGGGCCGATCCATCAAGACTTCTTTGACGAAGAGGACGAAAACAATGACTACTACGACGAAGAAGAAGCCGATGATGAAGAATCGACCAATCCCCAATGGTGCCCTTCTGACCTCTTCACCAAAACACAGAAACGAAGAATCCAAAGGCTGAAGCGTGAAGGAAGGGAAGAAGAAGTTCGGCAGATGATCCAAGAACAACGCCGTCGGCTAGGCAAAAGTAAAAAGCAATGGAGGCCCAAAAAGAAAACTACGCCAGCCGACGAGGAACAACCAGAGAGACCCCAGCCGATCAAGCTAGGAGGGTAGCCAAGGGGAAAGGAAAAGTTTCTAAATCGGTCAATAAGGTATTCATATTGCCAACCGAATTCGGTGCTCCTGAGGAGATGCAGACAACATTGAAGACGCCTTGGCCAAACTAGCACTGTCCCCGGATCAAGCAATTTTCGACAAGCCAAAGGGGACCAAAAATCGGAATCTCAAGCCACTGTGCGTAAAAGGCTTCGTCAACGGCAAGCCGATGTCAAAGATGCTAGTAGATGGGGGAGCTGCAGTGAACCTGATGCCCTATGCAGCATTCAGAAAATTGGGTAAGGGAGATGAAGACCTGATCAAGACCAACATGGTACTCAAGGACTTCGGCGGTAACCCTTCAGAGACCAAGGGTGTGTTAAATATCGAGCTAACCGTCGGCAGCAAGACCGTGCCCACAACCTTTTTTGTCATCGACGGGAAGGGGTCTTACAGCCTGCTGCTTGGGAAGGACTGGATACATGCCAACTGTTGTGTCCCTTCCACTATGCACCAATGTCTGCTTCAATGGGACAACGATAAGATAGAGATTGTACCCAGACAGTCGATGCGTCGCCAATGCCGATTTGCCACTGGGAAATCGATGACATTGATTGTTTGTCCGAGAAAATTTGGCAAGCCAATTTTCTAAAAGTGACCGATTCTGCCATACAGCCGATTGGAGACGACGAGCCGCAACTGCTGCTTTGAGCAAGACGTTGTAGAGGGCTCAAGCGTCTACGGCATGGACACCGCGAACGAAGATGATGGCAAGCTTGGGCAAGGTTTTACGTCGACCGACGAATTAGAGGAAATAGACATAGGCTCTGGAGACAGGCCTAGGCCGACGTATATTAACAAAAATTTATCCTCTCTTTGTAGATCCCACCTTATTAATTTGTTAAAGGAATATAAAGATTATTTTGCTTGGGAGTACTTCGAGATGCCTGGTCTTAGCCAATCTATCGTTGTTCATCAACTGCCAACCAAGGCAGGCTATCAGCCGTTTAAACAGCCTCCCAGGAGGTTCAAAGCCGATATGTATGATGCGATCAAAGCTGAAATAACTCGGCTATACGATGCTGGATTCATTCGGCCTTGCCGATACGCCGAGTGGGTCTCAAACATTGTTTCAGTATTGAAAAAGAATGGTAAACTTAGGGTGTGCATCGATTTCAGAGACCTAAATAAGGCTACCCCCAAAGATGAATACCTGATGCCTATAGCCGACTTGCTCGTAGATGCTGCTTCAGGCCACAAGATCATCAGTTTTATGGATGGCAATGCATGTTACAATCAAATCTTTATGGCCAAAGAAGATATTCACAAAACTGCTTTTCGTTGTCCTAGAGCAATCGGCTTATATGAATGGGTTGTCATGACGTTTGGACTGAAGAATACTGGGGCAACATATCAACGGGCCATGAATTACATCTTCCACGACATGATCGGCTCTCTGGTGGAAATCTACATTGACGATGTTGTTGTCAAATCCAGGGAGGTAGAGAACCACATAGCCGATCTGAAGCAGGTTTTGGAGCGGACAAGAAAATATGGCCTGAAAAGAATCCGTTGAAGGGCACGTTCGGCGTGTCGGCCGGGCAGTTTCTAGGGTTTTTTATTCATGAAAGAGGAATTGAGGTTACACCAAGGAGCATCAACACTATCAAGACGATACAGCCTCTGAAGGACAAGAAACAACTTCAATCATTAATCGGCGAGATCAACTTCATAAGGTGATTTATAGCCAATCTTTCAGAGAAGATGAAGCCGTTCACACCATTGCTTCGGCTGAAAGCCGATCAAGCATTCACATGGGAGGCAGAGCAGCAGAAGGACTTGGACAACATCAAAAACTACTTAGGCTCGCCTCCAGTTTTAATGTCTCCACAAAAAGGGATACCGTTTAAGTTGTACCTGTCAGCCGATAACAAGTCAATCAGCTCAGTCCTAATCCAAGAGATTGAGGGCAAGAAAAAAGTTATCTTCTATCTCAGCCGACAACTGTTGGACGTAGAAACAAGATATTTACCAGTGGAGAAGCTATGTCTGTGCCTATATTTTTCATGTACGAAGTTAAGGCATTATCTGCTATCCAATGAGTGCATAATAATATGTAAGGCCGATGTAGTCAAATATATGCTATCAGCTCCAGTGTTAAAGGGGCGAATTGGAAAATGGATTTTTGCCTTGACAGAGTTTGATCTGAGGTATCAGGCACCCAGGGCGGTTAAAGGACAAGCTATAGCCGATTTCATCGTGAAACACAGAGATGACTCAATCGGTTCAATCAAAATTATGCCTTGGAAATTGACATTTGATGGCTCGGTGCGCACCAACGGTTGTGGTATCGGATTGGTCATTATTTCGCCTAGGGGGATAAGCTTTGAATTTGCTTTTTCTATCAACCCCTATGCTACAAACAACCAAGCCGAGTACGAGGCCGTGCCCAAAGGGCTACAACTGCTCAAAGAAGTTGAAGCCGACGCCGTCGAAATAATGGGAGATTCACTGTTGGTCATCAGCCAGTTGTCAGGAGAATATGAATGAAAAACAATGCGTTGATGGTCTACTACCAACAATGCCGAGAATTGATGGATGGTTTTTGGCTAGTTACTCTAAAACAAATTCCCAGGGAGCAGAATACAGAAGCCATTGATTTAGCTCAAGGGGCATCGGGCTACAGGCCGATGACAAGAAACACTGAAGTGGAAGTTGTTGCCATCACAGCCAATGATTGGAGGTTTGAAGTCCACAGCTATCTATAGAATCCTTCTCAATCGGCCTCAAGGAAATTGCGATACAAGGCGTTAAGATATGTTTTGCTCGACGAAGATCTTTATTATCGGACAATCGACGGAGTGCTGTTAAAATGCCTTGGAGCCGATCAAGCCAAAGTGGCCATTGGAGAAGTTCATGAAGGGATTTGCGGCACGCATCAATCGGCTCACAAGATGAAGTGGCTACTTCGAAGAGCGAGGTACTTCGGCCGACGATCTTTGGAGGACTGTTTCAAATATTATAAAGGTTGCCGAGATTGTCGAAATTCGGCGCCATACCAAGAGCACCAGCATCGGCTATGAAGCCGATCATAAAGCCTTGGTCGTTCAGACGATGGGGCATCAACATGATCGGCCAGATCAATACCCTCAAGCAAAGGGCATAAATTCATTCTGGTAGCAACGGACTATTTTACAAAGTGGGTGGAGGCAATTCCTTTGAAGAAAGTCGACTCCCAGGACGCAATCGAGTTTGTAAAAGAGCATATCATCTACCGATTTGGCGTCCCACAAACAATTACAACAGACCAGGGATCTATCTTCATATCAGATGAGCTTGTTCAGTTCGCCGATGGATGGGGATCAAATTACTTAATTATTTGTCGTACTACGCATAAGCCAACGGGCAAACAGAGGCTTCAAACAAAAGTCTGATCAAGCTGATTAAGCGGAAAATTTCTGAGTACCCAAAGCAATGGCACAGCTGATTAGCCGAATCACTTTGGGCATATCGGATGGCATGCCACGGATCTATCCAAGTTCCCCCATACAAGTTGGTCTATGGGCACGAAGCAGTACTGTCGTGGAAAAATATCATCGGCTCAAGACGGATTCAGCTGCAAGATCAACTCACAGCCGATGATTACTATCACCTGATGGTAGATAAATCAGAAGACCTCATTTTATCACGGATGAGGGCCTTGCAAAAAGTAACAAGGGATAAGGAACGAGTAGCTCGCCATTATAACAAGAAAGTTGTGCCTAAATCTTTTGAAGAGGGCGAGCTCGTTTGAAATTTATATTGTCGATCGGATCGAGAGATAATAAATTCAGCAAGTGGTCACCAAATTGGGAAGGGCCTTTCAAGATCCACAAATGCGTCTCCAAAGGAGCTTACATGTTAGAAGGTTTGGATGGAGAAGTATTTGGAAGGGCTCTAAATGGCAAATACTTGAAAAAAATGCTACCCAAGCGTTGGGATCAACTCATGATTCGGTTCTGTTTGTTTCAGCCCATTCATGCTAGCCGTTGTCTTGAGCAAGCATCGCCTTTAGGTCATTTTCAAGCCAAGCTTTTCCCTAGTTCCCTATAATCGGCTGGTGTTGGCCGACAGCAATGATAACGAAGAGCAATTGTGTTAAATTCATAATTTTGTCGATATAAAAAACATCAACAAAATTAGGAGGGCATATATATACAACAATCACGATCGAGAAGGCAGACATCAGCCAAATTTTCAAGGTTTCAACACATTTTTCAAGTTTCCAGAATCGGCAAGTCGGATATTGAACGATGCAAGTATGGGCCGATTACTGACAGTTAATTACAAATCGGCAGCTTAAGCCGATTACACAAAATTTCTTGAGTTCTGAGCCTAAGTCTATTACAAGGCCAAGAATGCATCTACGGCCGATAGAGCTGCAGCTTGAATCGCCTTTACTTCGTGTCGAAACTTGGTTTCGGCAATATAATTTCTGGGGTCGCAATCGAGATCGCCAAGCACAATGGGTTAGAAGAAGAAGAGGATTTAGACAGGTTCAGGCCCTCTTGTGAGGTAATACCCTACTCCTGTTTCGGTGGATTCGATCCGCCGAGTGTCTTTATTGATCTCGTGATCTAAGGCTCAAAGCTTAAGGCTGATCTAACATAGGATATCCCTCAAGGAACGCCCCTTACCCCCCTTATATAGTCTTGGGAGGAGGGCTTACGATCGGAAACCCTATCTTACTCTAAGTTGGTTTCCTCAATCTTACCAAACCGTGACTATAGGCCGATTGCCTTATCTCTATCGGCAATCGTAACACTCAAGTCATGTTCGGTTTACGGATATGGGGCGCAATCTATCCCTACCTCCGGTCGGATAAGCTTGCCATGTAGATACCCGATTGCCATAATCTCCACAGTAGCCCCCGAGTCCTTTTCAATCGACGAGACAGCTCAGCTTCAGACCAAAACAGCACACAACCAAAAACCTCTTTGACCGAGTGCTTTTGGCGCCGAGTAATTCCATCATCTCTGCCTGAATCTTCCCGAGTGGCTCCAAAGACTGTGAAGGGCTGGAAAATATCTAAAAATTCTCAAAAATAAATATCTAGGTGCATCTCCCGATGCACCTAATTAGGTGTAGCCCCGACTATGTGGTTAGTCAAAAATGACTAAGCATATAGTCAAGAACTATAAAAATCATTCTTATATAGATGCTTAGCTCATGCTAAAGCAACTTTATTACTCGGCAAGCTTACACTTATCCGAGTGAATTTGCCCGAGTCATCTCAGAACAAATAACTCAATCAACCCTCATGGGTGAAAAGCACTCGGCAAGCTCATGTTTATTCGAGTGGATCTGCCCGAGTCATTTCGGAACAAAATATTTTAATTAGCCCTCATGGAAAAACAATTTCTTTCAATCGTATGAAAAATATGACCAAGTTATTAAATAGCTTATGCAATAATACTGGTCTTAATCTATAAAGATATTCACCAAGGTGGAAAAATAAATAGCATTGATAAGGTCACTTGATCAAATGCCAAAAAACCAAACAGCCCTTGTCATCAAGGCAGCTATAAAAACTTAGCTGTTGGTCACCTTCCAAGTTGCATCGTGCCAGCTTCTCATGAAGTCAAGCAAACCGCGGTATGGAAGGATTTTCAAAGGTACAGGGCACTCGGACACGTGCATATTGCCAGGGCAAATCTGTTTAAGCTCATCCGCTTAAGTCCCTAAGGACACCCGTCGGGCCACACCTTATCTGGGCCGTAGATTTTCTTATGGGCTCGGCCCAATCACCAGAAAACCTAGCGCAACCCTCAAATCTTTCTATAAAGGCTCGAGGTCGTCCCCGCCTCTTCATCTTCCAAAAGATTCCCCTTTTCGCAGCACTGTTCACCAGTTCCTTGCGGAGAACCCTAGACTCGCGCGCTCCCAAATCCATCCATCCAGGAACTCGCTCTTTGCAACAACTAGCTTCCGCAGCCAAATCTCCCAAGTTCCTTTGTCAAAATCCCCACTTTTTCCGGGGGCTCTTAGATTACTATGGTCTTCAACTCTACCATCTGAACCCCAACTCGATGCTTCATATCGCCCTCTTCATTCATGTATGTGAAGCCTTCCTTGGGATCCTTCCCCACTTCCAACTCTTTCGCCGCATGTTCTATCTCAAGCCGCATCCGAACAAGGACCACCCATGCGTCGTTGGCGGGGCAGGTTTCCAACTCCGCGGATCTCTCCGCAAGGAGTACTTCTCTCTTCCTTTAAAGTCCTCCAATAAGGGATGGCACGCAGGCTGGTTCTACATTAACAACCTCGAACCCAGTCTGCCAACCTTTGTCGGTCTTCCCCCTGTCTCCAGGCCAACTTGGAGCACTGTTCCAGTAGCCCAAGATTGGGACGAGGCCAACAAACTGCTTGCCAAGATCCTGGAGATGAAGCAGAAGGGTCTTCGCGGCGAACAGATCACTCGGCACTTCATCAGGTGCCGACTGGCGCCGATCAAGGAACGGTCGAAGCCGGCCTTCGAGTATGAAGGCGGAAAGGACCCCAATCGGGAAGATCCAGATCCACTCAGCTACGAGATCCTGAAGATCTGGATGTACAAGATCTTCTCGACTGGAATCACAGTTGAGCGGGCCCTCATTCTGCCGGTTCTCCCCTTCAGCATCCACCGACCTCCTCCTCCGGTAAGCCGACTGATTACTTCATAACGTCTTTCAATCTTGATGTCTTGTCTCTTAGTGTTGTGCATTCTTTCTTTTGCAGGAAAATGCTCTGTTATCTCCAAACCGTACAAGGTGTCCCATGATGACGCGCCGCGTCGCCCCGCCAAGAAGCCGGCTGGCGGGATCAAAATCCAAAGCGATCCAGTCGGGAAGCGAGCGGCGCCGAGTGAAGACTCAAACAAGCGTGCGAGCAAAAGGAGGTTGATCATCGAGGACTCGGATGACGACATCCCGGCTCCTCCAATCGAGACCCCACCTCTAAGGCGATCGCGCGGACGGCGCCGAAGATCCGCCGTCGTCTGTATGCTCTATAATCGAAGTCCGAACTTTTCCGTTAAAAACTTTCTTTATCTTTACCCCGCTGTGTTCACTTTCGCAGAGGCCCGAGACATAGATCCCGCCGGGAAGTGAAGGGCCGACCCCCCTGCCGCTCCCGAGGTGCCGAGGCCGCAGAGCCGAAGCCCGAGCCCACAACCAAGTGCAAACGCTCCGGGCAAGCAACCTTCGCCTCCGAAGAAGGATGCCCCGAGGAAGGAGCCCCCGGCCGCCAGCCGGGATGTCCCGACCGGAAACCGCCAACAGCCCGTAAAACCTCAGCCGCGGCTCGATCGCCCCGAGTGAGGGCCACTCGACACGAGCCGAGGAAGGAGGCCACCGGCCGCTCCACCTAAACGCGCAGCCACCGAAGCTGGTGAGATTTGTTTCAAAGTACTCTTTTGCTCTTTCAGTTTGAATCTTTCATGTCTTCATTTGCCCTTCTTATTTGCCGCCACGTGAAGGAAATCCCCAAAGTTGCGTCCTCCAAACTGGGTTCCCCCGATTAGGATCGAGTGGCGGGACTCGAGGGTGAAAGGCGGGGCATCATCCTGGGACCGGCAAGCCGAGAAAGATGAAAGGGATGCCCTTGTCGAAAGCTTGAACGAGGCGACCCGGCTGCTCAACGTAAGCCTCCGTCTTTCTCTTTAATTGTATTATCATTATCTTTCAGTCGGTCACTCTTCTGTTTTCACGCGCAGAAGGAATATTGCCGCTCCATGGCAAAGTCCGAGGTGCTGGAGAAGCTGGTTCCTTACCTGAACTCCTTAGAGGACGTTCAGCGACAGCTGAAGGCCACTCGGGAGGAGGCCGCGTCGAAGGAGGCGGCTTTAAGGAGAGAGATCGTAGAGCTTCGGGAGGCGAACCTCGACCTCCGAGGATCAATCGGGAGTAAGCCCGTCTCTCCAAGTTTCTTCATGATTCTCATGTTAATCTCGGTTGTTGACGATCTTCTTTTGTAGAAAATTCTTCGGAGGTCCATTCGCTTCAAGTCCAGCTGGAGGCAGTCAGCCTCGATAAAGCCGAGATAGAGGCCGAGTTTGAAGGTAAGCCTCTTTGGAGTAACACTTCTTGCGCTGCCTTCTTTCCGAGTGCTTTGTATGATCCGAAGCTTTTGGCAGCTTACAAGGTTAAGACCCGAGCTCAATATGACGTCTTACTTGGGCGGGTCAAACAAACCGAAGAGATCCGGAAGAGGTCGCCAATGCCGCTATGCCGATCTTGCTATCCTTATTCGATCAAGGAGTTGGGGCCGTTCGCTAGAGCGTAGAAATATTCGACAAGCTGCGGGGCTCCCGACCGATATCCGGCCAACATCACCAAGCGCCAACATGGGGCTGGTCGGCTCTTGCACGACCAAGTCCTTTACCCCCGAGTGGACATCCACTCGGTGGAAGGCTTTGCCGACGAACGAGACGAGCAGGCCTTGGATATGCCGAGTGAGGCGCAGAGGCGGCGAAGAAAATATCCATTGATGTAGTAAACAATTTCAAGATTTGATTTGTCTTTTTGACTTTATCTTGTAAATGTCGCATAATCGTAATGCTCTGATGTAGAACTTGTGATATATTTAGTTTATTTATGTTAATGCCTCGATCCGAGCTTTTGCGTGAAATTTCTTAAGTAGTTTTCGTCTGGCCGTCACCAAGCCTAGGCTCGATTAGGTCATCGGAAAACTCTCAGTCCTTAGACACTGAACTCGAATCGAAGGACATTAAACAATGATAAACCAAATTATGCACAAAAGTTGATGAGGAAAACTTGAGCTTTATTGACATGTGTACAGCCCCCGACTGCTGACTCAAGAAGTCATCTTGCTTGAGGTTGGCAGTCAAGGAAAACATGAAGCCTTAGCCAAATTAGGCATAAAACCGTCGAAGATGCTTAATGTTACAGGAGTTCTCCACCATAGACCCGTCTTCACGTTTTAGCCGGTATGCACCGGGCCGAGTCACCTCAGCGATTATGTACGGTCCCTCCCATAAGGGAGATAACTTGTGTCGGTCTTTGGTGGTCTGGATCTTGCGTAGGACCAGGTCGCCAACAATGAAAGCTCGTGCTCGCACATTGCGACTGTGGTATCTTCTGAGCCCTTGAAGGTATATGGCCGACTGGATGAGGGCTGCCTCACGGGCCTCTTCCAATCGGGTGAGGTCATCCACTCGGTCGGGGTCGTAGCGTTCATCGTTGAAGCTGCGGACCCGGAGGGATTCATATTCCATCTCGTTTGGCAACATGGCTTCTGCGCCATAGACCAAAAAGAAAGGAGTTTAGCCGGTAGCCCGACTGGGTGTGGTCCGCAGTGACCATAAAACCGAGGGAAGTTCTTGGACCCACTTGCCAGCATAAGGGTTTAGGCGGTCGAAAACGCGGGCCTTGATGCCTTGGAGGACCATGCCGTTGGCTCGCTCGACTTGTCCATTGCTTTTGGGATGGGCTACTGATGCGTAGCAGATCTTGATTCCGAAGTCCTCGCAGAATTCCTTGAAGATGCCTCCCGTGAATTGAGTCCCGTTGTCAGTTATGATTCTGTTTAGGACGCCGAAGCGGTGCACGATGTTGAGGAAAAAGTCTCGTTCCTTGTCGGCAGTGATGGTGGCGACCGGCTTGGCTTCAATCCACTTGGAGAACTTGTCGATTGCGACGAAGAGGTGTGTGAATCCTCCCGGAGCTTTCTTGAAGGGGCCAACCATGTCCAGCCCCATACCACGAAAGGCCAGAAAGTGGAATTGTTTGAAGCTCCTAGGCCGGGACATGGCTTTGTCGGGCAAAGAAGCGCGCAGCCTTCGCGAGTTCGTACGACTTTATCCGCGTCGGAGACTGCGGTAAGCCAAAAGAAACCTTGCCTGTAAGCTTTGTCGACTAGAGTGCGTTCTGTCGCGTGGCTTCCGCATATGCCCGAGTGGATGTCTTGGAGTAGCTGTTTCCCTTCTTCGGGTGTGATGCACCTCATTAGAATTCCGGAGGGGCTTCTCTTGTATAGATCGGAGTCAACCATGACATATGCTTGGCAGCCGACGCCGGACGCGTTCGCTTCATCCGGCCATCCAGCAGCTCTTGCGGGTTAAGAATTTGATGAGCAGCGTCCTCCGGCCGGTATCGGTCATGGCGACTTCGTTCGTGGCTTGCTCGTTGGGAGTTGTCTTTGCCGTGATGGTTGGTTTGTAGAGATGTTCGACAAAGACGTCTGTTGGGGCAGCTTCGTGCTTAGATCCGAACCGTGCCGCTCATCGGCAGCTTCGTTGTTATGTCTCGGGACATGTGAGAGTTCGAGCCCGTCAAACTTGTCCTCAAGCTTGCGGACCTCTTGCCGGTAGGCCTCCATAGTGTCGTTTAGGCAAGACCAGTCCTTCATTACTTGATTGACGACCAGCTGGGAGTCGCCTTTCACAATAAGCCGACGTATCCCGAGTGAAACTGCGAGGCGCAGTCCATGTAGGAGAGCTTCGTACTCGGCAACGTTGTGTGAGGCGGAGAAGTGGAGGTGAAGGACATATCTTAGCCTTTCCCGGTCGGGAGATCGCACGACTCCCGCTCCCAAGCCGGTGATCCTCTTGGATCCGTCGAAGTGCATGGTCCAGTGTTGGAGGTCTTCCCGAGGCACGTTCTCTTGTTGTTCAGTCCACTCGGCCAGGAAGTCCGCCAAGGCTTGTGACTTTATGGACGTCCTCGCCTTAAAAGTCAAGTCCAACGGCATCAGCTCTAGAGCCCACTTGGCGATGCGTCCAGTTGCCTCGCGGTTGTGGATGACATCGCCGAGTGGGAAAGAAGTGACGACGGTGACCGAGTGACCCTGAAAATAGTGTGCCAATTTTCTCGCGGTTATTAGAACACCATAGAGTAATTTTTGTACCTGAGGGTAGCGAATTTTGGCTCCTGCCAATACTTCGCTAACAAAGTAGATTGGCCTTTGAATCTTCTGAGCCCGTCCTTCTTCTTCGCGTTCGACCACAAGGACCGTACTAATCACTTGGTGAGTGGCTGAAACGCATAGCAGAAGGTTCCCGGGGTTGAGGCGAGGCGGGACGGCGGCGTTGTAAGGAACTCTTTGAAATCTTCAAAGGCCTTGTTGGCTTTCGCGGTCCACTGGAAGTCATCTGTCTTCTTTAGCAATCTGAAGAAGGGCATGCCTCGTTCGCCGAGCCGGGATATGAAACGGCTTAGTGCCACCATGCAGCCAGTGAGCTTCTGGACGTCCTTTTGGTTACTCGGGGCTTCATGCCTAAGATGGCGTTGATCTTCTCTGGATTTGCTTCAATGCCGCGATGTGACACCATGAAGCCGAGCGCTTTGCCCGATGGAACACCGAAAGTGCACTTCTCCGGTTTAACTTCATTCGAAGGCCCGGATGTTTGCAAAGGTTTTTTCTAGGTCGGCGATCAGGTCTTCTTTCTGCTTGGTCTTGATGACAACGTCGTCGACATAAGCTTCAACGTTCTCGCCGATCTGCGTCTGAAAGCATCTTTGGATCATGCGTTGGTATGTGGCGCCGGCGTTCTTCAGCCGAAAGGCATGGTGATGTAGCAAGAGTAGGCCCCAAACGGCGTGATGAACGAAGTCTTCAGATGGATTCTTTTAAGCTGATCCGTGATAGCCCGAGTAGCGATCCGTAAAACTCGGGAGTTGGCAGCCGGTGTTGAGTCAACGACTTGGTCGATGCGAGGCAGCCCGAACGGATCTTTGGGGCAGGCTTTGTTGAGGTCAGTATAGTCAACGCACATGCGCCATTGCCCCGTCTTCTTGCGGACCAGGACTGGGTTGGCTAGCCAGTCGAGATGAAGGACTTCTTTAATGAAGCCGGCAGCCAAGAGCTTTGCGAGTTCTTCTTTGATAGCGTCTTTTCGATCCTACGCGAATCTGCGTAATCGTTGTTTTATCGGTTTGGCGTCATCTTTGACGTTCAAAGAGTGCTCGATCACCTCCCTAGGAATTCCAGGCATATCAGATGGTTTCCACGCAAAAACATCTTTATTATTTTGGAGGAAGGTGACGAGCGCGCTTTCCTATTTGGGATCTAGGTCGCGCTGATTACGGCGGTTTCGAGGATCCGACGGATCGAGGAGATCTTCTTGGTCTTGGCGTCGCCGGATCCCGATTTAGCTATCTTCTTCGCGGGACTTCGCCCTCCGCCGAAGTCGATGCAGCCAATCGGACTTCTTGTTGGCCACGTAATCTCTCGCGAGATTGGGCCATATCGCAGCTTCTCCTTATCGCGTGAAGGCTTGCTTCACGTCGCTGCGAAGAGTGATGACGCCGTTGGGACCGGCATCTTCATGCAGAGGTAGGTGTAGTGAGGGATCGCCATGAACTTGGCAAGCGCGGGCCTTCCGATGATGGCGTGATATCTTTGTTCAAGTCGGCCACCTCAAAAGTGACGTTCTCCGTTCGGAAGTTCTCTCGGGCCCCGAAGGTGACTGGAAGGGAGATGTGCCTGAGTGGTGTAGAAGATAGCCCTGGGATGACTCCGTGGAAGGGGGCTGAGCTTGCCTTTAGTTCGGCCCTCGGGATCTGCATCTCATCCATGGTTTTGGCAAACAGGATGTTGAGGGCGCTGCCCCCATCGATGAGGACGCGCTTAAGCCTGATGTTGCGGACCACGGGGTCCAGGACGAGTGGATAGCGCCCCGGGTGAACCACTCGGTCAGGATGATCCGAGCGGTCAAAAGTGATGGCCACTTTCGACCATCACAGATATTGAGGGACTTCGGGCTGAGCCGCGTTGACCTCTCGGTCAGTTAGCTTTTGTTTCCTCTTGTATTCATAGGCTAGCGGCCCCCCGAAGATGTGGTTAAGCTCCCCCACTGGGTCTTGAAAAGGTTCGGCATTTTCAGCCGCGTTGTTCTTTTTGGCGCCTGACGGGCCAGCGTCGTCAGTCGACTTCTTGTTGAGCTGCGCCACGTATTGTTCGGCGAACTGCTTGTAGATAAAACAGTCCTTCGCCGCGTGCTTATGATTCGGATGATGGGTGCACTGGGCGTTCATGATGGCGTCGTAGGCGGCGACTCGGGGACGGTGTTGAGTGCTGGAGGTTGCGGCCATGAGGTCCTCAGATCGGCGCTTGCGATCTTTCTGGGCCTGGTTGCTGTTGTTGCCGCCATCCTTCTTAGGATTACGGCTCCCTCCCGCTTGCTTGTCTTCCCTCCTATTGGGCCGGTCTTGACGGGCAGCCTTGATGGCGTCATTGGACTTTGCGTAGGAGTTCGCTGTCTCAAACATATGTTTCACCATCTTCAGTGGTTTGCGCCCGAACTTCCCGATTAGCAGCTCATCACGGACTCCTTTCTGGAAGGCGGCGATGATGATGTCATCGGTGATGTTAGGGATCTTGTTACGCTTCTCGAAGAAACGGCAGATGTAATCCTTCAGGGGCTCGTCCGGCTTCTGGATGACGTTGTATAGGTCGAAGTGTGTGCCGGGCCTCTCGAAGGTGCCTTGGAAGTTGGCGATGAAGTGGTCCCTCAACTCGCTCCACGAGCCGATTGAGCCTCTTGGCGAGCTCGTGAGCCAATTTTCGGCGAGTTAGCGAGGGCCACGGGGCAAGTAATTGGCCATAGCTTTGTTGTCGCCACCTGCAGCACGGATGGCGAGGGTGTAAACGGTTAGCCAAAATTCAGGGTCGGTCTTGCCATCGTACCTTTCAATCCCTGTGGGCTTGAACCCACTCGGCCAGTGCACTCGGCGGAGTTCCCGAGTGAAGGCCGGTACTCCGTCGTCGCCGCTATCGGGTGATCCCCTCCGATCTTCCCGAGTGCGTCGGTCCCGCTCTTGGTAGCGGCGATCGAGGACTTCCCGCAGATCACTCGGCGGGGTCTTCGGTTGGCTGGTTGGGTAGCTGGAACTGTTGCGGCGGACTCGGTGGTGGACGGGTGGACGTCCATGTCGTTTGTCGCGGGAGTCGGCCGTCTGCTCCTGGTATTTTAGCGTGGACTCGCGGGGTGGGCCTCTTGGCGGTCGTCGACCGATCTGGCTCGGGCCTCTTGTAGTCTCCTGACCTTAGAGGCGGAAGCCGACTCTTGTCTGGCGTTTCGACCACAGATTCAGTCGGCCTTCGTACCGAGGTGGTGGGGTGGCCGTTAGCTGTGGCGGCGACGATGGTCTTGATCTTGTCGAGTATCGGAGTCACGTTGGCGTGCCGTCTCCATGACGGTGTCCAAGAGGGTGAGCGCGGCAACGGCGTTACTCGCGTGGCGTTTGGAAGATGTTGGTGTTGCGGACCCGTGTTTGGAGGATGGCCTCCGGGCGGATCGTCCGCCGCACGTAGGTCCAGCTTCCTCTCTTCGGCCTCGTCCTTGCGTTGTTTCTCCTCTTCGACTGTCTTGCGCTCGAGCTCCACCTTGGCTCGCTCTTCTTCAGCAAGCCTTCTGGCCATGGCTAAGTCGGACTCGTCCGGCTCGGCCATGAGGACATCAAAGCACTTCGGCTCATAGTCCATGCGGCGGTCGGAGTTGTCGGCTTCGTCGAAGGGATGCCGTAGAGGTTGTCAAAGCCGGCGGAGCCGAGGTATCCATTGAGCTCCGAAGACGAGCAGGAGCCGAATGATGGGAGGATGACGGCAACCTCCCTTGATCCTGGGTAGCCTGGGTCTGGATCGCTCCAGTCCGAGTCAGAGCTTGGGGATGTGGGCTCCTCCGAGTGGGTCGCCGCCAACTCGGGGGAGAGAAGTTCGTTGTAAATCTCGGCGGCATTTGGTAACCCAAACGGAACCGAGAGGTCTTCGTCCGGATAGATTGCCTCTGTCGGGGAGGTGAGAAGATTGGCGCAGATTTCGGCGGTATTCGGTAATCCGAATGGTGCCGAGTGAAGTCCGTCGTCGGAGAAAGTAGATTGCATCTTGGTCTTCAAGATGTCGTTGTAGATCGTGGCGCTGTTCGGAAGTCCGATCGGTGTCGAGTGGATTCCTCCTTCCGATTGGTCCGAATCCGAGTCGAAGGAGGAGGAGTCGACGAAGTTGGCGGCGAAGTCGCCGAATCTTGAAGGAGATCCCATCACGCTTGTCGGCGATATTTGTTGAAGAAGTCTCGACGCACGGTCCCCTACCTGGCGCGCCAACTGTCGAAACTTGGTTTCGGCAATATAATTTCTGGGGTCGCAATCGAGATCGCCAAGCACAATGGGTTAGAAGAAGAAGAGGATTTAGACAGGTTCAGGCCCTCTTGTGAGGTAATACCCTACTCCTGTTTCGGTGGATTCGATCCGCCGAGTGTCTTTATTGATCTCGTGATCTAAGGCTCAAAGCTTAAGGCTGATCTAACATAGGATATCCCTCAAGGGACGCCCCTTACCCCCCTTATATAGTCTTGGGAGGAGGGCTTACAGATCGGAAACCCTATCTTACTCTAAGTTGGTTTCCTCAATCTTACCAAACCGTGACTATAGGCCGATTGTCTTATCTCTATCGGCAATCGTAACACTCAAGTCATGTTCGGTTTACAGATATGGCAGGCGCAATCTATCCCTACCTCCAGTCGGATAAGCTTGCCATGTAGATACCCGATTGCCATAATCTCCACACTTCGTCGATCACCGCTTGGTCTTTAGCGTCGGAGCCAGGGACCACCTTGGCCGATTTGTGGAGCTCTCTCAGATGCTTGATGGTGGCCGTCAACTTGCTTGTTTGCTCCTCAGTGGCTTTCGGCAAATCGGCCAGCACCTTCTCTTCGGCAACGATTTTAGTGCGACATTCTTCTAGCTGCTTCAGTAGATCGGCTTCTTTGGCCTTCAAAATGGCAATCCGAACTTGAGACGTGGTGGGGCCGGCTTTCAACTCGTTCGGCTTCGCTTTTCGACCTCCACGCTCTTGCTGTGTCATTGATCTTGGCCGTGACATCGGCTTGGGCGAGCCTCTCAATCATTCGCTGCATTGCACGCCCAAGCCTTGGCCGATGTAAATCAATGCAGACAGCAGCAACAACCTTGGCAGCTAGGTCATCGGGGAGCTGTCCCTCAATTTCAAAGAACCGACACTTGGCCGATCCACACTCCTCCACCAGTCTGTTCACATCGATGTCCAGCCGACGGCGTATGTCTTGAAGCTTCTCTTTGAGCTCGTTGGCTGGGGCTTTGTCTGGACTGGTGGCTTCCCCCTCTTTATCACCAAGAAATTCCTTGATGTCGAAGGAGAGCAGGTCGACCAAAGGCTGCACAAAAGGGACAACAGGGCTGAGCTATGATTAAAATGGCCGATTGTTCGAGGTATTATGAGATGAAAGATAGGGATCAACTTACTCTCGCTGCAGGCATTGGGTCAGCTTCTTTTTCAGCTTCGGCCGGGTTGACGGGAGCGATGTCTTCTTCAGTAGGGCCGTCGATTGTAGTCGTTGCACCAGCTCATTCGTCGGCCGGCTCTGTGACGTCCCCAGCCTCTTGGCCACTTACGGCCGACGCCGTGTGTTCGCTCGACACCTAGGGGGTAGCCGACTGGGGGGAAGCCGAAGGAGATAGAGAAGGCTGCAAGAAAAGACAAGTGTTAAGTGTCAAGTCGGCTGGGGTCAGAAAGTTAAAATGTAAGCTGAGGGAGATGGTTACTGTTGAGGCGCAGCGCGGAGGATGGCGGGCTAGCTTTTTGAGCTGTGCAAGATACATCTGGTTGAGTACAAGATGGTGTTATGTTACCAAATATAACAAGACAAAGAATTATCGGTTATTTTTTCGCAGGAGGGCTTGGAGCTGACGGGCTGTCGGCTGGAGGATTGGGCAAGTTGTGGCTCGAATTGCTTGATTCGACCGCCTCTCCGATAGCTGCTGACATCTCTTCATCTGCAACCTCCTTGTTCAGGGCTTGGTCGACACTGGGGTCCACTGACGGGAGGCTATCGGCTGGTGCGACCAGCTGCTTCTTCTTTTGCTTCTTGGCCGATGCAGCTGATGGCTTCGCGCTTGGAGCGGCTCTTTTGCCGGGCCGCGGTGATGTGTCTGTCCGTGCAGCAAGGTTTTCGTTTGGGCGCGTCCCGCGATGGCCGATGGAGCTAACCCACACCCGTTCGGCAGAACGCCTGGGCGGTATTCGATGGGGATGCCTGAGTTGCTCATCGTCGGTCGTTCGGTTTCAGTCACCTGCAAGAAAATAAAGGATTTTTTTCAAGTGTTAGCAGATTAAATCGGCCGATGATCTAAAAGGAAGGGTAATTTGAAGTGCGAGACTTACTGAGGAGATTTCATCTGGCAGCAGCAGAGTGATGTAGTGAGAAGATCGCTCGTGAAAGATATGGTGTTTGATCTTGACCCACCAACGGTCATAAGTTGTGCTTTTCTTGTAGGCTAATACCATATCGCCGATCTTGCCAAGGGAGGACCGGCTAAGTTCATCAATTTGCTCATGATTGGGGCCTGGTCCACTATTCCCCTTGTCTCAATCTTATCGGCATAGTAACGGCCGATGGGCGCTTGCCCAAGTCCGAGTTGCCTGGCAGCCGACATAGGGTAATAGAATTCATAACTCTGGGTCACTGATCGGCCCTGGTGGATCTCAGTCGGCAGGATGCAAGGACTAATGGCAGTTGTGAACAAATCTCTGCACTTGGGGTAGTCGTCTGAATTGATCTCTTACAGTTAAATTCGACAGGAGCTCGAAGAGTGGCCGATCCATATAGAAATACCGGATGTGGTTGTTCTTTGCAATCCGTCATAGATGGATACGAACCACTTGGCTAGCAGTTCGGCCGATTGCTTTGACCCAGCGTGCATGGCTGCTGCTTCTCCATAGCTTAGACACCTGGTGGTGGTGATCTCATTTCCCTCATCGTTTTCGATCGGCTCTAAACGCGAGAAGCGTGCTTCAGTCAAAGGTGGTCGATCGTCTATTTTTTGGGTCATCAAGACCAGCCAGATCTGAAGGAACCACCAAGGACCCCCGGTATTGACAGAAGCATTGGCGGCTATCTTAGCAGTTGCTTGATGGAGGGTTTGGTATAGGTAGCTGAGGAGGTACTTGCCCAAAGGGACTTTTCTTTTCTCCACCAAGGCCTCGGCTACGATTTGCTAGTTCGCAGTCGGCCCACAACTCGAGCCGCAGAACAGGAATTTCTCTAACCACATCATAAGAAATGCGGCATGTTCCCTAGGGCCGACTGGTCCTTCCTTCATGTTCATGGCCACATAGCCGCTCCATCCTCCTATGGCCTTTGTTTTGAATTGGTGTTGACCTTTCCTAGACAATCCTTCAGGGTTAGCTGATGACAAGATATCTAGCCCAGTGGTCATGACTACGTCGGCCAAGGTGACTATCATTGGGCCTTGTTGAAACATGAAGGCGTTGAAGGTATCATTCCAGAAGTAGGTTGCAGCCGACATCAGTGGTTCATCTTTTTGCATATCGGCTATCGACAGAGATAGACACTGAGCTATTCCTATTTCTTCCCAGTGGGTTTGCTTGGCCGATTGCATCTTCTTATACCATTCAGGCCAGGATTTGTCCATGGATGGCCAAGACTTAAAAGTTCCAGACCAGTGGCTCAGGGAAGGTTTCTTCATGTTGTAGGGCATCCAATCGGTTTCGGCTATTATTATCTCGGTGGGGTCCTTGTTGCCGATAGGCCCTAAAAAGTATCTATTGCTCTGGACGAGGCTGGGAATAGCTATTTGATGGGACAAGTGCTACAATCGGAAAGAAGAACAGATTCATAAATCAAAAACCCTAGAATATGGATCTATAAGTTCAGGTGGAAAAGAAAGGGTTTTGAGCCGATTAGGGCGTACCTCGGGGAACTCAACAGGTGCGGCAGTAGATGCGGCAACGGCGGCGGCGGAAGAGGCCATCGCGTGAGTGGAGATCGCCAGAGGAGGGAATCGCCGGTGCGGGTCTTGACAACTGTACGGGTCGCCGGAGAACTCGAAGGTTGCTGAGGTGGCTGTTTGTTTGTGACGGCATGACACGTGTGGCGGCCGCGGGGGCGGTATTTAAACAATTTTGCAAACGACCGAAATAGAGTTGTGCTAGGATTGCGCCTTGGGTTTGAATCGCCTAAAATCTGCAACATTGCATATCGCGGACTTGGAGGGCATGTGTTAACGACCAAATTTGGTAACCTAACTTAGGGTTTGAAGCAAAGATTGAAGCCGAATTGGAGATGAGTGATCTGAGAAGGGACGAAAACAGAATCGGCTAAGTCTAAATCGGCTATGGAGTCAGTCGGCCGAGAACGAATCGGACTAGGACAGCCGATAGCCGATTCTGAGTCAGGGTGAAGTGGGACCAATCCCGATGGAAAACATAGAGATAAGAAGTTGGATTCGGTTTCCAAAGTGTGCGTTAAAAGATATTGCCATCTACGGATAGAGTCCTATAACGACAATTGTATCTGTAAATTAGGAATTTGTTTAGATTTTCTTTTGTAATACGGCATGGGACCATGTCTCGGGATATTGTCGTACCATGTATAGTAGATTAGATAGAAACTGTGTCTTGCACGGGTAGTTTTATTCTTGAGTATAAATAGGGCCCGAGATCCCTATACATAACACACGCAATCAATACAACTTTCGGCGCATCGCCTCCTATTTTCTTCAGACGAGCACTTGATTCGGCTTCGGGCTGTATCATTTTGATCCCCGATTAAGGTAAATGTTTGTCATTAGTGGTGTATCTCGTCGAATTTAGTGCTTCCATCGCTATGATACTCTAGATTCAATGATTTATACTGCGCTAGTTATCATATATCACATATAACCTAGAACAATGTCTAGATCTATCTTGACATCGGCCTGTTTCTGTCAAGGACCAGCAGCCGATAGAGCTAGATATAGGGGTTGGCCTAGATTATATGCGATATCCACCGTCTCGATGAGTTTACATCAGTTATAATATATCTTATTGTTCTTTTTATACTTGATGTTGCATCAATTTGACCTATTAAGTAGTTCTTAGAGCTCTTATGATCTATTCGGCTAGATGTATACACTTAGAGACAGTGCCGGAGTTTCAGCCGGCCTTATCAGCTTTAATATTCTTTTGGTATATTTACTATTAGATTTATTAAAGCCGCCTCTTATATTAAGATCTTGCTCTAGTTAAATGCCCTAAGCCGAATCGATCGCGACCACAGACAGTGGCGATCTAGGTTTAGCGCATTTAGCTTAGATCAATATCTTTTCATAAGATGTATCGATGTACTAGTCGATTCACAGTCAGCCTTACAGTATCGGCTAGGCTGTTAATGCATATATTTATTATCCCTTTGTATATTTGGATTAAGTAGTTAATATTGTCTCGGCATAGCCGATCTATCCTAGTCACTTAGTTTAAATGCACTTCGGGATAGTATATATATATAGATTGATTCGCTCAGCCGATCCAGTAGGATCTAACTTAACCCTTAACGCATATATCTTTGTTTTTCTTGTTGGTTAACGAGATCAAACCAAGCGGCACACTGTATTGCACGGGCGGTCGAGAAGGACCTGCACCTGGAGTCAAGCGATCTCTCGAGCCAGCGCGTGAGAGAAATTTCTCATCAACAACGGGATAATGTATTATCCCATGCGGTCCAATAGCCGCCTCCCCGAGACCGGTTTTTTCAGGCGCGGCCTCTTATGGCCCGCCTGAAACCTATTGGGAGCCTCGTCCAGGAAAATCGTTTCTCCAGTAGTGAAGACGTCACGTCACCACTTATTGGGTCTCGAGCACATACACATCAGTGGGCTCGCCTTCGGCGCCGAGCCACTCGACGATGTCAAGGTCACCGGGAGGGACCTTGCTTCTCTCTGCTGGTCATCGCCCTTCTCCTCGCCAGCCGCCGGCCATCTACATGCTGGCTGTTAGCCGCCGCCCTTCTCCTGTCGGTTACACGGGAGATCTGGACAGAGGTAGGGAAGAGAGTGAAAAGAGGAGAAAGATGTTGTTTTACTGATATGTAAGCTCATAAGGTTTTTTATTATTTGTTTTTATTTTTAGTGTCACGTCAGTCAAAATAACCTACAATACTGTTTTGAAACTAAAATACATTATATATGATATTATAATGGTTCAACGATATAATTTAAATTCGACATCAAAAACTTATTTGAACTTATTTTCGTGGTGTAGTTGTGGCCCATATAATTTGAGCCTTAACTGGACGGGAAACTAATTGAGGCCCATTTATGTTGGGAGGGAACGGGATGGTCAGCTATCATCGGCCGGCGGTGGACGGTGTAATAATGTTCATCCATGGACAGAGCATCGCTTCGGTTACAAAACTTTCGTGTGGACGGGAATTCTTCTGATTTTCTGAGCATACGGTCAATTCGCATGTTTCACATGACTGCATGTGAGTATCAAGTATGAATGAATCACTCTCTGTTACTGTCCATTACAATCAAGCAGCGATGTGATACAGTGATAGTACTGGATGCTATCTGCTGTTTCGTCGGTTGCTTGTACAGCTGTACTGAAGAGACGACGTTCATATCAAATGGTATGGTACGTGGAAATGTGGAAATATGAGAATATTTAGTTCTTGTCACGACAAATATTTAAATATTATTTTAAAGTATTAAATATATATTATTTATAAAATTATGATGGCTAATTTGCGAGACGAATCTAATGAGCCAAATTACATTATGATTTGATGATACGATGCTACAGTAAACATTTGTTAAAAAAAATTGGAGGAAAAGACGTTCCTCCAAATATTTTTAAAGAAAAATTATGAGTGTATGAAAAAGTGAACACAAGACCTCAAGATTAAAACCATACACCTCTTACCACTACACTGCACCTAACAATAAACATTTACTAATTAAAAATTAATTAAACTTAATAAATTGTCGCGAATTAGACATCAATTTTGTAATTGTTTTTATAATTAAGATCATGTTCGAATATCCGATGTGACACGGATTAAGATCCGAACACTACCTGAATCCGCGTTTGATGACACGGAATCCTCCACGCGGTGTTCCGTTCGCTCCCAAGTGAAGTCCACCACATCCACACGTACATGCAAATGCAACGCAAGCATACGTACAATTGGGTACAAACTGGAATTGAACAGGTCAGGAAACGCGCGCCAATGTTCACGACAAGAGCGCAGGGCGGTTGCAAAGGAAAGCGAAGGCGCAAGTGGGGAGAAATCGGGAGCGTATCCGCGGCACAGGAAAACGCCACTTTCGTGGTGATCGGCAGCGGATACCCGAGCAAATCTCTCGTCTCATCTCCTCACTCCTGCATCTGGACACCTCTCCTCGCTCTCATGTCAAAACCATCGCTGCCCTGGAAAGCGACGCGGCCGATCGAACGCGATATCATATCAAATCATCTCCACTTCTCTTCAGTTGGCCGTGCCAGGCGTCACCGAATCCGCGGCCCGGATTTGGGTGACAACTCCGCGAACCACTTTGCCTCCATGTGTGTGTTTAAGTGTTTTCCCTTCCTACTTGTTGAATACCGATGGCAATTTTTTGGTTGCCTCCATGTGTGTGTTTAAGTGTTTTCCCTTCAGTCCCAATGACAATTTTTTTTGGTCAACACATAAAAAAAGTCAATATATTAAAAAACTAGTAAATTCGTACGTTATAAAGGACGTTATTTTATTTTATCATAATTATTCTAAAATGAAGTCTCATATAATTTTAATTTATTCTTTTTATGTCTTCATCCGGCCTTTGGATCGATCGAGCGACGAGCCGACATCAGGGACGACGACGCAGGGAGGAAAGCAGGTGGAGGGTGAAGGTTCAAACGGCGGCGTGAGAACTCCAAACGACGACGGAAGGGAGGGGCACGACGCGAATGGAGATGGAAGGAAGGGACCGCGCGGAGCTTTGAGCGGCGACGGGAGGGAGATGCGCGAGCACGACGCGGATGGGACGGGAGGGAGGGACACGGGGAGGAGAACCCTTTTTTTCAGCATTGGAACCGAGGTTAATTTTATAATCATTTAAGGGGTTTTTATAAAATAGACATGTGGACTACGGGTTAATTTTATAAATACTCAAGCGGTTTTACGTAAAATAGTTAGATGGATAAAAATTTTGAAAAAAATACTATTTGTTTTATAAATAGTTATAGATAAGATCGAAATGTCAAGATGAATACAGCACGGTAAGCCAAACAAAAAAACAATAAACGAAAGTGTGGAGATTGTGGCAATCGGGTATCCACATGGCAAGCTTATCCGACTGGAGGTAGGGATAGATTGCGCCTTGCTATATCTCGTAAGCCGAACTTGACTTAGGTGTTACGGTTGCCGATAGAGATAAGGCAATCGGCCTATAGTCACGGTTTGGTAAGATTGAGGAAACTAACTTAGAATAAGATAGGGTTTCCGACTTGTAAACCCTTCCTCCCAAGACTATATAAGGGGGTAAGGGCGTCCCCGAGGATATCGATTCTAGATTAGATATTCCAATAGGAGTTCAGCTTTTAACTCTC
This sequence comes from Oryza australiensis, assembly GCA_019925245.2. Taxonomy (NCBI): domain Eukaryota; kingdom Viridiplantae; phylum Streptophyta; class Magnoliopsida; order Poales; family Poaceae; genus Oryza; species Oryza australiensis. The sequence goes on from JAIFGZ020000536.1 coordinate 559,915, forward strand.
GGCTTTAGATCACGAGATCAATAAAGACACTCGGCGGATCGAATCCACCGAAACAGAGTAGGGTATTACCTCACGAGAGGGCTGAAACTGTCTAAATCTTCTTCTTCTAACCCATTGTGCTTGGCGATCTCGATTGCGACCCCATAAAATATATTGCCGAAACCAAGTTTCGACGGTTGGCGCGCCGTGTAGGGGGCCGCGCGTCGAGACTTCTTCAACAATCTCGCCGACAAGCGTGATGGGATCTCCTTCAAGACTCGGCGACTTCGCCGCCAACCGCGGCGACTCCTCCTCGACTCGGATTCGAACCGGTCGGAGGGAACAACCTACTCGGCGCCGTTCGGGCTCTCCAACAGCGCCGAGATCTTCGACAACATCTTGAAGACCAAGATGCGATCCACCTTCTCCAACGACGGACTTCACTCGGCGCCATTCGGATTACCGAATACCGCCGAGATCTGCGCCAATCTTCTTGCCTCCCGACGGAAGCAATCTACTCGGTGAAGACCTTTCGGTGCCGTTTGGGTTACCAAACGTCGCCAAGATCTACGATCAACGCTTCCTCCCCGAGTTGGCGAGGATCCACTCGGAAGAGCCGATCCCCAGCTCCGGCTCGGGTGGAACGATCCAGATCCGGGTTACCTGAGTTCAAGGAGGTCGCTGTCATCCTCCCGTCCTTTGGCTCTTGTTCATCTTCGAGCTCAACGGATACCTCGGCTCCGCCGGCTTCGACAATCTCTACGGCATCCCTTCCGATGAAGCCGACAATTCCGTTGTCATATGGATGCGAGCCGAAGTGCTTGACGTCCTCATGGCCGAGCCGGATGAATCCGACTCAACCATGGCCGAAGGCTTGCCGAAGAGGAGCGAGCGAGTGGAGCTCGAACGCAAGACAGAAGAAGACAAACAACGCAAAGACGAGGCGATAAAAGGAAGCAGGATCTGCGTGCAGTGGACGATCGCCCGGAGGCCATCCTCCAAACACGGGTTCGCAACACCAATGTCTTCCGTACGCCACAGCGAAGCGCGTCGCCGCACTCACGCTCTTGGATACCGTCATGGAGACGGCTCCGCCAACGTGACTCCCATACTTGATAAGATCAAGACCATCGTTCTTGCCACGGCTAACGGCCCTCCCACCACTTCGGCAAGAAGGCCGGCGAATCCGTGGCCGAAACGCCGACAAGAGCCGGCTCCCACCCCTAAGGTCGGGAGACTATAGGAGGCCCGAGCCGGCTCGGTCGTCAACTAGGCCAAGAGGCCCACCTCCCGAGTCCGCGCCGAGGCACCAAGAGCGACGGTCGACTCCCGCCGCAAACGACATGGACGTCCACCCGTCCACCACCGAGTCCACCGCAACAGCCCGGCTACCCAACCAGCCAACGAAGACCCCGCCGAGTGATCTGCGGGAAGTCCTCGACCGCCGCTACCAAGAGCGCGACCGTCGCACTCGGGAAGATCGGAGGATCACGATAGCGGCGACGATGGAGTACCGGCCTTCACTCGGGAGCTCCGCCGAGTGCATTGGCCGAGTGGCTTTAAGCCCACCGGGATAGAAAGGTACGATGGCAAAACCGACCCCGAATCTTGGTTAACTGTATATACCCTTGCCATCCGAGCTGCAGGTGGCGACAACAAAGCCATGGCGAACTACCGCCCGTGGCCCTCGCAAACTCGGCGAAATTGGCTCACCACCGCCAAGAGGCTCAATCGGCTCGTGGAGCGAGCCGAGGACCACTTCATCGCCAACTTCCAAGGCACCTTCGAGAGGCCCGGCACGCACTTCGACCTTTACAATGTCATCCGAAGCCGACGAGCCTCGAAGGATTATATTCGTCGCTTCTCCGAGAAGCGCAACAAGATCCCGAACATCACCGATGACATCATCATCGCCGCCTTCCAGAAGGGAGTCCGTGATGAGTTGCTTATCGGCAAATTCGGACGAAAGCCACCGAAGACGGTGAAGCAGATGTTTGAGACGGCGAATTCATACGCCAAATCAAACGACGCCATCAAGGCCGCCCGTCAAGATCGGCCCGACGGAAGAGAGGACAAGCAAGCGGGGAGGAAGCCGAAATCCTAAGAAGGATGGCGGCAACAAGGCAACCGGGGCCCGAAAGATCGCAAGCGCCGATCAGACACAGTGGCCGCAACCTCCAATACTCAACGCCGTCCCAGTCGCCGCCTACGACGCCATCATGAACGCCCGGTGCACCCACCATCCGAATCACAAGCACGCGGCAAAGGATCGCTTTATCTACAAGCGGACAAGCAGCGGCGCAGCTCAACAAGAAGCCGATCGACGAGGCTGGCCGTCCGGCGCCAAGAAGAACAACGCGGTGAGAATGCCGAACCTTTTCAAGATCCGGTGGGGAGCTCAACCACATCTTCGGGGCCCGTTAGCTTATGAATCCAAGAGGAAAGAAGCTAGCGGCCGGAGGTCAACGCGGCTCAACTGAAGTCCCTCAATATCTGCGATGGTCGGAGGTGGCCATCACCTTTGACCGCTCGGATCATCCCGACCGAGTGGTCCACCCGGGACGCTATCCACTCGTCCTTGACCCCGTAGTCCGCAACATCGGCTTAAGCGCGTCCTCATCGACGGGGCGGCGCCCTCAACATCTGTTTGCCAAGACTATGGACGAAATGCGAGATCCCGAGGGCCGAACTCAAAGCAAGCTCGGCCCCTTCCACGGAGTTATCCGGGCTATCTTCAACACCACTCGGGCATATCTCTCTCCGGTCACCTTCGGAGCCCGAGAGAATTTCCGAACGGAGAACGTCACCTTCGAGGTGGCCGACTTGAAACGGCATATCATGCCATCATCGGAAGGCTGCGCTTGCCAAGTTCATGGCGATCCCTCACTACACTTATCTTTGCATGAAGATGGGTCCCAACGGCGTCATCACTCTTCGCAGCGATGTGAAGCAAGCCTTCACTGCGACAAGGAGAGCTGCGACATGGCCCAATCTCGAGAGAGATTACGTGGCCAACAAGAAGTCCGATTGGCTGCATCTACTTCGGCAGAGGGCGAAGTCCCCGCGAAGAAGATAGCCAAATCGGGATCCGGCGACGCCAAGACCAAAAAGATCTCCCTTGATTCGTCCGATCCCTCCAAGACTCGCTGTAATCGGCGCCGATCTAGATCCTAAATAGGAAAGCGCGCTCGTCACCTTCCTCCAAAATAATAAAGATGTTTTTGCTTGGAAACCATCGATATGCCCGGAATTCCTAGGGAGGTGATCGAGCACTCCGAACGTCAAAGATGACGCCAAACCAATTAAACAACGATTACGCAGTTCGCACAGATCGAAAAGACGCGATCAAAGAAGAACTTGCAAAGCTCTTGGCGCGGCTTCATTAAAGAAGTCCTTCATCCCGACCGGTGGCCAATCCAGTCTTGGTCCGCAAGAAGACGGGGCAGTGGCGCATGTGCGTCGATTACACCGACCTCAACAAGGCATGCCCCAAAGATCCATTCGGGCTACCTCGTATCGACCAAGTTGTCGACTCAACGGCATTGCGAACTCCCGAGCTTCTTGGATTGTTACTCGGGCTATCACGATCGGTCCTGAAAGAATCCACGCTTGAAGACATCTTTCATCACGCCGTTCGGGGCCTGCTACATCACCATGCCTTTCGGCTGAAGAACGCCGGAGCTACATACCAACGCATGTTCCAAAGATGCTTCCGACGCAGATCGGCAAAAACGTTGAAGCTTATGTCGACGATGTTGTCATCAAGACCAAGCGAAAAGAAGACCGATCGCCGACTTAGAAGAAACCTTTGCAAACATCCAGGGCCTTCGAATGAAGTTGAACCGGAGAAGTGCACCTTCGGCGTCCCATCGGCAAGCGCTCGGCTTCATGGTATCACATCGTGGCATTGAAGCAAACCCGAAAAGATCAACGCCATCTTAAACATGAAGCCCCGAGTAATCGAAAGACGTCCAAAAGCTCACTGTGCATGGCGGCGCTAAGCCGTTTCATTTCCGACTCGGCGAGCGAGGCATGCCCTTCTTTAGCTGCTGAAAGAAGACAGACGACTTCCGGTGGACCCCGAGAAGCGACAAGGCCTTTGAAGACTTCAAAGAGTTCCTTACCACGCCACCCGTCCTAGCTTCACCTCGGCCCGGGAACCCCTCTTGCTGACGTCTCGGCCACTCACCAAGTGGTCGGCACGGTCCTTGTGGTTGAACGAGAAGAAGAAGGACGGGCCCGAAGATTCAAAGACCAATTTACTTTGTCGGCGAAGTATTGGCGGGAGCCAAAATCCGATACCCCAGGTACAAAAATTGCTTTATGGTGTTCTAATAACCGCGAGGAAATTGGCACACTACTTTCGGGCCACTCGGTCACCGTCGTCACCTCTTTTCCACTCGGCGACGTCATCCACAACCGCGAGGCAACCGGGCGCATCGCCAAGTGGGCCACAGGAACCGATGCCGCTGGACTTAACTTTTAAGCCCGGGACGTCCATTAAGTCACAAGCCTTAGCGGACTTCTGGCCGAGTGGGTGAACGGCAAAGCACGTACCTCGGGAAGACCTCCAACACTTGGACCATGCACTTCGACGGATCCAAGAGGATCACCGGCTTGGGAGCGGGAGTTGTGCTTGATCTCCCGGCGGGAAAGGCTAAGATATGCCCTTCACCTCCACTTCTCCGCCTCACACAACGTCGCCGAATACGAAGCTCTCTTACATGGTGCGCCTTGCGGTCTCACTCGGGATTTGTCGACTTATTGTGAAAGGCGACTCCCAGTGTCGTCAATCAAGTGATGAAAGACTGGTCTTGCTTAAACGACACTATGGAGGCCTACGGCAAGAGGTCCGCAAGCTTGAGGACAAGTTTGACGGACTCGAACTCTCACATGTCCGAGACACAACAACGAAGCCGCCGATGAGCTAGCGCGGTTCGGATCAAGCGCGAAGCCGCCCAGACGAGATGTCTTTGTCGAACATCTCTACGAGCCAACCGTCACGGCAAAGACAGCTCCCAACGAGCAAACCACGAACGAAGTCACCATGGTCGATACCGACGGAGGACGCCGCTCATCAAATTCTTAACTCGGCAAGAGGCTGCCGGATGACCGGGATGAAGCGAACGCGTCCGGCGTCGTTGCCAAGCGTACGTCATGGTCGACTCCGATCTATACAAGAGAAGCCCCTCGGAATTCTAATGAGGTGCATCACACCGAAGAAGGAAACAATTACTCCAAGATATCCACTCGGGCATATGCGGAAGCCACGCGGCCGCACGCACTCTAGTCGGCAAAGCTTACGGACAAGGATTTTCGGCTTACCGCGGTCTCCGACGCGGATAAAGTCGTAAGAACTGCGAAGGCTGCCGAGTTCTTTGCCCGACAAAGCCATGTCCGGCCGGGAGCTTCAAACAATCCCACTTTCCCGGCCGTTCGCGGTATGGATTTGGACATGGTCGGCCCTTCAAAAAGGCTCCGGGAGGTTTCACGCACCTCTTCGTCGCAATCGACAAGTTCTCCAAGTGGATTGAAGCCAAGCCGGTTGCCACAATCACTGCGACAAAGCGCGGGATTTTTCCTCAACATCGTGCACCGCTTCGGCGTCCCAAACGAATCATAACCGATAATGGGACTCAATTCACGGGAGGCATCTTCAAGGAATTCTGCGAAGACTTCGGAATCAAGATCGCTACGCATCGTAGCTCACCCCAAAAGCAATGGGCAAGTCGAGCGAGCAAACGGCATGGTTCTTCAAGGCATCAAGGCTCGCGTCTTCGACCGGCTAAGCCCTTACGCGGCAAGTGGGTCCAAGAACTTCCCTCGGTTCTATGGTCGCTGCGAACTACACCCGGTCGGGCCACCGCCAAACTCCTTTCTTTACGGTCTATGGCGCGAAGCCATGTTGCCAAATGAGATGGAGTTTGAGTCCTCCGGTCCGCGGCTTCAACGATGAACGCTACGACATCGACCGAGTGGATGACCTCACCCGATTGGAAGAGGCCGCGAGGCGGCCCTCATCCCGGTCGGCCAAATACCTTCAAGGGCTCGGAAGATACCACGGTCGCAACGTGCGAGCACGAGCTTTCATTGTTGGCGACCTGGTCTACGCAAGATCCGGACCACCAAAGACCGACACAAGCTATCTCCCTTATGGGAAGGACCCTATATAATCGCCGAAGTGACTCGGCACGGTGCCTACGGCTAAAGCGCGAGGACGGGTCTATGGTGGAGAACTCTGGAACATTGAACATCTTCGGCGGTTTTACGCCTAATCGCTAAGGCCTCATGTTTTCCTTTGCCAACCTCAAGCAAGATGACTTCTTGAGCTAGCGGTGGGGCGATACACATATCAATAAAGCTCGAATTTTCCTCGTCAAATTTTTGTGCATAATTTGGTTTATCATTGTTTAATGTCCTTCGACTCGAGCTCGGTGCCTAAGGACTGAGAGTTTTCCGATGACCTAATCAAGCCTAGGCTTGGTGACGACCAGAGACGAAAACTACTTAAGAAATTTCACGCAAAGGCTCGAATCAAGGCATTGACATAAATAAACTAAAAATAGGCACAGAGATTTCATGACAAGGGTGTTACGATTACATGACATTCATGAAGCAAAGTCAAAACACGGTTCGAGTTTGAAATTGTTTACTACATCTAAAGAGATCTTCTTCGCCGCCTCTGCGCCTCGCGAGCATATCTAAGGCACTGCTCGTCATTGTCCCCTCGGCGAAGCCCTCCCGATTGAATGAATATCCACTCGGGGGTAGAGGGACAGTACGTGCAAGAGCCGACCAGCCCCATGTTGGCTGCTTCGGTGATGTTCTTCGAGATCTTGCTCGGGAGCCAGCGGAGCTTGTCGAAGATCTCGATTGGCTCGGCAAGGCGGCCCCAACCCCTTGATCAAACAAATGCCAAGATTGGTGTGGCGGCATTGGCGACCTCTTCCGTATCTCGTCGTTTGGATTTGATCCGCCCGAGTAAGACGTCATCTTGGGCTCGGGTCTTTATCTTATAAGTTGCAAGGAGTCCTAGATCAGTCAAGGCACTCGGGAATGAAGCGGCACATGAAATCCAACTTCAAAGAAGGTTACCTTCAAATTCGGCTTCCATTTCGGCCTTGTCAAGGTTGGACGCTTCATTTGGACTTGAAGCGAGTGGACCTCGAAGAATTTTCTACAACGAAAGAGGATTATCAATAGACAAGATCAACAAAAGAATCATGATGAATTGGGAGAGGCGGGCTTACTTCCGATTGATCGCGGAGGTCGAGGTTCGCTTCCGAAGCTCGAGATCTCCCTCCTAAAGCGGCCTCCTTGCAAGCGGCCTCCTCCCGAGTGACCTTCGGTGTCGTGAACGTCCTCCAAGGAGTTTAAGTGAGGCACCGGCTTTTCCAGCACCTCGGATTTTGCCATTGAGCGGCAATATTCTTTCGCATGCAAAGGCGGAAGGATGATCGGCGAAGGATAACGAAGATATAATCAAAAAGAAAGATGAAGGCTTACGTTGAGCGGTCGGGTCGCCTCGTTCAGGCACTCGACGAGGGCATCCCTTTCATCCTTTTCACTGCCTGGTCGAGGATGATGCCCTGTCTCTCGCCTTAGAGTCCCGCCACTCGATTCGATTGGAGGAACCCGGGTCTCGGAAGGCGTAGCACAGGAATCTCTTCTACCGTGGTGGCAAACAAGAAAAACCAATGAAGACATGAAAGATTCAAAATTGAAAGAACAAAGGAAAGTTGAAGCAAATCTCACCGGTTTCGGCGGTGCACTGCCTAGGTGGGGCGGCGGGCCCTTCTTCCTCTTCGGGCTCTGTGCGAGTGACCCTCGATCGGGGCACTCGGGCCGCAGTGAGGGCTTCCGGCGGCCGGCGGTTTCCGTCGGGATATCCCGCGCGATCGGGGCTCTTCTGGGGGCGCTCCTTCGAGGAGAAGGGTGCTTCTCGAACGCTCGCACTTGGTTGCGGGCTTCGGGGTTTGGCTCGACGGCCTTGGCGCTTCGGGAGCGGCGGCGGGTCGGCCCTTCATCCCTCCGACGGGATCTATATCTTGGGGCTTTCTGCACGAGTAAATACAGCGAAGATAAAGAAGAGTTTTCTACGAAAGAACTCAGGACTTTGGTTTCAGAGCTTACCTGGTTGATCGGCGGATCTTCGGTGCGATCCGCGGAGATCGCCTTAGAGGCGGGGTCTCGGCCGGAGGAGCGGGACGTCGTCATCCGAGTCCTCGATGATCGGCCGCCTTTTGCTTGCGCGCTTGTTCGAGTCTTCCTCGGCGCCGCCCGCTTCCCGACCGGATCGGCTTGGATTTTTATCCCGCCGGTCGGCTTCTTAGCGGGGCGACGCTGCGCGTCATCATGAGCCATCTTATACGGCTTGGAAATGATAGAGGCATTCTCCTGCAGAAGAAGGAAAGTGCAACATTAAGCGACAAGACGTCAAGATCGAAAGATAATATAGAGCAATCAATCGGCTTACCGGAGGAGGGGGTCGATGGATGCTGAATGGAAGGAGTAGTATGAGGGCTCGCTCGGCGAGATCCGGATGAGAAGAGCTTGTACATTCGGATCTTCGGGATCTCGTATGTGGCGGATCCGGGTCCTCCGGTCAAGTGCATTCCGCCTTCGTACTCGAAGGCCGGTTTCGACCGCTCACGATTGGCGCCCGTCGGTGATGAAGTGCCGAGTAATTTGTTCCCGCGAAGGTTCCTCTTCTTCATCGCCGGGATCTTCGCGAGCGGATCGTTGGCCTCATCCCATTCTTGGGCTACGGGACGGTGCTCCAAGACGGTTTTGGGACGGGGAGGAAGACCGACAAAGGAAGGGAGGCTGGGTTCAAGATTGCGATGTAGAACCGGTTCGAGTGCCGGCCTTTGTTCGAGGATTTCAAGGGAGAGAAGTAATCTTTGCGGAGAGATCCGCGAAGGCTGGAAGCTGCCCGCCAACGACACAAGGATGGTCCTTGTTCGGATGGGGTTTCGGAGTAGAACATACGACGGAGCAGTTGAAGTGAGGAAGAATGCCAAGGAAGGCTTCACACACATGAATAAAGAGTGCGATGTGAAGCATCGAGTTGGGGTTCGAGATGGTAGATGTGAAGACCATAGTAATCCAAAAGCCCCGAAAGAATTCGGAGGTGGGAAGACGAATCCGCAATAGAAAAAGGAGGTAAAGACAACGAGCTCACCGGTGTTTGGGGTCGGGAAGTCCTCTCCCGCCGCGGGCGCCATCCCACTAGTTCCTTGGGCGGAAGCACGCCGTGCTTCACCATCTCCTTGAGGGTGTATTCCCTCACATCCGAGGTGGCCCATTGGTCGAACGGAATATTCTTCTCCTCCGCCATGAGATCGAGGTTGATGAGGAGCGGATCGGGCGAGAAAGGTTGGATCTTGGGCGAACGATGTGGGAGTTTGGGTTGCGGGAGCTAGTTGTCGCGGCAAGCGAGCTTCTTGGCGGATGGGTGAGAAGTGCGCAAGCCTAGGGTTCTCCGCAATGAACGATGAACATATTGCGAGAAGGGAATTTTGGAAGATGAAGAGGCGGGGACGACCTCGTGTCTTTATAAAGAAAGATTTGAGGGTTGCGCTAGGTTTTCGGTGAGTGGGCCGAGCCCATAAGGAAATCTACGGCCCGGCTAAGGTGTGGTCCGATACGTGTCCTTAGGGACTTAAGCGGATGAGCTTAAGCGATTTGCCACGGCAATATGCGCGTGTCCGAGTGCCCAATACCTTTAAAGATCCTTCCATACCGCGGTTTGTCGACTTCATGAGAAGGCGACACGATGCAATTTGGAAGGTGACCAACGCAGAGTTTTTATAACCACCTTGGTGAACAAGGGTATTTGGTTTTTCGGCATTTGGTCGGGTAATCTTACCGATCTTGTTTATTTTCCACCTTGGTGAAGATCTTTATAAGATTGAGACCAGTATTATGGCAAAAGCTGTTTAATAACTTGGTCATATTTTTCATATGATTGAAAGAACTTATTTTCCCATGAGGGATGATTAAAGTATTTGTTAGGAATGACTCGGGCGGATCTACTCGGATAAGCGTGAGCTTACGAGTGCTTTTTACCCGCTAGGGTTGATTGAGTTATTATTCCGGGATTACTCGGCGAATCTACTCGGTTGAACAAGAGTTTACGAGTGTTTTTACCCATGAGGATGATTGAATTATTTGTTCGAGATGACTCGGGCAAATTCACTCGGTTGAGTATGAACTTGTTGAGTAATAAGATTTTTATGATTGCTTTAGCATGAGCTAGGCATCTATATGAGAATAATTTTTATAGTTCTTGACTATATGCTTAGTCTATTTTTGACTAACCACATAGTCGGGGCTACACCTATAATTAGGTGCATGAGAAATGCACCTAGATATTTATTTTTGAGAATTTTTGAGATATTTTCCAGCCCTTCACAGTCTTTGGAGCCACTCGGGAAGATTCAGGCGGAGATGATGGAATTACTCGGTGCCAAAAGCACTCGGTCAAAGAGATTTTTGGTTGAGTCTTTGCTTTGAGTCTGGTGAGTTGTCTCGTCGGCGAAAAGGACTCGGGGGCTACTGTGGAGATTGTGGCAATCGGGTATCCACATGGCAAGCTTATCCATTGGAGGTAGGGATAGATTGCGCTGCTATATCTGTAAGCCGAACTTGACTTAGGTGTTACGGTTGCCGATAGAGATAAGGCAATCGGCCTATAGTCACGGTTTGGTAAGATTGAGGAAACTAACTTAGAATAAGATAGGGTTTCCGACTTGTAAACCCTTCCTCCCAAGACTATATAAGGGGGTAAGGGCGTCCTTGAGGATATCGATTCTAGATTAGATATTCCAATAGGAGTTCAGCTTTTAGCTCTCAGCTTTAGATCACGAGATCAATAAAGACACTCGGCGGATCGAATCCACCGAAACAGGAGTAGGGTATTACCTCACGAGAGGGCCTGAACCTGTCTAAATCTTCTTCTTCTTCTAACCCATTGTGCTTGGCGATCTCGACTGCGACCCCATAAAATATATTGCCGAAACCAAGTTTCGACAGAAAGAAAGAGGAAACAATATTTGGCTGATGATATGATAAGAGTCGCTGGCTGCATCGCCAAGATTTGGCTGGGGAAAGTTGGTAGCAACCGAGAGATCGTCCGATCAGGAGGATTTCTTGGTTGGTGTGACAACCCCATCCGATCCGAGGATTTGAAGCCGGATTATATTTTAATCTTGTTGTACAGGAGATGCTTATCAGATAGCATTTCTGTGTGGTTAGCTCATAATTCAGATACTTGCCAGCTTGACCATTACCAGCTAATCTTTGATTTGTACTCTTGAGTCATGGATGCATGCAGTATTACCATGCAAACATGAGACATGAAACCATGTGTGTGACAGACTGACAGTGTGAGTGCCAAGAAATGACTGTGACTGTAGGAATATGTTGATTTACTGAAACAAATCCGATGCAGCAAACTGGCAGGTCACACCTGGAGAAGAATTTTCTTTGCTTTACCAAATCGCCAAAAACGATCCGTATCTTTCAGTCTTTCAGCTCATCCAACAAGAGGACAACCGAATTAACGAAAAACTAAAGGAAAAAAGGATTTGAAAAAAGGGGATAGGGAACAAAAGAAAATGGTGGACCATCTTTCTTGCTCTAGAATACAAAGAGGACTACTGATGTTGCCGGGGCCTATTCTTTGTGGAGTCAATTCCTGGCAAGATTTGCAGCAAATCTGCTCGGGATCTTGCTTTCCATGAGGCAGGATTTTCTTTAGTCATTACCACCTGTTTTGCCCATCAGCTTTTCCTTTTTCCTCATATCTCATAGAATCCTTCAACATGCTTATGTATATATATAAGCTTAACCACACCCAAACACCCTTGTAAAGAAAAGCCTTCATGCCAAGCACACACACCATCTGCATCTCCTCTACCATTCTTGCTTTCTCCTTGTAGTCTCTTCCTTCTGTTCTTTCAGAGAAGAGAGAAACATATCTGTGCTAGCTTTGCCTTCTTCCATGGCAGTGGCTATAGAGGCTCCGTTCCATGTCCTGGCTGTGGATGACAGCCTCCCTGACAGGAAGCTCATTGAGAGGCTACTCAAGACCTCTTCTTTCCAAGGTATTACAAGTTTTTTTTTCTCCTGTACTTGCAGACTCTTTTCTTCTCAGTTGTTATGGGAATTTGCATCTGATGGGAGGTTTGGCTTTTGTTTGTGTAGTTACCACTGTTGATTCTGGGAGCAAGGCTCTGGAGTTCTTGGGGATCCATGACCATGAGGACAGCCCTATTTCTGTTCAAGCAGATCAGCAGGTAAGAAGATGGCTGACAACATGGGTGCTAATCATGAAAAAAGTTGTGTTCTTGTTCTGAATAATAGTTTCTGAATTGCTCTTTTATGAAAAACCAGGAGGTTGCAGTGAACCTGATCATCACAGACTACTGCATGCCTGGCATGACAGGATATGATCTTCTCAAGAAGATCAAGGTAATTACCATTTCTGCTCTATTTGATTGTACCAACCATTGATTTGATCTACTGAAGATGACAGTGAGGCCAGTGCCTGAATATAGTTTTTCCCTTTTGGTTTGTTCAATCAGGAATCGTCATATTTAAGGGACATCCCAGTTGTGATCATGTCATCGGATAACATTCCTTCAAGGATCAATAGGTGAGCACTCTTATGGATGTACTACAATATTATTTAGACCATCTGTTACTAGTACAATACAAGCATCTTATGATATTTGGATGAACAAACCAAAGTCAGATGTGCAGAAAATTTAGTAAAAACTTAGAGCCCACACCAAAAGAAAAAGAACATATTTGTATGCATAGCGATAAAAGTTGAGTAGTGGAATATCACCTTGTTATTTGTGAAAAATAATCAAATATAGAAGCAAGCTGGTTTAAGGCTAAACTTGATATAGAGATCTCTCCGAATCCTTAATTGATTTGGCGTCACATGTAGCATAACTAAGGAACAAGCCACACAGCTCACGTCGTCTTAATATTCTATCTCAGACAGTTTTGGTGAAAAATTAATAATGAAGATATGGAGTGATACGCAAATCAATCTTGTCGATCCTCCATGATGTGGTGTCTAATAAAATGGTCTTTAGTTGCAGACAACTAACTAGCACCACATGTCTTTGTCACAATATATTCTATTATAGATGCACAAATGGAGCAACAAGAGGGCACTCTAAAAGTAAAGTAAAAAAAAGAAAGAAGTAAAACTCCAGATATCATAAGATATGGATAAAAGGAAATTTGTAAAGATATAGTACAGAATAATTCTGTGTTTAATTTCTGGGTTGCATATCATGATTTTGTGATCTTGGAATAAACTCTGATACAATTTTGATTTGATTATCTGAATCAGATGCCTGGAGGAAGGAGCAGATGAATTTTTCCTTAAACCAGTTCGGCTCTCGGACATGAGCAAGCTGAAGCCCCACATACTGAAAAGCAGATGCAAGGAGAACTACCAGCAGGAACAACACCTGCAAAGCAACAGCGAAAGTAACAACAACAGTAACCCCACAAACGAGAACAGCAGCGGCACTAGCAGCAACAGCCACAAGAGAAAGGCAGTTGATGAAGAAATTTTGCCCCACACAATAAGACCAAGGCATAGTTAACTTAGCTGCTGACTGGTCATTTGACTGAATATTTTTTCTTCTTTTTCCCCTCTTTATCTGATCGGGTTTTGACCTACTGATTTGTAAAAGGGATGCTAACATATAGTTTACAAAATAGAATGGAATCCGTAAACGGATACTGCTTGAGTTCAGTTGGGTGATTCTTAATTCATCATATTGTGATTATAAGACAGTTCAACCTTGAAGTTCCTGTTGATATTACGGGCCATTGAAAACATCTTGTGCCATATTTTCAAGAAACATCTTAAAACCACTATCGAACAACTTTAATGGGCAAGTTTCCCAATTACGTTCAGATAAGTTTCCCAACTACATTCAGGTAAAAGTTTCCCAACGACCCAACGACATTCAGGTAAGTCACACAAAGAGGTGTCACATAGGGTCAACAACTAGCAGCTGCGAGACAATGTTTGCTAATAGCTTACTACAACCTTCATGCACAGGAACACATGGATCACTCAGAAAACACATCGGTATGCCACACGCTTCCCAGTAAGCTCGCTGTCATATGTAACTTTAACCACGGTTCCCTTGTCAAAGCCATAGTAGCGAGCAACAGCATCAGTCTCTAGCATGCGCGGCAACTGAAAGATACAAGCACCCTTTCAGCAAAGTGATGTAAAGGTATTTCAAGACAGTAAATCTATTGTTAAAAACACCATATATTAATAACCGGAGGGAGTAAAATGGTAGTAAAAACAAATGTGGTTTGGCATTTCAGGCACACCAAGATTCCATCTATCAAAACAAAGAAAATTATCCATTTCCCACAATGACCATAAAGAAGATCACTGGTATGTTTACCACATAGTAAGGAGATACTACAATAACAAATATGATGCAGATCAACATGTGAATATGTGACAGGCCAGAGCCAGGCTGTGTTCGAGGGCAAATAATTGCATGTTGCAGGATGTAGCAAAATAAAAGCCACACAATTCACATAGCACAATGATTTTCAATGCCACTCATTGAGAGAGAATGCTTTCAGCATGGAAAAATTGACTCCCACAAAATATTAGTTGATTAGCTTTCTTTATTAAGCTGTTAATCTTTCCAATCTGGTTGACAATAAGCTTGAGGAAATTATTTCAAATAAAACAAAAGTATACTTCCATGCATATTTTTATACGGTAAAATTTAATACACTCAAGGGTACTTCTAGTATTGTACTTGGATCTGTTTGCCCTTTGGGCTTACCATACAACTTACTATTTACTTGTGCAGCCCTCTCATATTAGCAACCATATTTTACAAATAAATGTAGTTTCACAAAAGCATCACATTATTGATTACTGCAATAAAAAAATGGTAACAGATTCTTAAGTACTGTTACCAAATTATAGACAAGCATACCTGTGAGTCTTCCACATTGTACTCCTTGAGGAGCTTGGCCTTTTGCTCTGCACTCAACACTTCATGCTTGGGTTTCAGGACATGCTTAGTAATGTTTACCAGTAAATCTGTGACCTACCATTGGAAAAACACCTCAATTTATATGTGTAAACCAGAGAATATTAACAAATTATAAGACAGTAAACAAAAAGTATGCATGATTGAAGTCATGAAATATTAATGCGAATATAGCTTTATTGGTTGCTATTAAGAGCATAACTTGCAGAAGCATGTATATGGATTAGACGCACGCACGCACACCAATATATTGGGGGGGTGTGTGTGTACATACCAATAAAGCATTATTGCCAGAATTTCCCGTTGGAAAAAGGCCATAAAAACTAAACAAAAACAAACCTGGAATATGTCCACTTTAAATTTAAAGATCTCCTTGATAGACTCTCTAGCTCTAGATAATATTTTGCTTTGTAATATCAGAATCAGCCTGGACAAGTTCTCTTCTTTTGTTTGGAGATGTATCTCACGGATAGTTGCGATTTTGACAGGCTCTGGTGGACAGAATACAATTTGTACCTGAGAAATGATTGAGTTAGAGTTTATTTATAATTCTCTTACCAAAAGGTAACAAAAATAGACACACCAAAAAATAGCATTATGCATGTAAAAGATATAGATATAAGCGCTCTAACAGCAGGCGTGGAAGTACTGATATGTAAGCATTGAGCTTCAACAGTTATATAATAAATTGACCCATTTAAAGATGACGCTATGCATGGACGATAGAACCACAAGAATACTAATTTGCTAAACCATAATAAAAACACCTACCCAACGCAGGATTTATCCCCCCTTTTGCCTGTTTGCAAACTAAAGTAGGAGTATATGATGTCACAGGAATACAAAAAAAGCAAATGTTCCATCGCAAAATACTCTTTATCATACTCATTAGCAGTCTTTTAGTAAACTTTTTTCACAAATTCATTATTATGTTACTCCCAACCATTTTCTGAAAGAAACAGTTAACATCCCTGCAGAAACGTGCAGTGTGTGTACACCTAGTTGTCCTAATTCTTCAATCTAACACTTCTCCCATCATGTGTAATCCCAGACCAACGCTAATGGGTAAAAAGAAACCATGATCATAATAATAATTCCATAGGTCGCGCACAAGCCCGGACAAGGACCTAACTTAACTTAGACACACGAGCATATGGAAGAAATGATATCGCAAGAAATGATTGGGGAAGATACCTTCTTGGAGGGGTCGGAGACGAGGGTGGTGGTGAAGCCGAGGCGTTCGATCCCGGGCTTCTCAGCCCACCAGGCGCGGAACTCAGGGAGGGTGCGGGCGATCTCGGTCTCCGGCACGCTATACCCGCGGTCGCGGAGCATCTCCATCGCCGTGCGGCGCGCCAGGAACAGGCGGTGGCTCTCCACGCTGCCGCGGTCGATCATCGACGCTATGCATTCGGGGACCTCATGCACGTCGACGTCGTCGACTTCCATCTCCGCCGCCACGGCGACGGCAGGAGGAGATGGAACGTCGGGTACGGCGGCAGGAGGAGGGGGAACGTCGCGCGCGGCGGAGACGGCGGCGGGAGGGGGGGAAACGTCGCGTGTGGCTGAGGCGGCGGAGGGAGGGGAAACGTCGCGTGCGGCGGGGGTGGTGGCGTTCGTGCTCTCCGCCGATTCTATTGAGGCGGCCGAATCTACTGTGGAGAACGATTGCTGCGAAAGGGTGGAGTGACTCATCTTTTATCTCCTTTTATTTACTGTGGTTCACTTTTTTTTCCTACTAGGATATAGAAATGTTTCGAGTTGGAGAAATAGAGTTCTATAAAGCGTTTATAATGTGAAAAAAAAGATTTGTCTTGTTGAAAAGTCTAATTTACCCCGTTAAATTTGGGTATGTCCGATTTGTCCCTATATTATAATAATAAACGAAATCCATCCCGAATTCTTCAAATCGAACAAAATAGGATTTTAGAGCATGTTTACGGTAGAGGAGATGTCCAATTTACCCCTCTAGTTTGCATTTGTCCAATTTGCCCTTAAAGTTTAATGACGGACCAGACACGTCCCAAACTATTCAAAACCGAAGAAAACGTGAGGTTTAGAGCATGTTTACATTACTTCATGTCTACCTTTTTTGATGGTTAGTTTCCATATCACAACTTTGGATGAGCTATTCGAAGAAAAATTATCACTTTGATTTATAAAAGCTAATTTTGGTAGAGATCAATTAAGAGATTTCCTATAACGCTCAACTGATTTGTTTGCAACAATAATTAAACTCCTAACCTTTGGATCAATACAAACATTCATGCTTCAGCCTTTTTCTTTTGGTGAACTTATCGACTTCGACGATAACACTACAATGACAATGACAAAGGATTAAATTTCGGGTAAGTTCAGATGCTTGTGGGAAGGTTAAAAGTGGTGGAGTTTTTGGTTTAGAAAGGACATGGAATACTATGCAACGAGGATGTTGCGGCACCATCGGAATCATGAGTAGGAGGCATGCAGTGGGTGAGATAGCAGTGAGGTCACCGAGAAATCAAATGAGACATCTTATTAGACTTAAAGTAATGTAGATATATCTCACTAGACGTGAAAAAGATAGAATCTTGCTTTGAGAAAAGAGTGGATATACGAAGGAAGGTAAGGGTCAATGAGGCGAGAGGAAGGGGTCAATGACGGCTTGCCAACGCTGGTGGTAGCATCATCAAGACAAAGACAACAACATGTCTCATTGTCAAACCAAACAAAGAGACCAATACTATGTATCTTAAGAAAAGGCACAAAGATATAAGATATTGAAGTAGAATTTATTAAACGAGATATGGAATGTTTTGTTTATCAAAAAGTTAGATGGTTAGCATATAGACATTCTCTTTTAATTTGGACTTATCTGATTTGTCCCTAAACTCTAATAACGAAGAAAAATACATCCAAAACTCTTCAAACCCAAAAAAATAAGGTTTTAGATATTTTTGCAACAACCTTCTAGACTGCTATTAGGATCCAACCTAATGTCTCTTCTTCTGTGTTGATCTTGGGACAGCTATAACCATCGGCAATCATCCCCGTTTTTGGATACTGAATATTCTTCCTTCTATGTTTTTGGCGCCTATGGAACCAGAAACACGATGTGGTTTTCCAAGGAGAAACGCCATCCATCCAAAGAATATAACGTCTTGAAGACACCACTCTTTGTGCTGAAGACACCACTCTGAACGAATGAATAATATGACACTGGAAGAATTGCCCTTCTTTCCCTCTCGCCTCTATGTAATGCTACGATTTAATTCTTGTGTAACTCTAACCTTATCTAATCCAACGAAAATTCAGGTGGGGAAGCTCTCCCCGGTGAACCTTAAAAAAATATTTTTACTCTACTGCTGGTCCACTCTCTTGTTTCGCTGTTAATCACCACTTACCACAATTCTAGGCGAGCGAGCTAAAAGCAGGTGCTAGTAGATTATTATCGAATAAAAACTAACATTTTGGTTTATAAAAGCTAATTAGGCTTGAAGCAGAAATGTAGAGAGCGCGTAAATAGACTGGACAAAACTTTAGTTTCTTGAAGCGCATCAAATTGTTATTTCATGCACTTTATGTCTGCTGCAAAAGGTTACATGCCATTTCTCTTGATAAAACAGACTTTAGTCTCATAATAGGCATGTATGTTCCCAAGTATAAAAGCCTCCAGCAACAAACGCGTCAGTTCAGTACTAAGCACTGACCCAAGAGGGGGAGCACTAAAACCCTTCTCCACCAACAGACCACGTTCTACAAAGAACTAAACTCTTCATATCCAGTCATGTAACGAGAAACCACCAGAATTGTAGTTTTGGCTATTGATTTGAGTACCCCCGACATGTCTTCAAACATGTCAACAATCAGCAAAACCTTACTTTGCATGTTGGACCTCTGTTATTGGGAAGAGCTTCTCTAACTTTGCATTGGAAAGAACCTTGTTAGGGTCAAGCTCCATGCGTGCTTTGTTATATGCATCTATCGGGAAACGTTTCCTCAACCTAGCCTGGAGTTCAGCGAGTTCATCCTTATCCTTCGGAACCTAAAGAGAAATGAAGAAATGTTGATCAGTACGGTATGTGACATTTGCAAACAAAGCGGACTGGACAGTGGTATCATGCATCATGCTATGCATAGAATGCAAGGGAGGTCATTCTCTCGAAATTAACATGTCTGGTGTTAATTTCAACCATCTCTGCAGCAATGGACTGTACTAACAAACAATAAATTAAAATAGCTGCCCAGATCTTGCATCAAGCAGTGAAAGTTCGCACCTCAATTTTGGCCCAGTGTTCATATGCAGAATAACCATCCCATAGATTTGTTTGTGTCTTACTTCTGTAATTAAAAAATTCCTCTGTAATTTCCTTCCTTTGGCGAGCATCCGACGTTGGGAGGTACATTATTATCCCAACCTGCACATTGATCACAATAAATCGGGTCACTAACACTAATGTTACAGACTACAAAGTGAAACTGCATAATGTTTTGTGACATTTCTCAAAGAAGAAGTACTACTACATCAGTGTTACATGAACAGTATCGATAAGAAAATCTCAAAAAAGAATCACAGAAATTGCACAGTTCTCCCGGAACCAGTTAAATATCTATATATAGTCAGTTGGCTACCATGTATTCACTAAATATTGCTCGATTGTGGTTTATACCTTAGAAATTCTGGAGGGACATAGCAAATGCTGCAGAACATGTGAACAGATCATCTACAATGAAGTTGAAGAAAATATTTTTCGTAAATGTAAACAGAGCACAATTGAAGCAAGAGGGAGCATCCTCTAAACTACATCATATGCAGAAACTAGCCAAATTCCAAGTGCAATCAATGTGGTAATTTCGAGCCCATGAGAGCAAATGTCAAAGGTTTTTTTTCTATTGTTTAAACAGAGATTCCTGTTTAAATATGTAATAATATATTATAAGAAAGATTACCTATATCTATATGTAGACAGATTTGCTGTCAGAAATGCTAATGATAACTATTGTACGCAGAGTAACTATCTGTCATCTTGTATATCATATCAATTGCCCAGTCCAACTGTTTAACCAAGTTATCCAATATTCATTACAACAGGAAACAAATTAGCAGTAAAATATATAAACAACCAGAGGTGGATGGTGGCAACAAAGAACCATTGTTAAATATAATGAATGTGCAGAGCAAATTACCCATGAAAATATGTCATCTTCTTGAGAGCTTGATGCTGGGCTCATGGGACTCCTGCTGCAGGCAGTCCAACGCTGCTCAATAGGTGCAGGTGCGGGTATATCTTCCTTCTCAATCAACTGCAGCAGCTCCTCTATATAATCCAGATCCTTCATATTAGGCTCTGCTAGGGTCCCTACAGGGAAGCAGGTTTCAGAAACCCACTGCTGCCCACCACAATCAAAGCCTAATATTTCATCACTCCAGCCCATGCGATAGCCCTCTGACTTCTTCCAATATTCAGCTTCTGCTTTGTTAATTCTGATCACATGATCTTTGTCTAGAGGATCAAGGGCAAGCAACCGATCCCTCAATTCAGTGAATGAAAGCTGATCTACTTCTGGGTCATTACTTTCTGCTTTAGTTCTGAAAAGCATCTACAAGATGGCATTAGCTAGAAACTAATGGAATGCTATTGCTGAGTAAAGCTAGAACTGTTTAGTGCAAAAGAAAAAAAAAGTACCATTGAGTATATCTGCATAGTGCATACAGCTACAGTTTGAATGCAGTGCATATTGTTTTGAGGTAGTACCTATATTTCTTCAATGACTCACGATAAAGATCACGAACATGTTGTATAGCCTCATCCTTTCCATATTTTGAGGTAAACTTTGGAGTTCCCCACCTTGCAGGAGGATTGCATTGGACAACAACAACTGTATCGGTGTATGGAATCCATAAGTACTTAATATGTTTATTTTCAGAGAGCCATTTCCTGAGAAAGGAGGGGAGTGAAAGAAAGTCAGTTTTCTCCAGTAAATGATGACAAAATTGATGAGCAAACCAATTCCAAACATCCATTTAATGATCAGAATGAGATTAAATTACTTGTGATTTTTCTTGACTTCATCTGCATTGGAAACGAAAGTGTGTTCAATAAGTTGGTGTCTTTCCACACATTGAAGAGTAACTTCTGCTACAACTCCAAGGCCACCAAGTCCACACCGAGCAAGATAGAATAAATCAGGATCCTTCTCCCTTGACAACTCTATTGTCCCCTTGGCAGGGGTAACCAATTTCATGCTAATAACTTGTTCGTCAATTGGCGGCAATCTTGCACCAGTGCCATGGGCACCAACCTGCAATCAGTCATGAAATGATCATCTGAGGTAAGCTGTACAGAAATGCATATGGCCTGAACTGCATGTTAAGTTCCATCTATTTATTCTGGTTTGAGTAATACTTAATCCGTTTCATATTATAAGTCGCTTTGAATTTTTTCCCTAGTCAAACTTCTTTAGGTTTGACCAAATTTATAGAAAAATTTAGCAACATCTACTACACCAAATAAGTTCCATTAAATGTAACATTGAATATATTTTGATAATATGTTTGTTTTGTGTTGAAAATATTGCTATATTTTTCTATTAACTTGGTCAAACTTAAAAAAGTTTCGACTACGAAAAAAGTCAAAACGACTTATAATATGAAACGGAGGTAGTACTTCTTTATCCATCTGTACCTAATCCACAAACACATCTTCCCTAACAAGCTTAAGCCAACTTTCATTGAAGGAAACAACATACAGTAGATCTTACTCCATCATTTCAACAGTAAACTCAGTGAATGCTCATAAGGTAGCCACTGTCATTCCATACATGAGAATTAACAGATGTGAGATAACAGGGTGACAAAAAAAAGTTATACTCCTTGTCCAAATACAAGGAAGAATAAGAACTGCGAAAGTTTTCAGTATATAGGAATGCAATGCCATGTTAAGAACAAACAGTGAAGGCATTTCTAGCTTCCACAAATTACTATCACATGCAGAAAAAAATTACAACAAGATTGTAGAGTAGAGATAACCGTGACTTTTTTCTGATTTGTTACTTTTTGTTGGATGACTATCTTCTAATCAGAAAGCCTCTCTATCTCACCAATTTATTTGGGAAAGCTCTATTGATGTCAATTGAAACAAATTCTACTACATTTCATTCAACATATCCAACAAATTTGTCAATTATATTTTTATACTGACTGGCAAAATCATTAATATCTTACTATCAATCCTCCAGGCTCCAGTACATCACTCCAGATAGCAACAAATTCTTTTATTTCCAGCAGAAGCTACAGAACTGACCTGAATGATGCCGCCGACCTGCTGCTCCCGAATGGACGCGAAGTTCTGCAGCGTGAGGCCATGCTCCCGGAGCGCGTCGACAAGCTCGGCGACGCGTATGCCGGCCTGCACGGTGACGGTCTTCTTCTTGGCGTCGACGTCGAGAACCTTGTCCATGAGCGCAAGGTTGACCATGCCGGCGCGTGAGAGCGCGAGGCCATTGGGGGACAGGCCCGAGCCGAGGGGCCTGAGCTTGCGGCGCTCCGTGTGGGCGGTGGCGAGCGCGTGGTGGAGGGCGGGGAGGGAGTCGGGCTGGAGGAGGACGCGGGTGTGGACCTCGTGGGTGGCGCTCCAGTTGGAGACGGCGTGGAGGTCGTCGGGGAGGGGCGCGTACTTGAAGGGGACGGCCTTCTTGTGGAGCGCGTCGGGGGGAAGCGGGAAGGAGTAGTAGGTGGCGGCGCCGCAGCCGAGAAGGAGGAGCGCGTAGCCGGCGTACTTGCGGAGGTCGGCGTCGGAGGACGGGAGCGGGGACGAAGCGGAGAGCGCCCTCACGAGGTGGAGGTGGGAGGGGGAGGAGGAGGCGCGGCGGAGGAGGCCGGCGAGGAGGAGGTGCCGCATCGTCCCTCGTCGGCGGCAGAACAGGGACGAAATGCAGCCACCGCACCAGATCGAAATGGGGTTTTCGTTTTTGGTTTTTTTACTTTTTCCTTTTGGACTAAGTCCATTTGGCCTCCCTCGTCTATGTTGAGTTTAATTCGCGTCCTTCATCCGTCGCTCTCTCAACTATCGAAGAAACCAGTTCAAATGAGCTCTCTCGGTGGTTGAGACAGTGGTTTCGATCGATGTGGCGTTTACATGGCTAGATGACCTAGCAAACAAAGTGAGTCAGCATGGTTTATCTATATTTTGCTGGTCTCATCTCTCTTTTAACCTATCATTTTAAGAAGTAGTTCATCATAGTTCATGTTTAGTTTATCATAGTTCATGTTGTCCCTCATGCTCGAAGCACTAGATAACAATGCACGCTGATAAACCCTGATTCGGTCACCAGCACCAAAATCCCCACTCTTTCCTCGACGTGGCATTATGTCGTACAGCCATCTTCAGATAAGCTTGTCTGTTTTTTCATAAACAATATTATGCTTAGTAAATGGCAGTCATCCATCCCGTAGTCATCCATACCCATGAATAGTTGGTGGGCATCGACCGATCTATGGTACGGGAAGGACGGGGCGAGCACTGGCAGCACCCTTTGCAGGGGTCTCTACGAGGTCGACCTTCGAGGAGTATCGCCTCACATTTTTGTTGCGGGAGAGAAATAAACTATGTTGCTCTGTTTATTTGTTATGCATTGTTCTGCGTTAGGAAGAAAAAGAGGAGTCCTCGGGATTGTTTAGATGAAGAGGCTAAAATTTAAAATTTAGTTGCACATTAGTCCGTGCAACTGAACAACCAAGCAAGGAAATCTCCCAGTCCTACGTACTTCCTACTACCTAGTCAGTATTAGTCCGAGCTATCCGTTTGTCCAGCGCCTCCGCTAGACCACAGTCCATAGCTGGTGCCCGGCGCCACGCGGCCGCGTCCGTCCGGCCATCCCTGCCACTCTGCCCCATCCATCCATCCTTACCATCGACAATTTGACGTCAACACTCAATAATACAGACTAGAGACTCCAGTACTCGACCTCGCCGTGCCGCAGTTGACACAGTTGACGGACGCCTCGATTGATTGCACCATGCGGAAGGGAATCGCCAGGACATCGTCGTAGCCTTGCATGAGTATCTCGTAGACTCAGTACGCGCATGCGGGGACGATGGGCGGGGGGCGGCTAGAGATGCTTTATGCGACGTGCGACGTGCCCGGTGCTCTGATACGCTGCGGTAGTGAGCTTGTTGTTGCCGGGGCCCGGGAGGAGATGCGATGCGGGCGTGCATCCAGCGGGAGGATCGGCCGAGGCGCCGAGCGTGCGCGGCGGCGGCGGCGGCGGCGGCGCAGGTCGGGCGACAACCAAACGCACCGCACCCTAGCCTGATGTGAAGCCCATCGGGCCGTCGTCGTGCCATTGAGCCATTTGCGTGCCGGGCCGGCCCAATAACGGCCCACTGGTCGGGCCGTGCCGTGCCGCCCGTCGTGCCCATGGTCCAGGCCCAGGAACGGCCCACGTACGGGCCATAAACCATTATGTATTGTTCAAATGTTGGTTACTTGATCAAGATGACCAGTTTAATCAGTCAACGTTTTGAACATTATTATGTCAAAGATGGTAAAATTAGCTGAAAATTGAACTAGGGTGTGGATTTTATGATACATCTAGGTTATAAATCATAAGGTTATGTGCCTCAAGTCATGATATCAGAAGGTTTATATAACTTTGACCAAAAAATCTGGGGTTTTGTGAAATTGTAAATTTCAGAACACCACGTAAGTTTATTTATCGGATTGTCAATCATAAGAACACCATGTAAGTTTATTTATGGGATTGTCAATCATAAACTTTGTAGTTTTGATCCAATATACTTCAAGGAAGAATATTTATCTCCCGTCTAATGCAAATTTAAAAGCAAATTGATGTTGTCTATATTTTTTGAACGATTCGCACTAGACAATGCGAAGTTCATATTGATAGAGCATGAAAAAATTACAAGATTTCACACTGGCAGGTTGTAACCAGGAAAACAAAAAAAAAATAACCACCCACATAACGACAGCTCCAACACACAAACTCAGGAGAAGGCTAGCACCGGATCGGCCGCCGCTAGGCTAACAAAGGAACTGCAGGCGAGATCACCCAAAACCCACTCTTACAACCGACACGAAACCTCGCTCTATTCACATCTTTGGGGTTGAGGGAGAGAGGGTGAGAGAGAAGGATGGAACCGCTCTCCCTCCTAGGCCCTCCAATGTGGCCAACTTGCCAAAACTAGGGCGCCGACACAAGATGACGTGAATCTAGAGCGAGCTTGAACCAGTAGTTTGGGAGGTTTCGGCAAGAAGCTGCCTATACAGCGTCTCCAAGGAGAGAAGCAACGGAGCACCGTCGCCACCGTCCGTCGAGGTCTTCAAGAGAACCAAGAGTAGGCTTTCATCTGGCCGCCCACTAGAGGGGATGAGATGGCACGACAATGCCCTTAGGAGGGAGAGTGACGCTCGAACGACACCGTTGCTGGCCCGGCCAAGGCCGAGCTAGGTTTTCACCTGTCGTCCGCCAACTGCCAATCCACAATTTCCACCCCAGTGCTCCACCACCATCTAAACCTCTGCCGGCGTGTAGGCACCACTACACCAGCGCCCCCCGGCCAGCCTACGCGTGCCGCCACCTGTCATGCCTTGTCGTGCCGCACCGGCCTTCGCCTCCGTAAGCCGCACTTCCTCACGTCACGCTGGCCACCAGCCTCCACCACCAACGGCCGAGCCTCTACGCGCCTCCTTGCGCCGTTACCGAGAGCCGACCACGCCTCGTGGCGTCACGCCGGCCTCCACACTGGCCTCGCCTCGCCGGTCTCCTCCGCTACTTGTCGCGCCTATTGCCACCGGCCATGCTTCCTCGCGCGGCACCAGCCTCCACTACTGGTCATGCCACCTCGCATGGCGTCGGTCTCCATCGCAGCCGGTCACTCGTCCTTGCACCGGCGCTGACCTCCCTCGCTGCCGGCAGCGCCTCCTCGTGCCGACGCCGGCGCCGGCCTCCCCCGTCGCCGACCATGCCTCCACTTGTTGGCTCCGGTCTTTGCCGCCTACAGCTGCACCTCCTTGCACGGCGTTGTCCTCACGCCGCCTCAGTTCCCCGACCGGGTGGGTCCTGACCCCGCCGTCCTAGCCGCGCCCCAGCCAGATCTGGCCTAGGGCGGCCCGTGGATGGCCGGGTCTAGTGACGGCGGTGTCGGATCTGCCGTCCTCCTCGCTGGGACGGCTCACCACCGTCCTTCCCATTGTTGGTCGTCGCGCCTCCTCTCTCACGCCCTAGATGAAGCGTCGCCGTGAAGAGGCCCCGCCACCGCCATCCTGGCCCGCCAACCCGCTTTCCGGCGACGAGCTCCGGTGGCACCGAGGTGGGGGAAGGGGGCGGCGACGCTAGGAGATTTCACCTCCCTGTCGCCTGCGGGCGGGGGGTCCCTCCTATTTTCTTGTTGATAGATGTGTCTTTTGCGTCGTTGATGTATTTTTTTCATTGGTAGCCTTTGTAGATTACGTTAATTGTAGTTGGTTGCTTATCATTGTTGCCAGGATCAGGTACCCCCGGGCAACTGGGTGGTTATGCTGTAATCCTCAGCGCCTTGCCGCTGAGCTCGTCCCAGTTGCTCCTTCTAATAAACATGGCCGGCCCAGTGAAAAATAATTGTCCATTGGTAGTTGTCTTTCGCATTGACACCAGTGCAAAGCCTTGTGCCTGAAATATGTAAGAAGAAAATCTATTGATGGGCTTACACATTCTATTTTTATCCCTGGTGAGTACTCCGTTTACACAGATTATTTTTTATCCCTGGTGAGTACTTGGTTTACACAAATCCCAGTACAGTGAGCAGATACTGTTGTGCTACTCCATTCCAATATCCCTGTAAGGATGGGATAATCCTCTGCATATCTCATAACATTGCAGATCTCTGATGTTAGCTGGTTTTGGTTGGAATTTGTGTGTAGTGAACACATGAGACACATCCTATTATCAGATACCATGGTTGTTTTGTCAGTTGCCTTGTAGTGTTTTTCCAACTACAATTATCGCCATCTTTTGCCTTCAGTTCATGCAGACCTTGAATATAGTAAGTTGTGTGTGTGGTTCCAATTACATACAGTTCTGTAAGATCATGCCGTCGCATCCTTGCTAATAAGGAGGCAAGCACTCAAAAAAACTGCCTGCAGTTCTGCATCTATATTAGCATATCATTTTCCTTCTCTACTGATTTTAGCTATTGTTTAGTTGGATTTTTCCTATCTTTAAATCATATTGTGCATGTCATGCAAATTCTCTGTTATAGTAGAACTTGTGTAGAGTGGAGAAACCCTGAAACTGCACAGATTAAAAGTAACAGCTAGTAAGTAGTAGGTGGCAAATAGGCAGAGTTGTCTCCTGTTTTTTATTGTACCGAAACAGCAAGTATATTGTACAGGTGGCAAATAGACGAAGTGTCTATTAGTTTTTACTCTACCGAAACAGAGCAAATTTCAGTGAAGACATCTGACCATTTGCAGAATTATCCCAGTAATGCCAATGCACTAGCGAGAGCTAGCATCTGAAATTTTTTTCTTGGTTCTCAGAGTTGTCCTTACACAGTACCAGTAGTAGTTTTGTTGTACTTAGAAACTTGTTTAAGCTTTGTCCTTGCCTTAACACTAGTACTGTATCGAGAATTTCAACTTTGCTGCTGTGCGTACTGATGTTTCGTGTAACCCGTTACACATTTTTGACGAATTCTGATGTTTGTATCTGTGTTTAGGTTCCATTTACAGCACTTATTGTCAGTGTGGGGATTGATCCGATCATCCCATTATAACTTCCATAGTACTCATAGTAATTTAACCCCAATACAAGTATATATAATTTCCAAGGTAATTTAATCATAAATAACCAATGGTACTTGTTTTATTTACCATTGGTTACCTTTGGAGGCTTGCTTCACTGAGGACGAAGTGTGGGCTGCAGTTAAAGATTTACTCGCAGAAAGATACACAGGCTTGTTTTATCAACTTTGCTGGGGCTTGATCAAAAAGGAGCTAATGGCAGCATTGTTAAAGTTCTGTACGGGCAACTCACAAAGTCTGGAAATACTGAACTCTGCAGTGATGATTTTGATCCCAAAAAAGAAGAGGCTGCCTTGCTGAAGGACTTCAGGCCTATTAGTTTGATCCATAGCATTGCAATGTTGGCCACCAAGGTTTTAGCACAATGCCGAGTACCAGCTTGTTTCCCCAGTTTAGACAGCGTTCATCAAAGGAAGAACAATACATGAGAGTTTCATCCTTGTGAAGGGCCTGGTTCAGCTGCTGCACAAAAAGAAGAGGGCCACAATGCTTTTTAAGCTGGACATCTCCAAGGCTTTTGACACGGTTTCCTGGCTGTTTCTGATGAATATGTTAAGATATAAAGGTTTCGGGCCTTGCTTTCGAAGGATACTTTCCGCTTTGCTTCTCACTTCACATACCACAATCTCCCTGAATGGCTTATCCTCAGAACCATTAAAACCAACTCGAGGGTTGCGGCAAGGAGATCCTTTGTCTCCCCTTTTGTTTTGTGCTGGTGATGGATGTACTTCAAGCTATGGTAAATAAAGCCAAGATCAGTGGTTTGCTGGTACCTCTAAACAATTTGCAGCTGTACCAAACATCTCCATCTACGCTGATGACGCAGTTATCCTGTTCAAGCATGTTCCAATTGAAGCAAAGGTGATCAAGGAGATCCTCAACCTATTTGGAGAAGCGACAGGGCTGCAAACAAATTATCAAAAAAGTTCCTTGACACCGATACACTGCACAGAGGCGGCAACCAGCTCGGTGATGTCCATTCTGGGGTGTGTTGTCCAACAGTTCCCTATAATCTACTTAGGCTTGCCGTTATCCCCAAGGAAGCCGACAAAAGTCGAGCTGCAGTAGCTGATGGACAAGCTCTCAAGGAGGGTGGCAGGATGGAAACCTAAACTACTTCCGATTGATGGCCATATTTGTCTTGTAAAATCATTACTCACAGCAGTTACGGTGCACTACATTTCGGTCTTGCAACTATCAAAGTGGGCTATCAAGGAGATTAATCGTAAATGCCGAGGGTTTCTATGGAAAGGCACAGAAAACACTAATGGTGGCCATTGTCTAGTGGCTTGGGCAAATGTGTGCGCGCCAATCCAAAAAGGAGGTTTGGGGATTAAGGATTTGTATCTCTTCGGCTTGGCACTTCGTGTGAAATGGCTAGCACTCAGCATTGTTCACAGTGATAGGCCCTAGACAAAGGTGGATTTCAAATTCGATGAAGACGCCAGCAGTGTTTTCCTCTCAGTTACTCAGTTTGCTGTGGGCAATGGAGCCAGCACGCCGTTTTGGAGCTCAAACTGGTCGGGGGTAGGGAGTGTTAGTAATAGATGGTCATGCCTCAGTACTTATGTCCGGCCTTCAAAGATTACCATGGCGCAAGCCTCGATAGATAATCGTTGGGTCCGCGACATTCGGGGATCTCTCTCCAATGAAGCTCTATGTCAGTTCCTCCAACTGTGGGATGAAGTACAACGGATCATAACCACTCAAGATGAGGATGTTGTCAAATGGAACATCTCTCCCGATGGCAGGTTCTTGGCTTCAGGTATCTATGAGATGTTCTTTTAGCCAAGGGAGGATTGCGGCCATGGGGAGCTGCTATGGGGCTCAACTGTGCCAACAAGAATAAAATTCTTTATGTGGCTTGCCTTCAAAAGTAGATGCTTGACTGCTGAAAATCTGGCAAAAAGAGGTTGGCCTCATGAGCCTGTTTGTGCTCTGTGCAGCGCCACCCCTGAAACTTGTGAGCACCTCCTGATGGCTTGCCAGTTCTCTGATGAAGTGTGGTGCAGATCAAGAGCTTGGATAGGAATTGATTTCCTGGTGCCGGCGGAGCTGGGGGGACCTCTAGCTGACTGCTGGCTTCAGGCAAGAAAGTATTTTCGGACAAGCTACAAGAAAGCGTTCGACAGTGTTTTTTCCTCGTGTGCTGGAAATTATGGAAGGAAAGAAATGCGAGAATCTTTGATGCCAAGACCAAGATGCCAGCTGCAATGGTTGAAGGCATAATTGAGGAGATTGCAGTTTGGAAGTCTGTGGGAATACTTACAGTGAAGAACCCCTAATGTGCTGAACGCAGTGGTTTGCTTACCCTTGCTATTTTTCGTTCTTTGTGTGTTTTTCCTTGCTCAGTTTTGGCCTAGCTGCCGATTTGGGTGGCTAGGGTCGGCATCGTAATGCTGTTGTACCAAAACATTTTGTTTTCCCAACCATTCTTAATGAAATTGGATGGTCGTAGTTTTTCGGCCTTCCCGACAAAAAAACCAATGGTACTTGAGATATCTGGAGACCTTGAGATAACACATAATAAATCCATGTACAAATACTCCTAGTTTGTTTCAACTATATCCTTGATGAGGATTCATGCTTGTTTCCCATCCTCCTACAGTCCTAATGTTGCTTGTTAGGCAGCAGATATGGCTATAGTACCCGAAGTCCGAAACCAACCGGGGATAAACATGATCTTCGATGTCTGAAGGGCAATGGCTAGCGTAAACAACTTAACTTAATTATATGGAATATTTATTTACAATCAACGTTAATTTAAACTTCATGTCTTTGTTTCTTGGATATCCAATCTCCACAGTTTATTGGCTTCAGTTTTGGGTTTAACAAAAAAGGTGTGAAGAGAACAAGGATTTTGTTCATGTTGCATGCCGACAGTTAGAGACAACGGTTATGTAAATTTTATTAATATTGTATGAAAATTTATAGATAGAATTGCTATTTAAATATGTTGAATCTCTTCCTCATTGTTGATGGCTTTTTAACGTGTCATCTCTTCATCATTTGTTAGGTATTGGTATCCTTGGTTTTAAGCCAAAATTTTGTAATAACAAAAAGGTGGTTGTAGTTTCTAAGCTAAGGCCGGACTTAATACATTATTTAAAAAAATCCAATCTCCACAGTGCACAGCCAATAGATAGTACATATTACAGAACTTAATAAACGTATGTAGACATGTATTACATGATTAACACAAAATTACTCAATAATTTCGAAGACCTTTAACCATAAATTTCTTCCTGACCCCTGAGCATAATGATCATTAAAAGCAATACTACTATAGTTAACATAAATTTTAAGAGGCAGAACACATAGACTACTTTTTTCTTTGCACCAACCATATCAGGCATTGGCACGAATAATACTAGAAGGTTTAATATATAGGATTAAAGAGCATGTTGGTACTTCTAAATTAATGAACGGGCAAAAGAAAAATCTTGCAACAAAGAGCACCAAGATTACTGAGCTGCTCACTGTCAATCTTGGAAAATTGAAGATATATATTTTTGTCATGAACTATGTCTCATTAAACACATGCCAATGTCGTGGGAACTACAGTTCTCCGACATAACATAATAAGTAATTCGATCATAAATGATGGTACATGAATGGTGTTTGATGGACCATGAGTAAGCACAAGAAACCTATGATTTGTTTCATCTCTGGTCGCGGCGTATCCTCTTACAGCCTAGTAAGATTGCTCTTCGGTTTGCATCGGGGAATCGGCAGAACGGGCAGCGATGGCTGAGCCGGAGCCAATCCAAGATGCAGGTCGCATGGAAGCAACGCGAGCAGGGCATCCTCGTTAGCTTCTCTCTCGCCTCGAAATCCTCCAGGCACACAGCGCATCCGCGTTCCCTCGCGTCGCTTGCCATCGCCTCCTGCAGCTTGGCCATGGCCTTGCTCGACGCGGGGACAGCGCCGAACCCACCGTTCCTGGCGCTGTGGCGCTGCATATGATCGTGGAGCTGATCGCGAAGCTGCTGCAAGAAGTCGGTGTCCAATTCTATGCTCCCCCGACGGATGGCAGCCCTCATGTCCTCGAGGATGATCTCATGAGCTTTCTTCCGGTGTTAATGGCGTCAGACTACCTGGGCGGTACATCAAGTTCGTTGCCAATCTTCCAAGTATAGCGGGGGAAGCCTTGGAAGATGAAGTTCTCGATGGGAGGGAAATCGCTTGGTAGTGCTCTTGCGACCGCGGAGGCCTCCATATCCATCTGCGGCAGCAACACGCCTCCCTGCCGGGCTGCCGCCGCTCACCGTCCCCTGCAGAAGAGATCGACAATGACAAGGGCGGGGGCGAGCAGATCAATAGGCGGGGTGGGAGGAATGGGTCAGGAGCAAACGAACCAAGAGAAGAGCCCTTATCTTGATTAACTTAGTTTGACTTACCATCGGAAACTGTGATTATTATAGTAACCTTTTTTATCGTTGGAATACGTTAAAAGATTACCGACGGTAAAATTTAAATAAATTTAATCTAAATTCAATTTTTTGAAAAGAATAATAAAAAAATCGAAGTAGTTTGTCAGATGGTGATGAATTTCTTTAAAACAAACAAGATAAAATTATTTTTTAGATTATCAGAAAATTAAAAAAAGGCTTGATGGACCAAAGCAGCACTCTATTCATAAGACACAATACATCTAAACCATGGTTATCGCATCAAACCATGCTAAACCACGGTTACTGTACTAACCGTGTTAAAACCGTTTTAAAAATTGTCGATAAAATTTATGTGGTTTTAAACGTTAACCGTTTTACCGTAGAGACAGTAACCCTTCTAAAAGGTAAAATGTAAGTCAAACCCTAATCGGACTCCGCGTCGAGAGTGAATCCGAGTTGGATCTAAATCACACGGATTAATGGAGTAAACCGCCCCAGTGCCGAGCGCCGGAAGAGTCGTGCCCTAGTGCCGCCGCTTTCCGCGCGCGCCGCCTTGCTCCATGGGCAGCACCGTGTCCCCCCTGGCTGGCCGAGCCGCCTGACCGCCGCCGATCCCCGACCTCCGGGCTGCGGCGCCCCTCTCTCTCTCACGGCCGCGTGTGGTTGGGTAAAAGCCGACCAGGCGGCTCGGCAACGACGACACGTCGACACCGATGCCTGCCCTTTTCTTTTTTCTATTTTTTATTTGCTGTTTCTCTCACCGGTTCAGTTACTTCAGTTACGCAAAATGATGGTGTTAGTTACTGTAGCTATCATTTATTTTCTCATGCGATGTATTTTATCAGTATATAATTTTTTCTCTTCATGTGATAGAATTTCTTCTATATATTTTTCCCAAAATGGGTTATGCAGTAGTATTTTTTTCTCTTTCATGTGATGAATTTTCTTATATATTTTTTCCCAAAATGGGTTAGGCAGTAGAAGTAGTATACGGAGATGTGATCGACATGGTATGTAGACGAACAAAGAGATCGACTTGGAGGTGCACTGCACGTGTTGGGCTTTAATTTCGGGGCGTGCAGCCCATGACGGATCGTTAACGTCGGCCTGTTTAGCACAGTTAACTAGAAGCATCAAGCATGGGGCAGTGATGGGATGTCGGAGATTAAGGTGTTGTTTGGCTGGGGAATTAAATATATAAAACCCATTATATTATTTAGAAGTATTAAATATAAATTATTTATAAAACCTATTGATAATTCATGAAATGAATCTAATGAGCCTAATTACATCATAATTTGACGATGTGATGCAACAGTAAACATTTCATAATCATAAATTAATTAGGGTTAATAGATTCATCTCGCGAATTATCCTTTGATTATGTAATTATTTTTATAATTAGTTTATATTTAATCCTTTAAATTGATGTTAAATATCTGAGGTGACACGAGCAAAAAAAATTAGTCCCCTAACCAATTGGTCCCTAAAACTCCGAACCCTCTCTACCTTGTTTGATCATTTATCTCCACCCCTTGATCTTGTATGTGAATAAATGGGCAGTGGTAAAATTCCGAAGCCCACAAGGGAAAAGGAAAAAAAAGGAAAGAAAGAAAAAGAAGAATACCGTCACAGGCCCTCTGTTCAAGCTCCCGAGAAGCGGCAAAATGGCGATCGAGTTGATTGGGTATTTTGCAATGCCGTGCGTCATGTGGATGATTGGGTCAAGTAGATGCTGTTATTACCGGCTAACAGCCATAACTCACGTGTTTAGAGGATGAGCATTAGAATTTAACGCACACAAGTAAACTGAAAAGGCAATTACGGATTTACAGTCAACAGATGTTACTATCATATCGTTTTCCTTAAAAAAAACAGTCAACAGATGTTGAATGGCCTGAGATCATCTCCTAGTTTCCCCAGAAATTCTTTGCCCCCCCCCCCACCGAAGCTGAAGAAATTTCGGTACAGAACATCACACACTCATGAGAAGAAATACCTGAGTAATGCCAATGCACTGATGATTTTTTTCCCATGATGAAATGGCATATGCCTGTTGAACTTGTTTGAGTGAAGCACTCACTCCGCAGTCTAGCAGCAATGGACGACTTCATTTCTTGACGTCAACTACCACTGAAGACTTGGTTTTAGCCAAGTATAGTATATATTTGAGTGTTATGTGTTAATCAAACAATATGGTGTTTGTGTACTGTTACAGTACTACTAACATTGGTTGTGTTCTCCCTGTAAATGTTTCCCTATTCAGAATAAGCCATGCTCTCTCTTGTAACTAAGGCACTCTTCTCTCTGCTCCAACATCTGAATTTAGTTCACCATGGCATGCACAGCACAAGAATGGTGGAATCAGTCTTGACATGTGACGATGTTGCTGTGGTAACTAGTGCTCTTGGAATCCCTGGTTGGATTGGCAATGCCAAGTGCGATGACCATTGCTTGCTTGAGGAGGTTCATGTGTTTCTGGAGGAGAAAGAGGCTAGTTTCAGAGAATTAGAGGAAGCGTTCAGTGTATTCGATTTTGACGGTGATGGATTCATATGTTGCTTAGAGTTGCAAAATGTGATGATAAGGTTAGGATTGGAGGATGCTAGGTATGAGGACTGTCAAAAGATGATTCATGTTTTTGACAAAGATGGTGATGGCAGGATTAGCTTGGATGAGTTCAGAGCCATGATGCAGGGAGCTGTGTGACTATAATCTCTTTCTTGTTCAGTTTAACTGGTATATAACTAGTATGATTCAGCTCAAGTTCATTGTCTGTTCATGTTAATGGAGATTCCTGAAAAGTGGAGCATTAGTTTGCTTGTCTTCCCATACTAGGAATGTATCTCAAATTCACAATTGAGCTCCATAAATGAAAGGCGAAATTTGAAGCATCCCTATATTAATAGTCTGATTTGAAACACTACTATAAATACATTATTGAATTTTATGCAATGTAAATCTAGGATGGAACAATTAATATTAGTAGTTGAAAATATTTCTTTGTTACAGTAAAGGTGTATTCTAATTTTATATTCTCTAACCTCATTTAAAAAGAAGCCCCCACCCCCAATAATAGGATAGGCCCCATTGCCCTCTTTGATTCATGTTTCAGTGAATGTATATGCGAACTCTACCCTTTCTGAACATTATTGTTGCATGTTTAACTAGTCACGTATGCTGAAAAATATGGAACATATGTTTATAACTAATCTCTGCAAGATTATCTGAAACAAATACATAGAGATGAAACATTTGCACTTCAATCAAAGAACAGATTAGGCTGTCAGATTTACTGCTGGGAGTATGAACCAGCTGTATGGAGCCCAACCAGTGAACAGTACACAACCTATGCACTAACATGAAAGCATAAAAAAAACTGTTTCTGCTCTGAACCAAGGAAAGAAATTTCTGTTGCACCATGACGTGGAAAAAGCATATGATGTACTAGATCATGCATTCACATTTGGTTTGGTTCCACAACTACTCAAAGTGTGTCATCTGTATCAAACATAAAACATACCTTTTATACATGGTTTAATTGAATATAAAAATACCATATATCTAATATTATATGAGAAAATATTCTTTAATTAAAGAAATACGATGGATTAGGAATAATTTTTTTAAATAGAAGATGTTCTGAATAAAGAAGAAGAAGAAACAGAGTCTTACTCGGACACTACAATGATTACTCGGATTGTTTCCATACTTATCTTTCTAATTCTACGTGAAAAAAAGACATCCAAGGATATAAATACAAGATTAACAGAAGGAGAGAGGACATGCCAAGTCAGAATACAAGCCAACAGACACCAACATATCAAAATATATATAGACAAACTCAATATGGAACCACAAAGACTGACATTAGGGATCTAAAGCTACCTTTAATATCATCGAGTTTATATTCGAGAAAGAATACCATACTAGTCATCAACTACGTATAACAGCTACATGCCGTAAAGCTGACAGAGACTAGTCATCCAAAATATTGTACTTGTGTGATTCTGGTTTATAAAGGCAACACTGGCTTTGGCCAATAGGAATAGAGCTACCTTCGGTTAGAGGAGCTGAACCTGAATAAAAATCCATATCTTTCGTTTCTTTACCTCAATTTTACGTATACCATGATTCTAATGATTCCCGTACTCTATAAATATCATGGTCGGCATTAACATATACGTTACGTGGAGTGTGAACGTGTCGGGCAATACAGTCAACACTAAGGCTTAAAATTATTTTTGTGACTAGCACAACTCAGCTTCATATTTTTTTCATAGCACACTTTCTAAACTGCTAAACTATATTTTTTAAAAAAAATCATACCAAAATTATTTAAAAAATTATATTAATTAATGTTTTAAATTTTTAGCTAATATTTAATTAATTATACCTGAATAAATCACCACGTTTTTTTTTGTAGAGGTGGACTTCCAAACTCTGACTCCCGAACGCAGTCTAACAAACCCCACACTGTCTCTACTGGTCTTCGTCGTCCTCGTCCTCGGATTTTCCTACTCCTTGCCACTCACAGAATTGGTCTTGCAGTCCAGTACTCTTCTGGGAATTTGGCGTGAAATCCACCGCGACGCCCACGCAATCCCAACGCCTACAGAGAAATCGCAACGCGCAGCCGCGCAGCGCAGGCACAATTTCTCAGTACATCACCACGCCGTCTGGTAGGGAAGACACGGCGAGTGACTCGACTCGACTGCGAATTGTGTGCAGCGACGCGCAAATTTCCGGGGATTTGTTGCTGCCACCTACCGGCCGGAGTCCATGGAGACAGCACTACTAGTCTACTATCACCGTACTTTACAGTCGCCACCGTCCCCATTAGGGACAAAATGGCCGGGGACTACTGTCATGTCAGGAAATTTGCATGAAATCTTCCCGACGCGACGCAGACGCCGCAAGAAATTTCCCAAACGCGGGAACGATCGCTAATAAATCAGCATCATTTGCTAGTGAAGTTCAAGAAAACAAACACCTCACTAGCAAATACTTCAGATTTATAAGCGTATGAGGGTACTAATGGTTGACGGTGACGCCGGGCGGCGAGCTCCGGCGCCGGCCACCTCACCGGCAGTGGAGGAGGCGGAGTTCCTCTGGGAGCTCCGCAAGTACGTCCTGCTTCTGGCCACGCTCGCCGCCACAGTCACCTACACGGCGGGACTGGACCCCCCGGGCGGGTTCTGGACGGACAACATGGGCGAGCTCCTCGCCGGCGACCCGGTGCTCCAGGAGACCTACCCTCGCCGCTACAAGGCCTTCTTCTACTGCAACGCCACCGCGTTCGTCGCCTCCCTCGTCATCGTCAACCTCCTCCTCGTGCGCTTCCTGTGCCGCCGCCGGTGGTGGCTGCGCGCGCTCCAGGTCTCCATGATACTCGACATGTTCGGCCTCATGGGGGCCTACGCCGCCGGCAGCAGTAGGGAGGCGGCCATGTCCGCCTACATCCTCGTTCTCGTCATCTTGGTCTGCTCCTACGTCTCCGCCCATGTCCTGCTCTACGGGCTGACGGCGCAGGTGAGCGCACCGGACGCGCCGGAGCGGGTGGAGCGCGCGCGCAAGTACCTGCTCATCTTCGCGACTCTGGCGGCGACCGTGGCTTACCAAGCCGGGCTGAGCACTCCGGGCGGATTCTGGCTAGGCAGCCTGGAGAACCAGCACCTCGCCGGCGATCCCATGCTCCGCGGCAACCACCCGTACCGTTTCATGCTGTTCTTCTACTTCAATACCACGGCGTTCGTCGCGTCGCTGGTCACCATCATGCTACTCATGAGCAGGACCGTGTCGCGCCACGGGTTCCGGTCGAGCGCGCTCTGGGTGTGCGTGGGCGCGACCATGGTTGGGCTCATAGGAGCCTTCGCCGCCGGCAGCTGCCGCAGCTTCAAGACATCCATCTACGTCATCGCGTTGGTGGGCGCCGTCCTGCTCTACATTTTCATCCAGGCCATGGTGTTCTTCTGCGAACCAGTGAAGAACTGGCTCCACCGTGCTGAACAGACACTGCAAAAGTGCTTGAAATTGGATGAACTGGAGCAGCGAAATCAGCAGCAGATCACACTATCCAACCAAGGCAATGGCGACGCCTACCTTCTTCTCAAGAAGTCTCGCATGTATTTGCTCTTGCTTGGGATTCTCGCGGCGAGCGTCACATACCAAGCAGGACTAAACCCGCCGGGAGGCTTCTGGCAAAGCAACGGCACCGACGGTTACCGCCACTACCTCGCCGGCGACCCGGTTCTTCACACCACGTATCACCGGCGATACATGGTGTTCTTCTACTCCAACGCCACCGCCTTCATCGCGTCGCTGGTCATCCTCATCCTCCTCTTGAGCAACATGATGAGCACACAGGGGATCAAGTACTGTGCGCTGCAGGTAGCCATGATTCTGAACTTGTTTGGTCTGATCGGAGCTTACGCCGCTGGGAGCTGCAGACAGGCGTCCAAATCCGTGTACGTCTCGGTTCTTGTTTTGCCAGTGTTCCTCTATGTTGGTATCCATGTCTTGGTGTTCATGCTCGAAGTATCACCGACATGGGCGACATGGCGAGTACAGGTGAGAGAGAAGCTGAAGCAATGTGTGCCTGAATGGCTCAAGAATCTGCTTGAGTTGGAGGAGCATGTCGAGGAGGAAGAGGAGTGGAAGTTGGAGAAGAGGCGAAAGCTCCTTCTGCTCGTTGCGATTCTTGCAGCAAGCCTCACCTACGAAGCAGGCATGAACCCACCGGGTGGGTTCTGGCAGGAGGAAAAGTCCGGCCATGTCGGCGACCCGGTGCTCAACAACGACAACTACCGACACCGCTACCTGGCATTCTTCTTCTGCAACACGACGGCATTCGTCGCGTCGTTGGCCATCATCATGCTGCTCGTGAACAGGAAGCTCTCGGCGAGAGGAATCCGGTCGTACGCGCTGCGGATGTGCGTGATTCTTGTCCTCGTCGGGCTCATGGGCGCCTTCGCCGCCGGCAGCTGCAGGAAGGTGAAGACGTCCATCTACGTCTTCGTCTTGGTCTTCGCCGTTCTGCTCTGCATCGCGTTCCAGGTCGCACTGGTCGTGTCGGAGTCGCTGCGACGTCTCGTCAACAGCCTCCTCTCCAAGCTAGGGGCGCCGCTTGAGGAGGACGCCGGTGAGCGGCTGCCACACACGGCCGGCGACGGCGAGCCTCGTGATCTCTGGGACGAGAAACTGCCCAAATACTTGCTACTCCTCGCAGCGCTCGCAGCGGCTGTCACCTACCAAGCCGCGATGAGTCCGCCCGGTGGCCTCTGGGATGACGGCCAAACTGAACACACCGTCGGTTACCCTGTTCTGCCGATCCACTATCCGCGTCGCTACAAGGTCTTCTTCTACTGCAACGCGACATCGTTCATGGCGTCGCTAGTGATAATGGTGTTGCTGCTGATCAAGAGGGTGAGCAACACTCAGCCAGCGCTCCTGGCTCTGCACGCCGCCATGATACTGGACCTGTTCGGCCTCATGGGCGCGTACGCCGCCGGGAGCTGCAGGAGGGTGACGACGTCTGCCTACATTTTGGCGTTGCTCGTCGGGGTTTCTGCTTACATTGTTGTTCTTGTTGTTGTGTCCATTGGTGTGGCGAGATGGATGAAGAGGATGATGGACAAGGTTGGGGAGAAGCTCACACACTGCTTCTCCTTTGAAGATTTGTAGAGCCTGACTCCATGCTCCCTGATATGGGGCATCTTCCATTATAGTCACAACTCTGCAACTCTGCCTGCAGAGAGAGGGTTTTTCCTAGGATTTGACATAGTTCTGTGTTGAAATTTGGTTTCCATATGTCACACATGTCGTAGGAATTTCTAGTTTACTTGGTTTTTCTGTACATTTTAGTTTTTGAATTGTTGATGCAACTAGCTTCCAGTTGCAATGTATGGAACCTTTTCACTTTTTGTACTCATTGTACTAGCATAACTTGTAATTATTTGTTTTTTAGTATCATCTTGTAACTTAACTAACAAATTCACAATTATCTTGAGGAGAATTTAGGAAGTCATTTTTATTAGAAAGAAAAACAATACCGACTACTGCACGGTTAAATTGATTAAGTATTGCCCACATAACAACTATTTGCT
Source organism: Oryza australiensis (assembly GCA_019925245.2). NCBI lineage: Eukaryota > Viridiplantae > Streptophyta > Magnoliopsida > Poales > Poaceae > Oryza > Oryza australiensis. The sequence goes on from JAIFGZ020000536.1 coordinate 600,243, forward strand.
ACAAGAGGAAATAAGTAAAACAAAAATGGAAGAGCTGTTACATGATCAACAATTTCTGTCCTACATCCTTTTCATGTCAATTGACATGAGTACAATTACACTACTTCTAATTAGTAATTATACATGAAAAGATTTGGGAAATGTACAAAATCTATAAACACCCACCAGGGGCAGAAACCGTCACACTAATTACGCATTGCCATCTACAACAGAATGAATGAATGATCTTACCTACGAAGAAACCCTGGGAATGGCCAAAAAACATCCATCAGCAGATTGTTATGCTCTCTTCAGTTAAGAGTGTTCCTTTTGTTCCGTCAAAAAAAAAAGAGTGTTCCCTTTTGTCAATGAAGTATTTACTGTACGTCTTCACTAAAAGCCCTGTAAATGAAGTCTCTGAACCTTTTGCAGTATTGCTTGGGGTCAACAGCCGATATGGAGTTGGGATCATATTGCATGGATTTGTAGGCATGCTCAAGCTTCTTGCTGATATCATAGTCTTGTAGGATGTCAATGATTCCAAAGAACAGGATAACATCCTGGAATTCCCCTGTGGGCTCGCCAATGAGCAGGGATTCACTGTCAGGGTTCTTCACAACATTCTCCACCCTTGCGGGCATGCTAATCCCTAGCTTGACTGGTGCTTTTCTGCAAAATTGCAAAATTATAAGTAGGTGTGTTACTTCTTTGGAGTTACTATTTTTCCGTATTAACTGTCAAAGTGCATATAATACAGAAGTTGCTAATGCAGTATAAAGAAGGCTAAGTACAACAGAGAAACTGCTGTTGTGAAAGTTTCTTTAGTGGTGTCCTGAAAGATGGAGCTTCTTCAGATGAAAGCAGTGGCACTTCTTTGTTGAAGAATGGCAGCTAATATATCAGATGAAACAGTTCATCACGTTCTAAAATCTTTAGGGAAACAACGTGTTTACCTTTTCTAAACATGTTTGATTGTATTTAACTTGAAATAGCCTACTATAACCATGTTTTAGATGCAAATGCGTCCTGAAAACACACTACCTTTTTTCCTCATCTTCAGTAGTAGTTTGAATTGTCTCATTGTCAGGACTACTGCTGTCTGTAACCATGAAAAGGTATTTTCAGGCCCATGACTTAAAATGCATCTCCTAAAAAAAATTTGTAAGTATTCAAAACAATCACTAAAGTGAGAACATATCTTTGCATCGGTCTTTGAAGTGAACGCCAACCAGAAGACTGTAATCCATGATTCTCTCTTGCTCCAGAAACTCACAATCTTTGTCCACTTGCCTGGTAAGAAAAAAGTTTTAAATGATTGCTTTCATATATTTAAGAATGTCTGGTTGACAGATTGGCTTTGGAACCTCAAATATACTTCCATGTACTTTTTGGACAGATGAATTTATAGTACAAAATAGTAAATAGAGAAAGGGGAACATCCTACATATGCAATTAGGGGAGAGCAAAAGTACCTGCAGAAATCTTCATACCATGATCCCTCTAATCGGAAAATGAAATTGAGATCAAGGTCTTTCAAAGTGGTAGTCTCATCGATTTGATCAATGGGTTTGTCCGTTGTGCGACCATGTGATGATCCTTTCAAATCAAAGCGTCTGTGGATTGAATAGTTGGAGCAGAAAAGATTCCCCATTATAACAAACCGAACCTGTACTTATCAATGGTAGCAAAATCTGAGCAATTGTCAGGCATCAATTTTTCTTATTACAGTTTGATCAATTGATCATAGCATATACTAACCTTTTTCTGAATAGCTCCTGTAATTTTAACGCAATGCAGGCCGAAAAATTTAGTTACTAGAGTATTATCGAAAGAACGAACATGCTTATAATAGGCTGGAAGCATCCTCAGAAGTACCTGATCATTAAAAAGAACATAAATGCAATAGGAAATGCTGAATCTCTTCTAAATTAGCTAAACAAGGAAGAATGGAGCTTACTTTAACTTCTGATTTCTTCATTGTTTTGATCATGTATTTGTCATCATTGGTGAAATAAAAGAAACTTCCACTTTTACCGGGAGACGAAAGCTCCAGCAGTGCATCATCCCCGCAAATGGAGAGCATGTAGTCTCCTGGGTCAACATCAAAGAGCTTGCGCAAAGTCCTGTGGTAAATTATACATGAACAAATCAACACCGGTTTTGAAGCTTCCAACAACAGTTAAGAGAATGAAGTTTACTATCTGTAGAACAAAATAAAGAAGGAACATTTAATGACATTGCATCCTGGATGTAGAGGCTGGGATGTAATTTACATTGTCTAAAAAAAATGATCATTCTTTTTGCGAACACACAAAATCTTTGCACGTCAATATATTAAAAATATAAAAAATGATCACATATTACAGTATCTTAATATACTGACCTGAAAACCAATGGACAGTAGTCCTTCCACCGGAAATCACATGACTGGTGAGGAGGAGTATGCTTTGATCCTTCGGGAGGAAATCTTGTCCACACCTTCTCTTTCGGATCAAAGGCTGATGATTTAAGATCCAATGAAGCAGGAGCTGACTGCCTTCCTACAGCATGTCTGTATCCCCAAATAACATGAACAGCAACGTCAAATGAATCGAATTTACAAGACCAATGCATCAGCATTCAGAAAACAACAATAAATCAAATGGCAATATGTGTAATAGCATTAGTAGACATGAAGCAAATCATCTCACCTGATACCCAGCTGCAAGTTGAGCATCAGTTCGTAGTTTTTGTGCCCCTTGGAGATCGTCTCCCCCTGCTTCTTCCCCGGCCTCGGCAGTGTCGGCGCGCGCATAGACGAGGGTGTCCGCATCCATGACCTGTCGTTGCGAGTATCCTCGCCGTCCTCCCCCTCAACCAGGCTGTCTATGTCGGACGACACGCTGTTCCTCCTGCTTGACCTCCTCCCTTGGTCAGCGCCAACCTCCGGCGGCCGCCACACCGCTTGGTCAGCGCCGACCTCCGGCGGCCGCCACACCGGCTTCTTCGTCACGGGCTCCACCCCGGGCCATGTCAGTACCTTCTGCGACGGCAGCAGCGACACCGTCTTCCCCTCGGACATCTCAAGCTCCTCGAGCAGCTTCGTGATCACCTCCTTGGGTTCTCGGGGTACGGGCACCGCCGGGCCACCGGTCGGCGGGTAGTACACGCCCTTGCCCTGCGTCTCGCCGGACTCCTGGCACCACAGGCCAATGTACATCCCGCCGTCGGACCACCGGAACGTGCCCTGCCCCTTGGGCTTGGCGTCCTCCCACGCGCCGTCGTACCGGTCGCCGTCCGCCCATATCACCGTCCCGCGGCCGTGCATCTCGCCGGCCTTCCACGTGCCGATGTACTCGTGGCCGCCGCGCCAGATGTACCGGCCGTGCCCGTCCTGCAGCCCGTCGCGCCAGTGGCCGTCGTACACGTCGCCGTTGACGTACGCCTGCGTGCCGCGGCCGTGTCGGAGGTTGTTCGCCCACAGCCCGGCGAACGTGTCCCCGAGCTCGCCGATGTAGGTCCCTTGGCCGTGCATGTACCCGCCGGCGAGGTCGCCCTCGTAGATGGCGCCCGACGACCAGGAGAACTTGCCGCGCCCGGCCGCGCGGCCGCAGCGCCACGAGCCCTCGTACATGCTGCCGTCCGTCCAGAGGTACTTGCCGGCGCCGTGGGGGAGGTCCCCGCGCAGGTCGCCCTGGTAGAAGTCTCCGCTGGGTAGCAGCTGGTCGGAGTGGCTGGGCTCGCCGAGGGACGCCTCGTCGACGTCCTCGTCGTCAGTGTCATTGTCGTCGAGGACGGAGTCGATGTCGTCGTCGCCGTCGTCGTACTGGTAGATGGTGTTCGAGGTGGAGGAGCTGACGGAGAGGCTTGGGGTGAGTGTGACGGGGTCACATCCGGCGGCGTTGCCGGTGGCCGCCGGTCCGTCGAAGGCGCCGCCGGAGGGGACGACGGAGCCACGAAGGATGGTGGAGTACTTGAGCTTGCGGATGCTCGCCTCCCACAGCCGACTGGCCGGGGCGGGGAGCGGGTTCATCTTCTTCCCGGTCGCCGTCGTGGCGTCCTCCGAGCGTAACTCAACGTGACAGGGTCAGAACGACGCCGGAGCCGGAGGCAGAGCAAGCCTGTGCATGGCTGGCGATGGGTCGCACGGTGGAGCAGGGCAAGAAAATGTTTGGATTGGTTGGAGGTTGGGAGGAGTTGTCGGGGTGGATGGCGCTGCGCCGCGCATGCCGAGGAGAACTCGGGGGGCGAAGCATTTGGAAGGAGGCAGAGGCAGCGGTGAGGCAGAAAGACATGAGTGCTCTAAAAACAGGCAAGAGAGAGAAATAGCAGCAGTACTAGCATCTTCATTTCTGCTTCGGTCTTGGGTACTTTTGAAATGTTTTTTCATGGCAAAAAGCATCATTTGTCTTCCCAAGATTCAGCACGTTGACTTCAAGTCAAACCGTAGATGCTCCTTTCCAATATGGATAGAACATGTGCATTAGCCTACGATGAAATCATCACAGGCAACTGATGATGAACTGATACTATCAGGATCCAGGAGCTACGGAACTGAAACCTGATACTAAATTATCTGTCTCAACGATAATTTAAATCAGCAACCACGATATTCACGTAAAGTGATATACAGTAGTATCAGTATCACCAGTAATCCAGTATGCAAATCTAATATATCAGAAACTATAACAGCCAAAACAAAGGCAACAAAACGACTTGGGTGGGGCACCTCGCAAGAAATTTTAGATTGTGTCTAGTTTTCACGAATTTTTGGCATTTATAATTTATTTTTTAAAGATTTACAAAAAATAATTTTTGAATTCGAAAATTTACAAAACTAATCGCTTCCCGCCCTCTGCGAGGGCGTGATTGGATAAAACGTCCTCTCAAAGGGCGTTTTATCCGACGTGGCAGACGGTCGTTGGGTGTCGTCTGCCGCGCGGCGGATATTTTGCAGGCGGCCCCCTTCTCGCCCTTGGTAAGGGCGTTTTTTCCCTGTTCATACAGGGGCCGCCTGCAAAAAGGGCGGTCGTCCTGGCTTTTTTACAGGCGGCCCCCTTTCCGCCCTAACCAAGGGCGTTTTTTCCCTGTTCATACAGGGGGCCGCCTGCAAAAAGGGCGGCCGCCCTGGTTTTTTTGCAGGCGGCCCCCTTCCCGCCCTTTCAGAGGGTATTTTTTGACCTTCCCGCCCTCTGGAAGGGCGTTTTTTAGCCTGGCAGTATATAAGCCAAGAGTCAAAAGGATTTCTTCTCATTTGCATCCTCCCAAATCCAGAAAAAAGAATAGAGAGAGGGGTGAGGAAGAGGAAGGAGCGCGGCGAAGCCCTGCTGGATTGCGTACTCCATCCGAGGTAAATGCAATATTTCGTCGTTATTTTTTTGTTAGTTAGTATGTAAATGCAATATTAGGAAAAATGTAATTTTTTAATATTTGAATAGTTATTGAATATTTTGTTATAGATTTGTAAAACAGATTATTTAATTTAGATCAACTTAGATAATTTAATTGACAGAATAACATAGGTAGAATAGATAGATCAATAAGGATAATTTAATGGACATTAACATAGGTAGAATAGATAGATCAACTTAGGTAGAATATGTTTGGATCTATGTGTAAATTATGTGAGTAGATGGTAAGCACTATAGATAATCGTACGTATAATTTCGTTGATAATCAAAATATGTGTAGATATAAAGTATGATTTAATTTAATTTAGTTTACAAAATTTGTCAAATTTAAATGAACGAGGTATAATTGGCGGTAGATGAAACGAACAAATCGATTTGGAATATCTTAAGATGTAGACCAGAGAACATATTGTTAAAGAAATTAACTTAGGCACAGAATCATCTAGGCAACATATTCGTAGTATGGAATAAACCCAGTTTCAATTTGTTTGTCAGACACTATGGCAAGTAAGATCATATTTCAGATAGTTCACGGTGAAGGCAATGTTAGATACAGTCCAGAAGGTGTAGATCTGTCAAAATTTAGGATGAAATCGAAGGGCATCGATAGGCCAGCCGAGAAAACATTTGAGTCAGTGTATAGTTGGTTGCTACGTGGATTTAAAGTGGATACAAGAGTGAACAGTGTCTCTATCCGTTGTAGTAAGTCGTGCAACAGAAGGATATTATTGGGAACTTATGCCTATAGATAACATTGAGTCGTGAAGACGTTATGTTTATTGGGAACTTATGTCATGTATTCATGTTGTTTTGTTTTTTGCTTATAAATTGCTTATTAATGTATTCATGTATTGATGCAGGTATGACGGACGATACACCAGCTCTTTTCAGCAGGTCGGTCGACAGGGTGCACAGGTCGTACTTGTCGGCTGTGAAGGGTGCTCAGCTAACCACCTTTCGTCCACGGCCATCACGAGAGTTGTTGCGTGTCGATCCGCGACACGTCCAGTGGTATGATCATACTCTTTTCATTTATGACAAGAATATTATACTTGACACTAATATTACATTTGATGATATGCAGGTTGCGTGAGTCTGGCCTGATTGCTCTTAGCAGACTTGTTGAGGAGCGTGCCGACGAGCACGACCAGGCGAGACGATGGGATGCGGACCGGTCCCTGATAGCTGCTTTGGTGGATCGGTGCCATCCTGAGACGCACACCTTCCATCTTCCTTGTGGAGAGATGGCACCGACGCTGCAGGACGTCTCGTACCTGGTAGGGCTACCACTAGCCGGAGAGGCTGTCGGGCCTGTGGATGCTATTGGTGGATGGAGGGAGGACATCGCTGCACGATTCGCTCAGGTGATGAGGCTACCGGGGCTCCCAGCTGTTCAGGCGATCTACCCTTGCGCGACCACCGGGCCTACGAAGACTTGGATTATGCAGTTCACAGTAAGTTAACTTGAAGACTTCGTTATTTTTCATTACATGTTATGATTGTTAACATGGTTTTCTCCTTTGTAGGCCGACAAGCTCCACCCCGACACCGACGAGTACTCAGTGCGACGCTCGTTAGAGGCGTACCTGCTTTGGTTGTTCGGCTGGGTGATGTTCACCAACACGTCGGGGAACACTGTAGAGAGGGGGCTTATCCACTATGTCCGGTGATAGCGGACGCGGAGATAGGCTTCGTGCCTCAGTGGAGTTGGGGTTCAGCAGTCCTCGCAGCCACCTACCATGGGCTGTGCGACGCGTGCACGAAGACGGATCCAGGAGCGATCTTCACAGGCTGCCCCCTTCTGTTACAGCTTTGGGCTGCGGAGCGGTTCGCGATCGGCCGACCGATCGTCGACACCTCTCCTTACGACACAGCACACGCGTTCGAGAACCCAGCGATGGGCCTACGATGGGCTCGTACTGGTTTTGACGCTTCTCGCCCGTCACAATGCTTAAGTCTATTCGGATTATCGTAGTGATTGCTACATATTTCGATTATGAGATATGACATATGGATATCAAAACGGTTTTTCTAAACGAAAACCTAAGCGAGGATGTATACATGATACAACCTGAGGGTTGTGTCGATCCATAATCGCCTGGAAAGATATGCAAGCTACAGAAATTCATTTATAGATTGGAGCAAGCATCTCGGAGTTGGAATATTCGTTTTGATGAGGTAATCAAATGGTTTGGTTTCATCAAAAACGAAGAGGAGGCATGTGTTTACAAGAAGGTCAGTGGGAGTGCAATTGTGTTTCTAATTTTATATGTGGATGATATATTATTGATTGAAAACGATATCCCTATGTTTGAATCCATCAAGTCTTTATAAAAAATAGTTTTCCCATGAAGGACTTAGTGGAGGCAGCTTATATATTGGGCATTCGGATCTATAGAGATGGATCCAAGAGGCTAATTGGATTAAACCAAAGTACATATATTGACAAAGTGTTGAAGAGATTCAACATGCATGATTCCAAGAAAGGTTTTTTTGCTAATGTCGCATGGCATTAATCTTAGTAAGAATCAGTGTCCTAGGACACCTGATGAGCGGAATAAGATGAGTATGGTTCCATATGCTTCGGCAATTGGATCCATCATGTATGCCATGCTATGTACATGTCCAGATGTCTCGTACGAATTGAGTACTACGAGCAGATACCAATCGGATCCAGGTGAAGGTCACTGGATAGCTGTAAAGAATATCCTTAAGTACTTGAGAAGAACTAAGTATATGTTCCTAGTCTATGGAGGTGAAGAAGAGCTCGTTGTAAGTGGTTACACCGATGTTAGCTTCCAAACAGACAAAGATGGCTATATATCGCAATCTGGGTTCGTATTCTGTCTGAATGGAGGCGCAGTCAGCTGGAAGTGTTCCAAGCAGGACACTGTTGCTGATTCTACAACGGAGGCCGAGTACATCGCTGCTTCTGAAGCTGCAAAGAAGGTTGTTTGGATCAAGAAATTTGTTTTTAAGTTGGGTGTGATGACTAGTGCGACTGGTCTAATATCCCTCTATTGTGATAATAGTGGTGCCATTGCGCATGCTAAGGAGCCTAGGCCGCATCAGAAATCCAAACACATACTTCGGTGATACCATCTAATCCACGAGATAGTGGACAGAGGTGACATAAAGATATGCAAAGTGCACATGGATCTAAATATTTTTGATCCGTTGACAAAACATCTCCCTCAGACGAAACATGAGGTGCACACCAGAGCTATGGGTATTAGATACTTATATGATTGACTCTAGTGCAAGTGGGAGACTGATAGTGATATGCCCTAGAGGTAACATGGAGATGTTGGATATCACGGTCAATGTTTATATACTAATGAATAAAGTTTTATTCAGTTCTATGAAAATAGACAACTCATATTGATGAATAAGTATGTGACTTATTTATGAGACTCCTTATGTATGAATCTATTTCTAAATGATCCCTGATCGTATATCATATTAATGGAATAAATATGATTATAAAATCAGCATATTTATTGATTGATGATCATGTCTCATAGATCATGGTATGGAGATACCAAATCAATAAACGTGAACATGTGTTAGAGAACACGTTGTTAGATAGACCCACTCTGAGACACTACAGGAATTTAATGTGCCATTAGCTGGTCTTAAGTAATGTTGGTGCAAAGTCCTTTGACCTGAGATCATCATGGATTCAAACATATGTAATAGCTTACTTAGGGACTAGTAAACGCTATTCCGTAACTAGGTAGTTATAAAAGTAGTTTTCGGATTTGCTATCAAACATGTAGTGGGATGTGAATGATCAAGATGGAATTTGTCCCTCCTTTTGGAGAGATATCTCTGGGCCCCTCGAGGTAATGGATTATGGAAGTGCATGGCCATGCCGAGTTGATTAAGGAGTCAATCAACAGAAAGATAATCCAATACGAGATCGAGTGAATGATTAAGCTGTTAATAGGATGGCGCATGTCTTACCTATAGCTTAATTGGTATCGTGAGGCAAAGAGATTTGTGCACACATTACAGGTTCAACCGAAATAACCCTCTTGTGTACTTGGTGTCAATACGTTCTGCTAGGGACCGCTGTTGACGGTCGGTCGAGTTGGACTCGAGTCGAAACCATGTACACCTGAGCCTACAGGGTCACACACTTAATAGAAAAGAACAGACATTCGAGTTGGACTCGGATACAACTCAATTGGATAGAGATCCAACCGGATAGAGTCTCGATGAGCCTTTAGGCCCAGTTGACAACTCTATATATAGGGGTGAGGGGTGGAGAGCCGTCGGTGTGTTTTTTTCGGCAACAGATTGGAATAGCGCACGACCTCAAGCTGGTCGGCGCGGCTGGGCGATCCGAAGTGGCGTCGGCGGGGTCGGGCGAAGCGGAGCGCGATCGGCGAGGTCGGGCGATCCGAACCCGAGGTCGGCTGCGAGCTGTCCGAGGTCGGCTGGGTACTGTTTGGGGTTGGCTAGATCTTGATTGTCTAGTTCCGCTGCACCCCATATCAATCGGTAACGATCTATGATCTGTAATCTATTCTGAATTGTGTGATAGAAAAAGTTTTGTTTATGCTCAGCGTTCTCCTTCATTTTTATGCTACTTGGTGATTGGTGATAGTGTAGTCTGATTCTCGAAAAACTAAAAACAACATTTATATCTTAGCCCAGTAATTAGCACAGCTCAGTTTGCTATAAACAGTTATATTTTTTTTACTGAAATAGAAAAGGTTAATTTACATCCACCAAAGGAAGATCACGACTTTGCAAGCCAGCTGAAAAATTAATGCGTATATCTCAAGCTCGTCTGTTTGGACAGTTTAGGACCCGTAACCTTATGGGTTGACTAACACACAGTTACTGCAAGATGGTGATGAGACAGAAATTAACGATAGTTATATTGTCATTTGACTTTTTCATAGTATTGTTTTTCCATAACTATTTATGACAGGCATCATCTGTAAATATTTTAAATGACTTACTGAACGCATACATTGTCATAGAAAAAATGGACATTTTGGTGATGTTTTTCTTTCATCATAGACCAAAGCGAATTTCCTACTGTTCTATTATAAAAATGGAGGTACCACATATTTCCGCTGTTCCGGATCGAAGGCATGGCCATCCACTTCTGTTTCAGATTGAACTGTACATGGCCAACCTTAAATGAACGCTGGAGATTGCAACACCCAGGTGTTCATGGCACTGTAATTCCCAGTACACAGTGTCATGAACTAACAAAAGTGGCTAATAGCTTCTTCCCATTAGGTAGATCATCATCATAATGCCCTCTATCATCTGTTTCCTCTTTCTCGCAAGTATCTTCTTAATTTTGTGGAGGTCATTTGTGAGCTTCTGGTCCTTGTTCTGCTTCCTCGTCTTCCTGCAATCCTGCATTTCACTCCAAACCGGAATGCAGCCTTTGGCATGGCTTCCGGTAGTTATATTTGGCCCACTCCTTAGTCCCACCTATGCAATAGTACGACACATTAGAATGAGGTATGGAAATATAGGGCAAAAGATGATAAAGGTATATGAAATATGAGCTCAAGAAATCCGCACAGCAAGGAAAACAGGCAAAAGGTAAGTACACAGATTTACAGAATACAGTACCCATTTCCATCTTCGACATATCATTTTCATCATCGCTCCTTGAAATAAAATCAGGATCTTTCTCCATCCAGTGCATCCTCTTCCCTTAGCCGCTCAAGCTTTTAATTATCATGTTTGAAAACAGAACCAAAGAACTCTTTATCTGCTTGAGTTATCAACCTTGGATCCTGGGATATAGTTGGGTCCGCTAATACATCATAAGTTCTGAGTGCTTTGTTGCATTGTACTGTTCCGAATAGGCAGGCCATCTGTTGTTCACCAAACTGATAGCCTGACAACTCTCCTTGATATCCAGCAGCTACCATTCGGACTTGATCCACCTACGGCGGACAGCAGGCGACCGTTCCATGACGAGGTTATTGCATCAGGCAAGGTTCTTCCACACCACAAGAGGAGGGGGAGTTCAGCTTGTCGCTCGACGAGCAGGTTGGAGGCCATTCCACCATGTTGGGGGCGGAGGAGAGCGAGCAACATGATGGGTTTCATGTGAGTCCAGAGGTGGAGGCAGGTGGGCGAAGCTTGGAAGCACACAACCATCACGCAGAGCCCGGGGAAGGAGAAGCGATGGCCCTGGCTGCCCAGTTCTCGCAGTTCCTCTCAGTTGATGAACTATTGGGTTGCTGTACTCAGCAAGGCCGTTCGTCGGCGTCAGCTGGTGTCATGGCGGAGCCAGAACTTGGAGTCCAATGGCACGAAGATGGGCTACCTCGCCGGTCTGTGAGGTCACAAAAGATCAGCGGTCCAAAGTGGAACCCGACTGCACCCTGGTTAACACAGTGGCCAATGCATGCATTGATGGGCAGCGTCAGCAACCTGAGATTCGAGTATTGAGTTTGCCGCCGATGGGTGCTCGCTGGAAGTGCAACAATTGGGCCAAATCTCTCAGGTGGCCCTATTTGGGGTGGGCCTCGATTTTCAACCCCAAGATCTTTTTTCTCACGGCAAGGGCAAGGAAACTGCAGGCACAGAATATCACCTCCTATCAGCAGGATCACCTCTTATTGCAAACCAAGCTGCCATCAGCACTAAGACCGACGACCACTACTTCCTCCGTGGTTCTGCCAATTCAAGGCCTAGCGTTAACCTATCAAAGGCGTTGATCCCAAAATGCAGTCGATGGGATGGAGGGTGGTGCGCTTGTGCAGAGCGGCATCTAAGCCCGGCAATGACTGGATGGGGAACAGTTCGGGGATTTAAATGTGAGACTGCAATGCTTCCTGGAGGAGGTCGCTGTGTCGCACGAGCCATCGTTGCTGGGCGTCCCTGTGCCTGTACCTGCGCCAGCTGCTCGGCCGAAGCAAAGAAGGCGGCGCTCTGTTCTCCTGCTAGATTTCCGCCCTTGGCGGAGCCCACGCCTGCAAGCTCAAGGTTCCGACGCAAGACGCCATGTCATCACCAAGGCGCAGCTGGTAATTATGAAGAAGTGGGGGGTGATCGAAGATGAAGAACAAGCAACCCATGATTCTGTGAAGAAGTTCTTGGACCTATTTGAGAATCCTTTGTCGCCGCAGCACACAACCGCCCTTGCCGCCCTCCTGGACATCGAAGTCCCAAGCAATCAGTCAGGCTCTGCAATCACAGCCATCTTGCCCACTGAAGCTGTGGCTACCTCAGTTTGATTAGCTAGCGGTGTAGATGTTGAGGCGTCGTAGTGCGCCGAAGTTTGTTGTTTTTTGATCAATGTCGTTCTTAAGTTTTAGCTTGTTGTGTTGGAACGTTAGGGGGTTGAATAATGTTGCTAAAAGGAGCTTGGCCAGGTGTTTAGTGGTTTCTAGTGGTGTCTCTGTTGTGTGCCCGCAAGAGACCAAGCTTAAGGTTGTAACTCCCGCCTTAATTAGGGATGTGTGTGGATCCGAGTTTGATCATTTTTCGCTCTCCGTGAATGGACTGAGGGGAGTGATTGTTGAATGGAAAAGCTCGGTGTTTCAGGGGGCTCAGATTCATAGGGGAAATTGGTCGATTTTGGTTAACTTGCAGCAGGGTTCCTCAGATAATCAGTGGACTCTAACTTCGGTCTATGGCCCCCAAACAGAAGGGGATAAGATGCTTTTTCTGGAGGAATTATCTGTGTTGAAGGAGTGTTGTTTGGAAAGATGGATGGTTGTAGGTGATTTTAATCGATGGCGTACGCCTCGAGAAGAATAACACCGAATACATAGACGATTGTTAAATGCGTTTAGGAACAAATTGAACGAGCTCGAGCTGAGGGATGTGTATTTGTTCGGTCGGCGGTATACTTGGAGCAATGAGCAAGCGAATCCAACTTTAGTTAAATTGGATAGGGTACTGACTTCAACAAGTTTGGAGGAATTTTTTCCCGAGTTATTCCTTCAGGCGCTAAGTTCTTCGGCGTCTGATCATTGCCTGCTGCTGCTAACATGTGGGGAAAGAGGAGAGAGAACTCGGCGCTTTCGGTTTGAGTCCTTTTGGACTAAATTGCAAGGTTTCTCTAAACTAGTTGTGGAGTCATGGCAGGAATCGGTGGATAATGACGACCCGTTTGTTGTCTTACATACCAACATGCAAAGGTTGAGCAGAAGGTTGACCTCTTGGGGACAAAAGAAGATAAGTAAGTACAGGTTGCAACTGTCCATAGCAAATGAAGCGATTCTCAGATTGGACACAGCCCAAGAGCAAAGGGCACTGTCGGAGGAAGAACGTAAACTACAAGCAGCCTGTAAAGTTAGAAGCCTTGCCTTAGCGTCCTTGTGGCTCCATCAGAGGGCAAAAGTATGGTACCTCAGGGAGGTTGATGCGGGAACGCCGTACTTTCACATGAAAATTAAAGCGAGAAGAAGAAAAGTAAAGATTCCTTTGCTGGAAGATCGGGGAAGAATTGCCAGTACTCAGGACGACATTCTTGCCATGGCCAAAGGCTACTTTCAGCAGGTTTTCCAGCCAAAGGGCGTCACCAAGGGGCTGCGGTTTGATTGGGTGCAAATGACAGCGGCAAACCTGTCAGAGCTTGACTCCCACTTCACAGAATCAGAAGTTTGGGATGTTATACGCGGGATGCTGACAGAGAAATCACCTGGGCCTGATGGTTTCTCAGTGCTGTTCTATCAGTCTTGTTGGGGTATCATCAAAGAAGACCTGCTCAATGCGCTAAATAAGCTTCATTCTGGGAACAGTCAAAATCTGAAGTTCTTGAACTTGGCTTTCATTGTACTGCTTCCTAAGAAGGAGAATCCAACTTTGTTAAAGGACTACAGGCCTATAAGTCTCGTGCACAGCTTTGCGAAGTTAGCATCTAAAATTTTAGCAAGACGCTTAGCTCCGCGGATCAAAGAGCTAATCCCACACTCCCAGACTACTTTCATTCGGGGGCGGTGCATCCATGAGAATTTCATCTTCGTCAATGGATTAGCGCAAAAGTTTCACCAACAAAACAAATCAATGGTCCTTCTAAAGCTCGACATCGCCAAGGCCTTTGATTCGGTCTCGTGGTCCTTTTAAATGGACATGCTTCAGTATAGGGGTTTTGGAGCGAGCTGGCGGTGACTCCTCTCAGCTCTGCTTCTGACTTCACAGACTAGAGTGCTTATCAATGGCGATCTTACAGAGTTCTTCAGTCCAGGAAGAGGGTTACGGCAGGGCGATCCGTTGTCCCCTCTTTTCTTCGTGCTTGTGATGGATGCTTTGCAGGCTTTAGTTGCGTAAGCTGGCAGGGCTTGGCTGCTATCAACTCTAGATCACCGTCTCAGTTTTCCAGCCATCTCCACCTATGCAGATGATGCAATTGTTTTCTTCAAACCGGTGGAAACTGAGGTTGAAATGATCAAGGGGATCCTACACCTGTTTGGAGAGGTAAGAGGACTGAAAGTGAATTATTCTAAGAGCACAATTACACCTATTAGGTGCTCTGAGCAGCAACTGTTATTGGTGGAATCCATCCTGCAATGCCCAACAAAGTCGTTCCCAAGTGTTTACCTAGGCCTTCCTTTATCCACTCGCAAGCCCACAAGGGCTGAAGTGCAACCAACAGTCGACAGATTTGCAAAGAAGTCGAGCGGCTGGAAACCAAAGTTCCTATCAATTGATGGCAGGTTATGTCTGATCAAATATTCTCTCATGGCGTTGCCGGTTCACTTCATGGTCGTTCTTGAGTTGCCAAGATGGGCGATCAAAGAAATAAATCGCAAGTGTCGGGGTTTCCTTTGGAAGGGTCAAGACGAAGTGAGTGGAGGGCATTGTCTTGTGTCCTGGAGGAAGGTTGCATCCCCAATTGAGAAGGGTGGCCTCGGTGTCAAGGATCTGGGTTGCTTTGGGCAAGCACTAAGGCTGAAATGGAGGGTCAAAGGAGTTGAACACTGCAATAGACCTTGGGCTCTAGTGGGGTTTGATGTTGGTCGGGATGTTGAGCACCTTTTCAGCTCGACCACACAGTTGATCGTCGGAAATGGAGAGCTCACTCAGTTTTGGACAGATAATTGGCTAGGGGGTACTTGCTTTGCGGTGCGCTGGCCGATTTTGTTCTCTTATGCAGGTGGCAGGAAGTTGACAGTGGCCAAGGCGCCGATTGGGAATACTTGGGTCAGGAAACTGGGTGGTGCTCTATCAAATGAAGCAATGGGTGAATTCTTTCAGCTTTGGGATCTTCTCGCAAGATGTTTCGCTTGAGTCCTCGCAAGACCAAATTAGGTGGAAGTGGACGGCAAACGGGGTGTTCTCGGCTTCCTCAGCTTACAGCATGTTCTTCACTGCAATGGTTGACTGCAACTTTGGGGCAATCCTTGGAAATCTAGGGCGCCTTCTCGGGTCCGTTTCTTCATGTGGCTGGCTTTGAATGAACGGTGCCTAACGGCAGACAACCTCGCTAAACGAAATTGGCTGCACGACCCAATTTGCAAGCTTTGCAATCAGCATTATGAGTGTTGTCATCATTTGTTTACAACCTGTGTTTTTACAAGGGAGGTTTGGAGGCAGCTACATTCATGGACTCGCTTGGACTTTACAGTTCCCGCGGATAGTGGGTTGAAGTTGGCTGATTGGTGGATGCTGGAAAGGCTGCATATCAGGAAGAAAGATACAGCTAATTTCGACGTACTGGTAATGCAAATCACTTGGAATGTATGGAAAGAGATGAATGCAAGAGTGTTTCAGCAGAAATTTAGAACTTTCAGACATCTGGCTAAAGACATCAACGATGATATCGAGGTTTGGAGGGAGGCAGGGGTTTTCTTAGAGCAATAAGCATGAATCTTCCTGGGCGAAGAGGGGCTGTAGGGCTCCTCAATCTTCCTGGTCGGTGTGCCGGTGTGGCCGGGAGCCCTGAGTCTCCTTTGTTCTCTGCTTTTTTGTTCTTCGTTTCGCGTTTTCACAGCTGATGTCGTTTTTCCACTGATTGTTTGAAATCGGTGCGGCTCGACTTGTTTTAGGTCAATCTCCAAGTGTAATTCTTTTTTCCTATCAATCTTAATATAATCTGGACGGTGAATCTTTCATCGCCCGGCCAAAAAAACATCAGAAGAGACCTTAACTTTTACAAGATACAGGTCAAGAATAGCACAAACTAATAGTTAATGGCAATTTCAGTATAAGATCATGACCATGGGCAAAAAAATATTTAGTTTGTATCATCATTCAACGTGCATAGTTTAAATTTAATTTAGAGTTTTAATGGATCCGCTACCTAGTGGGATTTGGTGGTTGTGTGATTGGTTCAAGCGCGCGCATGAAGATAAGGTTTGGGCAAGAATATGTGTGCGTCATGTCGCGTCGCGGCACGACTCTATCACGCGCGCGCCTGGTTGGTTCGCCCGGCCCCTGTGCAACGTAGGGCTGAAATGCACCTAGGTGCATTTTAGCCCTACCCTATATATATATACACACACACTAGCAATTATGCCCGTGCGTTGCAACGGGTGAAGTCGAGGCGCGACACGGATGGGGACGGCACGGAGGGGCGCGGGAGCTCCGGCGGCGATGGGAGGGAGGAGCACGGGCGCGACACGGGCGTGGACGCGAGATGGGGACGGGAGGGAGGGGCGTAGGGAGATAGGGGCAAAGGAGGTTTTTTTCATCCAAACCCTTCCTTTCTTTTTAGCATTGGGACTGCGGGTAGGGTTGACGAAATACTCGTGGCTCGCTAGCTTGTTCGGCTCGTCGTTGGCTTGGCTCATCGAGAAATACTAACAGAAATACTAACGAGTTGCGCCAAGAGTTTAGCTCGTTAGCTATAACGAGCCAGCTCGAGTCAGCTCGCGAGCTGCTCGTGAGCTCAACGAGCCAGATGCAATGTACAAAGCAGGGCCTAATGTTTTGCTTGTTTTATTATTCTTTTGCTTGTTTTGTTGTTGATGTGACAATAAATCAATATTTTTTATGATTTTGTGATGGTCAATATGGATCTAATGTTTTAGATTATAATAGTAATAATATCTAATCTAGTTGCATCATTACATTTGCATGGATAATTATTGATGGACAAGCGTTATTACGTTAATTATGGACTTAATATATCACTTTTTACTTTTTTTAAATTGTATATTTGCATGTTTAATAAACTCAGAAAAATAGAATATAATTTGTACATAAATTACACTGTATTAAAGTGGCTCGTGAGCTAAACGAGCTGGCTTGAGCCGGCTCACGAGTTGAGCCGAGCCGAGCCGGCCTCCTGACTCGGCTCTCTACTGAGCCGAGCCGAGCTGAGCTAAGCCAAGCCGAGCCGAACCGAGCCGAGTCGAGCCGAGCCGAACCGAGCCGAGTCGAGCCGAGGCGAGCCGAACCGAGCCGGTATCCACCTCTAACTGCTGGTTAATTTTGGAAAAACTCAAGGGGTTTTCTGTAAAATAGTCATGCAGAACAAAATTTTGGGTAGAAACACTACTTGCTTTATATATAGTTATATATATACACACACTAGCAACTGTGCCCGTGCGTTACAACAGGTAAAGTCGAGGCGCGGCGCAGATGGGGACAGAAGAGGCGCGCGCGGTGCGGGGCGCGACGCGGTGCGGGACGGGCAGGAGGGGCGCAGGAGGTCTTTTTTTCATCCAAGCCCTCTCTTTCTTTTTAACATTAGGACTACGTGTTAATTTTATAAACACTAAAAAGAGTTTTTTTAAATAGTCAGACGGACAAAAATTTTGAGTAAAAACACTACTTGTTTTATAGATAGTTATAAATTGATTTGGAAAGCTCAATTTAAGGGTAGTTTATTTCGATAAATATTCGTTACCATATTTATTTTGATTTATATTTGTTTTATATTTATATTCAAAAATATTCACATTCCGTTTCATATCCAGGGTTTCTAATTTTAATTGCGAGAAAAATATAAAAATGAATATGAGAGCTAATTTCTACATATTTTTCGATCTGTGTTTATCAGGAACGATAACCAAAATTTTTATACTGTCATTGTGTGCGGGGCCCATGTGGGAGGAGGAATCCTCGGTGCCGTCGACACCACAGGACGAGGGTGACATTCTGGACACAGCAAATGTGAAGGCCTTTGCCTTCATAGTCTCGTCGCCTTGCTTGTACGAAACGGCTTATTAGGATTAAAAAAACAATTTATTGATAAAACTGATACATATGTATATATATACCGATTTAAGGGCAAATACTTAAAAATAAAATACAACGAAAAAAACCATAAAATCAACTATTAAATTAAGTTTTAAAATTTAAAGTTTTGTTTAGCTTATAAGCTGAATCCTAAATGATGGGGTTGTCAATATTTAGCAAGAAAATTGACATTCTACTATTCTCAAATCGAGGCTTCGCCAAAATACCACTTTACAATTGGGATTCGTCGAAATGCCAATCTTACCTGGTGGCTCTGTCCAAATGCCATTTTCTTTTGATTGAAATAGTTTTGTCCCTTTCCTCTCATTTTTTATAACCAAAATGCCCTTGGTTAAATGGTGGTTGAGCAGCAATGCGACGAAGAGGTGGGCCAGCGAGCACGAGCAGCAGGGTGGCGACAGAGCGGTGCGAGCAGGGAGCGGTGGCTGAATGACGCGAGAGGAGGTGCAACGATAGGGAGGCACAAAGAGAGAAGCGATAACGGAGAGGTAGCCGGCGAGTGCGAGCAACAGGGTGACGACGGAGCGCCGCAAGTGGGGACAATATTTGGATGGTGTGGAAAGAGGTGCGGCGATGGGACGATGCGAGAGGACGGGCGACGGGAGGACGAGTGACGGTGAGACGGCGCGAGGGAATGGGGTGGCATGAAGGAAGGTGCGACGGCGTGAATCCTGGCCTCCTAGGCCGATGCTGCCCTGCTCAAGTGAAGGATGGAGATATTTTGATGATTTAATCGTTTTTATTCAATTAGAGGGCATTTTGGTCAACAAAGATAGGAGGAAAGAGACAAAACTATTTAAATTAAAAGAAATGGCATTTGGACGAATTCCTCAGTTTGAAAGAGATATTGTGACGAATTCTAACTGATAAGTGGTGTTTTGGTGAAACCTCGTTTTGATGAGGGTAAAATGCCAATTCTCTCCGTGGACATGACAAGGAAGTGCGCAGTTAGTGATGGTTGAGGGCCATTACTGGGTTCTTGCCCAATCATGTCAGCTATTATCTTTTATTCTCTTTCGATTCATGTACAGTTTAGTTTCAGTTTTCTCCTTTGGGTGTTTCGGGCTTTTGAAGAACCAAATGTGCTGAAGAAAGTCCATTTGTGTTCCTTATCTCCGTTAAGTTTAAACCGTATTAATATCGAAAATCTTGATTTATACTTAAAAACCGAAGTTAATCCGTTAAGTTTAAATCATATCGAAAATCTTGATTTTTAATAAATTACGTCCCATGATAGCTAAATCATAATACCAAAAGTTTTGCCCCCTCTCCTCACCAACCCACTCCAAACTTACAAAATCGAAGTAAAGATTTTCAGTATTGCTTAGGAAACATAAGAAGATGTTAGATAGACTTATTCGAAATTTTTTAAATAATATTTTTTAATAAAAATTGCAAAAATATAGTTTGATCATCTAAAATCATAATTTTAACGTCCTGTCGAACAACCAAAATTTGATATGAGGTATCTATCGAATAGCGACTTTTTGATAAGAATATCTATCGAATAGCGGCATATGTGTATGGACTACTATCTAGCAGGTACCTATCGAATACTGGGTATTCGATAGGCCATGTGAGCAGGAGCAATCGAACTTTGGGATCGATAAGCCTCCATCCATGCATGTGTGCACTTTTCTTTTTTTATCCGGCCAACTAACTTGTCGAAAATTTGTCGTTCGACATATATCTTTTGCATATCTGTCAAACAACAGTTATTCGACATAGAAAAAAGTCCATATTTGACCATCCAACTATTGCCGAAGTTTAATTTTGGTCATCCAATTGTAAAACCGGGTATTGGACACCCTAAACTATGCAAACCGGTTTTGTTCGGAGCGGCCAGGCGGTTTTCACTGTTTGAGATCACACGTGGCAGCTAGGGCTGAGCAGTCACTGTTACCCCTCTTTAACGTTCTGTTTGCGCGCTCTCTCTCTCTCACACGCTCTGTTCTCTCACACATCCTCCCTCTCGAAAGCGACGTCGACCGAAGTAGGCGGCTGGGGGCGGCGTCGTCTAGATCTGTGGCGGGGTTGCTGAAATCGAAGGGGCCCTCGAGGAAATAAACGGTGGCGAGGAGGAAATCAGACGGCGCGCAACGGGCGGGAGCGAGTGGTCGCGGCGCTTGAGATTGCGCCGCAATGTGGATAGTAAGGTATGAACCCTAGCTCATTAAGAACGCAAGCTCAATTGGTGTATTTGTTCTATAGATGATGTGTTGAAGAAAGTTTTTGATTTGTTGTCCTTCTTAATTTTGTAGTCATGGATCCACTAGATATGTTGACTATTAGGTTTCATTACAATGGAGAATTTGTTAGAGGTAATAGGAGGTTAGAATATGTTGGTGGATCTGAGGGTTTGAGTTGGGTTGAGCGAGACAAAAGTCTCTCTGCCAGAGATAAAGGGTCATCTAGCTGACCATTGCAATGTGGAGCCAGGAGCATTGATGCACTGGTTGTGTCCTGGAGTAGAACTAGTAGATGGGTTGAGGGTGTTAGTAGATGACACATCTTTGTTTGACAATGTCCAATTATATAGTTGGTGGTGGAGTAGTGGATATATGTTGAAAATCCAGTAGTTATTCAATCTAGTGGCAGTGACTATGAGGATGAGATGGAAGTTGACTATAATCAGGATTCAGAAGAGGATTCTGATGCTGAGATGAAAGTAGTTGGTAATGCACAGTCCATTGTAGTGAGGGGAAACAATGAGAACAGGAAAAATATGGAAAATATGCAATTTCTAGCATCTACTTTAGTAGCAGGAACCTAGAAAACTACATTGCTAGCTGCTATTATGTCTCAGAATTCAAGAAGACCTATTCTTTCTGTTTGATACCATTGGATGGACCAGGTTGCTGGTCAGAGAGTGATCAACCTAGCCTTAGAGCTCCTTCTTATGTGAAAATGCCTGGTAGGCCTAAGAAAGAAAGGAGAAGGGAACCAACTGAAGGCCCAAAAGCTACAAGAATCTCAAAAATAGGTACTGTGATCAGATGCAGAATTTGTAAAGTAATTGGCCACAACAGGTCCACTTGTGCCAAAAGAAATGGGCAGGGTACTTCTGCAGGAGGGGCTCAATCTGGATCAGTACCAGCAACTGGAAGTGTAAGTCCACAAGCAGGAGCAGAACCATCCACTGGAAATGCAAGTGCACAAGCAGTATCAAGAGAAAGCATCAGGCCATCCAAGAGGAGCAGATTGTCTACTGACATGTCTCAACATAGTGCATCTTCAATTCCCAATGTAAGGCTTCTCATAACATTTGCATCAGGCCTACTTTACTTCAATAAACTTCACATTTGCTTTCTAATATTTTTAGGACAACTTGATTAGGGCCACTGCCACTGCAAATGTCAATGTTCAAGGACCTGCACAAGTGAACTTAAATGCAAATGTGCCAATGTCCCAGGCAGGATCAAGTGTGACAATCAATATTTCTTCTGGTAAAGCTTTTGCCAAGGTTAGTGCCCAGGAGCCCAAGAGAGAAAAGCTACAAGTGAGGAGGAAATCAGCAGGTGCAAACACCAGCAACAACATCCTGCTTCTGAAGGGCCTTGGAGACAACTAGATTTGAAAATTGTGTTATGTGTATCCATCAACTTCTATGTGTGTCACTTTGTAATATGCTTCAGCAACCCTTCTATGTCCTGTCAGTTTCTAAGTAGTTTCTAAGTTCTGTGTGTTTGAGAACCATTGCCAATGTTCTGTCAGTTTGAGAACCATTGAACTTGCTACAAAGAGTGTGCTTTGAACTATACATCTGTCTATGGTGAAGTTGCTGTTATGAATGAAGCAGGCAGTGTTGCCATTTTGCCTTTAGTGCTTGAATGTAATGGAAAGTTACAAATTTGATGCTAGTGCTATAATGGAATTGAAAATATGCCTTGATTGCTGGAATGGAAAATGTGCCTTGACATCATAAAAAATGACATGATCAGATTTCATTGCACATTTCCATTACAATTTTCGTTGCACATTTCCATTCATTATATGGTTCTGTAATTACATAAAAAATGCCCATGTCCATTGCACAAAGCACAAGTTCCACATTTCACAAACTTGTAGTACTGTTATGACATCACAAATGCCCATTTCCATAGCAAACAGCACAAGTTCCATATTTCACAAACTTGCATTTCGTAGATATAGTATTGTAATGACAAAGCTCCACATTTCACATTTCCATTGCAAACAGCACAAGTTCCACATTTCACAAACTTTCCATTGCACAAAGCACAAGTTTCACATTTCACAAACCCAATTACATCACCCAACACACTACATTCTTCACTACATTACTACATTTTTATCCACCAAATCGTCAAAACTAAAACAACTAATGCAACCAACTACTTCTGAAAATTAAGTTGTTTCTCCAATCGTGCTAGTCTTCCTCTCAACTCTTCTTCAACTGGCCGATCCCCATTCCAATGCACATGAGCTGCATCATTATCCACCCTGCTTAGCATCTGGTTCTCCCTCCTCAGCTCCCTAACCACATCACGTAAGTCCACGAGCAACTCCTGCACGAATGTCGACGGCAATGGATCCATCCACATCAAAAAATCACATCCTCCAGTGCCGACCTAAATGAAAGGGGTAGAAATTGAAAAAAGAACTGGGGATGATTCAAATAAAAAACCCAGGTTCATCATACGAAATCAATCAAATCAAACATCAATCAAAATCCAAAACTCACTCTTCCATTGGCACACTTCATGAACCGTCGCCCTGGATTTTCATCACTCCATGACACAAGCCGAAGAGCCTTGCTCCCGCACTTGCATGTCACCGTCGACCAGTAATCCAGGGGCCCTTCCTGATAGGGGATGGGGGCCGAGCTTGGAACAACACCACGAGCCCTCGTCCGCGTCCTCCCGCTGCTCGATGTCGCCGAGATCGCCATGGCCGCTGAGAGGACGAAGCACGAGAGAGAGAACAGAGCATGAGCGAGAGAGTGACTGAGAAGCGCAGGTTTGTAACGGTGACTGCTGAGTCAGCACGCGCTGACTCAGCCCTAGCTGCCACGTGTGATCGCAAACAGTGAAAACCGCCTGGCCGCTCCGAACAAAGCCGGTTTGCATAGTTCAGGGTGTCCAATACTCGGTTTTACAATTGGATGACCAAAATTAAACTTTGACAATAGTTGGATGGTCAAATATGGACTTTTTCCTTCGACATATACCTGTTAAACTCTTTGGTACTAAATTTGTGATTTCAACTAATCAACCCTTTTTTTTTGCAAATTTTCATTAAAATAGTATTATTTCATAAAAAAATCGACTTATTCGACCGGAAAACTGTCTACTACAGCCCATTACGTAGACAAGTGCTCCCCCATCACCTTCTCGATTCTTCTACTCCTCCACCGAGAGCGGGGCGAGCAGGCGGAGAGGCTAGGCCACACGATTCTCCTCTCCCTTTCAGCTTCCAACTCCAAGTCTCGCCGTGGTCAGGAGCTAGGGTTTGCGTGATCTTCGGGAGGAGGGAGCAAGAGAGAATTCGAGGAGGAGGAGGAGAAGATGATCGAAGTGGTGCTGAACGACCGGCTGGGGAAGAAGGTGCGGGTGAAGTGCAACGAGGACGACACAATCGGCGACCTCAAGAAGCTGGTGGCGGCGCAGACCGGGACGAGGCCCGAGAAGATCCGCATCCAGAAGTGGTACAACATCTACAAGGACCACATCACCCTCAAGGATTACGAGATCCACGACGGGATGGGTCTCGAGCTCTACTACAACTAGACTCCCCTCTATCTCTTGCTATTGCTGGTAATTTCATTGCGTTCTTCATCCCCTTTCCTTTGATGCTATGCTCTTTGTTGATCAAATTGGGTCGTGAATGAAGAAGTTTCATTTGGACTTGGAATTGAGAATTAGGAATGGTTAATTTTGACTAGGAGCCGCTTAATTTGGGTATCAATCGTGTACTTTACTCTGACAGAAATTTCTGGTTTGCTATTTTAGTTTGATCCGTATTTGCATATGTTGTAGTCTTTGACTCGTTGATTAGGAGGCCTCCACCTGGGGCGCGGTGGTGTAGTCATTTGGGTGATGAGTAGTTGGGGTGAATTCTTGAATATTTAATTGTCGAATGATAATTGGTAAAGGTAATTAGGAGGATTAATTGTGTACTCTTGAATGTTTTTAGTTGTGGAATGATAATTGCTAAAGGCAATTAGGAGGATTAATTGTGCGCTCCTGTAATTCTACATTCTTTGGTTCCATTCTGAGCTTCGGGTCAATCAACTAGAGGTTGATGAGTGTGGTCTAATACTTCGTCGCCTCTGAATTGTTGTATTCTTGATAATTTGCTGATACTTTTGTTGTGGGGAAATTTGCTGGTATTGTTAACTACAAGATGGATTCGTACAATTTTATGATGTTTCATGTTTGTAATGACCTCTGAAATACTAGTCTGGTTTTAGCTTTGTGCCTTTAGAAAGTTGTGAGGATATGCTTAAGATCATGTGATGCCTCCCTGCCTCTATTCAGTTGTTCAGTGTATTATCCGATGCATAACATTTGATTTTTGTTTGGATGCATTAGAATGTCGAGATTGGCAGGTTAGGCCCTGTTTAGTTGCACTCAAAATGTGAAAAGATTTTGGATTTTGGGCACTTTTTGGCATTTTGGAACTAAACATGTGGGTGAAAAGTTGGGATGAAAATTTTTTGGATTTGGGAGTAGTTTGGCCAAAAAAGGTGAAATTTTGTATCCGTAAACGAGCTGACCGACCCTACCCCTGCGCATGGCTCTGCGTCGCCATCCCCAACTCCTTTCCCCGCGCACGGCGCGCCAGCTCTCTCCGAAAATTTCTCCCATCCGTCTCGAGATCTGCCGCCGGCTAGCCATCCCCATCCGCCGCCGCGCACCGGCCTCAGCTCTCGCTTCGCCTGCCACGGTCGCAGCGGGGGTTGGTATTGTGCAGCAGGAGGAGGAGGGGGAGAAGGCGGAGGTGGATGACGGCGGCGGCGCGCAGACGCCGGAGTTGGGGTGTCCCTACTACTACACCCCACCGAAGGTGACGCCGCCGCCGCCACCGCCTCCTGCGGCGTCGGCGGTTGGAGGGTGGGATTTCTTTAATCCGTTATACGGAGCGGGAGGGGATCCTAGATCTGGAGGATCCCGTGTCGCAGCCAGGGCGCGAGCTACTCGTGGCGCTCAAGGAGATCGAGCAGCTCTTCACGTGCGCCGCTGAGGCCGGCAAGGAGTTGACCGGCAGGCTCGAGGCCGCCTCCCGTGTCCTGGAGCTCAAAGTTCTCACTTTTACTGTGTCCCGTAACTTTTCTTCACCTCGATTTCTCTCTCTTTCTTACTGCCACTTACTCGATCTATGCCACACACATTGTACTGCTGGGAAGGGATGGCCAAATCCCTTTTGCTGTTTGTGGAAATCGCAAGGTTTTGTGGTGTAAAAGCTGCGAGTTTTGAGTGGTTTGGACAGATTATGAAATCCAGAGACAGGCAGTGCAGTTTGTTGATTGTCCTCTTTTTTCTCTAGCTTGTGACAGTATGATTCAATGCTCCTTTGCCATCGAATTTCCTTGTCATCGGATTTGCTGTGATACAGAACACTAATCAGTGAATTGTATCTTTTTGGAGTTTGGTTGAGCTCACCGAAGCATAGTTTTTTTTTCTATCTGAATTTCCTTGCCATCGGTTTTGCTGTGATACAGAACACTAATCAATGAATCACTCTATTTGACACATAGTTCATGCAAGAACAAGGGCAAATCTGTCTTTATTACAACAGCCCAAAAAATTTTCACATGCAACTAAACATCTTCTTTTGTGAAAAATTTTCACCCAAAATTTTTTGGGTGAAAAATTTTCATCAAATTTTGCAACTAAACAGGGCCTTAGGGTGTAATTTGATAATCTTCGAACTTGAGTGAGTCTATTTCAGCGTTGGCTTGGTTTGTTGGCTAGTTATGATTAATGTGAATGAACATGGAAGTATGTAACTGTGTTCCATAAATCTGATGTCAAGAAAAAAAGGAAAATCCTGCTGTACCCTGTACCAGGTAAAAAAATATTTGCAAATTCTGCTGTTCAGTTATTTTACTTACATAAGCTTGTTATGTCACACAAGACATAGGTGCAGGCTGAGAACTCAAAATTAAGCACTTTGTGATTCTGTTATATATCCTAATATTTCACAAAGTTTCATCCATTTTGGGGTTGTGAGTTGTGGCCAGTCACTTGTACATCATTATCTTACCTATAATACTTCAGTTGTTCATGCGTTGCGACTTCATGAGTGGTCTACGTATTAAGTATTGGAAGTTGTAACTAAATGCACTGTGGAGTAAGTAACTTGATTAGTGGTGTCATCCTTATGGTGTTGATCTTATTGCCTTCCCTCCAATTCCTGAGATGCTGGTTAAACCTATAGTTGCCATTCCTTTGGCATGTAATGGGTTAGCATTATGCCCAAGTAACTTATTAAACTTGTTTGAGCATGGACTGAAGGAGACGCCTGGCATCAAATTTTTAAAAATCTGTTTTGTTCCTTTCTGTGCATGCCAGTATTGACTGGATATAGTTGAGTGGTTATATAAAATAAGGCATTTAGCATTTTGATGACACCTATAGTGACCACACTTGACAAATCTGGTCCACTGGCTGCATAATAACATGGGTTGGTTATTGGAGAAAATTTTGAGAAGTTGAAATTATACTTGTTGCTTTCAACAAAAGGGTTCCTTTGGACTGCAGAGCTGAACAATTTAGACAACTGACTAGTTGGTGAATGGTTGAATTTGAGAATGCTGCAGTGAACAATAAATTGGAGTTACTCATAGTACATTGATGTGTGTAAGTACACTTGACTGTTTGTTTGTTCCTTTAACTAGAATTATTCACTTCAATGCCGCTGTTCTTGT
Organism: Oryza australiensis; assembly: GCA_019925245.2. Taxonomy (NCBI): domain Eukaryota; kingdom Viridiplantae; phylum Streptophyta; class Magnoliopsida; order Poales; family Poaceae; genus Oryza; species Oryza australiensis. The sequence goes on from JAIFGZ020000536.1 coordinate 627,642, forward strand.
GGAAAAGCTGAGTCAACTTTGAGACGCAAGTAGGATGTCAGCAAATCATAATCTCATTCACTTGTTAGCATGTCTGATTTGTGGGGACGTGTGATTATAAACCTTGTTCTTTTGTTTGTTTTAACTCTTACTCATTTCATCTCGACTAATTTCTTTTGTTCAACTACAATGCAGGTTGATCTGAATTCTTCTAGTCATGGGTGGCGATCTGTTGGATTACATGCCCATTCCAGAGTCAAGCGAAGCTCATATGAAACTGCAGTGAGCTAGGTAGTACGCTGTTGGCAACTCTGAAACTACTAATGACTATTGGCAACTCTGAATATATCGCCATATGATCAGCCAGCAGATGTGTTGTGCACTTGTTGTGTTGCTGCTACTCTTATAGTAACATATAAATAACAAGTTATGAAACGCTAGTCAGTCCCACTATCCTGATCCTCCTATTCTGCTTACTCTACCTGACATGCATTGCATATTGGATTCTGACTTCTGAGACTGTTACTCTTGAAAGCTGCACTCGAGTTCTGTAATTTAGACTTGAGAATGATTAATCTTGCTTCTTTGAGCTCCCCGAACATGAAGCCGCCGTAGAGGGCCTTAAAACGAATAGTGGGAAAGCCAAGATGCAGTCCAATTCTTGCTCGATTTACAGCCGAGTTCCATCAAATTTGATCCTTTTTCAGGTTTCCAGTGATCGCAGGCTCGCAGCGTGAGAAGTTCGGGGGTGCAGACGCACTCGCACGAGCAAGCAGGCGCTCGACCGTTTCACCGGAGCACCAGTGCACCCAGTCGGGGCGGGGGGTGGGGAGGCCTGGCCTCTCCCTCCCCACGTCTTTAATTTAATTAACTGCAAGATGTTTTTTACTATAAAACTTACAAAAACATGGCTTAAATGTACAATAAAAGATTTTTTAAGATTGTTAATACAATAAAAGATTTTTTAAGATTGTTCAATAATTTATACTGAAAAGGAATTAGTTACATCAATTAATACCGATAAAATTATTGAAGCATATCAGTAATATGCTCGTAGCGTTAAGCCCGTGTTAACGCTACGATGTCATGATATTTATTAACTATTAAAACTTTATTTTATATAATTGAAAATAACTTTTGTTAATAAACTATTAAAACTTTATTTTATATAATTGAAAATAACTTTTGTGGAATCTGTCCATTTGAGCTTTAATTTAATTCATATTATCAAATATATTGAAGATAAAGTATAATAGCATGATATTGCTTCAAAATAATAATTCAAGACCATCGACAATCTGAATTCACATCAATTAACAATCTCAATCTTATATTAACTATAGATACGAGTGAGAGCCATCATGAAAAGAGCTAAGAGTGAAATAAAAATACATGTTCTGATTCCGTAAAAATAACTTTCTTGTGTTTTTGTTTAATATCCAGCTATCCGTTATCTAAAAGCGTCCATAATACATAATGGATAGAAGAACCATGTTAATTTAATTTCTAGACAAAAATCAAGAACACCAAAAATGAACATACAAAAATAAAACATCCAAGAAATAATGTGAATGTGAAGAATGTAACTGATAATATCAATTATCAACTTTTTTCCAAAATACCAAATACGATATAAGATGTAACTGGTTATAACTGATAGCCAATTTACTTTATGCCAGCCACATCAAGATGACCCATTTGTGCTATGAATTATATGAGAAATTTATCTCAAATAATCAAATATATTAGGCTAACGAGTTGGTGATATATTCATTAGGTACAAATCACTATAAAAATGATAACTCACCGAATGAATGCTTTGTGTCTCTTTTGATGAATGTTAGTAATCGTTTTTCTTTATCCTGATGCTAGAAAAATAGTGTTTCGACTAACTTACTAAGATATAATCAGTGAAGAAAAAAAGAAGAGAGATGATAGCAAAAGGAAAAGGGAAAAGGGCGAGGAGCACAGGTACCACGACAGACTGAGGTTGAATGCGCGCACGGGCGAGGGAAGCAGCTGGTCCTACCCCCGCATGGGCCCAGCATAGGGCCCACCCAACCAACGCTAATTTTAAGTGAAGTGAGGTGGGGAGGTTGCAAATTGCTAATTATAGGATGATGTGATGAAACTGATACATTTTATATTAATATAGATAATCTTGCTGCTAATCGTAGAGGTGGTAGAAATGTATATTTTTTTAAACTTGAATAACGAAAACCATACGATATCCTCCCGTATCCTGCTCCACCCATGAGTTCTCTTCACTTCTCTCAAGTCCGACTCCCATTCCCAACTCGGCGTTGTATAGACAGCCAAACGGGCGGCACGGCCCAACCCGGCATGGGCACGGGTAAGGCACGACCCGTTTAGGCATGGCCCGTTAGGCACGGTTGCTTTAAGGGGCCGTGCCGTGTCGGCCTCGCGTGCCTCGGCCCTTGACCAAGCACGGCCACGGCTAGCCGGCCGTGCCGTGTCGGCACGGCACGCGCAAGGCCCACGTGCCTAAAAACGACCCACGGGCCAAATCCTCTCCCCACCGGGTCCGGACGGCGCCTGTAACCTAACCCTAACCGCACACAATCAGGTCCCACTCCCCGTTGCGCGCCGCACCACGCGCCACGCCCGCACGGCACCGCCCACGCTACCCACGATCCGCTGGCCGCGCCACGAATAAATGCGCCGATTTGAAGGCCCCGATAACAAATGATACCGCCGATTTACATGGTTCCTCGCGCTTCGATGCCGCCCGCCCGCGCCGCCCGCTGCTCGCGCCGCGGTGCCGCCCGCCGCCCGCGCCTGCGCCGCCGCACGCCAAGGCGACGCGCCGCACAAGGCCATTACCCGCCGCCGCGCCATCGCTCTCCACCCACGCATAGCGCCGCCCACGCCACGCCACCCACCCGCGCCGCCCGCGCCACCCCCCACGCGTGCGTGCCATGCCGTGGGGTCGTGCTGTGCCTGGGCCGGCACGAAACAGTAGCTATGCCATGCCGTGCCGTGCCAGCCCACGGGCTTGGTCGGCAGCCCAAACATGGCACGCCCAATCGTGCCATGCCGGCTCAGCCCGTTTTTTCTTTATGCCGTGTCGTGCCGTGTCATCTACAGTGTTCATCATGCTCATGCCGACCCACTTTGGCCTGGCCCATCTGGCCATGTATGCGGCGTTGGCTGCCGCTCGCGATTTCGCAAACCAAACCCAAACCACCTCACTCCCCTCCCTCCACCAGGAGGATGCAAGGTTAGAGCAGAGCGCGGAGAGAGAGAGAGAGAGAGAGAGAGAGAGAGAGAGAGAGAGAGAGCGCGACCGACACCGCAGCAGCAGCAAAACCCCCAATTCCCCCAACCCCCAAAATCGCACACAAACCCTCACGGATTCCTGATCCCTTCTAATCCCATGGCAGACGCCGCCGACGCCGACGCGTTGGCCGCGCCTCCCTCTCCACCCCCGCACGAGCTGCAGCCTCCGTTCCAGCCCCCGGCCCCTGATACCCCGATGTCCGACGCCACCCCATCCGCCGCCGAAACCCCCAATCTCCCCGACACCCCCGCCTCCGCCTCCGCGGACCCCGAGACCCCCTTCTCGGACGCCGTGCTCGCCGATGCCTTCGATGCTGATGCCTCGGGCATCACCGTGCCAGCCGATGACGACGGGACCAACCCGTTGGACGGCGCCATGAAGCACATGACCCTCGCGCCACCGGCGCCGCCGAGCAAGAAGTCCAAGAAGAAGAACAGCAACAGCGTCTGGACCAGGCCGAACTCCCGCAAGGGCAAGAAGAAGGCCAAGCAGCCGGCCAACGCCCTCGCCGGCGGCATTGGCGGCAGCGGCGGCCGCCTCCCAAAGCCCTCCAGCGGCGAGGACGAGCTCGTCCTCACCCCGGCGCCCCGATTCGCGGCCGAGCGCAACGACGACTCGCCCGACCTGCCCGTGCTCCTCTCGCGCGTCTTCAAGTCCGACAAGGTCGAGGTCTCCGACGACCGCCTCACCGCCGGCAGCACAAAGGGCTACCGGATGGTCCGTGCCACCCGTGGCGTCGCCGCCGGCGCTTGGTACTTCGAGGTCAAGGTCCTTCACCTTGGCAGCAGCGGCCACACTCGCCTTGGATGGGCTACCAACAATGCTGACATCCACGCACCCGTTGGCTACGATGTGTTTGGATTCGGATACCGCGACATGGATGGTACCAAGGTGCACAAGGCATGGAGAGCAAAGTATGCTGACCAAGGATATGGCGAGGGCGATGTCCTTGGCTTCTATATTCATCTACCTGATGGGGAGCTGTATGAGCCCAAGCAACCTTTCCTGGTTCACTACAAGGGACTTCCTTTCCGTGCAGAAACTCCCAAGGCGTCTGAGCAGAAGACGCCGGATCCAGTTCCTGGTGAGTACCATTGTGCTACTTCATGTGTTTGGGTAGACTAGTGGTAGATTGCCAGCCAGGAAAATAACACATGCTATTTTTCACAAAAAAAACTTGGTATGAACTAGCAATTTCACAAATAAGATTATGTATATAATAACAAGGATGCATGTTTCATGATGTTATATGCAATGCTTGGCATAATGTAGAATTTGTACCAATTATGGAATTACCAGTAGTAGATTTGTATAAATAAAGTGATTTAGGATTCAGGACAACAGATTCAGCCATTCCGGTGTTATTCGCATGTATGGTTATACAGCAAAGGTTAGAACTTCCAATAGCTGAAATGCGACAGTAGTGCACTTGTCCTGACAAAACTGAAAAGTACGTTTAATTAAGTTTCATCAGTCTTTTGCATCCTGTGTTTGAGCAAATTTCTGATCCGTGTTTGGACACATCGGTATCTGCATGTGTTTCAAGTCACTACTTCTCCATTGCACAAACTAGAAAGTAGTTTCTACTTGCTGCTCTTGAAATCATTTCCAAAGCATAAAGTGTCTTGTACCAAGAAATATAGCTATTGCATATATTTTTCCTCTGCATTATTGGAGGTGCTTAGTGCAGAAGCATAGTGAATGCAGCGTACAGTTCATAAATCACAATGTAAGAAAGAGAGCAAGACATGCATCATATGCTTCACGAGTGATGCTTTCTTGAGAGGCACAACATGAGAAATGTAACAGTTTGCTTCTACAATTGTACACAACTTATTAATTTGCCGCTCAATCAAAGCAAGAAACACCTACCAAATGTTACTAAATTTACCTCATTGTTCTGTTCAAGAGTATCTATGCCATCATCTGACCTTAAATTATATCCTTTTGATAGTCTTTGTTGAATTCCATATAGTAAAAACAAATACCTGCAAACTTTTTTGAGAAGATAATATGTTCTTGAATATTCTATCCTAAAGTATAATTACTTATTCGGTTCTGGGATTTATCTACAAAACAACAAGTACTGCATGATATACTGTACCAATCCTAATTCGAAGGAGCAATCTTCCTACTATTTCACAGGAGGTTACTCTTGGGAGTTTTTACTTATTCAGCCATTATTGCAACCTTATCTTGCAGTAGATTCCATTATGTTATGTGAACATGAATAAAAAGGGCAGTTCATTCTTATCTGTTATTCTTACGGTAAGTCAGAAATCAATGACTTTAAAGTTTTAGTTGCCCCAAAGTCGGTAATTGTAAATAGGTGCACATTAGTACCTTCCATTGGATCATTATGTCTTGCTTACATGGATTAAAAAAAGGGTTTCTTGTTTGTTCTTCTCATAGAAAAAGTCAGGATCCAACAAGTGGTCGTTTTGCACACTTGCACTTATACGACACTTCCTACTTTCTAGCATCCCTTGTTTTCCTACATGCGAGTACGCGACTGTGTTGCACAATTGCATTTATATGACACTTCCTACTTTCTAGCATCCATTGTTTTATTTGTGCAGTCTCTCCTCTGGCCTTCTTAGACATTCCATTTTAATACTTTATGGTTCTTGTAAATGCAGGTAGTGAGATATGCTACTTCAAGAATGGGGTATGCCAGGGCACTGCTTTTGTGGACATTCCTGGAGGGCGATACTACCCAGCTGCGTCAATGTATACACTGCCTGACCAACCGAACTGCGAAGTCAGATTCAACTTTGGTCCCAATTTTGAGTTCTTTCCAGAAGATTTTGGAGGTCGATCAGTTCCTCAACCAATGAATGATGTGTCTTATCGACCATATCGGCTGGCTAATGAGGTGCCTGCGGAAAACGGTACTGCTGAAAAAACCATTTAACTGCAGTGAAAATTCAGCTTTAGTTATGTAGAACAGAGCATACTCATGTAATCCGGTTAAACAGCGCGCAGGCTGATGGCTATAGCTGGTTTACTAATTTGTCTAGTTAGATACTGTTGTTATTGAATATTTATCACTTAAGACTATTCTGGTTTTGGCCATTTGCGGAGCAAAGTTACTCCAAGGTGTTGGAAAGGGTGGTTGCACCTAGTCTAGCGGCTGGGATGCATCAGCCATTTTCTATTGCATACTGGGATGCATGTGTCCCTTGACTGGATTACTTGTCCATACTCTCTGCCATTTTCTGTTCCATACTATGATACTCAACCTGGGGCAGCCAGGTACTACAAGTCAAAATTTTGAAGGAAAAAAATTGAAATAGCAGTATCATAATCTATCATAAATGATAACATTTTGGACACCAGTGCAAGTCTCCAAGTAAAGGAGCACAAAGTTTGCAAAGCACCGGGCCCCTTAATTTCCAATGTCTTCATATCTTACAATAAACAAATACAACAACCAGCTTCATCATTCTGCCAGAAAACAGAAGTGTTGAAGAACTGGAAGACAAGTGATTTTCAAACATAAATATGGAAGTTGAAAAGCCTATGGTGAAGCACCCTCACAAATTTCGAAGTAACAAGTGACATTTTGCATAGTTTTATATGCATGTACATACCACCATGAGAGAAATAACTTCAACTTGAGTGCCATTTGATTTTCAGATGGCTACAATCCAGATCGGTTTTCACTCTGCTCAATGCCATATCTCGATGCTGCAGCAATGAGTTCATGCTAGGCTCACTCCTTTTGCGTGCAATTTTTCTGGAGATGTTCTTCCATTTTGATTCAAACTCACATGCTGCACACAAATAATTCAGTAAATAGGAATTCTCGCGTAGTGGTGCAAACTTCAAAAGGAAAACGTTTCGGTTTCATTTTTGTGCAAAAGATGCAGATGGCACCTGAGCATATAAAGCGCATATTCTTTATTTAAAAAGAATGAAAGCCTGGAGCATTTGAATCTGTCATCCATGTTAACATTTCTCTGTGCAGAAAAAGAGGCAACAATAACTAAGCATTTGTTTATGCTAAAGGATAAATGAACATGGAGTCCTTGATGAAACTTTCATCATACCAAACAAAACAAGAAAAGAAGTGACCAGTACAGACAGTCATGTAGTTACATTGTTTTGGTTTGGCTGAATAAACATACCTTCCTAGGGTAATGGCATAAAAGAAGCAACCTATGATACAAAATAATTTCATAAAAAAAAGAAATATTGCCCTAAATCAAGTGAAAACTAGAAGGAAAAGCTGCACTTACAAGCTAGAGCACTACTATATGGCTATATGCAACTCTAGTAGTAACATCTTAACCAAGTCTGAAGCTGTTGAAAATGGTGGTTACGATCAATAACCTTCGCTTCTGTTGACAAAACCTTCGATAAGGCATGCGAGATTCCATGGCCTTCCAGCAGAAGAAGCTTTGGCACCACCTTTTAACTCACCATTATGTTGTCTCAGGCTGGAAATAATAAAATTACTTTTATCAACACACAATTACCATTTCAATATGGTACGACTAAAGAGTTTTCAAGTTTTCTTCTCATCTTCATACTTTTTAACCATGTTAATTGCTATGTATTCCAACAAGAACCAATGATGAACACATAAAGACAAAAATGTATATTCAAAGCATGTATATCCTACATCTACTAGCCTGAGCAAGACAACTAGAACATTTCAAGGTAACTACAATTTTATACAGAGACAAAAGGACAAGCTTTGATATACACCACAAGTAACAAGTTCTGCTTGTAAATCACAGTGACACAAATAGACATGAGTACATGACTGTAACGGGCAAGATGAAGATAGGCAGAAACAAGGGCAGACAAGACAACGGCTTATTTGGTAGAGACAATATTCTTCACGACCTGAGCTTCGTTTTGTTCTCCCAAGTCTCAATAACATACTAAAATACTAGTAAATAGTATATGCAAATCAATAGGATTTCAGTCCGAATATCATCAAGTCATATACAATCACAGTGTTACCAAAACATTAGCAACAAATTGGAGGCAGCATTTCAATCACTAACGGGCGAACTTGAAGCTGCCATAAGCCCACACAATCTTCTGAAACAGCTCTAGAAACCAGGACACGGAAAGGATACCGCCAAGGAAGGGGATTCGGGAATCACCGTCGAGGGAAGTCGGTGGTGACGCCGACGTAGGTGCGGTGGATCCGGGAGGAGGCGATGAGGTAAACGCACCACTCCGTCGCCGCCTTCCCATTCGCAGCCTCCAACGGTGGTCGACCGGACGCGCACGAGGCCGAGGCGTCGGCGGCCTCGCCGGATTTGGGAGGAAGAGCGCAGGGGATCTTCGCGGATCGGAAGGTAGCGGAGAGTTTCATCTCCCACCTCGCCGGCGAGGAGACGCCGTGGGGAATTTTTCGAATTGGGCTATTTCTAGCACGTGATTTTTTTAGAGGAGTATCAGGCCGCGGGCCGTGTTGTACATGGGCCGAATAGGCAAATGGGCCGTACCAAAATGTGAAGCCTAATTCGACACGGTCATTATTTTAAGCTTGGAAAACGTGCATAGAAAATGAATTCCAGCATGCTTCACACGTGTGAAAACATGTGATAAATCAGAAATCTACGTGATGGAATTCGGATGGTTATACTGCAGAGGTTGCACGTGCCAAATGACACGTGCAGATACTAGCTGGGAAATGGCATTTCTGATACGTGTAGGGGAAAAGACTCGCGTGTGCCAACTTTGAAGCTGGGTTTGGGTTGTCATGAAAGGCAAATGGAGAAAAGAATTAGGCACTAGGTGAGTTAAATCAGAGGGTGGTTAGGCAGCGCAACCCTGGAAAGGTTTTCCAAATGTGGAATGCAAGCTCGCAGCATCGAAGATAATTGGGCGCTAATTTGCCTCTGAATTACATTTTGCGCATTTGTGGATGAAACTGTACGGATCATATCCTCGCTGTTCCTCATCCAAGTCTGACACTATGATGTTCAATTAACAGGTTGATGTCGTGTAAAAATAAATAGGTTGATGTCAAGATCCTCAGACAACTTAATGTGGAATACAATCTCTTTTGTTTCTGATGGGAACATAGCTAACCGGTCCATTGAGTTTCAAATGCATAACCTGCAGACACCTGGTGTCTAATAATGCAACAACTCACATGGTTCTTGCTTGAATTATCTTGAAGTAGACATTCAATCTAAAATAATCGATTGTCCAGTACTCAAAATGACCTAGTGCAAACTGGCGGATTGTATCTTTAAACCCGAAAGGCCTTCTGAATAAAGGTGCTTCTGAATTTTATCTAACGGCTGTCCTATCGTGAACAAACTGAGAACAACTCCAGCCGAACTATCCCATATTTAAAATTTATTGATGGTTCATCTTAATTTGAAAACTTCATGCATCTCTGTTTGGTAGAAAAACTAGTTAATCAGTTACTAGCTTGCAGTATCGCCACGTGCAAGCCATGCAAAGCACAAGACCAAACTAACAACATTCCATTACCACTGCAATCTTCTTCAGATAAACATGTCCATTTAGTTCCGGAGAAGCTGGAGTCCTGCATCAGTCCAAGCGGAATATGGATCATTTGGGAGGTTTGGCCGATCTAGTTTTGAGTGTTTAGTTGCATATAGTCACAGCCAAACTCAAAGATGCATGACGAATTTCTTCCAAGAAAAGAAAATGTGGATTAATTACTCGAAATGTTGGAGCAGAGAAAGCGCAGCTATGAAAGTCACGGTGCCTGCCGACGTATTTCCCGCCGTTTTCAAATCGCCAGAAGCAACTATTAAGTTTTCCCTCCATTTCCCATGCTCCCTGCGTATATAACAAGCTCCGGTCTCCGAGCTTGTGGGCAGAATTGAGTCAGCTCAGCAGTGCATGCAGCAGTGACACATGGCGGCTTCCATCTCCGGAGCTCGCACTTGCTACCCTAGAGCGGCGGTTGCGCGACGTGGCGGCCGCCGCTGCGCCGCCTGGAGCTCACTGGCGACCTCGTCGCCGGCGAAGTGCAAGCCGTTGGAGATGCGGATCGGCAGGCAGTGGACGGAGCTCCAAGGTGCTCGTGATTGGGACGGCCTGCTTAACCCGCTCGACGGCGCGCTCCGCGGCGAGCTCGTCCGCTACGGCGAGTTCGTCCGCGCCGCGTATGCCAGCTTCGACTTCGACGGCGGCGCGCCGTCGTATGGGTCCTGCCGGTTTCCGAGATGCTCCCTGCTGCGCCGCTCCGGTCTCCCCGAGACAGGGTACGAAGTTACCCAGCTCCTCCACGCCGCGTCGACGTCGGCGCCGAGCTGGCTGTCGTGCAGCACGAGCTACATTGGGTACGTCGCCGTGTGTGACGATGAGGGCGAAATCGAGCGGCTCGGGCGCCGCGACGTCGTAATTGCGTTCCGCGGCACGGCAACGTGCAGTGAGTGGGTGGACAACTTCAAGTCCACCCTCACTCACCTGCCGCTGCCGACCACCTCACCGCGATCAGGTGACGACGCCGGCGACGGCGAGGCGCCGATGGTGGAGAGTGGATTCTGGAGGCTCTTCACCACCCCGGGAAAAGCGCACAGCAGCCTGCAGCGCCAGGTGCGCGGTGAGGTGCAGCGGATCATCAGCGAGTACGGCGGCAAGGGCATGCCGCCGTTGAGCATCACGGTCACCGGACACAGCCTCGGCGCCGCGCTCGCGGTGCTCACCGCCTACGACATCACGACAACTTCCGCCATGCAACGCCACGGCGACGACGACGACGAGGCGGCGATGGTGACGGCCGTGTCGTTCGGCGGGCCGCGCGTGGGCAACGCGGCGTTCCGGCGAAGGCTGGAGGAGAGCGGCGGCAAGGTGCTCCGCGTCGTGAACTCGAACGACATCGTGACCAAGGTGCCAGGGTTCCCCGTCGACGACGACTGCGGCGGCGATCGGGAGGACGCACCGGCGAGGAGGAAGCCGAGGTTGCCGAGGTGGCTGGTGTCCAAGATGGGGTGGGAGTACAGCGACGTCGGCCGCGAGCTGCGCCTTTGCAGCGAGGACGACACGGCGCGCAACGTGGTTGCATCACATGATCTTGATTTGTATCTCAAGCTCGTGGCAGCCTGCACAGATTAGTTAGGGCATGTAGTCTTATACGTTAACACAGTTATTAGCACAGCTCAGTTTCCTTTAAAATGGTGGTTTTTTTACTAACACAGAAAGAAATAGTTAAACTTAATTAATTTGCATTTGACCAAAGGGAAAAAATGGTAATTCTTTTGTACTGACATATAAAAGGAATATTTAAACTTAATTTGCATTGACCAAAGGAAAAACACTTGCAAATAGCAAGCCAGGAACGAAGCTACGCAAGTAGAGGCAGGCTCTCGCGATTCATATGACCTTGAATTGTATCTCAAGCTCGTTGTTGCTTGCACAGATTAGAGCATGTAGACTATGAACTGAGTATTAGAAATTCACACTGTAAAATGGTGATCCTTTTGTAACGACAAAAAGTTAAAACTATTTTCTGGGACATTTGCTAAGTAGATTTTAAATGACTTAACGCATACATTGTCATAGAAATTGGACATTTAGTGATGTTTTTTTAAAGATAGTTAGCCGGTCATATCTGTTGGACCTTTCACATTAGCTTAGACTATTTAACTCCCAGACATTCGTACTCCTAGACGTTTTCTCGTGTTTTTAGGCTAGAAAGGTGGACACCTCCTTTTCTGCTTAGCCTTGTATCTATTATTCTGTAATTAGGCTAGAAAGGTGGACACCTCCTGTTATTTATACTTAGGCTGCTTAGCCTTGTATCTATTATTCTGTAATACTTGATTACATTTTCATTTTTTTCATGGTAGAACAAAGCAAATTACCGAGTGTTCTGTTATAAAAATGGATAAACTACATGTTCTCACTGTTCCAGCTCGAAAGCATGGCCATCCCGTTCTTTTTCCCTTCTGCACCCGGCCAAAACGCTGAACATTACAACCTACAACCCTCAGGTGTTCATGGCACTGTAATTTCGTACAAATACATTTTTACACTACTCGCAGGATAATAGCATCAGGCGCGCTGCTTCTTCCCACTAGGTAGATCATCATCGTAATGCCCGCCATCATCCCCTCCATCTTTGTCACCCTTCTTCCTCGCAAGTATCTTGTTGATTTTGTGGAGGTCATTCGTGAGCTTTTGGTCCTTGTTCTGCTTCCTCGTCTTCCTGCCATCCTGCATCTTCACCCCAAACTGGAATGCGGCCTTCGGCATGGCTTCCTTCTGGTCGTTGTATTTAGCCCACTCCTCTTCTGTCTCAAAGTCCCACCTGTGAAGACGGCCCTTAGCCTGAAAAGGAATCAGAATGAAGTTGGAAATAGATGGTAAAAGATTTTTAAAAGGTACAGTAAACATGAACTCAAGAAATCTGCAAAAGCAAGTTATATATCTACTATAGCGAAGGGGAACGGGAAAAAAATATTAAGCATAGAGAACACAGTACTCTCACTTACCCGGCCACCCATGTCCATTTTCGACAAATCATCTTCTTCATCACTCCCTGCAATCTCATGATTATATTCCTGATAACCAGGATAACACTCAGAGTAACTATCTGAGATAAAATTAGGATCTTTCTCCCGTGCATCTTTCTCCCTCAGCTGCTTAAGCCTTTCATCATCGCGTTTGAACACAGAACCAAGACCTCTGTCTTTATCTGCTTGAGTCATCAACCTTGGATCCTGGGTTATATTTGGATCAGCTAATACATCGTAGTCCTGAGTGCTTTGTTGCATGTACTGTTCTGGATAAGCCATCTGTTGTTCATCATACTGATAGCCTGACCACTCCCCTTGATATCCAGCAGCTACCATTTGAGCTTGAATAGCATCATACCCATTCTGACATCAGAAGATAACTTTTAGGAAATACAGGCCAAGAATAGAACAAAAGCTAATAAATGGCTATTTCAGTAGAAGGTTGAAAAAAAAAATTTCGTTTCTCCAACAATTGACATGCATAACTAAAATTTTACTTGTAACACAATGGAACCGAAGTTACATAATATTAGCTGGATTACCGGTTGTGGCCAAGCTTGAGCAGGGTCAGATGGTGGGATGGGCCCATAGATAGGTTTCTCTTCAGTGAAATAGGACTGCTTCTGATGGTTATGTGGGGACTCATCCATATCTTCAGAGACAGGGCTCTGGCTCATTTCCTTGTTAGGAACAGAATAGTCAACCCCATCTCCAACAAAAATGTCATCTTCATCTGCTCTAGCAACTGGAACAGACTGTTTCTCATTCTTGCTTAAATTATTATTTCGAGGGGGTGGTGGCGGTGGCATATCCTTTTGAAATTGATGTTTCAGAGCAGAACCATTAGTTTGGCCAGGTCTAGCTACCTCATCGTAGTCACCACTTGCTAAACTGCTCTTCCCTGCATAACAAGAATCAAGACATCTAACTTCATCGAGCAAAGCACGTGCAGATATGGATGACAAAGTACATACATTGCAAATACATTAAATAAACTAATTAATTCGTTCAGAATGTAAAGCAAACGTGTAACATATGGTCATAACTTAAAATACCCAAACTTAAATTATTGACATATAAGACTATAAAACAATTGAAACAAGACTCAACCATTGTGGCAAAAAGTACCAATCATACTTTTCTATTTTTTTTTCACAATGCAAATAATCAGCTTCTAAACAAATCATTTCAGGGTATTTTCACATATTGTCTTAACCAAGAATATTTTCCTACTGTCACTTAGTTTTTCAGTCAACTTCCACTGCACAAAATCCATTTAAATTTTCAAGTAACATACCTTTTGTGTCCCTCTCCTTTTTCTTTTTCTTCAAGACTTTCCCAGATGATCCAAGTCGAAGATATGACATGATTTTAGCAATCCTATCAAGTACAGAACCATCCACACTGACAGTTACCATCTCCTGCAGAAGCAAGAAGGATACTGAGGAAAATGATAAATTTCAGGAAGCTTAAATGTGGCATATGATGCATTGCCATAATACCTCTGGAACAGGGCAATCAGCTTTGCTCCTGTGAAGAGTTGTCGGAATATCATTGGTAAGTCCATCCTCCTGGTTTCATTAATGAAATTAATCACTCTCCAGCTAAAACCCATAGTTCAAATCAAAGCAGGGAATGTTGAAAAAAATCATTTGCAAATAGCATAAATCAATAGTACTGGACATGCCACAAGAATAGGCAATGCGAACACCTTTACGCTTAGTCACAGAAATCATTTGGACGGGTAAATCCATTAAATGGAAACATTATGCATAAAAAAATGATCTAGTGATGATTTCTGACTTGTAAGATGGATCATGGTCATACTGAACGTACTGTATATAGTAATCATTGAAGCCATGATGCATCATAATCACATTTTAAATGTGCATGACATAAAAATCATTGCACCAGACACATGTAACAACAGTACTATAGCATCACGTATACTATAAAAGCTGACAAAACATAAGCATGTTATCATTTACATAAGCATGTTATCATTTACATGCTACAGAATTGATAAATTGGAAATTGAAATAGCAATAATGTTTTTTACAACATAGCATCACCATGTTTCGTACAGATGAATCCTGATGAGAGATGAAAATCAAATAATATATTGTAGTATCATATTATGAATGAAAATGGCCACCACCAATAAAAAAAATGTAATTAACATAAGAGGGAACTTTGAAGGAGGTACCATGTTGTAAATAAATGCCATCCGACCAGGAAGAAACATTTCATTCGACTTTATGATGCTTTGTGGCTTTATGATCCATTGATAGACAGACTGCGATGAACCAAGAACTGCTTTTAGTGTCCACGTTACATTACATTACATGGTCAATAATATAAGAAGCAAACATCAATTCTATTATAAACTAAAAGGAAACCTACCTTTGCAGTTGCAGTGCGGAATGAGACTGCCTTATCTTCTTTTGTTGACCTGTACAACACAAGTCCACAGGCTAAATATGTGTATCCTAGTTAAATACAAACTCACGAAGTGAGCCAAGACAAGGATGAAGGACATGAGGCCATATTTTTATAGCGCTACATCCCAAATCAAGAAATGCTTATAAGCAATTATTGTATTATTCCAATGACAATATTGTACAGGACATCATGTTTCACTGAGAATGATCCAGCAGCCACTAAGCATAGCAAAATTATGAATAATTGAAATGCGCAGAATAATTCTGCTTGACAGTATTCATCCACAACAAAAACAGGAATCCATCCACCATAAAAACACCTACTAAAATTCCAACAAGAGAAACATGGATCTCTCTTAACTTAACCTCCAATTACAAGAAAGAGGACTAGGCATAAAAAAGGTTGACAATTTCTTGTATCACAAAATAATTAATGGAATCAACTCCGTACTTTCTCAAAAAATATGCAAGTGATAATCACTGTTTTCAATATATTACAGCATTTGAAATGAAACATGGATCTGACAGCTTGTCTACAATACTACTCATTATTACAAAACTATCAAGAGAAAGTATAATCAAATGGTATGAAACTAAAGCTGCAGTATGGTGGGAAGTACCTTGACTGTGTATCTTTCCCATCTTCTGCTTCAGGCTTCTTTTCTATTTCACTTCGTACTTTGTGAAGTAGAGCATAGTCCAAGCCTTTGACCAAATGTGTATGTTCCAAATCACCTTTAAGATACAGAGTGAAAATTAAATGTCAATCAACATGGTAGTTCAGAAGAAAGACAAAAAAGTGCCAGCCCTCTGAGTCTCCAAATCCACAACATATATCATATTCTTAGAAAATATGTGCAACTAAAGTATTCACCTTTAGTTTTGAGCTATAGAACCAAATTCGTTGACCGCATATAACTGACTGACTAGATCAAAATACTAAGTATACGATAGCTCTTGATATTTCAAATTACTAGCCTAGAACCCATGCATTGCAACGGAAAACAAATTAAATTTCTACCTTATTAAATCAATTAATAAGCACTTATTTAGTCCAAGTAATACTATGACTTTTCTTATTGAACAAGTAGGTGATTTTGAAATTTAGAGAGAACCAATAATGAAACAAGAGATGACTCGTTGAAAGGTGATGCAATAGTATAGATTATGAGGCTCATATGTCAGTGGTAGGGTGGTGTGAGAATGAACACCATCACTACTAATATTTTAAGTAGTATAGAAAAAGAAACCTAAAAAGCAAGCAGGTATTCGCTCGTCATATTCCAAATAAAAGATCTGAAACTGCCTCAATTTTGTGGACATAAAACAATTCCAAAGAAAGATTCAATTTCTCATTTCCACAGATGTCAGAAGCAAACTATATCATAATTTCAACTGCTCGTGCAGATCTATGAGCATTTGTCTATATACAAACGAAACGTTTAAAAAAAGTAACAACATAAATTGTTCTCAAAAGGATGAAAAGCATTCTCTTAAAAGAAAAGGGTATAACACTGTTGCAGTACCAACCTCCAAGATATTTGCTTTTCTCAATAGATATCTTGTGTGCATCTGCTAGCCTGTAATATGAACAATTGCAGACTTTGAGTTCCAGAATAGCATATAATAAACCAAGCAAATAAAATGTCAGACAAATGAAACCTGTGGTCTGTTACCTTAAATCTGCTCCAGGAGGTGCCACAGCATGAAATGAACCAAGCTCTGTAGGTTCATAGTCAGGGTTTTGATCTTCACGACGCTCCTTAGCACGATCTCGATACCTTGGTGTCTCTGGTTCTTCTTTTTTCTCCTCTCTGCATGGGAAAACAAGGGAGAATTAGGTTACCCCACTTGACGTGATCCCTAAGACACTAACAAGAGAGGAATGCTGGAAGTAGTTGTAATTGCATCTGATTTATCAGAAACGGGTTCCCATCCTAGCAGAGCAGTGCAAGAGATGACAGGGCCACACTAGTAAAAAAAATGGGGATTTTTATTAACTGCACAAAAATTGGTAATTTGTGGCCAGGTTTTCTCTGGTTTAACCAGGGCCCAGGGGTGTGAAAAAATCATTCTAGGTCGAAGAAGAAGATTCTTATTAATCATTATCAGTTTATCACTTCCTACTTTGACATGATTACAGATTCTGCAAACTTGACTTGAAATGCTGCAAAAAGGGAATTAATTATCATCCTCTGACTACAATGGATCAGAATACTAATAACCACTTTCCCCTAAGTGTAGGGAGAGCATGAATCCTATATTTCCAAAACTTCCTTGGTTTAGCACTTTAGTGTTTACCGTTTAAATGCCATTCTGCTGGATCAACAGCTTGTGATATGTATATACTCCTACAATACAGACATTTCATAAGGGCAGTTATGCGGGTAAATTTTTTCAGATGGATAAAGAAATCACCACTGAACCTAATTCCTTTCTTTTCATAGTAATGCAAGTCAGTGTGTTGAAAGTGAACGAGAGATCTAGTTAAGTGGGATGGTAGTGTGCCAGGCCATTTGTATGATCCCTTAGACCCTAAATCACAGTCTAACAAGGTGTCTATAAGATTAACTGCAAGACCAATGACTCCAGTCGTTTGTTTTCATTCCAAAATTCATGAAATCATACTACTACATAGAATCTGGATCTCAAAAACTATTTTACAAGCAAACAGTAACTATACCATCAAAGGTTGCAACTTCTTTTTTTTTTTTTGACAATCTACTTCTAATAAATTTCTCCTACAGTTACAAAACATACAGATTTTGTTTCTACATCGAATAAGTTACATCTTTCAAGTGAAATGATACTTACTTCCGCCGCATCATCTTCTCCTTGTAGTAGTTCTTCTTGGACGACATCTTATACAATAAGCCCTAGCAAGCCGGCGGTGGGCGGGGTCAGCGGCAGGGCAATAAAATCCGCGTGGTTAGGAGGCGGCAGCGCTAGCCGCCGGAGACGGGGCAAACTCGGCGCAGGGGGGATTTTCGCCGGCGCTGAAGGAGACGAGACGACGACGGGGGAAAGCGGTGCGGCGGCAGAGGAAGAGAGGTAGGGGAGATAAGTAGCGCAGCTGGACGTAGGGGGGCAGAGCTCCGCGGCGGCTGGGAAGACGAGTGCGTGGAGGAGAGAGGGAAACGCGCGAGGTGGCAGCGCCGGCGCCGGAGTAGCAAACGGGGAGACGGAGTGGATGTGAAGGCTCGGTGACGACGGCCTGATTGGGAAATTTCTCGTCGGATGAGGTGGGGGAGTTCGTCTGATCTGCGCTGGGCCGCGGCTGCGAGGCTGGGATCACATGGGCTATTGGGCTTCGTGGCTCACGGCCCATAGTGATCCAAAAAAATCGGCCCGCTATCTCGAGCGGTCGAATTAACGAATTTTTGCTATTTTTATTTTTTTATTAAAAGATTTGCAAAAATAATTTTTGTTTTTAAGTTTTGCAAAACTAGTCTCTTTGGAAGGGCAATTTAAAAAAATCACATGACATTTTTAAGGAGGTGGACAGTCATTTTTTTACTCGGGTCCCTTGCCGCCTTAGGAAAGGACATTTTTTACTGTGCTCCATTTGCAAAGGGACAGTCGAGATGATAATTTGTAAGCGACCCTCTCACCGCCCTCTCCAAGAGTGTTTTTAACTGTGCATCCAAAGGGTCGTCTGTAAATTTGTCACCCTGACCGCTCTTTTTACAGGCGGCCTCCTATATGCATAATAAAAAACACCATCTCCAAGGACGATAAGGGTCTAGGTGAAAAAATGTCGTTCGGTCGGGTGAAAAATATCGTCGAGAAGACCGTCTAACAACCGTCTGGCACGTAACTAAAAAGGTCTTTCGGGAGGACGATTTCTAAAAGATGCACTTTTGGATGGCGATTTTTAAAAAATGTCATCTCGGAAGGCTGCAGACGACTATTTGTGCAAAACTTTCAAAACAAAAATTGTTTTTACAAATTTTTTAATATAATAAAATAATAATAAAAAATATAAAACAAATAGTTTTTCTACATAAAATTTTCGTCCGTCTAATTATTTTCGTAAAACCTCGAAGATTTATAAAATTAACTCGCAATCCATCTAATTTTGCGTAAAAAATGTGAGATTTATAAATTACTACAAATGAAAAATATAAAAGAATAAAAATATAAATTAAAATTACCTGTAACTTTAACTTTAAAATAATTATGATAAAATAAAATTAAATTATGATAAAATAAAATATTTTAATAAAAAATTAAAAATAGCAAAAATTCTCGAATTAACCAGGATCCGATCATCCGCGCGAGTCGGACGGAGGAGGAATTTTCCTCCATACGGGAGGATTCATTCGTTCGCGCGTTTGTTTGGATTGCCTCTTCTTCCTCCTGTCTACTCCTCATTTCCCTTGTCGATCGCGCCGCCGCCGCGCCGTCGCCGAACGGCCTCCTCTTCAACGATCAGGAGAACCTTATCCATAGCCGCCGCGTGATGATTAATGGCCGGTGGTGGTTTACTTGGAGTTGGAGGATGGTGTCACGAAATCAGCCGCCGCCGTCGCCGCCACCGCCGGACGAAGACGTATTATCATTCGAAGAGGAGTACCAACCACTATCGTCCGACGACGACGAGGAGATCAACCACCCGGCGCCAGCTCCAGAGACCTCCAACGAGGCGGCTGCCTCCGACAGGCGCGCAGGATTGCTCCCAGCCTCGAACAAGGCCATCCAGGGCCTGCGTGAGGTGACGGCAGCCGGCGCGGGACAAGACGAGTGCGCCGTGAGCCTGCAGGATTTCGAGGCGGACGACAAGCTCAGGATGATGCCCTGCTGCCACACCATCCACCAGCGCTGCATCTTCGACTGGCTCCGGCTCAGCTGCATCTGCCCTCTCTGCCGCCACACACTGCCCACACAGCACGAGGAGAACGACAGGCTTTGGCGCGATGTCCACACAGCAGCAGGATCAACCGACTGATGAACCAGTCGAAAAGGCTCTATTTTCGTTTCAGTTCACCTCGTAAAATCCTTTAGCCGTAAGCAGATATAGGTGATTTCTCTGTTCCAATATTTATCTTCTCATGAATGTAAATATAGAAGCATGTTGATGTTGATGTTGATCTCTGAGGCATGTTATTTATCTTCTCTACTGAATGTCAAACTATAAGTGCAATGCCATGTTTATTTCAGCTCTCTTTGTTGTTAGCTGTAACCATGTTGGTTATGCTAACAACCCTTGTTCTGTTTAATCGAAGAAGTTTATGCTAAAAGAGAACTGAAGTGTCTTCTAACAAGAAAATGCTTTAACAGCTTTTGTGGTTTAACTCAATATTACAAGACTAGGGGACAGAAGAACTGGAGTACAGAGATTAGACCACGTCCTCAAAGAAAAATCCCAGCATAAGCAGCACAAAAAAAATGTTTGGGGGTTTGATGAAAATAATTAGGAACCTTTTTAACAGATACAGCAGTTTAAGACCGATTGTATAAATTGTGCACAAGCAGGTACAAAAAATAGTTTCTTGGGAAACCAACATGTTAACCTCTTATATTTTCACTTAAGATACTAGCACTTGTTTCAGTACAACTGTTGATCACATAACTCATAATACCCAATGTTAACCGTCTGGATAAATGAGGTTGCCTATTTTCTAAACAGTGGCAAAAATATAGTAGCAGTAATAGTTTTGTCAATGTACCTAACCTATATGGCCTATGCAGAAATTTACTTGGAGAAACCTGAACAATTTGAACACAGGAAGCACCCTCAATGAACATTCAGTCTTTCACATCCATTATTCCACCTGATGTTACCTGGAAAACGTGTTATTGGTCAAGGGAAACATTTTTTTACACCACATTATTGCTAATCTGTCATGCGAAGCTTCAGAGTTTCAGTGATGGAAAACAACAGGGTTTCTTTTTTAAGATGGGAAAAACAGCAGCTGCAAGAGTTTAGGAGAAAGTCCGGACAAAGAAAAAACCAATCAATATTTTAGCAACCTACTGAACCAAGGTAACCAATTGAACAAGTAGTTTCAGTAAACATGTATGTACAATGCAAAAGGATATAGCTTCTCCCTCAGGCAGGTTAGGGGCATCAAAGATCTTGCAGACACGCTGTTCTCCTTTTCCTTTCCTCAGCATCAACCGGATGGTGGCTGCATGCGCCAGCACATGGCCTCCCGCAGGTTTCTTCGGGTCAGTTATGAACATTCCACCACCTGGGTCCGCAATCACTGAAACAAGCAGGACACTTGTAATTTGAAATTTCTTATTGAGTTACTCTTTCTTGGGATAGACAAGATTAGTCCTGAAAGCACACCTTGGTTGGTGATGTACACTGCAACATTGAACTCCTCAGCTATCTTAGTAAGGCGGGAGAGCATCTGTGCCAATTTTTGCTGCAAGTTCAGAGTAATTAGTACATAACTTTAGGCCTTCAACTACTTTATGATTATTTATTTGTGTGTGTGTTTTAACCAACACAAATATTGGCAATACCTGGCGCTCTGCAAGTTCACCCCTGCCACTGAAATCAACACGGAATAGTGCAATCACAGAATCCACAATCTAATTCCAGGAAAAACAATACCACCACGTAAGAGATTGAGATACACAAACTTATCAATGTACTTTTATGTTATGAAGCCATGCCTACCAGAAGCCTGAAAGGCTCTTCAGCCATCTTGGCAGCAAGGCCAAGGAGCAAGTTGTACTGGTGCTCATAGGTGTATGCACGAGCATATATGATCTAAACAAGAAATAGATGCAAATATAACAGATAGCTTCTTTTGTTAGGCCTGAAATGGTAAAGACAAATTAAGGGCCATACGTTATCAAGAACAGCATTGGCATCCATCCCAAATCTCTCAGCAATTGGCACAATTCGTTCAGGCCGGCTGAAAACTCCATTAAGGAAACAAGTTGGAGAGATACAGAAATGCAAATAAATCCATTGAATGGATGGATCAGCTGGAGCTATTGCTAAGTAAATTCAAAAGATACAATGTTCCCTCAGTGTCAATGTAAGCAACCTTCCCGTTCCCCCCATGCATATGAATTGGAAGCTGCAGTTTATGAACCAAAAAAATGAAAATAATTCACTGAATCTGTGGTAATAATGTGGTGATGACAAAAACATGTGTCAAAAAGGAACCTGAGTGGAGACACATAGAGTGTGAGCCAACTGGGTCTTCCCTGATCTGAGGACCAAAAAAAGAAAGATTACAAAGCTAGGAAACCGGAACCAAATTGAGAAATAGTGAAAACTAACTCCAGAGTACATCAAGGTTCAAAGTTTGGCTGGTTTGCATTAAATAGTAAGATGTTTTATGTGCTACAGAAATCCAAATTGTTCCACACAATACAATTCTAGGAAGAACTCTATCATACATCAACTTTGTTGCAAAACAAGATATATCAGCTAAATGTAATGTTTAGTGGACCAATTTGGTATAACATCAAAGGAAATAGTTTGACAATATTGATGTGTATATACCTGAAGTTTACAAACGAGAAGTACATTATTAAGCTCTCAGTTTTAGCAGAATACAGAACATGTTTAGGAATTGCTGTATTCACTGGCATGAATAGACGATAGAAATCGGTGCACAACAGGTTTGAAAAGGCATTAGCAAATTAACTTAAACCAGAATACTAATAGTTTACTAAGCTAGATTTCACCATATTTATTAGACAGGTAAGTCCACACATCATAAATTTCATTGATACAACCAAGCTGCAGTTGTAAACGAGGGCAAAAAAATCAAAAGGAACATGAACATCTACGCACCGAAACTCTCCAAATGCCTCTGTGATGCAGAGTGTTTCAATCCCTCCTTGAAAATTTGAAAAATGCAAGTAGATTAGAACAACATAATGGAACAACTGATCATAACAGAGTCAGAGGACTATATATGTTACCGCCAAGCAGCTCATCAAGTGCCTGGCTCCCAGTGGTGATCCGAACAACAGACTTCCGCTTCAAAATAAGAAAAATAATAAGCCGAACAGCCTAGGGAAAGTGCACAGCCAGAGTAACTAAAGCACCATAGCGTCCATGAAGCAAGGAATAGTTTCCACTTATTTGCCATAACACCATATCCTTAAATGCATTAGTACACAAATCAGCTCCTATTAACTTACCTTAATAAGGAGATCACTTCCTGTCATGAAGCCCTGGCTCTGAGAAAAACAAACATAGCAATTTCAGAAGAACAAATCATACAGAACTGACGTTATTAAGATTTCAGACCAAAAACAATGCAAAGAGAACCACACCAGAAGTTTTTCAGCTGCTTCACAGATCTTGTCTACCTTTGCTTCAGATAATCCCTTTATTCCTGTCAGGCTCTACAAGATGGATGCATATATTGAAACAATATCAGATACTGTAAGACAGAAATGGAACAATTGAAAGAAGATAATCGTCATAAACCAGAAATAGAACAAGTGGGAGATGGCATGAAGATTTGGGAACCCAAGTTTGCAACCTTCTTTGTATGCATCATGAGGCCATTGCAAGTGTAGATACCTGCATCCTGCAGCTTCTTCACATCTCCAGAGTTTATCCCTTGCGAGATTACTGTGGACAAGTGCACGAGCGATGAATTATAATGCAGGGATTATGCTCATAGTTTGAATTCATGGCTATGAATGAATAATTTGCAGGAAGAACCAAATGAAGCATGAAACCCAGGGAGAAGTCAGGATCACACCAAAACAATGCTAATATTGAACTCGCTAGAATTAGGGAGACACCAGAAATCGTGAAAGTACAAGAGGGACTCAAGCTTAAACCCTAAACCTCCAAGTACACAACTGGTTCAACTAATATACACTCCAAGTTCATCAAAACACAACTGGTTCAATCTGGAGTCTTGTTGCAAGCTGGGTGGGGCTCCACCAAATTCAGTCGACTAAATGGAGGGAGGCGTCATCGATCCAACAATGGTGAGAAAATCTAGCGAACACACCAGGGGTCCCCAAGAACGGACTTAGATCCCTTATCCTTCTAGTTGAATGGGAGCTATGGAAGAAAAGAAACAGACGTATTTTTTGACCATAAAGAGGCACCAACAACCCAGGCTTTGATCTGGGGTCTGGCGGGCGCTAAACACCTGCGTGAGATCATAAAGTCATTTGTATAGTGACTGTTATGTAACCCTGTTTTTTCTCCTAGGGATGTATTTGTTCCCTCTCTATTGAATGAAAAGGCACAATCGTGCCATTTTCCCTTCAAAACACAACTGGTTCAACTAATGGGCACAACCCCACATGTTTGAACTAGCCGGTGGCGAATTCCGACGAGTTCCACCACCAATCACTTTAACGGGCTAAATGCTAAACGCGGGTAAAATTGACTGAAAATGGGGATAAATTCGAATCAGCCCTCTCATAGCAAGCGATGACACACATCGACCATCAGGAAATAGCCCCAAAACAGAGATCAAATGTGGGGAGGCGAAAAGTCCCGCAAAAAAATTGGCCACGAGACGAGTCTAATTTACCTCCATAACGCACGGAATTGGGGGAGAAAACTAGAAGCAACCCAACACGCACAGCACAAAACAACCAGACACTGCTCGCAACCAGACCCAAAAAAAAATTGTGGAAACATATAGGCTAGAATCCATCTACTTCACCGCCAATCAGTATAAAATTACAAGGGGAAGCGTAACCAATCGAAAGGCAAGGCAGAACAAGCACTCGCAAGCGCGAACACACACACGCACACTCGCAGGCACCAAACGATGCAGTGCGGGTATGCGGGATACTAGACGTGGGGAGGAGATGGAGGTGAGGCGGAGGGCGTTACACTTGTCGATGGACTCGAAGCACTCCTCCTCCTCTTCGATCCTGTCGGCATCCATGAGCTGGAGCTGCCCGCCTTCGTCGTACTGCTTGGACGGCGCCATCTGCTTACACGTCCGGAGCCGCGCACCTGCGTCGAAATGCGATCAGGGGACAACCCAACCGAAATCACCCAAA
The DNA here is from genome assembly GCA_019925245.2 of Oryza australiensis. Classification (NCBI taxonomy): domain Eukaryota; kingdom Viridiplantae; phylum Streptophyta; class Magnoliopsida; order Poales; family Poaceae; genus Oryza; species Oryza australiensis. Next base: position 652,793 of record JAIFGZ020000536.1, read on the forward strand.
AATCCTAGCGAGAACGGCGAGCGGAGGCCGCGGCGGCGGAGAAAACCCTCCTCACCTGTAGGCGGAGGCGGAGACGGCGGCGAGGTCGGAGCGGGGGCTTGGAGGAGAAGGAAAGCAGCGGAGGCGAGAGCCGCGAGACACTGGGAGACGACGAAGTAGTCGTGCTTGTGCCGTTTGCGTGTTCGAGTGCGAACGCGATGGCGAGGTGGGCTACTTGAGGGGGAAGGCCACCTGCCTCTTCTTGGGCCTTCTGGAAACTGCTTGGGCTCGTCTTACTATTTGGCCTTTCCGGGAGGAAAAATTAATGGGCCGTTTCACCAGCCCAGCAGGGTTGCAAGCATGCGGCCCATGCGGTTCAGACCAAATCAGGCCCAACTAGGCCCATCCGGATTCAAAATTTGGTCGTAGGAATAGGAACAAACCCGAAGCAAAACGATTCCTGAACTACACCAGTATTCCATATTTCCATTACAACTCTTTGTTTCTTCTAGAGGAAATTTACAGCTCTCTTGATTAAATGTTATTTAGCATATATAAATACTAGTTTAATATAGCAATACCCACTTTCCTTTTTCTTTTTCTGTCCAATTCGATTGCCATTAGGAGCCACAGCAATACATTATCCAATAATGGAAAACGGTGGCGGCGGCGGCGATGGATCGGCTGCGCCGCCGCCGGCGGTGAGAAGTGCGAGCCGGAAGCATGAGCTGGTGCCGCAGCCACAGTTAGATCCAGGCTACCACTTCGTTCCGACGGACGAGGAGCTCGTGGACTTCCACCTCCGCGGCAAGATCGAGGGACGCGAGCCGCCTCTCCACTTCATCAATGAGGTGGATATCATGCGCCATGATCCTGAAAAGCTGATTGGTAATTTAATCTTCTTTAGTTAATTGATCTCTTGGTTATCCATGAAAAAAAACCCCTTCAATTATGCACATCTATTAACCAATTGATTTGTGATAACATAATGCATGCATAGAGAAATACAAGGTTATGGAGAGAACTGGGGAGAACAGGTGGTACTTCTTCACGGTGAGGGAGCCATCGAAGACGAAGAAGAAGGGCGAGCCGAACAGGAAGGTGGTGGTGGATGGGGTGGAGGAGGGCAGCTGGAGCGCGACAGGGAGCGTGGTGCAGATTCACGGCACCAAGGAGACGGATCAAGATACTATTATCGGTACCAAGAGGGTTCTCACTTACAGATCTGTTCATTCGAGTGAGAAGGATAAGTGGAGCATGCATGAGTACGTCATGGCAGGCAAATCCCAGGTACTTTGATAATTTTTGTCGGGCTTGACCGAAAGGACGGTCAGCTAATTTCATTAAAAATTATAAAAAGAAGTCCGAAAAATTGTTTGTTTATAATGGTATTACGAAACTAAATATGTGAACAAACTTATAGAAAAAAAGAAGAGAAAAAACTTTGATAATGCAACATCTTTTTAAATATTTATAACTTTTTTTAAAAAAAAGATGAGCGGTCAAAGTTTAAACACAATGTAGTATTTGATAACAAATAAGAGGGAACGAAGGGAGTAATACATTAGTGCTTCCGGTATTCCAGCATAATCAATCAATGTACTTTGCAGATCGGTCAGTATGTATTGTGCGCGATACAGCTGAAGCAGACCTACGAGAGTGAAGAGAAGGCCAGAAAGGAGCAGAACAGTGGCAACAAACGCAAGAGAAAGGCCGCAAGGAAGAGGGAGATGCAGCTTACTTGCCAGGCACAAGACGAGCAGCAGCACGAAACACCACCACCTGAAGAAGAAACCACTGGAGATCCTGACCAGTTCATCGATATTGCCCCTTCCATGAATCTGATGTTTGGAGGAGTAGATCAAGATACACCACACATGCCAAACTTATTTGCTCCTTGCAACGACGATGACATACTGCAGCGGCAAGCACTTCAATTACAAAACCCAAACTCCGCAATGCTGTTCAGTAACAAGATGGAGCCATTGCGCATTAAGGCTGATCAATTGATGATCACTCCATGCTGCATCGGAAACTGTATTTCTTATCAGCAAGCAGAGAATGACAATGTTGCATTTGGAGAGACTGATCTAAACCAACAACATGATAGGGCATTGGAAAATACTGGTGCATACCCTGACAACATTTTGGTAGATGGCAACGCAGATTGTTCTCAGCGGTTCACAAGTCTTCAGCCTAGTCATGACGTGGAGCAACGGCAAGCACTCCAATTACAAAACCCAAACTCCGCAATGTTGTTCAGTAACCAGATGGAGCCATTACACGATAATGCTGATCAATTGATGACCACTCCATGCTACAACGGAAACTTTATTTCTTGTCAGCAAGCAGAGAATGTCAATGTTGCATTTGGAGAGGCTGATCTAAACCAACAACATGATAGGACATTGGGAAATACTGGTGCATACCCTGACAATATTTTGATAGATGGCAACATGGCAGATTATTCTCAGCGGTTCACAAGTCTTCAGCCTAGTCATGACGTGGAGCAACGGCAAGCACTTCAATTACGAAACCCAAACTCGGCAATGCTGTTCAGTAACCAGATGGAGCCATTGCACGATAATGCTGATCAATTGATGACCACTCCATGCTACAACGGAAACTTTATTTCTTGTCAGCAAGCAGAGAATGTCAATGTTGCATTTGGAGAGGCTGATCTAAACCAACAACATGATAAGACATTGGGAAATACTGGTGCATACCCTGACAATATTTTGGTAGATGGCAACATGGCAGATTATTCTCAGCGGTTCACAAGTCTTCAGCCTAGTCATGACGTGGAGCAACGGCAAGCACTCCAATTACAAAACCCAAACTCTGCAATGCTGTTCAGTAACCAGATGGAGCCATTGCACGATAATGCTGATCAATTGATGACCACTCCATGCTGCAACGGAAACTTTATTTCTTGTCAGCAAGCAAAGAATGTCAGTGTTGCATTTGGAGAGGCTGATCTAAACCAACAACATGATAGGGCATTGGGAAATACTGGTGTATACTCTGACAATATTTTGGTAGATGACAACATGGCAGATTATTCTCAGCGTCAGATTTACAATAATCAAGATAATGATAGTGTATTGATCAAAGGATCGGAGGATACCGCAACTTTCTTCCCTGGCAACTTCATGATGTCCGAGCAAATGGCGGCAGGTAGCGGTGGTGTGTCAGGGTGTGATCATGCAGTTGATCAATCCATGGCAGTTCAACATAATGTTGCTGATACCCGGACGATTGATGATTTTATATCGTCATTTCTTAATGGTAATGTTGATGGGGACAGTGTAGGGTAACCAGAGTGACCTACAAGGGCCGTTCAGAAAAGAGAGCACAATGCCAACGGTTGGATGTATTGGGTTCAGCTTCCTGGGGAGTATGCAGTTGATCGCTATTGTGTGAAAGGATCGTCATCAGTGACAAATCTAAAACAAAAATTACCGGGGTGTTTTAATATCTATAAATTCTGAAGCTATACTCTATTTATATGGTAACATAAGCTAGGATTAATAGGATTTCAACGTTTAGCATGTGTTCTGTGTGTCACATGGCATGTACGTGGATTCGCCCCTGTCGTCATGTTTGTCTTTTGCTTTTGAATTTGTCTGAACATCTATCTAACAACGTCCTTAAAATGATCTATTAACAGAGAATATTTTGTTTCGTTCAACAAGGATATCATTCAAGTTTCACCAAAATATTGTCGCACATTAATATAGAAGCCAAATGTTTTCATTTGCTTAATGAAATATCAGTATTAAAAAGCCAACGATAACTTATATAAAGGAGCAGTGGTGGTTTTGTCACCGTCTCTCTACTAACTCTCATCTTTTTTTTAAAAGAAAAGAACATGTGTGAGACTAGAGAACCCATATGTCACCTATTCTCAACCACCTCTCTTTTTGTGGGAAGAAAATATTCATATACATGTAACAAATATATACAACAATTAAGAAACAAATATATACAATAATTAAGAGAATAATACAATTTTAATAATACTTTTCTTTTAACTAAAACTCGCTGCAATATGCTAGTAGTATGTGATGTGTGCATAACAACTTTACGACTACATGTTTTCTGCAAAAAAAAAGGAAATAAAATGTGCATAAAGAGCAACGGACCCTTCAATTGCATTACTTCATTACATATAATAAACAAATGTTCATTCCGCACCAAACAGTAGTTCATATCCCACTGATTTCACAATAATTTCGACATGCCGGACCCTTAAATTGTATTAATTCACTCTAATAAGAAACAAATATTCATTATGCATCAAGGTCATGGAAGGGCTCGTGAAATACTGCTGCCATTGTTTGCTTGGCCAGTAAATAGAGGGCGCTTATTTCATAATGTGGAAACAATTGGCGAACTCAATCTCCTGTGTTGTTTGAACCTTTATTCTATTTGTTACTCGGGTAATTACAACTTGGACTTTGTTGATTCTGCTTCACGTAGTTGGGCATACATATCTGCGATTTCTTTTGCAAAGTATGCCTTAGCTTGCGGTCTTTTGATCTGCAAAATCATTGAGATAGAGAATTAGCACCTTAGGGTATAGAAATCTCCTGCAACAGAATTAACGGGCTTACCTTGAATGTTGGGGTGAGGAGACCATTTTCTAGCGTGAAAGGCTCAGCAACAAGGGTAACAGCTTTGGCAAATTCAAAACCTCTTAGCTGGTACAGTAAGCACAGAGAGGTTGATAAGGAATCATACACATCATACAGAACTTTTACTTACTGAGAGAGCATGTAAGGTAAGAACTAAAAAGAGAAAAATAAACCTGTGCTTCCTTTCCAATAGAGTCCATGTCAGCCAGGACAGCAGTTCTTGCCCTTGGATCAGCGCATAGCTGTCTTAAATCCTCGTGCTACAGGTTAAAATGGAATCATAACATAAGCAGGCAAAGCGGATGTAATGAGTTCTATTTGTAGTTCTGTTGTTTTTAATAAATAAAGGTGCTGTTTGTGTAGTGAACTGGAAAAGAGATAATAACATACAAAAAGGAAGAAAGGTAATCTGCTGGTTTGGAGAAACTGGGTTGTACAAATGTGGAGTACCTACTCTCTAAGGTCAGCACATGTACCTGGATTCCTTCTGATGCAGCCCAAGCCTTCAAAACCTCTGGTTCAACTGCTACTACAGCAACCAAAGAAGAGTTTAAACTGTCACCTGCATCCAAATCAACGGCTTAGAATATACATGGTAAATAATTGGTAGTAATAACCAATATAAGTACATGAATATTACCATATATAAAGCACTGCGCACTAAACTTGCACTTAGCATAGACATTCTCAATCTTCTCAGGAGCTACGTATTCTCCTTGAGCTAACTTGAAAATGTTCTTTTTCCTTGAGACAAGAAAAATGTGTCAATTAAAATTTAATAAGAAAACTAATCAGACGAAACACAGTTCCAGGGGAATAAATTAAAAAATAATAACCTAAGAAATTGTGTGGAAAGAGAATAAATAATTACAGACAAAAGGATTTCAGAATAGAGTTGTGGACGTTTCTAAAAAAATATCCATGTGTTACAACATTTCTTAGTTGAAAGCTGTCAGCTACAATAACAGTGGGTAAGATGGTTCCGGTTTGCTCTTCGATCAGTAGCTTAGAAGAAGTTAATATCTTGCTTTCACTTTAGTCTTTTAGCACACTAATTTAAATTTACCAAGAATATGGTATGTATTCACAGAACTACAAAAGACAGCAAATTCTATAATTTAGAAAGACAAAATAGCATTAAGCTTTCACACATTAGAGTTTTGTCACCAACCAAGCAAATCTCATATAACAAACAATATAATGGTGAGCAGAAAATAGTAGAAGATAAATGAAGATTTCAAGTATGCATTAACATTTAACAATTTAATTTAGCAACCGACTAATCTGGATATCATTAGGAAACTGCAATGAAGCTAAAAGTGCAGATCGATCAGACACAATTTTCTCTCAATATAAATGGAAGCAAAGGAAAATTTAGGACATTGGTGCATTCTGTGCATCATGCTTACTTGGTGAACCCCAAACAGCTAACTAAACAGTTTAAACAATTAGAATCTCTTAGGTGCTAGAAAATTTTAAGTCCTAGATGTACTCCCTCTGTTTCCTTTTATAAGGCCTATAGTTTTTTTCAATCTTGTTGAAAAACATAAGGCTTTCATGTGAACTTATTGAGCCTTTTCCTTATTTGCCCCCTTTATCACATAGTCTCTCTTGCATTATTAGGAAGCATCTCACATTCTCACTAACCATCCACTCTCCTATTTCTAAGGTATTTAAGTATGGGTAGCATGGTCATTTTAACTACTCTCGTTTTAGTATTGCCCACCCAAAATAAGAGTTAAATGGAGGGAGTACATGAAAACATCAGAAATAAAACTTCCTTGCATTCTAATTTATTTTCAGAGGAACTTGTAGCATGATTTTTTCTTCTTCAGCTGAGGAATAAATTAAACTTGGAAGTCGGAACTTCGCTGGATAGTAGATCAATTCTATTCCTATCTTCACCAAGCTCTTGAGACTATTTAGCAATGATTGAAAGGATGATATGGTAAAATTATCAAGGAACAAAATAGATATTATATGACAAAGGCACAACTGCACAAGGCCATCTCAATTCCAAAGGAAATGGCTGAAACACAAACAGTAGTCATTCTGTTTTACCTATCTATAATTTTTAAACGCCCTCCAGGCAACCACAAACCTATGTCTCCAGTGTGCAACCAACCATCCTCATCAATGACCTCTCTCCTGCATGTTTTCAGATGTAATTTCTGAACTCACTTTGTATTTGAATTTAAAAGGAGAAAGAAATACATAGCAAGATACATTACGTTTGGATTTCATCTTTATAGTAACCACAAAATATTGTAGTTCCCCTAACACAAATTTCTCCACGAGGATATGGTTGATCCTCAGAGGTGTAATTCATTTCTGGGACATCCACTAGCTTAATCTCTGAAAAATGGGAACAGGATTTACAATATGAGAGTGTGATAAAGCACAAAAAACAATATTTTAGTTGATGATGAAACCTAGTTTAATTTGTGGCAACTGGCAAGATAGAAGGAATATGGACAGCTTTCTTATGGGACCTTGCTAAATGGACAACCTCAAATAAGTTTCCTCAAAGAAACAATCTGTGTTTAACAAAGGTAATATGAGATGTCACATGGTAAAATCACCCACATAAGCATGTTTTACTTCAGTGATGGGTTACTATGCAGTATGCACTACAAGTATATGAAGCAGACTTATAGACTTGATGGGTGTCATGAACATTGATTCATAGATATGATAAGGATCTGAACGCAGGGACAAAGACAAGATCGCTCTTATTAGTGCTGGGCTTATCCCAATTGTCAAGAGACTATAATCAAGTTAAACCTAACTTTGTGTTTTCTTTACTTTTTGTTGATAACAGGACTGCAACGGTCTACGTATGCTAGATAGAGTACCACGTGTACCCATAGGCGTTCTGCACTTTACAGTATCCTGACCATCAAGAATTGGATATTCAGCATCCCAATAAAGCAATATCTAATTCCTAGTTAAACCTATAGCCAAATATATAGGATATTAAATAGCTGATCTCCTATAATCTAATTGATTATTATGGGAAATATTATAGTCTTAGTGTTACACTGTCAGACCATAACAGTAAGGGATTACTGTGAAGAAAAGGACACGTTTTTTTTATCCAAGCAAATCTAGTTACATCCTTGAAAATCCAAACACAGATCTTACCACAAGATGGATTTGGAGGCCCGACATGACCAATTAACCTATCATCACAATCCATTGTAGTGATGACACAGGATGTCTCTGTCATTCCATATCCTTCAATTACTTGACCACCAAAGCATCTGTTAAAATTAAAACAAAATTTATTAGTTCATCCAAGTTCTTAATAATAATCATGCTGTCCCAAGAGAGCATATGTGAAGTCAGCTTACATTCTTAGAAATTCCATGACATCTGCTGACAATGGAGAAGCACCTGAAGACATAAGCCTCACACGTCCACCAAGCCTAGCTTTTATTTTGTTAAATACCAACTTGTCCCACATTGGGGACGGATTTCGCCCTTATAACACAAGTGTAGAATTAACATTTCATACACGTGGTGGATAAAAAATGGGATAAGACAGAAAACATGTAGGAGCTGCTTTTAAAAGCAAAATCATTGCAAAACTAAGTTAGACGCTTAATTGCAATGATCTTCATACTGTTCTTACCATTAATGATGGCTTGCCTCTTAGCATTGTATGCAGCATGAAACAATCTTTCTTTCAACCCTCCAGACTCCTTCACAGCATTTGTAATTCTACAGAGTAATAAACAATTAGCCACTTAGAATTACTGAAAAGGAAAAGAAAATGATACTGTGCAAAATATATGACTAGAAATAGTCATGCCAAACATGAAATTATCTCAGTTACTGGTATAGTTGTATTACGCAGCATAAATTCTGTTATACAGCCGGGGTACGCTAGAAAATACTGTTGGTCTCAGTGCAGCCAGATCATCCATCAACTTCAAATTATCCTGGAAACAACAACAATATACCCATCAGATTTATGACAAAGAATTCAGAATTGGAAGTAAAAGATTACTATGCATGCAGTAAGTTGAATATGGATATAAAAGAAAGTGATGCATATTTGTCAAGTGTTGCACAAAGCGTTTGCTACTGGCAAACGCACCAGATATAACTCTATATGGATCTAGTTGATTCTTGTCCGCAAGGAAATCCAGCAATAGGATAGCAATATGATGGTGCAATGGTGAGGAAAGGATTATGGTAAGCAACAAAGAGGTGCAGTGAACTAACATGAGCCAACAAAATGGATCCATTAAGACAACGAAGCCATAACAAATACTATAATGGGATGATGATATCTTGTAGGTGAAGGCCCAGCATAAAATGCATCTGTTGTGTTCAATTAATCTCTGGATGATTCTTATCTAGAGGTTTGAAATATTGCACTACCTGATCCAATTCTGCTCCTATGCCTAGGACTAACTTACGGCAGAACTAACATTAGCAATTACTTTTCCGAGTGGTTTATTTCATGTGCACCTGCCCCCACCCCCGGCTATTGATATCTACCTTTGCTAAGTCAGAAACCCCATTGTTCTACAAGTTCTATTATTTACACAAACAGGAAATGCAAAGAACTACCAAATTAACATCCTGAATGGTTTTGGATCTGCATACCCCTTGGTAGAATCCAATGGCAACGCCATAGTGAAGCAGGGCAATCTGGTTAACTCTCTCGTAGATGTGAGCTAAAGGTAGATATGAGATATACCTGTGAAGAGATATCAACATGAGTACTATCAAAAACATTAAGAGATGATGTAAATTTATTAAGCTATAGCAGAAAGAGACAAATATAGATTTAATGTAAACTCCTCACACATCCGATGGGTAAAACTTAACGACTAGGCTTGATCCTGCTACATTTGCGATTAAGTTCTTGTGAGAAAGAACAACTCCCTGGAAATGTGACATCAAGTGTCACAGATTGAAAGGTCGAATTAGAAAGGCCCTTTGAATGGAGCAAAGAATAATCGGAAAGATGGACTATATACCTTTGGTGTGCCAGTAGTGCCACTAGTGTAACAAATAGTGGCAACATCTTCAGGTTTTGGAGGGCAAAAGGTTTAGAACTCATCTTTCCCTGAGGTGAAGATTCAAAAGAGATGGAAAAATAGTGAGCGAAAGTGCTAGCATCCTTTAATCTAATACTAAAGATAGTGTATATGACTGGATACAGATACACAGGCAGTTGATGCAAAACTAAAAAGGCAATATATCCACCACGCAAATACAATGTGTGTCCATAAGAGAATTAAAAAGGTTGACACACTGTTTCACACTAATATAAGTGGAAACTAGATGATGTCACGTCAACTTTGTTTGATATGGATATATCTTTTGGAAAAAGTCTAAATTTAATCAGAGCAACAGACATGGAGTGCAGCCAACTGGTCTATATCCCAGGAAATTTCATATAAATATTGAATCATATGCACATACAACAATAGAACTAGGTATGCAGTTCTTAAGAACTTCAGGTATGCAGTTCTAATGACATTCGGTTGACTGACATTAGAGAACAAATACATTTTTTGTGAGGAATAGAACAAATACAATGAATGAACATGATATTGTGTTAGTAAACTCATCTGGTGCAGAGATCTCTAAAACTATATGTACTGTTAAGACTAGGATCCCATATACAATATACTTTTAAAAAACTGAAGGATCATGTAGCAAACTCACCTGGTTCAGTAGTCTGGAGAAAGTTATAATTTCTACTCCAGTAGTTGTTGGGGTAGATGGCATACTTGCATTGTCTCTGCCAATTACCTATATAAAGCAAGTTAGAAAAAAACAGAACAAAGATTATCAAAAAATCATGACTGCTCCATTGAATATACTAATTATAAATGGTTCAAACTTACCACTATAAGGTGAACACATGGCATTTGAGTTATAAAGCTCAACAGCTGCAATAAATAGATCCATATACATAAGCAAAACATAAGTATAGTAGTGTACTTCATTCCAAAGAACATATCATGATGAAGTAAATGCTAGGCAGTGTGTACAAATTGATGTAGTGTCTGAAACAAGGATCAGAATCCATGCAAACGTATTTCATGGTCAGGGCCCAGCACTCAGACCATTGATCATGTGCTTATGTGGATATGGTCAAGAACAAACAGTATTTGATGGGCATGCAGTTTTTGCAGTGTCTAGTCTTTTGACATTGTGTGTTTATAGGATAGATCAGCACCTGAAAGCACAGATCTGTTTCCTGGAGATAACTATTCCCTCCGTTCCAAAATATAACAACTTTTAGCATTCAAATTTTGTCCCAAAATATAACAGCTTCTCCACCTACATTCCCTTCTCAACCAATCAAAACCTCACACCATTCAAATTCCTCACCAACTTTTTCTTCTCAACCAATCACAAACTTCTTCCATTTAAATCTATCTACTTTCTTAATACCCATGAAGCCTAAAACTCTCTATATTTTGGGACCAAGGTAGTAGCTAGTTGCCACCTTCACTAGTTAATGGCTGGTATGACCAGTGACATGAAAAAAGGGCACATTTTAATGATTGTATAAAATAGTAAATATATAAGGCTGGGATAAGGGGTTAAAGCTTACAGTGCTTAGTGTTTGAGGCACACAGAAAATAGCTTCTACTGTCGCATGGTTAACAATGAACTGAACTGCATCTGGACCTGCAAAAACAATACATAAAAACTGTTGCTAGATGAATGAAAAGGATATAGATGATCAATAGGTGATTAGCACATACCGAGGGTATCGTAAAGTGGCACAGATACATATGAATATGCTGCACAGGCATGATCAACTATGATCCACTCAGGTCTGTTTATAAAATACAAACCAATGCGTGCACCCTGGTTCAGAGTTAAAACAAAAATTAACACAAGGTGAAAAAATGATGACTCTATGCATGCACTCTGGTTCTGAAATTAAAAAAATGAATGCAACCTCAAAAAGAAGGGACTCTCTAAGTGTAAATATAAATGTTATATAATTATGGCAATGTGTGACAAGATCTGCCTGCTACTAGTTAAAAAAGAAGGATGGTGCTTGTTGAGATCATTATGACTCACTTCAGATATTCCATGATAAATAAGACCAGAACCTATTGCAGTCCTGTTTGTACTAGCTTCTCCATATGTCATCCATTTGTAGCTGCAACGTTCCATACATATATTATTTAAAATATTTGAACAAAGCTACAAAAGGCAATAATAACACATATATCAAGGAACTAATCCTTACTCCCCAACTGTTCCATCAGCGCAGACTCTTGTGCCCAGGTATCTACAGTCCCTAAAGGTCTCAACTGCATACCTGTGAAATTTGGGGTATATTGCCTGATAAATTAGCACAGAACTTAAATGTGAAGAATAACAATTTTCTTGCAAAGCATGTAGCCTGATAAATCACTTTTTCAGGCTAATCCTCCTTTTGTGACCGATACAAACTTTTTCCAGCTCCAAGGTTTGATAGAATAACTAAAAAAACAGTTTCCTTTGCAAATGATTAATTTTTGTAATCAGATTTTCCTAAGAATTTTCCTGATACAATTCAGTAAGCAAAAATATGGGAGCATCCTAAGGAAAAAGGAACTAGCATTCATTTTGCTTAACTCTATGTTTGTACACTCACAGGTTTTCTGACAATTCAAAACAAGAATTTGACAAATCATAGCATAACGTTGGTAAATAACCGAGATTTGTCCAAGTTGAGATTAATATTAAGAAATAAAAGTCCGATGCTCAAATGAGATTTTGAGGATTCTTACACGAAATTATCATGAAGCGTTGCAATGTCAGGGGTATCAGTGAATCTATCTATTAACCTAAGAGGTGTCTTCACATTCCTGCAAGATTGAAAACAGCAATTGTGAGCCGCAACATAAGCAAATGCAGCTAAACATATTATATAATAACCTACCGGTATACATTCCACTTTCCGGTCTGCAACTTCTCAGGGAGCACAGCACTGTAGCCCTGCACTGGAGAAGCTATGCACATTGAGTTGTAAACTAATAAAAAGTTGTTTTGTCAAGAAAGATAAATCAAACATGTAGCAGTTGGGAATCCACAAGTCCACAACTGCCGTGTGCCGGCATACTAAAAAAAAGGAAGAAAAGCATCATCCCTTTATTTAGCACAGAAAGTGATTACTCTAATCCAATAGCGAAAAGGCTACCGAGCTAACCAATTTTAGTAAAAAGCAGCACCCCTTTATTCAGCACAGAAGCGATTACTCTAATCCAACAGCAAAAAACTACTGCCGAGCTAAGCAATAGAAGTACGGAATAGATGCGCGGTCTCGGAACAAATTCAGAAAGCGAAACATCTCCGCGACCATAAATCTGACGAACGATGCGTTACCACCACCACTTAGGAATTGGAAATTTGGGATTGAGTGTTCGTTCGTTCGTTCTCCGCTATAAAGTGCTCCGACCGATGCGCCGTAGGCCCCATGCAATCCAACCCGAGATCCAAATCGCAGCATCACCGCACGGGATAACTCATAACTGAAGACACGACATACCGTGCGCGTACTCGCCGGCGGTGGGGTTGGCGGCGAGGTCAACGCCGGTGGTGGACGCCGGCGGCGGCAGGAGGTGGGCCGAGACGGCGCGCAGCCGGCGGCCCATTGGGGACTTCTCCTCCTCCTCCCGCCCCATGTCGTTGTCTCGCAGCACTGGTCTGGACTCTGGTCTCCGGCGTTTGCGTGGGAAGAGAAGAGAAGAGAGGGCGACGGCGAGGCGTGGGGGTGGGGCCGGACTCGTGGCGGCGTTTAATTTTTAAAAAGTGATGCTTTGAATTTGGAGAGGATTTGGCAAGCATAAGCGAATCATCGAGGTCGCCAAGGGTAGATTCCCCAGCTATTCTAGACGAATTCCATCTATATCTCCTCTGTTTTTTGGAACGGTTTGGGAAACACGGATATGCTACTACAATATAAGTAGGAGTAGTAAATAATCTTATCTGATCTGTTGTTTTGCTTGCGGCCTGCCGTTCGGCGCCGGTGCGGCTATAGACGTCTGCCCGTCATCAACACGTTGTTGCGTGTCGGGATGGATGGCAACGTCGTCTTCCATCTTCCCTGGATGGTCAGCCCGCTGTTCTTTTTTCTCATGAAATGCTCTCTCTATATATTTTTATTTTTATGTATTGCTTTAAATTCGTTTTCTTAAAATTTATATTAAAAAGTATAGTAGTTAATCCATTCATTTATATCCTTAAACAATTTTTTATCTATCTACAATACTTAAAATGTTAAAATGTTAATAATAATGATATCCATTTCCACCATCTCGACATCTAAGTCTCATGATCTATATTTTTATTTTATTATTGGTTTTCAAAGTCAACTCGTTCAATAAAAAATCATAATATTATTGAATGTTTATTAAATGATTTAATAAACTAAAAACTTAATTTATTTTATATTACACCGCACGGGCGGGCTTTAGGCTAGCTGAGCACAAAGAAGACAAGTAAAACGGTGAAACTTACGTGAGGCAAGGAGCTGGGTATTTGGAATTGAAAAATATTTTCTAAACATATAAAACAAAACGATTTATTAATATATAATTAAATATTAGCTAGTTTTTTTAAAAATATAATTCATTAACAATTATATATATATATATTTGAAAAAACAGTATGAAAAATATACGCGTAAAAAGAATAAGTTAAAAAAGCCGAACTTAGCCTTAAGGACGGCCTGCACAGGACCACCACGACGAAGGATTATTTTGATGCGCCAGCAGGGTTTCTAGAAGAAAGGACAGGAGGGGAAGAAGAGAGACAACACATTTTGTTTTGCGCATGCATGAAAAATGAGAAAACGTTTCATGAAATATGGTTCCATTCGAATGGCAACAGCAACTTTAATAGCGACAGATTCAGAATACGTTTTTTCTTTTTTTTTCGTGGAGACGTATAAATCTTTTGTTAAGCACTTGTGCTCAATGATTCGTGTAATCGTGTTGGGCCTAGGCGTGACAAGTTGCATTTGCTTGGGAGGCCCATCTCATTAGGCCCAAACTAGTTGCTCTCCACAACTGCAAGTTTCTCGGCCCGCTACGATCTGCTATGTCGCCCAGTCGCATCCGCAATTCCACGTCATATTTCCCCTTCCTTACCGATCACCGACACCGTTTGCGATTCCCCAATTTTAGCCCTAGAACACGCACGCGACGCGACCCCGGAATCGGAGCAAGGAGCCGGCGGAGAGGGATCGCGAGAAGCACGCGTGGGAGGAGTCGAGCCGAGCATGGCGAGCGCGAATCTGCTGCTGAGGAAGGAGGAGTTCTACGCCTCCTTGTTCGACTCCGCCAAAGGTAGATTCCTTTTTTTTTTATCTTCGAATTGCGCCCCAATGCGTCCTGACGCAAGTGATTTTTTTTACCCTTGGGGCGTCCCTTTGTTTTGTGAGCTTAGGCGGAGATGCCGTCAAGTCGCGTGGGCAGATGATTGAGAGGAAGATTGAAGTTCTTGAGGACATGGCCACCAAGGTGAGACGGGCTCATCCTATTAGGGGGAAAAGTGATTTTGTTCCTGTGCTGCTAATTTTATGATTGAATGAAATTATGGCTTGATCTATGTTATGAGAGAAGGATGGTGGTCTCCGGAATAGCATCTCAGAAATAATCTGTTATTATTTGATACAGTATGTTGTTATCTTTGACATTAGGAATATGCAGGTTGATGGTTTACAGATTGCAATGTTACACAGGTTAGTAACCGGAGATCTCGTAGGTGGTTGAATGACCGGTTGCTCATTGAACTTGTCCCTCGTCTTCATGTGGAAGAAATCAAAGGCCTTTTTGCTCCTCCACCATGGGGTAAGCTCCAGGGCTGCTCACATTTTCTAACACCATATTGCACGCCTTACAGCCTGGCCATTTAATGTTTCATTCTGTTTAGGGAGTAGTAAGTCATTGAATGTTTCTGTTTAGAGAGTAATAAGTTATCAAGAAGATAAAATCCATGTTATACATACGCTTTTATGATGTGTTAATATTAGAATGATAAACAATATTTTTTCCTTACAGCATGCACACATTAACTTTAACAAGAATTATGTCATTAACTAAAAATGTATGGTTTCGTTGGGAATGTTATATGCTGTCCAGTTTCCCTGCTTGTCACACACTTTTTCCCTTCAAATGCTTATGTTCAGTTGCACCCTTTAATTGCATTGACATTTAATGCAGGCATGATAGTAAGGTTACATTTTTTATGTACTATTATAGATGGGAACATCTCATTACACTGATCTATGTTCTGCATGTAGGTGAGGAACTGCCTGTTTCTGCATTCTGCAGGACAAGTGTCGCTGAATGGGATGCCTTCAGGAGTATTGACATGGATGTTGAGGTATGCTAGTGCGTCGCTACTCTGTGTTGTCCATCTTGAGTTCAGAATTTATCAAGCCAACTGTGCAATGAGAAATAAGAGCTGCATAGCATTAGGTATCGTGTGCACTTTTTTATGGATCCATTTTACTTAATTTGCTTTTTATCTGTAGGCACGATTGATGCAACAGATGAAACATTCTTCTACAAAACAGAAGAACCATGTGGACAGAGATGAATTGGTTGCTCTCAATTCTTGGCATCGCATAGATCGCCAAACAAGAGAAACCATAAAGAGAAATTTCCTCCCAGATCTGCTTGAAATATATGAAGTATGGCTTTCTATCTCATTGACTCTACTCTTTAAAACAAAGGTCATACTTTTTGTATTTCTGTTTGTCACAACAGTTGCTAGATTTGTTTGCTTTTGAGAGTTTTTGGTTTGCTACTTGATGCATCAGATTGCATCTTTCTGGTTTTGTAGTTTTAAAGGATCAAATGATGTTTATGTTACAAAACTGACAGTATATCCTCCTGTGTTATCTACTTCTAAGGTACTAGTAGTGTTGTTGGGATTTTATTGTGATCAATGATTAGAACTGTATAAGTTTAAGCACTATTCACCATGAACAAAAATGAGATGTCTTTTACGTAACAAACAATCTGGTGCAAATTAGGGTACTTGGAGTTTTTGGTTCTAGTGTTGAATTGCATTAGATATCTATCTTGTTGCACCATTTTGGTTCAAAACATTTCTTATAAGCTGTAGAAGTAGAACTCACATCAAGAACCATCTAAACATACATCTAGATCTAGAATATTCCTTTACAAACATGATTTGACACTTTTGAGGGTCTCAGATTCCTTTACATACATTTGGATCTAGAATACTCCTTGTCAACCATATAAACATACATCTGTCTCTTGGCATTGTAAGACATATAGTAGCTGTCTATTACAAAGTACAAACGATAGCGGTACCTAAGCTTTTTAAATGACATCCTGTTTGCTCTTGCATCTCTGTCTCTACAATTTGGAATGGTACAGTACAGTTATCTTCTTAATGGAAAGGAAGCAGTTCTACTGCTCAGGCTTCAGCCAAAAACAACGGTGACCTGATTTTGTGTTATTGCTACTCTATAGGACATGTTATCAGTCAGAAATGAGATGGTTGAGTGCTAATTTGTTGACATTTAGCAGTTTTGTGAGACTTTTGATGTATACACTCACATGCTATGTGAATGCAAGAGGAAATTAATAATTACAATATATGCATTCGAGTTGTATTGGATAAGTACTTGAGAAGCATAATGTGTGCGCTTGCTGGTCACTTGGTAGCTGTTTGATATTGCAGTATCTGCTTTTCACATTTGCAGGAACTAGTTAGGACCTTCATCGAAGATACTAGTGGCAAAGATATGCTTGTACTGAATGTCCAGGACCCGTTTCAGAGATTGCTTTTGCATGGTGTATGCGAGGTAATTGCTTTCCAGCAGTTCTTGAGAAGAAGTGAAATCTTCATCCAGACGTTTTTAGAACTTTGACCACAACTTGTATGTATGCAGTTCTATAATGTATCATCTACAACCGCGACTACTGTAAGAGATGGAAAGCTGTGGAAGACGACAACAATCAAGAAGAGATCAGGCACATGTGCTCCCTCCAGGATCACATTGGTTAGCTTCCTAAGGATGAAGAAGAATGGATCCCAGTAACATTGGCAAAACATGCTGATTTCAGGTTCTGTTTAGGATGTACACATGTAAATTATCGATTTTATCATCTTTAACATATCTGAATGCAAGGGATTGATCACTGCCTCACTGGTCTTTAGTCGTGACTTCCAAATCCTGGTGTTAAATCTGCATGCCTGGTCTGTCTGTGTGGGTTGAAATTGCCAGCTTGTGTGAGATTCTGTGCGCTGTATTGTCAGCTGGATCATGAAATGCCAGGTCGTTGGTCCCTACAACTAGCACAAGAAAGGTCATGGAACAAGTCTGTTCAGGAGGACAATGTCCGTCCAAATAGGCATCTCCTAGTGATGCATCTCCATTAGTAGCTACTGCCAATAACGGATTGTTAAATTGACCATTATCTAAAATAATTCATTTTTATGTGAAACAATTCTATTCCTGACAGCAGGTCGAGCTCACAAAATCAAGATTTTTTTGGCATGGTCTAAACCGATGGAGAGGCCACTTGGAGCATGAGATGAGGGGAGGATTAGTTCCACCAAAAGGAAACATTTTTCAGCTGTCGGATCAAGAATAAGGGGCTCAGATCTGAGCTAATACCTGTGCATCGTCAGGTGCCCCTCTGCAAGCGAGGCTGACGAGCGAAGCTACGAGCTTGCACGCGTGCAAATGCTTGGTAATAGGCTTAAAAGTTTCGAGTCAAAAGAGTGAGGCTGAAATTCATACATGTTTTTGAGCTTAAAAAAACTAAGGACTGAATTTGGCTGTTAAAAATAAGGAAGAAGTCCATAATTAACTATCAAACTATTGTAAAAATTTGTATTTGACCATCCAATTAAAAAATCGGGTATCATATACCCTCAATTATTAAAAATCATGCATCTTTGGTCATCCAACCCGGTTTTGAAAAATCTCATGTCACGTGGCGTGCCGAGCGCTAAGTCCGTATTTTTTTCTTTCCTTCTTTTGCCCTTCTTATCTTGCGTGCATGTGGGAGGCCGTCGCCGCCAAGCCGCGTTGAGGGCACCGTCGGGGCCACCGTCGGTAGTAGCACGGAAGGCCGCCGCCGCCGAGCCGTGGCCGAGGCGCCGCGTCGCCCCGTCACGGTGGGAGGCGCGGGAGGGAGTCTCGCAGCTGCGGAGACCGGTGGCGGAGAGGAGGCACGCGAGGCGGAGCTCCCTCGTCCTAGCGCGACGAGGCGAGGCGGCGTGACACGAGCGGCTTCCGAGGCGGTTGAGGAGACGGCGGCGTCGCCTTGGCGTGAGGAGGCGGAGGTGTGAGCCTCGGAGGGCAAAGGTGGTCGGGGTGAGCGGCCCGCGACCGACCGGAGGAGAAAAGAGGTGGCGGTGCGGATTTGGGAAAACGGCGGCGGTGGTTGTTGGGATCCGACAAGGATTGAAACGGGTTGTGGAGGGACAATGGACTTGATGGTGATGGCGGCTTGATCCATCGAGCACCGGAGGTGGTGGATTGGAGGTGGTCGGTGTGATGGCGGTTGAGGCGAGCTTGTGGTAGAAGCCGCGGCGAGTTCGCCTTTATAGGCGCGAGTGGCGAGGGCGAGGACCGTGAGGACGGTATGGGCGGCGAGGGTGGCGTCACCGGAATGGACGGCGGCCTCCGGGTGTGGATGGCATCGGCGTCCGCCAAGGACAACGCGCGACTCGGACCAATGGGTCGGCGGCGGCCTCGGCGTGGATGGCGACGATTGCGGCACGGAAGTCATCGGCGAATCAGGCGGTAGCGAGGGTGATGTGAGCCACAGCAGAGGCCGCACATGATTCGAGGAAAAAGCGAGGCGTGGGCGCACGGTACACACGTCCTTGCGTAGGGAAGGGGATGGCCTCACGAGGTCGGCAAGGACGGCGGCCGGCGCGATTCGCCGACGAGCCGTCCCGGCCGCCCGCCCCGCCACCGTCGACGAGGTGTTTGATGTAATGCTTGTGAGGAAGATCGAGAGAGCAGTAGAGAGAAGAGAGATGGCGCGGGATTTTTAACATGCACCGCCGACTCGGTCCTCGGCACGCCACCTGGCATGGGATTTTTTCAAAACCGGGTTGGATGGCCGACGATGCATGGTTTTGATAGTTTGGATATATGATACCTGATTTTTAGTTGGATGGTCAAATACAAACGTTCATGATAGTTACTTCTTTCTTTAAAAACCCCTCCGTCCCCCCAAACGCATATGGGCCATTGCGAGCAAACGTGCTGGCCTGAGTTCGAATTTCTTTGGACGTAGGTTTTCTCACCGTTTTCTTTTCTATCAATATCAGATGCTAAGTTTCTTCCTAGTATTCCAAAAAGTTCGTTCAAAAATTACAGTGCACGCTCGGACGTCCAATCACTGGTCGGATGGCCCTTGGGCTCAAAAGTCGAGCCCTTTGTCCAAATATAAACACAACTTATAAACATTGAACATACCAACAATTTAAATAGGTCTCTCGACGTTAAATAGGTTCACAAGATATGATATGGAGAGCAATTCAACACAGAATGATCTCGAGTCTGTTGATTTTAACTGCAAGTTTATGCTTGACCAGTTCTTCAGGATGACACCAATACGGCATAGGTACCGGCCATCTGTCATTCAGCAATTTGACCATGATATAATGTTATCCACAAATTTATACGAACATTGAACGTGAGATAGTAATGCAACGCATCATAATACCTATCAGGGCGAACACTGTCATCTCCAACGATCTTCCAATCAAGCACATCAGATGGATTACCATGGCTATGTTCAGCAACAGTCCTATTAAACACAACAAATAATTAAATTGAAAATTATGATTTGACTCAACCTGCTTCAACAAAAAATCAAAATTAATTGTTCACACGAGTATTACATGAGCACGTCCCTGAAACATGGATTTGTACAATATTCTCTCCCTTTACTAAAGGATCAAGTTTTTGGCTTTTCAAAGTCAACAAGGCAGAAGTTTAAATTTTAACTTCATAAAAGTCATCAAAAAGTTAAACTATTGTAATATTATGATAATTTCCGGTATCAGTTTTAAACATTCGAAACTTACCGTTTGAAATGACTATGGTCAAAGTTAATTGGTTTGACTACATCATTATTTTGTGACTGGAAGGAGCACATCATCAAAGCACTTGAATACCCCAAAAGATCTAGGCATACCCTTTTATCTTAAAAAATACTTTAGGATCTCGCGAATCTCACACTACGATACAAATGGGGTTCCTTCTACTCCCTTGTCGTAGAAGTTCATGGCAACAAAGTTCCCATCGAAACCAAGAAGCACACCTCCAATGCCAGTCTAGCCAGGTGAAATGGAGAAGTTATAATTGGTAATGTCAATCAAATATGATAGTTAATTTGATTTGAGACTGAGTTGACTTAATGTTGATATGAGTTGATCTGAGTTGATCTAAAGATTCTGAAATGTATATTGTATATTGTACATTGACATTGTATATGTATATTGTATGCTTGCTTTTGATCTGAGTTTGAGTTTGTACTTTGTAATGTATGGTTGTATGCTTGCTTTAGATCATACTGTATAATTCATATATGACTTTTGTTTACATATAAGACTTTGGAGTTCAAAAATAAAGAAGATTGTTTCTGTTTACATTCATGAATTTGGAGTTCAAAAATGAAAAAAAAACAACTTCAGCACCCTCGGGCTCGGGCTGGCACGGCCTGGTAAAACTAGCGTGCTTTTTTGGGCCGGCCCGGCATGAAATCAGCCCGATAGGCCGTGCTTGGGCTGAGGGCGAAGCCCGTAGGCTTTTGGCACGACACGTGGCCGCGGGCCATGCCCGGCCCGTACACCGGGCAGCTTCTTGCGGCTGGGCCGGCCGAGCCGGCGACCCGAATGGCCATCTATAAAACAACAAAGACAGTAGGAGAAGCCGAGAAGCGCCCAATTGCGCGAGAGGAGCGCCCGATTTTTAGAGAAAAATTGGACGTTTGATTTGTTGTCGCCCAAATTTCCTTATGTATGTTTGCTAAACGTACATGTGCATGATTATTTTGTCTCTTCTCTCGGTTGCTCAATGCGGACAATGGTATCTTCCAAATTATCTTCTTTGACCTAATTAACCAAACCATTATAAAGCTCAAAATAGTGCATAACCTCAAAAGCATGAATAGCATGGCCAACGGTTCCCTTTATTCTAATTGAAAATCTCATTAATTTTGGAATTCTCTAATGAGCATTTAGGATTTAAAATTATATTTCTCTCCAACAGATAGCCTAAAACTCTAAAGTAAAAAATGCAGGACATCCCAAACTAGAAATAAAAATTGGTGTTTCACCCCATGATCTCGTGTCATGCGATTGCCTCCTCTCTCTAGTGCATGATCGATTGGGAGCGAGCCGTGACATTCGACCCAATTAGGATTTGGTCCGTGTGGCCCATGAGAGCTTGTGTGCATATGTTTAGTACCATTTTGCTAGTTTAGCAAGGGTAAAACTAACTTATAAGGCCTTGTCCCTCCAATATTGTCACTCTCGGGGTAACCCTTTTACACGAAGCGAGAACAAAAGTGTAAGTGCAATTATATGTGTAAGTGGGCCTCCCCGTCAGATGGGTTGGGCTATGTGGTTCTAGAGGACGGGCCATTACAAATGGTATCTGAGCCAACCCTCGTGGTTGCACGTACGGGTCAGCGTGCAGACATATGGACATGCACTAAGAAGGGTTCCGGCACTGAACGTATAGACATGCGGTAAGTAAGTTGAACCGAGAGGGACGTCAGGTCCTTTGAAGAGAGGGTGTGACATCCTGGCCCAATTAGTAATTGATGAATGAGAAATTGGTAATGGGAACCTTGCTCTTCTCTATTGAGTCCTTAGGATTTTTAATGGAAAGAAAAATAGTATAACTTTACATATTTATCATCGATGTTTTATTCCTATCAAAATAATATGTTGATCATATTGATAAATCTTATACATATGTTGTTTGTTATTACTTTGAGTTTGGTCAAATTGTTGTGATCCTTGTTAGATCCTTTTCATACTTTCATGATCAAGATTTTGTGCACACATCCACCATATATTTGCTCACCCTTTACACTATCCTCATTGATATTTTATTCCTATCAAAGTCATATGTCGATCATATTGATAAACCTTATACATATGCTGCTTGTTAGCACTTTGAGTTTGGTTGAATTGTTGTGATCCTTGCAAGATCCTTTTTATACTTTCATGATCAAGATCTTGTGCACATACCCATCATATATTTGCTCACCCTTTCATACATTGTTCATTGACCAAATAAAGGCTCCATATACCTATGATCTCTTGTCCAATGATCCATAAAAAATGAGACATGAGCTAGAAAAAAATGATATTGAGAAAAATGCTCACTAGAGAAGGAGACAATATTCTCAAGCATGATGAAAAAATATAGACATGTTCTCCAAATAAAGTGCAAGGAGGAGGATCATGCAAAAATGAGCCATGATGTCATTTTCCACTTTTCCACATACACATCCATTTTTCACACACAGTGCACATTTTGATCATGGTTATATGATTAGTTATCTTCTTGGATCCGTTGTTTGATTTTACAATACATTTATGCAAGTATGTCATTCTTGTTTCTTACCCAAAGCTGTATATAAGCCTTATTTAGAGAGGTCAAATGAGAAAAAAAAAGACAAAATGAATGCTTTAGTAAGAATCATACACATTGAGTGATTTGAGATAATCAATTGAGGAGTAAAGTAAAGTTATGTTTTTATGAGAAAAAGGAAAACCCAAGGTAATTCATTAGAGGGAGTAAAGGTGACTTGAGTCATGACCGTTCCATTCTTCAATCATCGAAGATGACATGATAAACACTTCAAAGTTCATAGGTACAGGTATGGCTTGAAATAACTTGTATATTTATACCATTACATAGGAAGTCATTGCTTTGATGAAATCCATAAGCTTTACTCAGGGACGAGTAAATGATAAGTGTGTGGGTGTTGTAGATGGTCGTTAAGTACCAACTTTAACTGCCAACTCATGCATAAAAGGATACAAAATAAAATATCAAACTTAGTGGTAGAGGTTTATTACTAACTGTTCCCACTAGTATTAGTAAATACTTGTATGCAGGTAATTTTGAATTAATTTACACCCGCCATATGATGAATTATACCTCCGACCAATCATATGCGAGCACAAGGATTGGAGGGCTTACATGACAGTCAAAATCTACTTAATTTGGGCTAATTCACGGTGCATCGTCATAAGGGTCCACTTGTCAGCCTCCCTGAAGAAGGTTGGTGGTTGAAGATGGTGGGCTGGTTCGGCCAACCTTGCCCCCCCCGGCCACCTCCTTGCACGTGGTAGCTGCTCATTGCATGGCGATGCCGGTTGTAGGTGAACCAACCTCCATAACCATCATAAGCAAGCTATAAAAAGGAGGAGCTCAATTCATTCTCAAATACACAACAAGTAGAGTATAACTCACTTACATATTTAAGCTACTCTCTAGAAAAAATTAAGTGTTCGAGACTCCCTTTGGTATTTAATTAGCTTACTTAAGTGAGATATATTCTCATTATTATGGGTTTGTCGCTTAGTTTTTATATTAAGTGCTCTAGTACTAGGACTCTAGATAAAGAAGAAAATTCATGTGCAAGGCTAGAATAGTAATCAATAACTTAGATGTGGTGTTTTGGTTAGTGGTTACCTACGTTTGCTATGTGCTCCATAAAAAGTGAGGTAGTCGACATGTGGTGATAACCATGTCTGTCCTTTGTATCCCTCCACATCCAGATACATCATAGAGCTACATGCCAAACTCAACTTGGCAGACCAGAAAAGAGCCGGTGCCCGAAGCAATCAATAGGGTTTTACCTTTAACTTTAATCTAGTTAATTAATCCATCGGAATCCTCTAGCCTAGCCTACCATTAGTTGTTGTCCTTGGTTGAATTTCGTTCTTAGATACACACACATTCCTTGTGATTTGATACCCTTGGAATACTCTGAGGTGAAGTGCTACATTGTTATCCATGCGCTTACGGATTTATCTGTGACCATAACAAATACCAACACGTGCCATGCTGAGCTCCACCGTCCACGTGGTGCTAAGGAGAGGGGAGGGACGATGGTGTCCAAATCTGGATCGGGGAGGGCGGGGCCTTGAGGGAGTACCAGGAGGGCTGGGAGGATCCCAATCATCAACATCAAGATCACTTAGTTTGTCGGCCTCCGCTTACTTGTCCATGTAGCTTCGATCTACCCATTGTCGAGCCCTTCGTTCGGCCTTCGCACGCTTATCCAGTTGGCCCTGGACCTTCCCGCATGCTGCGCCTTGATCCGGGCTAGAGAGGGGAAGTGGAGAGGTGGCGCCGCCCATGGTCGAACGGAGGTGGCTATATCCGCGCCAAAGAGGGATAGTGGAGAGGCGATGGCATGTGGGAGGATGGATGCGGTGGCGGCGGCGACGCATGGGAGGATGGATGCGTTGGTGGCGGCGGCGACGACGATGCATGGGAGGAAGAGGAGTGGGCGACCCGACAGTGCTATGGGGATGAGGAAGGATGAGCGACAAGATAAGGAAGACAAGTTTAAGAGGGATATGACAGGTGGGCCATGAACTAATATGTTAAATGTTCTCTACTTTAAGGGGCTTCATGATTTATTACGTAATTCGAATGTATTTAATGGGCTGAAAGTAAAAAAAGAAGGGTTGACATAGAAAATGCATATTGGGTCCATTTGAGTTTTTTAAAATCATCATAGAAGAGAGCTTTCCCACCTAAATTTTTTATTAGAGAGCTGAAAAAAGATTGGTATTAGAGAGGACTGGCACAACATATGCATTGCATTACAAATTAAGAGTGTGCATGCGGCGGGAGAGAGCTTGTTTCCAAGCCGACATTTGAGTAAATTATGTAATTCCAATGTATTTTATGAGCTGAAAGTAAAAGGAATAAGTTCACTTTAAGTCTCTCGTCTTAACATCGAGTTTGAATTATATCCCTAAACCATAAAACCAGGTATAACACATCTCTCATATTTCAAAACTGATGTAAATATAGTCCTAACGCAGCATCGAAGGTGGTTGTTAGGTGACGTGGAGCAAAAATAAAAAAATTATGTGGGCCCCACATGTAAGATCGGTGGCTTCTTGCTCCAGTACGCTGTGTACAACACCATCTGTGCCACGCCGAACACGAAGCCTAACAGGTTGGGCAGCGCTGCGAACGTCCTTCTTGAGCAGCTTGTACACGAACCAGATCACCGTGCTGAGCAGTAGGGACAAGAACAACGAGAATGGCATGAACTCCATGCTCATGGTCCGGATCACCATTCACCAGCCACTACAAAACACCAATCAGAAACATGTCAGCTGATTGATTGATCGAGTCATTAATTAGCAAGATCAAGATGAATTAATTCGTTGCATACGATGATGCTCAAGGACGAAGACACTGAGCGAGACGGCGACGCATATCCAGCTGAGCCTGAGGACGTGGACTCGAGCTCGCCCCGGGAGAGCAGCAGCGTGACGAGGACGATGACGTCGAAGAGTCCGACGTTGTGGCCAAGCAGCATCCTCGCCGTGAGCATCGTCCGCGCTCATGCTATGCATCATTGTTGTCGCTGTTTGTTTTCCGCCCACCAACCACGTCCTCCACCGCCCCAACGGACCCGTCCCCTCCGGCGACGGCGATGACAGGGCACGGCTGCGTGGCTCCACCCGTCGCCACCTGACAGAGTGGAAAAGTGATAAAAAAATTGTTGTTTCACTTACATGTGATTTTTTATTTTTTGCGTCACATCTATTGCCTTAGGATTATGTTTGTACTGGTTTTAAAAGATAAGGGATACGTTTTAAACTCGAAGTTAAGATGAGAAACATAAAGTGAACTTATTTCAAAATAAAAAATTGAAAGTCTGATATAGAAAATATATATTGGGCCCATTTGAAGGTACATGGGTTGGGAGGATTGTAGCTCAAGCCGCATCTTCATTTACTTTTGCTCTCATGGATGATTGACCTTGTCCTTAGGGAATGTTTGATAGAGGGACTAAACTTTAGACTATGTCATCACATCGATGTTTGGACATTAATTTAAAGGATTAAAAGTGAACTAATTATAAAAATAATTGCTGAACTAGAGGATAATTCGCGAGACGAATCTATTAAGCCTAATTAATCCATGGTTAGCAAATGTTTACTATAGCATCATAGCGTCAAATCATGACATAATTAGGCTCATTAAATTCGTCTCGCAGATTAGCCACCGATTATGAATGTGTCTTGTAAATATCTAGATATTCGAGAGTAAATTTTAGTCTCAGGAAATAAACACCTTCTTATAGAGCTGATAAAGCTGCCAATAGATTGGTACAGCAACTTACTTAAGCTAGTCCGAGAAAGCCGACAACGGCGACGGTGATGACCTGGAGGCCGATCGAGCTTTGGCTCCTTGTCGATTTTCTTCTCCACATCTCATTCCTCTTCTACCTTGTGTCGCTTCTAGAACATTCTAGTAGCTTCTATCATCTTCTTCTACTCCTTCAATCCAACTCCTACTTGTGATTGTACTAAACAATTCTCTGGAGATTAGTGAGCAGTGTTAACAATTTCGGTATGGGCAATTTTACCGAGGAGACCAAAATTACCAAAATTCCGGTACTTTTTGGCTGAAATTTTCCAAAAATTGACGAATTTTGAATGAATTTAAATAAAATTTGACCAAATAAAAAATAGACAAAATCGAAAATTTCAGTGATATATGTATTTACCAGAGACCGAAATTATCAAAATTTTGGAAATTTTGGGAATTTCGAACCGAAATTGTGAGTGGATTCCTAATAGAGTGGTTTGGCACATGCACCGTCGGCCGAGCAAGTGGCCAAGAGGAGAGGGTCAGATACGGAAGAGGCCGAAAAAGATTCAAGTGGGCCTAAAAAGGGAATTTGGCCCAATACGAATAGTGACGAGTTGGAGTTTTTAGAAATGGTTTTTGAATAAAATTCGACGGAGTCGGAATCGGATATGATATTTGAAAAAGCAACCATAGGGAGGCAAAATGATATGAGACGGAATCGGGAGGTCTCCAGTTCATCAACACGAGAGGACAACTTGAATCATTTTCGAAAAAAAATCGTATTTTTATTATGTTACAGTCTTACAGAGACGCAACAACGACACAAGACAAGACCTCTCCCTAAAGACACATCATCCATTTCGTGATACGAGGATGGGCCCGACCGATGGAGTGTTAGCTTAACCGGGAGTCTAACGCTAATCACTATCGAATAATTTAACAAGCCACGCAAACGAATCAGCACGAGGAAGCAACCGAGGCTAGCAAGCAAAGCAGCAGCTAGCATCACGCAATTCAGGCCGAAGCAGAGTTCTCCGGCAGCAAGAGCATGGGAGGGACAAGCAAAGCACAAGCCACATTCGGATGTACTAGGTGACCTGCTCCAGTATATAAAGCGCGTGTAGCCGCATGTACAGAGAAGACACCAATCTCGTACTAGTATCTACGTAACGCAAGGAACACCCAATCTCTTCTAGGTATGGTTCTGACGCACGTCGAGCAGGTGGAGGAGGGCAGCGAGGCGGCGGCGGCGGCGGCCGTGTTCGCGTCGAGGTACGTGCAGGACCCGGTGCCGAGGTACGAGCTCGGGGAGAGGTCGATATCCAAGGACGCGGCGTACCAGATCGTCCACGACGAGCTCCTCCTGGACAGCAGCCCGCGCCTGAACCTCGCGTCCTTCGTCACAACCTGGATGGAGCCCGAGTGCGACAAGCTCATCCTCGAGGCCATCAACAAGAACTACGCCGACATGGACGAGTACCCCGTCACCACCGAGCTCCAGGCAAGCACATACTTCATCTCCTTCGCGTTCCAAGTTAATTAGAATCGAATTCCCTTGAATTGCGGTTGAGGAGTGAGGACGACGCGGGCGGTGCTAATTGCACGCAGAACCGGTGCGTGAACATCATAGCGCGGCTGTTCAACGCGCCGGTGGGCGACGGCGAGAAGGCGGTCGGGGTGGGCACGGTGGGGTCGTCGGAGGCCATAATGCTGGCCGGGCTGGCCTTCAAGCGGCGGTGGCAGAACCGGCGGAAGGCGGCGGGGAAGCCCCACGACAAGCCCAACATCGTCACGGGGGCCAACGTGCAGGTGTGCTGGGAGAAGTTCGCGCGCTACTTCGAGGTGGAGCTCAAGGAGGTGAAGCTGAGCGAGGGTTGCTACGTCATGGACCCCGTCAAGGCCGTGGAGATGGTCGACGAGAACACCATCTGCGTCGCCGCCATCCTCGGCTCCACGCTCACCGGTGAGTTCGAGGACGTCAGGCGCCTCAACGACCTCCTCGCCGCCAAGAACAAGCGGACCGGTTGGGACACGCCGATCCACGTCGACGCGGCCAGCGGCGGCTTCATCGCGCCGTTCCTCTACCCGGAGCTGGAGTGGGACTTCCGGCTGCCGCTGGTGAAGAGCATCAACGTCAGCGGCCACAAGTACGGCCTCGTCTACGCCGGCGTCGGATGGGTCATCTGGCGCAACAAGGAGGACCTCCCTGAGGAGCTCATCTTCCATATCAACTACCTCGGCGCCGACCAACCAACCTTCACGCTCAACTTCTCCAAAGGCACGAAATTATTTTGCCAGAATTAAATGATCCACATATAGAGTACTAGTAGTACATTCTGTGATTTGACAAGTTCATTTTTTGTGCAGGGTCCAGTCAGATTATTGCGCAATATTATCAGTTTCTTCGACTCGGATTTGAGGTATTTATACTAGCCAGTCCAATACTCCATGAATATACTGAGACTAATTGTCCCAAAATTTCGAATTTAAAATTTTGAACAATTTTATGTCGAACTCCTCTAATTTCGAATTTTTTTGGCCGGATGCACATACGACCGGAACCCACCGGTATACCCGAAATTTCGGAAATTTCTTTCTGAAACTGTGAACCGGCCTGCTAATTGAACTTAGAACATTTATTCCGGTTTGATTGAACCGTTGGATTCTTTGATTGTCGCAGGGGTACAAGAACGTGATGAAGAACTGCATGGAGAGCGCGAGGACGCTCCGGGATGGCCTGGAGAAGACGGGGCGGTTCACCGTCATCTCCAAGGAGGAGGGCGTGCCGCTGGTGGCCTTCACGTTCAAGGACGGCGCCGGCGCGCTGGCCTTCAAGCTGTCGGCGGGCCTGCGGCGGTACGGGTGGATCGTGCCGGCGTACACGATGCCGGCGGCGCTGGAGCACATGACGGTGCTCCGCGTCGTCGTCCGGGAGGACTTCGGCCGGCCTCTCGCCGAGCGGTTCCTGTCCCACGTCAGGATGGCGCTGGACGAGATGGACCTCGCCGCCAAGGCCCCCGTGCCCAAGGTGCAGCTCACCATCGAGCTCGGCCCCGCCAGGACCGCCGGCGAGGAGGCCTCGGTCAGGGTGGTCAAGAGCGAGGCCGTGCCCGTGCGCAAGAGCGTCCCGCTTGTCGCCGGCAAAACCAAGGGCGTTTGCTAGACCCACACGCCGGCCGGGCAGCAGATGGACCAAAAAAAACCAACTTGAGAGTAATTACAAGAATGCCAAAGTGAATCATCATGTGTGACCATTGGAGTTTGCAACTCCATATTATAATGTGGTATGTTCAAATTCAAGCGGAGAAGAACACGCAAGGTAGATCAATCTGGACTCTACATGGTTTCAAAAAAAAATCCAGACTCTGCACTCTGTATTCTGATCAAGTTCTGAAGCTCATAAGGCTTCAGATAAAAAATTTATGGTTCTCGAAAAAATGCCTCGAGAAATCAATTCTGCATGGTTTTAAAAACAGACTCCGATGAAGTTTTGAAACATATAAAGAATCAGATAAGAGAAATTTTATCATCTTTGAAAAAGTATCTCAAAAGATACCTAAATTTTATATTAAAGAATATGGTATCTCTTAGTACATTCTTAATAATGATATAATTAATCTCCAGATAAACATAAGCAGACACTGAAATATGTACATGGGTGCAGGCCAGGCACATCATGCTTGAGCACGTTATTATTGCAAAACACGATTTCAACGAATTAAAAGGTAAGATAACTGCATCTTTTTTAATTGGATCTACAACAACACTTCCCTGAAGTGTTTAGGTCCAATTCTGATGGACGGCCACGATTTGCAGTGACCGGTTTACGAGGTTCGCTGGCTCGCTGCCGCGTCAGCGCTTGCGGGAGAAGAGGCCGGAGCAAACCTCGTGGAAGGCCTCGAGGATGGCGGCGCGGTGCTCCCGGGTGTTCACGGAGACGTAGCAGTTGAGCAGGGCGCGCAGCTCCGCCGGCTCGGCCATCCGCTTCGCCGTGATTACCTCCGCGATGGACCGCCGGAACTCCTCCCGTGGCTCGCTCGTCCTCCTGTCCACCGCCATCAGCACGACGCACGGCCTCCTCTGGCCGCACGACGCGGCGCCGTCCTCGTAGTGGCCGCCACGACCGCCGCAGTAGTCGCACGCGCACCGGCAAGACTTGCCGCGCTGCCGCTCGGCCGTCTCCGTCGTCCCGTCGTGGCGCGGGCGCGACGCAGCCGACGACCGGCCGGCCGCGGCGTCGATCATGGACTGCAGCCTCGCCTGCACCATCCCGTGCGCGAGGTTGGACAGCCCCTTGGCGGCGGCGGCGGGAGTCGATGCTCCGGCACATACTCCACCGACGAGCACGACGCCGACGACGACACGCTTAGCCGCGACGCGCCGCAGCACAGCGCCCTGCACCTGCCGTTCCTCTGCCTCGCTCCCGCTCCCACCCCCGCCGCCTTCTCCTTCGCCGCGGCGGCCGCCTGGTCCTTGCCGCCGCCGCTCTTCCGCTGCATCTTGCTCCTCCCCGAGAAGAGCTGCATTGCGCGCCGCGCCGCCGCTCCGTCGCCTCGCGCTCTGCGGCTGCAGCTCGAACGCAACGCAGGCTTTGCTTGCTTGGAGAGGCAATTTGGCATGCGGGTGCAGTAGAAGAGGACAGTGCTGCACGATTGTAAAGCGAGGCAAAGGCGCCGCCTTTTGGGCCTTGTGATTCTGATGCAACTATTTACTTCGACCGTGTAGTAGACAAGAAAAATAGAAGCTGTTACCTTAGTTATTGTACATGCAGAGTAACTAATAAATTTGCAGTCATGTGTGACAACGATGGAAAATTGTCGCCCTCTTGCGGCCATTAATCTGCCAGATTTGAAGATACACCCTACAACTAGTAATTCATGAGAGTCATGCCTATGAGGTTGAATTTTTACTGGTTGGCGAACACGGTAATCCTTCACACTGACTAGAGCAACATTGTAATGTAAATTATAATGTTGTACCGTCCCTTTGGTGCACAGATTATTTGGAAGCAACACTTCAATCTGCAAACAACACAAATGAGATTCTTAGCAGTTCATCAAATGAACAGGAATCACAGAATATTTAGAAGCACCAATCCTCAAGTTTTCAATAATCTTGTCTTCATCACCAGAATATCTACGTTCGCTGAAGTCAGAATAGTTGCACCACTCGTTCCATTCAATTAAAAAAAACCGTGCATGCAAAACTTTGTTTTTCTCTTGAACATCATAATTTTGATCATTAGTTAGTTATGATCTGAGTATAAATATGAAATAGTAAACAGACAATACTGTAAAATCACCATTGAATGAAGCAAGTGCCACAATATTTTCACATATGTTAAGAGGCAACATCTTCACTTAGTTCACTCCAGACACCTTTACCAGACATGTCACCAAAAGGCTCTTCAAAAGTAGTAGCCAAAATCATGCCATCTAGTTAAGATACAAAGTAAAATAGTTTTAAGTGATATAGTAAGTAAAAAAAAAACATAATGCATGAAAAGTCACAATATTTACAGGCATTGACTTACCATTCGATTTTCGGGGCTCGGGATAGCCCAAAGATTCTAGATCCCCATATTGATCCTTATTAAGAACAGTATAGATAAAAGAGGACCTGGAGTAGTATGCATATAAATATTTCAAGAAAACAAGAGAACTAACAAAATGTTATATGAAACATCCAATGTCAGGAGGTCTGGACAAAATGTTCCTTTCTCTAATAAAATTAGACAAATATCCTAAACATTGGAACATATGACTAATCTAGTACAGGGCAGTAGTGGCATGTGCCAATAGGACAGAGAAACATCTTGATATAGATGGAAGAGAATCATGTTGCTATTAAGGGTAACATAACACACTGAAAACAGCAGAGGAACTACAATGTCAAAAAACCTACAAAAGAAACAACACTCAGCTATCCAGATTATTGCATAACCAGCAAGTCCCATAAGCTGTTTGGCATAAAGAACAGCTAAATTTCATTAAATCACGTGTGGCAGGGAGGAGTAAGATATGTGCCCCATTCAGAATATGCAAAACATACCTGACTGCCTTCAAAGAGTCTTAACCGTGCAGCAAATTTAACCTCATGATCGATTATACAATTCACAAGCTGCTCAAGAACTCTATCCCCTGGCACAAATAAGGTTCCCTCAGTAGTGAGGGGAAAGGTTCATGCCAAGAAAGTCCCCATCAAAATCAAAAGGTGGCCCGCCTTCATAAACCTGGCACCAAACAGAACAGGATTACATGCAACACTGGTTGAATTGGACAAAATAAAGTGAAATTAATGGAACAAGGGTGGAACAAGGGTTATGTAGGAAAAATCATCATCTTATCGCCTCAGAGATGTATAAAACAAATAGATTAAATATTCTTATTGTAATGCAAGTGTGTACCTCGAGTGACAAAAGAAAAGGTGGACCTTAGAGAATTTACAAGTGGACGACATAAGCTTATCATTGTATGATCCTCTTGAATCACCAGTCAATAACCCATTTGTGGTCATTAATTTTGCCAGAGATATCACGGCCTAGAGCTACTACCTTGCTATGTGGTACAAATTTCTAAACATTGTTGAAAGGCACCGAGTGAAGATCAGGTAAGTTCTCGACGACGACAGCAGCAATGTTGTGATCTAAATTATATTCTCTCAAAAACCCTATGACAACAGTGTCTTCATGGTGCACTTCGACCTATAATGAAGAATCAGATGAAGAGTAAACAATGATCACAACTAATCAACTGGATGATTACCAGCACCAACCTTCAAGTTATCATGGTTTTTCTTTCATCATTGAAAGCTTTAAGCAAAGTAGAAAGTTTTAAACCGAGCAACATAGAGTGGTCAGTTAACCATCATTGGAAGTCGTCATGCCAGATTTAGGACCTCCTTGTATGCGGATGACGTGGCAGTTTTTCTCAACCCAACCCAAAGTGAAGTATATGTTCTTATTGACATTCTTAGGGGTTTTGGCAAGGCAATCGAGCTACATGTCAACCTTGTTTGGTGGCTCCCATATGATGCCGGGGAGTTGATCTTGACGATGTCCTCGTGCAATTTTTTTGGATCAAGGGCCGTTTCCACTTACTTATCTCAGGTTACCACTCACTCCTGGCCGCTTGCATAAGGTACACCTCCAGCTAGTACATGATAAGATCAAGGGTCGTCTATCGGGATGAAAGCCATCGTTGTTATACACCGGAGGGCGTCGGATTATGGTGAACTCGGTGCTAAGTTTCATCCCGACGTATGTCCTCACGGCGCTGAAGCCACCAAAGCAATCTCTTCAAGAAAACGACAAAGCAAGAAGACGTTTCCTATGGGCCGATAACGAGGAGATGCATGAGGGCAAATGCAAGGTAAATTAGATCAAAGTCTATTCCCCGTCCGTTATGGCGGTCTTGGAGTTCCGACCTTAGGAAAATTTACTAGAGTTTTGCGGCTGAGATGGCTTTGTTATGAATGGAGGGTGCCAAACAAACCATGGATAGGAACCGAAACACCTTGTGATGAACTCGATAAGAAATTGTTCGTGGCATTGACCAGAGTCCTCATTGGGAATAGGGGAAAGGCGAACTTCTAGGAATCCAACTGGATTGGTGGCCATAGCCTCAAAAGTCTAGCGTCGAATCTCTACAGGCACTCCAAGAGGAAAAACCGCAAGGTACACGACGCCCTGCAACAAGGAAGGTGGATAAATGACATTCGCCACAACCTCACTATCACTCTTCTTACAAAGTACTTGAATATCTGGGAGGTCCTAGCACTTGAATGCCCACAACTGACAGAAGGAGTGGAGGATTCGATCAATTGGAGATGGATGGCAAGTGGGGAATACAACACAAAATCTGCCTATCATTTCCAATTCGAGGGAATGACAACCTCATCGTCGGCAAAGTTGTCTTGGGAGTCATGGGCCCCGGCGAAATGCAAAATCTTCAATTGGCTTGCAATTTAAAATCGGGTGTGGGCAGCAGATAGATTTCAAATTAGGGGGTAGCCAAACAATTATTTCCGCCAGTTATGCTTTCGAAACCTTGAAATCATCAACCACTTGTTGTTCAAATGCCCAATCTCGAAGCAAATTTGGTTTGGCATGCTTCATTGGCTACGGCAAGGGCACATCATCCCGAGGAACACGAGAAGGGATCTACTGGATTGGTGGACACATGGAACAAGCAATCCAGAAGCAACAAAACACAAAGGGTTTAAATCAGTCTTCTTACTAATTGCTTGGGAAATCTAGAGAGAAAGAAATATGATAATCTTCAGGGAAAAGAAGCAACCCATCAAATAATCAATCAAATTCAGGACGAGCTCGGTTGTTGGAGCTTGGTCGCTGCAAAGCATGTTGCGAGATTGTTGCCATGAGGAGTAAGGTGGACTGACGTGAAGCATATTTGCAGTCAGAAATGTACAATTTTTCCTTTTCTTTCAGCTCTTGCTGTGTAATTAAACCCCTTCTATTAATATAACGCCAATCAACCTGTTTGGCCTTTCCAAAAAAAAAGCTTTAAGCAAGCTTGCTGAGGCAGCAACTTTATAGCATGTCCATCACGTTGTACAGCTATGCTGAGCATACAAATAACACTGTGTGTCCTAAGCAAGACTGTAACTGTTAATCACTAATAATTCGAGGTGTTTACATATATATATATATATATATATATATATATATATGCCTGGAAAAGTAAGAAGGGTATAACAGCACATATAATCACCATCAAGCAGAGCAAGCGAAACAACACTTTAGACATATTTGATGCAACTTCTCCACTGAGCTCACTCCAGAAGACACCTTGATTAGATTCACAGTGCAAGTCACCTAGTTACACAAACATGATACAACACAACTGTGAATGCTCGGCGAGAGCTATAAGAAACATGCAGAAAAGAGGAAGGACCAGCAAACCTGAAATCAAGGACTCAGATGTCTCTCCTTCCTCGCGAACTCTTACGTCATTCTTTTTTCTTGCGAGAGAAACACTTCTATGCTTCTTTGAATACATTCTGATTATTCTGACAAAATCAGGTTTTTCATCCCTCTTCAAGTTTCTTCTGAGATCATAATCACCCCTCCGCATCTGCCCAGCACTGCAGCATTAGTTTTTTTTCAAAAAAAAGTGCAAAATGTGGATCAGAACAGCAAAGCGGTACCATAAAACTAACACAGATCTACTAATTACAAGGTCACAAATACAGGTTTTATGTCAATAATGATGACTCCTGTAAGCTCCAAAATCAACTTTACAAAAGTAAAAGAGTAAATACTCTTCACTCAATGAGTTTGTTGGACAGGACTCAAAACAGTCACCCAAAAAAATACAAATTTAAAAATCCATAATGTCATTAAAATTAAGCAAATTTTTTTCCTTACAATATCTTTTTCACATATCCAATTAATTCACAAGGGGTAGATCTATCGGGCATAGACAAACATACGAATTCACCGATCTTGATGATGTTGATAGGAGTCTACAAACTAGGTGACCGCATAAGATATTCTCTTATTAGTACAAAGATAAGTTAGAAGAGAAAAACTGTTATTAGTACAAAGAGAAAACCTAGCTTCCAGACGTAGAAGAGAATATAAGGTAAAGGTAAGAGAAAAAGGTGTGGTAGAACGAGAGGGATGAGATAGGAGGATGTGCGTCGGCACGGGTACGTGCTCACCTGAGGACTGTACTCAGTGACTGAAGGACGAAACAAAATTAAGGTAATACGAAGTCGATAACATGTATGTTTTAAGGTGGGTTCTCATCCTTACGTTAGAAAATGAAAATGTGCTTGCGTGGTCGACAAGTACAAACCCATAAGACAAGCGTCAAGACATAAAAGACAAAAACCGAATAATGAAGTGAAAGGTTCAGTTATCTTTCTCATGCGAACATTCGAGTTTGTTCGACAGACGATAGCAACAAGAACAAACCTTCAACCTGAAATCCATGACGACCGGATCAACTTAGAGTGGGTATCCGCGGCGAGTAAGATAAGGCGAGCATTTTACCTTGCCCTATCGAGCCCTTACCCGAGGCGGAAGCAACAGGACGACTAGTGGATGGAAAAAGATCCGTAGGAGATAGTTTTAACTTGCTAGTTTATTATTCTGAAATATTTTATTTAGATCTGTTCAATACTAAAGCGTTTGACGAACTTCAGTTTTATTTTATCAAAATTAAAATTTAAAGCCCTGTCAAATGCCTCCTAAGTTGGCATGGCGACGTGGCGTCGTCAGCAGCGCCCGCGGCTCTGTCCCCGGGTCACTCACTCACTCTGCTTCCCCGTTTGTTTCGGTGTTTTCCTTGCGAGGTGCCCCGCGACTGTTGGTTCTTTAGTTGGGCCGTCCCGCATGGCCGAAAAACTATGTGGCGACTAATCGTGCTCTCCTCCTGACACGCGATCAGGCCCGTTTGTCTTTTTTTTCCATACGGGAGTTTGTCAGGTTATTGTGGCCCGACGATTTTCTCTTTTGCCCACGAGTTTTTGGCCGCAGTTTTATTTTATGAATTTGTTTTAATTTTATACTATGAAATTTATACGTATTTGTGTAAAGTTTATATGAATTCGTATAAAGTTTATACGCATACATATGTATTTTATACATATAATTTTGTATTTGTATATGTATATATACAAAGTTATATAATTTTTATACATCAAAAATATGTATAAATAGAAATTTGTACATATAAAAACATATATAAACAACATATAGGTATATATATATAATTTATACGCAAGTATTTTATATATACAAATATAAACTTTATATATATGTGTCATTGTCAAGAAAAAGACATATCTGACATATCTCCTAGGCTCGTGATATACGATAATACCATATATTTAATAATATATGAGAAGATATACTTTATTTAAGAAAATATGACGGATAAAGAAGGAAATTATCCTTCCAAAATAGAATGTGTTCCGAATGACGAAGGAGAAGCGGAGTTCTACTCATACACTACAAGAACTACTCGGATCGTATCCATACTAGTCTCCCTAGTTCTACTTGAACAAGAAGACATCCGATCTAGATAAACTCAATATAGGAGTCACGAGACCGACATGAGGGATCTAGAGCTACATCCGATCTCGTCGAGTTCATATTCGAGGAAGAATACTACACTAGCCGTCGACTACGTGTGAGAGCTCCATGCCACCAAGCCGACGCCGACTAGATTAGGTCATCCCAAATATTTTACTTGTGTGATTCGATATATAAAGGCAACACCGGCTTTGGCCAACATGAATATGGCTATTACCTATCGTTAAAGGGTCCGAGCCTATATAAAAATCTCTATTTCCTGTCTCTTTACTTCAATCTCACGTATATCCTCGTCCAACGATCCCCATACTCTACAAGTACCATGGTTGGCGTATAGCCCATCGACAATACGTTATATATTATTAACGTAAAATTCGTCGTGACACACGAAGGCCTAAGAGATCTGTTTAGCCTAGTGTAAGTCCTATCAATCGGGTTCAAGACGTGTCAATTAATTTGATCATACAACTAACAAGATAGAGATAGAACAATGATCAAAGAGCCGATCAGCCAATAGGCTCATGTGATGTAGCGATTTCAGCCGATGTCGATAGAGGTTTGATCAATCGACTATAAATCCAATATATATTCAAATAGTCAGATGAACAATGAGATTTATGCTATCATCGTCTAGAACTAAACTATGTATAATCATTGATAAACTGCTTTTATCAAAGACAATCTTGATAGATTGAACCGAACCGAGACAATATAAGATTGAAATTGATAAAGAGAAATTTAACTAATGATTATACAAGTTTGAGTATAAGCCGATGTAACTCAGAGATTGTAATGAGATAATATAATATGAACCCATCAGCAAAGCGATACAATATGGTAGATGTAAGTATAATGGTTAAAGCATACATCGGCAAGAGATCGATGTAGGTAGACTAAAATGTATATTGGCTAACTAACTGTTAGATCTGATGGCTGAAGCCCACAACAATGTTAACTCATTGGCTATAACTCCAATGAACGTTGATAAAAACTTATCAACTTGCTAGAATTAAACTTGTTAGCAAGCAATCTAATAGGTCGAACCTAAACGACTTGCTAGAATTAAACTTGTAGCAGCAATCTAATAGACCGGACCTAAACGAGACAGTATAAGATTGAAAATAATAAAAAATCTATTTAGCCGATAGATATACACAATCGTGATGGACATTACAAATCTATCTAAAACAGTAGTACGATTAGAAAAATATCAACTTAGTCAGAATATCAGACCTAACCGAGAAAGTCCACACTAATCTAATATGACTCCAAACAGCGATGTAGTTAAAGATAGAATCAATATATTTGATAGACAATGCTTGACAACGCTTGTGTTAACCTGAATAGAATATCGGACTTAACCGAGAAAGTTCTAGCCACGCCGATACAAGCGAAATTGACGGAACTTAACTTTCTTGTTGGAGATCGAAACCAATACAATCCAACTCGAAACTAAGAACTCGCCAAGAGTAAAAGGGTACGATGCGTCGAAAGTAATTGTATTGATATGTGAAGATGTCTTAGAAAGATTTCGGGTGTATATATTTATATCTTGAGTTGATACAAGCCTTGATCGGACACGACATGGTTTTTCTAAAGATAAAAGAAAAAAATACAAGTTCTGATCAGATACTAGATAAAACTTTCTAAAGAAAAAAGTTACTAAATCTTACCTAATTAATAGATAGTATTAATCTGCCATGCCATGGTCTTTGGAGTTTCTATTTGAATTCAACTTGATAGGGATAAAATTTCATCTACCAATCAGCTTTTTCCTTAACCAAATCCATTAGAGATTCATATCAAGTTTTGATATTAACATATATATACATTTATATATATACATGTATATACAAAATACGTATATATGTGTATATGTATATTAGTATGAGAGAGACTACTAATGGAGATGGACTGACCGCGCGACCCGCCGCCAATCAGCTATGCCCTCGCACAATGCATGCTCGTCTGCGCGTCTACTATGTAGTACTCTCCTCGTATCTATCGGATGGAATATTATCAGAACTATGAATCTAAACAGACTTATAATATTAAAGATATGTCTTATCGAATCAAAATAATATTTTAAAATAAAGATAGATGATACGTGTCGTCAGATCCAAGGGTGGACTCAGAGAAGGTTTCCGGTATGCACCGGCATACCAAAAATACCAAAATTTTCTACCATATATACTAGTATGTATTGCGGAAATATTTGATGGGTGCTTAAGTGCTTCCACAAACCAAAGCCCAAGAGCCTCTCTCCCTCGTAGGCCCGCACAGGCACTGCACAGCCCACAAAGCAAAGACGCGCGGAAGGCGCGGTCTTCCTCGGTAGCGCGATAGGGTTTCGTGAATCGGGCTTTCTGATGGGGTGTTGGCGGTGGCACTCGGCCTTTCTGATTTGCCTCGCGGCGAGAAGGAGAGCATATGCATGACGGATTGACGGTTGACGGGTGGGACACGGCCCCGGTAGGACGGGTGGAGGCTTCCTGCCACCGGCATCATCACAGCAGCCGGCCGGCAAGTCCGCGACCAACAACGGCTGCGCAAGAATGCCGACCAGGGGTCCAGCCGTCCAGGTCCAGCTTTGCGCATCGCCTGCTCGTTTGTACAGGTTCAGCCTAGCTAGGTGCACTCTTTCCACTCATTCTAATTTATGTCTCTCTGAATTTTCGCTCAGCAGAGAGTGGGGATAGATTGAGAAGTTGAAAACTGAAACGAGTGAAACCATTGGGAGTTCAAAAATTCATGGAATTATTTTGTGATTTTGAAAAGGCTG
The DNA here is from genome assembly GCA_019925245.2 of Oryza australiensis. Classification (NCBI taxonomy): domain Eukaryota; kingdom Viridiplantae; phylum Streptophyta; class Magnoliopsida; order Poales; family Poaceae; genus Oryza; species Oryza australiensis. The sequence goes on from JAIFGZ020000536.1 coordinate 693,607, forward strand.
AGAAATGATATCAAATTGAACGAATCAAAATTGAGAACATAAAAGAATCTTTGGGAGCTTTATATTAAGCTCGTTCAAACAAAGAAACATGAAATTTAGCCGGTAATTGCATCTCAAATTAGAAAATAGGACGTTTTTATGCTATCAAATGCCACAATTAAAAAATAAGTTATATTTTATCAAGTCTTTGATTTGGCTCACCATAAACCACACTCAGGATAAATATCTTGGGTCTATCATTGAAAATGATTCTTCGACATAACGTCGGTGACTTAGGTCCGGTTGGTAGGAAATTTTCCTCCTTGATTCTCATCGAATCGCAAAATCTCTGTCAAACGGATTATTTTGAATCGATTCGAGAATAAGCATTTCAAGTGATCCAACAGTTTATGAGTGAAAATCACCTTAAAAAGCTTTTAATCATCTAAAACCAGTTTCTCTCAAAATCTTATACCGATTTCGATTCTCTTCCAATCGATTCAAGAGAATCATAATCTAGAATAAAAGAATTATAAAATCGGAAGCTCTATCAAATAGATCTTAGTCTTACTAATATGGGTTCATCTCTCAGATGTGCCAACATCTCAGTAATACGATCTCGTTTGGTCCGCCACCGATCAGATCGTCTCACGTACGCCTGCGCTGCATACGAGCCATTCCCAGCGGCCGTAGGAGCATGACGGGATATTAGTAACGTACGGATTTTCGAATAGTACGAGTGTGCGTGGTAGCTGCGGCGGCAAACGGAGCAAAGTTACAGTCACAGACAGTGCTAGTACATCGTTAACTACTGGCGCACGCTGGCGAATCACGGGATATCTTGCCGCAGTTCCACGACGCCTACGTGCGTGTCACGTACTCCATTTGACTCGCAGCTGAGCCCCGGCGTGCGTGATCTCACACTGTTCCTACTGTACAGCAGGCTAGTAGTACGTACTGTACAGCCACAACCCACAGGCCTTTGTGAATGTATAGATCGGTCAGAATTCAGAAGACTCGACTCAAAAGGATGCCTCCTTGTTACCGTTCGTTCCAGCTAGCCTCCAGGACAGATCGAAATCGGATTGGGTTGGGTTGGGTCAGTGCTGGTCAAATGGATCGTGTCTAGCCGGGTCAGCCCGAACACAAGTATACTGTAACTCAGATCAGCACGGCCCGACACGTCAGCCTGTGGACCGTGCCGGTATAGTCTGTTGTCTGCGTGTCATGCCCGGCGGTGACTCGGCCCGTGGGTCGACATGACACGACACATTTACTGTAGCATATTACTACAGTTCATGGGCCAAACAGTGTCCAACCGGTGTCGAACAGTGTCACCGGGTTGACCACGGTTCATGGGCCTTTAACGTGCCTGTGCTGGCATGGCCTGTCCCGGTCACTCGTGGGCCGTGCTATCCGCTAAAGGAGCCATGTCTAACGGGTTGTGCCGTAGCGTGTTGTGCCGCGGGCGTGTCCGTGCCGGACCTTACCGAGCGACCCGTTTGGCCAGCATAGGTTGGGTACATGGATGTTGAGGCATTTTATATGATCCATTTGGAAAACTTAGAAGATTCTAAGAGACAACTAATTGATTTTTAAATAAAAACTGAGTTATATTAGTTTTTGACTTTTAGTTTTTTTTAAGAATCTAGATGAAATGTTGGAACTATTTAGAAGAGTTTTTAATTATGAAAGAAGCTGCACCTGCCCTTTAGTTTCACGTCAGGATCGATCTCGTGGATTTCCGGCCCCGATCGAGGAGCATTTGCCGCCGGCAGCATCCCGCGGTGGCCGCGGCGCTAGCGAACACGGCCGAGCGATTCGTTGCTGTCGTGCATGTGTCAAGCGCTCAACTGCTCAAGCCTGGAAGCAGCCGTGCACATATCGATGAACCGATCGCATTCGCGCTGCATGCATGCATGCATGGAGACATCTACACCGATCGGCCACTCTCACCAGGTTGATAAATCGATCGGCCCCGCTCTCACTAGGTACACCGCCCTTCAGTAGTAGTGCTGCTACTGCAGTACTAACACTGACATCTCGTGCTCTGGATGATTTGGACGTTATTGTCATGTGCATGATTTTTTTAGTTTACAAATTGCACGGAAGCCGTACATCATACTCACATGTCTACAAATACACTCAACATGATATGTTTAAAAAGACAAAGACCAATAAATAAATCCCCTAACGGAGGCTTTCTACGGTACTTGAAATTCACTAGAACCGTTAAGTGATTATAATCCAAGATAAAAGATATCCGTAAAAAGGCACTTAAAACATGGGCCAGGGTATAAAAGATGAATGACTTAAATAGCAATTGATTTTCATGGTCTACTTGAACAAACTCAAAATTACCTCTCCTTTTTTGGTTGAGGCATGTACGTTCTACCATGATACACCGGTAGATCCGGAATTTCGATCAGAAATTTTGGTTCGAAGTTGTGAATGTTGTTACAGTTGAATGCAAACTAACATGCATTAGCATGGTGCTTAATTAATCTCTCAACGTGTCTGATCTCTGACGAGACAGACAGCAATATACGTTACTCGGTTGATGCAACAATTAAGTTTATTAATGTGCTTACTGTGCTCCCTACACTCGCCGGTCGCTGGTCACCGCCGATGCCAACGAAACGTCCGCCATGGTGCTGGTTCCATACTTCCACGCGCCGCGCGCCGGGCTAGTGGCCGTAAAAGAGCAGTCCGCTAAGCCGACGGTATCAGAGTTGAAAATTACTAAACTGTCATGATTAATTTTTTTCTTATTTCTAGTCTACCTTTTAACGGTGAATGTTGTAGTTGTTTTAGAAGGTATCTCTCACACAATGTAGACGGCCTTATTTCTAACATCTTTAAAACCTAACATCATTGAAAGAGTAATTTTTATCATGATATCGAGATATATCATATTTTTTAATATAAAATTTGATATTTTAAGTATTAAATATCTTGAGATTATAAGAAGAGTTATAGTATTAAATATCTTGAGATTATAAGAGTTATAGGTATCCCAAAATATTTTTTAATAACCGAAAAAGTTCTCTCACTGAAAACCTATTAAAACCACACCCCACGTGATATTCGTGGATATCAATTTCACTTGTAAGAACACGTACGTACAGGTTTGGCGACTATGGTTATTCTTCCAGTTTTAGCTTCCAATCAAGCAAGCGCACGTAGTATTTGTTGTTTGCCGTTCTAGCTTCTTCTGATGGCACTCCATCTACATTTGCAGCTGTACTGTACCTACCATCCTTAACAAGCCACTGATCAGTTAATTTCATACGGTATGTGATACATGATTGTTATTGTCTTACTATATCAATTGATGGTTTGTATCCAAAATCAGCTTCTCCGACATAAAGTTAGAGAAATGTGGGTCTATGATAAATGAGATTCACCTTTATGAACCCATACGTGTCAAAAGACTTTCTACACTACGAGAAATCCTCGTTACCGAGTGCCCGAGACACTCGGTGAAGGCTGTAATACACTCGGCGAACACTTCGTCGAGTGTTGCACTCGACATAGCTCACACGATGAACTTTGGATCGGCAAAGAGCTCTTTGCCGAGTTTTTCCATCGGGCACTCGGCAAAAAAAGTACACGTTAGTTTGGGTGCACGGTGACGGAAAATTTTGCCGAGTGCCTAGCAAAAAACACTCGGCGAACTTTTCAATTTTGACGAGTGCCATCAAGAAACACTCGACGAAATCTCACACTTGCCTCGTATCCTATCAGCCACCGCAGCTCGCTCTTGCCTCGTATCCTATCGGCATCTAAATAATCCTGCATAAACACATGATGTATTGAGCCATTGTTTCAATAATGTGCAATGAATGTGATGTATTGAGGGACGTGGTTTGACAGAAGACTTACCCACAACTCGGCCTTCACCCGCTCCGCCCTGTTGTTGAAGATCCTTCCATCTCGATCAGGAAAATCGGGGACGGCGACGTAGTGGTCAAACGTGTAGGCAGGCTCCGACCGTGCGATCGAACAAGGTCGGGAAAGTGTACTCGCACGAAGACCCGGGATGCCGTTGACTTGGCGTTTATGATCACCTCCTCTCGATCACGGTCCAACACCGCCAAGTGAAAATGCAATGAATTATTAGTTTTAATTGTGATTTTTAACAAATCAAATGAAAAAGTATTGACAACATCCAAGGTTACTTACCGAGTCTCTTCAGGCTGAATCAGCGGACGTCTCTCAAAAGGTATCGGTCGCCGTGGGAGGGTCGAGGGACCTCGCAACCAAACAGTCGAGTGAGACCCCCTGCGGAGCGTAACCCCCAGGAGCGGACCCCCACCCTCCCGCTCCTCCTGCTCCTCACTAGAGGCGTAGAACCCTCGGCCTCCCGCTCCGCTTGCTCCTCCTCCACCCGCTCCTCCTGCTCGTCATCACTAGAGGACACTACGGGGAGGGTATCCTCCCTCGACCCCCCGCCAGACAAACCTTGCGTCGACCCCGCCGCGACTCCTACTGACTCTCTGCGCATCGGACCTCGAATGGCATCGACGGCTTTCCGAACACCGACGTGCACTTCCTCAAACCACCCACCATCTTTGTTCAATCACCCGCACGTAGAAAGAATAAACCAATTAGCACGAGATATACAAAAATATGAAGAGAGAGATACAAAATAAATAGAACATAGATGCAAAATAAATAGAACATAGTTAACACAATGCATACATGTATTAGAAATAGTCATCATGGTCGGGATTTTAGCTGGATCATAATTGTCATCATCACTATTAGCCATGTCGATATAATCATTAAGTTCCTCCTCGGCAGGAAGAATGTTGTCGTCCCTCTCATTTCCTAAATGTAACCGCTGAAGCAATTCTAAGTCCTTCACATTACGAACCTCATCTCCAGCGTCCTCATCAACAACCATTTCATTGCCTACATCCATCCCCATCGCTTCGGTTAAGTCTATCTCAAAACTTCCTTGTAGCCCATCTTCTTGAAAGAACTCTCCGTCATATGTGTTTGGGTCCATGTTGTAGTCTTCATTGTTTGGTACAGGTAGTTTACCATGTGGCGATACCTTGTACACAACATCCTAACCCTGAAGACGGTCGTCTGTTTGGCACGGATATGACAGATAATAAACTTGTGTCGCCTGTTGAGCAACGATATACACATCGTCTTCTGCTAGGACGGTTGACTGTCGAATTTCGACTAGGCCAAGATTAGGAGTCTGTCTCACTTGAGCAGGATCAAACCAATGACATTTGAATATGACAGGATTAAGAGGTCTACAACCATGAAACTCGAGTTCATATATTTCTTCTATTCTTCCATAGTAATCAACCCCATCGAGCCCTGGAGTAAAAACTCCAGTATTTGTGGTTCTTCGATTGGGTCAACTCTGCTCATGGCTTGTTGTGTGAAAGCGATATCCATTCACATTATAACCGGAAAATGACTTAACCTATACGAACAACCACCAGAAACTTGTCTCAACTCGGCACTCATAGATGCATCGTTTTGGCCCTGCAAGTTAAAGCAGGTTGTAGAGTCAAACTTCTAAATTTCAAGCACAAAGTTTAAGCATTAGAAGGTTTTCGATAGTACCTTATCTTTCAACCAAGAAATGAAATCAGGCATTCCATTTCCCGCACCGTGCCTTAGAAGGTTTTCGACTTCTTGCAGGGTAGGTTCCCTTAGTTGACGTCAGAATTGATGTTGAAATTCCCTGTACGAACGAGAACAAGGGGGTTGAACAATGAGAATAGTGACTAATTGGTAACAAATTTGTTGAGAACTTACCGCATGTACGGCTCCACTTCATCGAGGTTGGTCAACACGTATAGCATGATGTTGCGCCACTCATGATGATTCAATGTCTTGTTGGTCGCTTCACTCGCACTTCCAAGTTGGCCTCGAAAAGAGCGAGGTTCAATTCATCTTCGCCGCATTGTAACGAGGGGGTGGATTATGCACGCTAGGAAGGTTGTCGCATAGTATTTTGATGTGAAATTTGAAACCTCCTTCAGAATGTATGCCTCTACAATGGAAGCTTCAATGTTGTATTTATTTTTACATTTCGTTCTAATAACCTTCAGACATCTCTCAATTACATAGCACTAACGGCACCGCACAGGCCCCCCATTCGGCACTCGTGTGGGAGATGCAGAATCAAATGCTGCATCGGATTGAAGAAGCTGGGAGGAAAGATCTTCTCTAACTTACATAGCAACACATGCGCCATTCTTTCCATTTCGTCAATCATAGTCGGAGATAACTCCTTAGCACACAGTTGACGGAAGAAATTGCTCAACTCTGCAAGGACTAGCCAGACATGCTTAGGGACATAGCCACGAACCATCACCGGGAGAAGTCGCTCAATCCATATGTGGTAGTCATGACTCTTGAGCCCGTTGATTCGCATGGTAGATAAGTTCACTCCCCTCTTCAAATTGGATGCATACCCATCAGGGAACATCAACGTTTGGAACCATTCGAGTACTTCCCTCATTTGGGCCCTCGTCAGAACAAAATCGGCCTTATGCTTTCTCCATGACTTGCCGCCTCTAGGAGGCGCCATGTCTAGCTTTGGTCTATTGCATAACATAGTTTGATCCACTCGAGCTTTTACGTTATCTTTTGTCTTATCAGGAATGTCCATGATTGTACAAAAAAGTGTCTCGACGACATTCTTTTTGGTGTGCATCACATCAATGTTATGTGGAAGAAGGAGATCTTGAAAATATGGGATCCTCCACAAGGCAGATTTTTGAGTCCAGGCATGTTGCTCACCATATCCCAGAAAACAATCGTCTTCTTCATTGATCTTAAGAGCTTCTAACTGAGCACGAACCTCGACACCTGTCATCATCTGTGGTGTAGCCTCGGTAATTATTACATCTTTTGTAAAGTTCTTGATGTCCCGCCTGAATGGATGGTCAAGAGGGAGGAATTGTCGATGTTTGTCAAAAGAAGAATATTTAACACCCTTCACCAACCAGATGAACTTCAGAGCTGCCTTGCATACCGGACATGGAAACTTCCCGTGAACACACCATCCGCAGAATATCCCATATGCCGGCAAGTCATGCAGGGAGTTATGGTACCAAATATGCATTTTGAAGTTTGTCTTTGTAGCTCGGTCATATGTCCATACCCCTTCCTCCCAAGTACGGACCAAATCATCAATCAAAGGCTCCATGTAAACACTCATATTCTTCCCCGGATGTTCAGAAATTATCAACGACAAGAATATATTCGATCGTTGGAAGATGACGCCGGGGGGATTGAGGGGAATAACGAACATGGGCCAACATGTGTATGGGGCAGCCGTCATTTCATAAGGATTGAACCCATCCGTTGTCAACACAACCCGTACATTACGAGCCTCTAGAGCTTTCCCAGAATGAATCACATCAAACCTTCTCCAAGCTTCACCATCAGATGGATGTACAAGCTTCTCAGGATTGTATCGACGTCCGAGCTTGTGCCATGTCATCTGTTTCGCGGATTCCTCGGTCATGTAAAGCCGTTGGATCCTCGATATGAACGGAAGGTACCGTAAGATCTTCATGGGGATAGCGAGCTGCCTCCTATGCCCATCACCAATCCACACTTTGCACAGTATTTTGCTTCCGCATGCTCTTTCCTAAATAGGATACATCCGTTCGGACAAGCATATATCTACTCATATGGCATCTTAAGTGCACGAAGGAGTTTTTGTGCCTCATACATGCTCTTTGGCGTAAGGTGACCATTCGGAAGCGTGCTCTCAATACTGTCAACATAACATCAAAGGCCTCTCTACTCCGGCTAAACTGGGACTTTACGGCCATTAGTCGTGCAATGGCATCCAGTTGAGAAACCTTTGTATGCCCATGAATGGGTTTTGTGCCACGGACAACATGTCGTAATACGCCTTTGCGGTAGGCTCCGCTCCTCCTCCCTACATCCTTCATTGAAGTGTGCTTCTTCATAGTCATTTAACATGTCTCCTACCCCGGCATCGAATCAAACTCCTCGATGCGTTGTCGGACGACCTCGTCTCTCCCACGTAGGCTTCACCATGGAACGTCCACCGGCTATAATCAGCTATAAAACCATTCTTGCAATGGTGTTTGCCCATGATCTCTTATGTTTGTCGCTTCATGTTACCACATTTGCTACGGGGACACCATGTGGTACACACTCCTTTAACCTTGGCAAATGCAAGTTCTAAGAAAGCATCGGTCTTTTCGATCCATTCATCGGTCAACGAACCATGACTTGAGTGGCCCGTATACATCAACTCACGGTCATCCATCCTCTATCATATCGAACAATCATATAAATATTATTTACATCTACCGAGTGCCTCGAATGTCTAATATGTAAAGATATGTCCTAATCCCACCGAGGATGTGTAGATGAGTTTACTTCCCATGCTCTAGTACTCCGCTCCGAGACAGAATTTCGGCAGCACCTCCCCGCTGTTCTCCAAATACACGTCCCGATAGGGAGATTATGTATCCGGAGAACAACTGGGAGATACTACCGAAATTCAGAGTCGGACCAAAATACTAGACCATGGAAACTAAACTCATCTACATATCCTTGGGCTGTCCAAAAAACGTGGACAATTCGAAAAAGATACAATTAAAGATATGCAAGAAGACGTATATTTCATCCGTATCTCTTTCGAACGGGAGACGCCTAAGGTTACGTTATACACAGATAAATGACGGTAAAGACAGCGGCACCTGCAAAATAGGGAAGCACGGGTTGATGGCCGGCACACAAGCGATGGCATGGCTACGCGATGCGACTCCATTCATCATCTCAAAAAAAGGCTTCGAACATATGTGCATACAATACACTTCAAAAATATATATGTGCATATAGCATATATTTTCTACTCAAATCAAAGGAGTATAGATATATATCTAATAAATACCATTGTTTTTACCATAGATTTGTTTCTAATAAATACCTAAATATCACTCGTTTTAATTAACACATAAATACATGATATTGTTTTGATGTGTCAATAATAACCTAAATATTGTCATAGTTTGAACTAAAATGTTTATATAATAACAAATCTAATTTTGTTTGAACTAAATGTTACAATAACAAAGAAATGTTGCAATAACTAAAAGACGTGTTTACCAAAAATGCGGAGGGGGGGGGCGTCGGTTGGAGGAGGAGGGCTGCGTCGGCGGTGGGCGTCGGCGGCGAGGGAAGAGGCGTCGGTCGGGGAGCAGGGGGCGGCGTCGGCTGGGTGGGGGGGAGGGGGGGCGTCGGCTAGAGGAGGAGTCGCGCCGGCGGCAGGAGGCGGCGGCACGGGGAGGGCGTCGGTCGGAGGAGGAGCCCGTCGGTCGGTGGGGACGGCAGCCGACACGGAGGCGGCGGCCGAGTGGGCGCCGGTCGGGCGGCGGCGACGCGGGAGGGAGGCGAGGCGGCCAGCGGTGCGACGGCGACAGATGGGCGCGGGGAGGCGGCGGCGCGTGTGCTTATTTTTTCTATGTCCGAAACTGAGCATGGCACAGGGAGGAGGCGGGCATATTAAAAACCTTTGCCGTGTGCGTCGCTTTGCCGAGTGCCCCGATCCGGGAACTCGGCAAAAACCAGCTTTGCCAAGAGCCGATCGGGGCACTCGGCAAAGACTAATTTCGCCGAATGCTATACTCTAGGCACTCGGCAAAGTTTTGCGCACTAGGGTTTTGTACAATTTTTGCCTCGTGTGCTACTTTGCCGAGAGCTACACTCGGCAAAAAAACTTTAGTTTTTATGCTTCTAATAATTTAAAAATTATCAAACGGATTCAAAAAATTACCAAATTTTTGCATAAACCAATATATGATATTTATTGCATAGGGAAAAAGATTTGAAATGAAACAATAATTCGGCCATCACTTTCTCTCTAAATCTAACCAATCCTTCTCAACACTTATAATCTTCTTCACGAATCTTCGGTTTTATGAGCGTCGTACATGATAAAATATTCAAAACCTTCTCCATTTTTTACCCCAGCCTCGACGTATGATATCATGACATCCTAACAAATTTTATGATTTTCGACTTCGTTTGCTATTTTTACAATTTTGAAATCATTCGGTCAACACGTTCCTAACCATGTTGCATGAAGAAAAACATCTCAATTTCTGTTCATTTACCACATAATGACTCAAAAGGGTCTAAATAACATGAATATAATTTTTGCACTATTTTTTAACCACTTGCGTTCTAATTTGAGGCTTGCCAAAAAATTCACGAAAATACGATAAATCAAAAAAATATAGCAAAACCAATCAAAAAATTACCAAATTTGATAGTTAGGGATTTACATGTTGTATTTACATAATAGAGAAAGTTTGGAGGATAGATGATGAAAAAATTTAACATGTTTGCCGAGTACCGGGAAAGACACTCGGCAAAGAAGGTATTTTGCCGAGAGCCTAGCCCCGGCACTCGGCAAAGGTGGTATTTTGCCGAGAGCCTAGCACCGGCACTCGGCAAAGAAGGTATTTTGCCGAGTGCCTAGCCCCGGCACTCGGCAAAGATATTGACAAATGGTATTCGTTGACGGCGGTTACTGTTTTGCCGAGTGTCCCTTATTGGCACTCGGCAAAATTATACTTTTTGCCGAGTGTTTTTGTTCGCCGAGTGTAAACACTCGGCAAAGTGTCCTTTTGCCGAGTGTTTTTTTGCCGAGAGCCCTCTCGACAAATATATTGTTCGTCGAGTGCCCGATATAAAGCTCTCGGCAAACAATTTTACACTCGCAAACATGGGCTTTCCCGTAGTGCTAGCCGGCCTCGTCAATCTATCTATGTTCATAGTATAAATAAGAGTATCACCAACAGCTCATTCAAAGAATGTTTTATATCAATTTTAGATGTTTTTATAAAAAAACATGGTCTAACAAACCACCCAAACAATCATCTAAAATATATAATCACCCAAACTAAACTTTTGGTCATTCAAATAGAAGAGACTCTTATCACCTAAATGAAAAGGACTCTCACATAAATTTCGAAATTTATGTTTGGATAAAATATTTGGATGATCTATGTATGTCTTATTTAGATAAATGATCCTCTATTTATCTAATTTAAAAATAAGATTTGGGTGGGTGCTAACCCACTCCTTACAATTTGCTCTCATATGTCATGTGCAATCCGTCCAGGTTTGGCAGACTGTACATGATACCTATGAGGCCCACGCGTTTCATACACTCGTAAAGCAAAGTTTGATCAGATGAGCCACGTACGTATATGTATACGTACCTACATACGCGTACGTACGTGGTCCCGGGAGGCCCATGACGACGACAAGACTAGACGCTCATACATCAGTTCGGAGCTGTACCGTACTGTATGTGGCCCAAACGAGGCGACCGGCCGGCCTGGTTTGATCCAGATCAACAGCAACCTGGTCCAGCCCCTGCTGCATAGATGCCCATAGTTCAATTCAATAATCTGCTTCCATTATTGTTCCATTCCACATCGAATCAAATCAATCCAAACCGCAACAGGAATTAAATCGTTCATTGGCGTTACGACAAGGCAGAGGGGAGAAGCTCAGTAAATGAATCACATCAAGTAAATCAAATCAAATAATTTGTAATACTGGTAGGTTTCTGGATAAACGTCATGGTCGTAAGTTGATTTCGCTTTAGCAATGCTTACAAGGTACTCCTACCGGTCCTTAATTCTGATGATGGAAGTCATTCATTAATCAATTATGATTTGCATCCTACTTGGCTAGGCTAATAATACTTACTTCTTGTCTATATGTGTTGGCAATGTATTGCGTATTTTGTATATGCTAGTAGCTCGGTCTCTGTTTGATTTCCATGTGGAAGCAAGTCAAATTTCAAAATCGCTAACAATATCATCCTTTTTGTATAGAAAGGCGTAGTGTGATTAATCATTTGAGCAGCAGGTAATCATGTCTTTCTCAGTACTTTTGATGCCGATCGATCGATTGATCGATGTCCTGGGATGTCAAGTCTGTTCCCCATGCATCCTGAATCCAGACAACTAACATCGCAGGTTTACATTAGATGGCCGCACACAACAGCACTACAGCCAAAACAACGACGGCTAGGAAGCATTAGTGATCTCAAACACGCCACAGATCGATCCGCTACAAACGATGAACCATAGCAAAGCTTTCCGACGTTTGATGATCAAACATGGGCTCACGAACCTGACGTGCCGACATGAATGTATGTCGCGTCTTCTAGGAACACGTCGATATCCAATGAAGTGTACACATATAACCGGTTGCAATTTGCTAAACTTTTATAGGACAACTGACCTCTTTGCTTCGATTCCATAGGCGTACGTCAGAGTCGTAGCTCCTGTCGACGACCTTGGCCGATGCTGGATTATTGTCTTGTGAGTTCAGTTGCTGTCACTGGGATTCTACAAATGTAAAGCCGGCTGGAAACCATATATACTTGCTTTCCATACCTGCCCGAAGCCAAGCCATGATCGACTGATCGTATATATTCAGTCCGGTTAGTTCAATCACAGAATTCAGAACGTAATGTATATGCCGGTTTGCAAAAACCGCATGCAGTGATCTACTCCTGCATATATATGGCACACACATTCTGACAAAGCATGATCAATCAAAATCATGTCACCGACTGATTCCTGCATGGCCGTGGCTGGCCCTGCAGGCTGCAGCTAAGCTTGCATGCAACGCTCGTCGATCTCAACAAATTAAAATCTGTCATACTCTGGCGTCTTCTGTATTCCTTTTTCTACACCAACTAATCCATCCGGCCCATGCATGCATCTCCATGAAAGCTTCTCCTGCAAAAGTCGATCACTAGTAGTAACATCTCTACAAGGTGGCCCACGAGTTGGCGCCGGCCAACCCCAGCACAAGCAGCCATCTCTTTCACCACAACTACTTCCAAGTTACATCTAATCTTCCCAAATCATCTTCAGTTCTTCACTCACAAGGCACGCCACAACGAACCTAGCTGGGCCTGGCCGGCTAACTCTTACTCTTCTCTCTTCCTTTTCTGTTTGGCTCTTGGAGTTCTATGGAGATGAGTTAACGCAAGCACAGCTGCGAAAATACGTCGAGCCAATTTATTGCGAGTGTCAATGGCTAGATGATCATAAAGACTCTTGTTCTCTTATGGGAGATCGACCAAATACTACAGTGGAGAGTCACACGGATATGCAGTACTGCAGTGTGTGGTTGTACATTAGTACGCCTGAATGCGAGCGAGCAATTACCACATGTGTACAAAATTCAAGTACGCGTATATGTGTCGACTACTGCCTTGTCCTATTGTAGTGTTAGCATGCAATCAAGTACGTAACATTAAGGCATGGCTGTATCTGTAGCCAAACTTTTAATTTAAAATTTAAATTTTGAAGTCGATTTTGATGATTTTTTTATCGTTGTTTACTTTTTATATTGGCTTTTAAACCGTGTATATATATAAACTATATTTTATCGCTAATAAATGATAGTAATATATCTTATAATCAACTGTAGATGAATTGATGGATATATGCATGTGTGCAACCCGTGGACTGCCAAGCAAGGTTCGTAGTAGCAAATGCATACTGAGATTAATCGATCAGTTACATGCGTACATGCATGCATGTACAGGTCACTGCAACCCATGGAATGGATGGATGACAGCAAATTTCCGCAGGTAACTGAGGTTGAAAATTGAGTGGCTACTGCAAACCGTCAAATACCCTGACATCAGTCTAGCTCTAGCACCAGCAGCATGCATAAGACCGGTGCAGCGCTTCTTCGTCAAAGATGAGACTACATGGAACAAATCCATAACCTCGATTTGATCGTGATCATGATGCAATCATGTCTCTAGCTCAACTACACACAGTACAGTAGTATCTTGGCTTGTGACGCATACAGTACAGTAAGTTTTCTTCGCTTGAATTGTAATATCTCCAAAGATTTAACGAAATTATGAAGCACAGATTTATCATTTGTGCCAATTCTCTGAGAACCTGAACCGAACTGTTTCCTTCTTGATCGATCGATCGATCATGTAGCACATGGCTCGAATGCTGTCGATATGATCGTATGATATTTTTACGCCGATGCCGTGTGAGGGAACAGTGAAGTGCACTCGCACAGACGCACAGTGTGCATGTCATGCACGAGCAGAAGCGCCGCGACAGCGACGCGCAAACTGTCACCCATCCATCGTTCGCTGCCATTCGCGTCCGTCAGCAACGTCAAAACAAAGCCACGACCGTTCCTTGTGCCGCCCCCGCCGTCGAATCGATGGATCCAAACACGACGCGCTCTCGATCGGCCACAAACAGCTGCACTGCAATACCCTGCAACTCCGCATGAGCCCTGAACCGTCCATCCGTCCGTTATTTCGTAAAATAAAACATTATATATAAAATTTGTTTTAAAATATTAGGTATATTCAAACTTTTTATGTTTATAATAATTAATTTAATTAATCTCGTTCATTAATTTTATCTTTATCCAGGGTAGAAACGAAACACCACCAAAACCTTTTACGTTTTTTCTCCCTCTTCCTTTTTGGAGGCACAACTGCACAAGGGAGTAGGAGGAGTAGTAAAAACTAAAAAGGCAGTAACGGAAGAGTGGACCAAGAAATGAGGGTGGAAACGCATGCAGATGCAGTGCAGGCAAAGGCCAAAACAAAGGGCGTCATCAATAAGCCTGAGTAGTTATTGTGCTCACCACCCTCCTCTGACACACGGACATGGGGACGGAGCGCGAGCCTCGCCTCGCGCTGCCCCCACGCGGTGCCCGGCCAGCGCGACCGCGAGGATGGTGTGAGTCCGCGGCCCGCGCGCGCCTTTGCGTTGCGTTGCATCGTCGCGGCGGTTTGCATCGTCGTCGTCGAGGAGGGTGTTGCGCGCGCGCAGCCCACGCCGCGCGCGGCTCGGTCGCCACGGCAGCACGGCGCGCGGCACAGGGGGGAGATAGATAGATAGATAGGAGATGAGATGAGATGGCGTGGCCGCGGCGCGTCCGTATCGGCGCCACGCTGCCTGCACAGCGTGACGATGCCCAAAAGCTGCGTGCGTTACATGATTGACCTGGCGTGATGAGCACAGTGAACCCCCTTCTCGTCTCTTTTGCAGATTAGTCCCTTCGTAAGAGGGTAATTCTGGTTGAGGTTTTCGCCCAGAATAAAGAAGTCATGTAGTGCAGTAGTATTATTTTGCGCTGCGTTTCCACGTTAATTTCTTATTGGAGCTGAAGTTGTACGATGATACATCAGAGTAACACGGTATGCCTATTTCGTCCGATTTCGGCCAAGCAGATTTGTCGAGTTTGTGAAGTTGGCCAGCTGTTGTCATAGATAATCGAAAATAGTCTCTAATCTTAAACCTATAACGTCTACGTCGATAAATAATAATGTGACGTACGATACGACAAAAATATAGTAATATATCCTTTTGTATAAATATTATAATGATATAGGTGAATCATAACGACTACTCGTGTACAATTGGATCATTTAAAAGGATCATTTAAAGCTACCTTATACCTTATTTGCTATTGGTACGGAATACGTTATGAATTAGGACCAAATAAGACAAACGCTCATGCATCAATTGATGATTTGAATGGTTGCATGCTTTTTACTAAAATCTTAATATCTGCATAGAGTGTATTTTCACTTGTTATTATCCTCCTACGTACAATTTGCTAAATTTTTTAACCCGATGAACAGGTGAATGCAAGAACCGCTGGACCAAAATGCTAATATGAAATTCGCAGGAGGCTAGACTAGAGGGGCTAATATGAAATTCGCAGGAGAGCAAGATTTCCTGGACAATTTTACAAAAGCAAACAAAAACCGACATTGCAAGCTCGGGCGTAACATCTGAGACTGAGTACCTCACATGTTGAACATCTCCCTGTACTTACTGACAAGTGACAAAGTGGTATTTAATTCTCTCTTCTCGCAAGTCTTTTGCAAGAGCCTTCCTTCACAATCGGTGAGAAGGGTGCAAAGAGAAAGGCCTTCTTCCAGGCAGGCTGCAGTGCCGAAGACGAAAGCAAATAAAAGGGTAAGGAGGAGATGGTGTTGTCTGTGTGTTTATATTAAGCTTTTGCAGGAGTAGTGTGGTGAAGTAGAGAGAAGAGGCTCTCTTCTTCCTCCCTCCCTCTCTTCCTTCTTCTGCTCTGGACCACCGGCTTAATAGGAGTCCCATACCTCTTGGTTTTCTGCAAAACACGCAAACTCTAATAAGCCTGCCTATGGTTCTCTCTCTCTCTCTCTCTCCATAGCACTAACTCTTTGTGTGAGTGTGTGAAGGGGAGATATTAGTATATTGAAGGCCATTAACTTATCTTCAGCAAGAAGGCATTTTTCTTCTCTGTTTTGCTCATCATAGAGTTTTTCTTGAGGGCAATGTTTGCTGGTTGCTGCTGCCTTGTTGTTGTTGTTGTTGTTGTTGTTCTGTCCCTGATTTGAGGACTATATGTACCAGATCTGTGAGGAGGCCTCCTCTTGTGCTTGTGTTGGTGGGGGAGCTGCACTTGAGGTGGTCAGGGATGAGTAAGGAGGAAGTCCTCAAGATTCAGGTCAGTTTTTGCTTCTTCTCAACTCAAAACCAGCAGTGGTGGTGATACAGTCATGCTGTGTTTTCTCCTTGTTTTCGCTGCCATTTTCATCAGGCAGGGGCAGCTAGCTTTTGTTTTTCACTTTGTGTTCCTCCCATATTTCCTGCTATGTTTTCTTCGAAAACATCTCTGTTTTTGCCGTTTTGGTAAACCTGTCTGTTCCTCCCAAATTTCCAGACTTGTGTGCTGAAAGTGAACATCCACTGTGATGGGTGCCAGAAGAAGGTCAAGAAGATCCTCCACAAGATTGAAGGTATGAAAAAGAACGAATTTTAAAAGCAAATTGTTTCAGCTATATGGTTGTTTAGTTTTTTGGTCATTTTTACTCCTGTTTCTGAGTGAAACGCTCGTTGGATTTATCTCTGCAGGTGTGTACCAGACCAGCATCGACGCTGAGCAGGGGAAGGTGACGGTGTCCGGCCTGGTCGACCCAGCCACCATCATCAAGAAGCTCAACAAGGCCGGCAAACCGGCGGAGCTGTGGGGTTCCAAGGTCGGGGTGGCGGCGGTTACCGGCCAGTTTCAAAAGCTTCACCTTGACGGCGGTGGCAAGGGCCAGCCCAAGGATGGCGGCGGCAAGGCACAGCCCAAGGACGCCGGCGGCAAGGGACAGAAGGGCGGCGGCGGCGGTGGTGGTGGCAACGGTGGAGGCGGCAGCAAAGACGTGAAGATGATGCTGCCGCCGCAGATGCCACAGCCGACGCCGCAGCAGCTTCAGCAGCTGCAGCAGCAGCTGCAGATGAAGGGGCTGAAGCTGCCGCAGTTCATGGACGGCAAGATGCCTTTCGCGGCGGCCGCGCCGATCAAGGACCCCAAGTCCGTCAAGTTCAACATCCCCGAGGATGACTTCGGCGACGACGGCAGCGAGTTCGATGATGAGTTCGACGAGTTTGATGATGAGGATGATTTCGACGACGACGGCCTCGACGACGACTACTTCGACGATCCCAAGATGATGAAGCAGATGGCCATGCCGCCACCAAACGCCGGTGGGGGCGACAAGAAGGGTGGCAACAACGGCGGCGCCGGCAATGGCGGCAAGAAGAGCGGCGGTGGCAACGAGATCCCCGTGCAGATCAAGGGGAACGCCAACAACGGCGGCGGCGGCGGCAAGAAAGACGCCGGGGGCAAGCAGAACCAAGGTGGCGGAGGCGGTAACGGCCAGGGTGGCGGCAAGAACGGCGGCGGCGGTGGGCAGCCGAACAACGCCAAGGGGGCGGCGCCCCGAACGGCGGCGGCAACCACCCTGCTCAGGGAAGAAGGCCGGCGGCGGCCAGGCCGCCGGTGTCGGTGGCCCGATGGGCGGCATGCCGCCGCCGCAGCAGGCCATGATGATGAGGCCGAACATGATGGGGGCGGTGCCGGTTTCCCCGGAATGGGCCAGATTGGCGGCGGGCCCATGACTATGCCGATGGGCCACCACGCCCACATGGGGAGCGTGCAGGGCGGTGGTGTTGGCGCCGTCCAGGGTATGCCGCCAGCGGCGTTCTACCAGGGCGGCGGCGGCGGCAGCGGCATGCCGTCCGGCCCCGAGATGCTGCAAGCCGCGGCGGCGGCAGGGAACCCCATGGCCCAGCAGCAGTACATGGCCATGATGCAGCAGCAGCAACAGATGATGATGAACGGCGTCCACCACGGCCACCACGGCCACGGCGGCGCTGCTCCGGCGGGGTACCCGGCGATGGGGTACAGGTACGGCCGGCCGCCGATGCCGTACCCGATGCACTACCCAATGCAGCCGCACCCGCATGCCGATCCCTACAACTACTTCAGCGACGAGAACCCAAACAGCTGCTCGGTGATGTGAGGTCTCCAGTGTCCGGTTGCTTTCTTCCCCTGCTGCTGCTGCTGCTGCTCACTCTGTTCAACAAAGTGAACCAACCAGGAGTCGAGGAGGAAGCTGCTCATCAGGTCACAGGTGATCGTCATCATCATGGTTGAGAGATGCTCAGGATCAGTCAACCAACCAGACCAGTATACACCATGGGACATGAGTCCCATCTAGATCGCTCTTTTTCCATTTTCTTTTTCTTACTTAGCTCGTTTTCACCTTTCTTTTAAAGGAGAACTCAACTTCCTTGAAGGCGAAGGTAGGTATAGTAATTATCTATAGTTTTTTCATAAGAGATGATGGTGCTTTATAATTCAAGAAGGAAGGTGATGATGGTGGTGGTTTCCTTCTCGCTCCATAAGGTGTGGATGTGGTGATGCATGGTAGATGAACAATGTGCAAAGCAAATGTGTTGCCAACGTTGTTTGTGCCTTTGCGACTGTGACAGTGGTGGTGTGCCTAGCAATAGAGCTCTCTTTACTCCATGCCACTAGTAGTGGAATGTTGTCAACTCAATGCCATGCTTTTCTTTCTTACTTGGTGTGAGAGAAGAAAGACTATAATACTCCATCCCAAGGTGAGGAAGGTGATAACAATGATACTAAACTGTGGGAGCAATGCAATGGAGGAGAGGGGATGAATGATCATGATGATGGTCGTGGTGGTGGTGGTCCATGTGTGAGTGAGGGGAGGAAGAGAGAGTCATAGAGGAGGGGAGCTGCTGCAGTTTTGGCCATGGTTGCAACCTTTTTCCTGCACCCTGCACTTACATTATTGATGGGGTAAGATAGCGCTGTCCCCTAGCAGCAGCTGCTGCATTCAGGTTGGCTTACACCAGAATTGCACATTTCAATCCTATGACCACAGTAAGCACCACTGCTTCTGCCTGCCTGCTCATAGCACTGCCTGGTCCCTCTCCCTCACAACGATTGATTCCAACCCCAACTACCGCGGTAAAAAGTGAGAAAAATATCGCAGTATGCAGCATTCAGACTCATATCAGACCAAAAATTGTCTGAACTTTTATACGCAAGTACTAGTGTACTGCTGCTAATTAAGCCTTGGAATAGTAAATACAGTATCATACCATTCCCCTTACCACATTTTTCTTTCACCTAAACGGATCTTAGTACCGTCATTATTTTAGAGGGCAACAGAGATAGTACAAAGTTTTGTTTAATTGGCATGGTATTTGCCGCTCAGTCGATGCTTGAGATTCGATGTTAGTTGTCGCGAATGGCGGATCCATCCCCACTGGATTTCGCGCAGGAACCTCACGCTCTGCTCCGTATCAGGGGCGCTCCACTGTTTGGGACCTGCAGCATCAGCAGCAGCAATCATCCCTCTCCCGGATTAGATTAATCCGCTGTCCCCAATTGGAACCAAAAACATGCCGTGCCGTAGATTACCATCATTAATCACGCCTCCATTAAACTACTAGGCCCCTGGCCACGATGATTGTACCAGCTTCGAACAGGCAGCCACTCAGCAGCCGCTTAATTCCTCTTTCTTTTCTAATGTAAACTTCAGTTTTGCGCCGCGTTTGTCCAAGTAGGCAACAGCTTTCTCTAAAGCGATCCGGTGGAGTAGAAGGATCTCAACTCTCAAGTGGGCAAGTGATGGCGTGCGATGGATCATGGAATGCTAGGGCATTCCTTTTTCAGAATCGCTTACCTTCTGTCGACCGAGAATCCATCCCAAAATTTTATAGATTTTAGATCACCTGACGTGCTTAGCGATTTATGCTTTAGGCCTTTCTCCCCTGTAGCTCTGACGACCTCCCTTCTTCTCTAGCACTCACGACACACCAAACTCCGATCAATGACCTACATATTAGGGACTCATGTTGGAATACGGGTGAGAGGGAGACGGAGAGGAGGAAGAGGGGAGATCGTGGAAGGCGGCGAGATAATGGCTACGACGACGAAGCCACATGGTCAACCATTGACAGTGGGTCGGTGTTGACGACGAGGGCAAAACAGATGGGGACACCTTACCATCGTCGGCTTGAGGAGTAGAGATGGGAGGGGAGGGGCTTGCCGAAGCCGTTGACATTTTCCGTCCAACCAACGAGACCAAGCAGTGTCGCGGTGAGGCGGCGGTGGTGCAGGAGTTGAGGTTGTGCATTGTGTGGCATATGGAGAGAAGAAGAAAAGGAGGAGGGGTTAGGGTTTGTTAGGATTTGCACGGGTTTCAAAGCTATTCAATGTTTCAAAATTTGTAAGGTATTATTACGAACAAGGATGGTAATCCGCGCATTGGCGTGGACATATATATCATAGGTTATATTCGAGAAATTTATAAGGATTGAATATCAACCATATAGCACTTGCCAAGATTCAGAAGTACGTTTTCTTCATAAGTTTATTTGCTGGCTTTGCTTAAATAACTTTTCTTAGGTATTTATTATCTTTATACTAGGTAATATTCAATTCATTTGTATAAATAATTATTGTTTTCTTCTTCATCATTTAAAAAGAGGTGGACTTAATTTGTTTAGAAAACATGTCTAAAAGTTCAAATTTAAAATAAGGTATTTTTATTTTTAAATTGAATGTTTTGTGGCTTTTTAACAAATCTTGAGAAACTATTATTGTTAATAATGTACCATCAATCTAGCCCTCCTTTTAATTGGTTCCTATTAACGTAATTTGTTATATACTAGCAAAATGCCCGTGCGTTGCAACGGGACGACGACGCAGAAAGGAAAACAGACGGAGGGCAAAGGTCCAGGCGGCGACACAGGAGCTCCGAGCGGCAACGGGAGGGAGGGACGCAGCGCGGCGCGGGGTGCGGCACGACGCGGATGGGGACGAAAGAGAGGGACACATGAAGTCTTTCTTTTCATTCAAGCCCTCCCTTTCTTTTTAGCATTGGGACTACGGGTTAATTTTATAAACACTCAAGGGGTTTTCTACAAAAATAACTCTTTTTTCTTCTTTAACTAAGTTTTTAAATAGACGGATGGACTACGGGTTAATTTCGAAAAAACCAAAGGGTTTTTACAAAATAGTCGAGCAAACAAAATTTAAGTGCACTACTTGATTTATATAGTTGGATCAATAACGATAGAGTAGATATATGTATCCTGATCTTGCTTCTGGGAGACGTGCACATGTACGTACATGAGGAGGGGAGGAGTTTTGTTTCTTTTGAGATAGATCTAATGATTTCACTAATTTGAGTTATCTATATTTATAAACATAATAATGACCCAAAAAATGTACTTGTTAAATATCTATTTTCTAATTAAACTGTTTAATAATAATAATTAATTTTATGTGCTGTATATTGTTATATTAAGATATGTGTTGTTAAATACATCGTTAAAATATCTATATGATTTTCCCTATAAATGTGTTTTATTTCTTTTACTTATTAAATATATTTAGTTTGGATCTTCAATTATAAATTTTGTGGTAAATAATCTAATGATCTAATGATGAATTATATATTTTCTATATAATACAACATGATGAGGAGGATGGGAGGGGAGGATGTATGGTGTCAGTACGTGCACTGGTGCATGTACACTATACGGACAGCCCCTTGGGTCTTTTCTTTTTTGTTATGTTTTTATTAAGGTATATCTAATGGTAGAAAATAATAGACCATCATATTTAAAGTAAAATTGATGGTTAGATATTTTTAAAAATTTATTAGATATTTTTAATTAATTAGAGCGTCGTGTGACAACTAAGGAATGTTTGTTTGTAGATAGTGGTGAATCTAAGGTTTTAGCTTAGAGTAAGCCGAAAAAAATTAACACAATATTTTGGTAATAATTATAAAATTAAGGTTTTAGCTTAGAGTAAGCCGAAAAAATTTAACACAATATTTTGGTAATAATTATAAAATTAACAACATGATTAGGTATATATACACTAAGTAACACGATAAAAGCTTTAATTCTTAGATTAAATAAAAACGATTCACTAACTACAATATAAATAGTTTAAACATGTCGATAATTAAAAATATATGTATAAAAGAATACCGAGAGACTTATAATACTATTTTTTTACTAATTTATTCGACACTTTGAAATGTACATGAATGTCTTAATTTATTGGCGACTTGCGCACTGGCGGCCGGCGGCCGATGCACGGCAGCGTGCGGGCGCGGCCGGTGGCCGCGCGGTGTGCGCGAGGCGCGGAAGCGGCCGGCACGAGGCGTGGCGCGCACGGGTTCGGTAGCTTGGTTCGGGCATTCGGCGGGCGGTTTCCGTCTTTCACTATTCCCAAGTTTCGAGTTCCGAGACGACAAGTCGAGAAAATATATTGTCATACATTTTTAATTATATATATATACTTATACGTGAATCTGGATATGTCGGGGCCCATCCGGCATACCCCTGCCTCCACCCCTCTTTGTAGAGTCACATGTGAGGTTTAAAGAACGTTTGTAAGAATTTTAATGAGCATAATATATTGTTGTGTCAAATATAGAGTAGACAACCCTTTCTCTTTTAGTAAATGGCAGTCGGAGGTTTATTCTTTTGTGCTAAATGGTTAAATAATTTATGATAATTATTCAAGTACACAAATAAAGTAATTAAATATTATAAACTTAATATGATTTAGAAATTTCATAAATAAAAAAATTTGAAAATCATATATTTTAAGAGCTTAGGAAGCATGTCTGTTAATCCATTGTTCCATTCGTCAGAAACAAACGCATATGAAACACACACAGATGAGAAAAGTAATACTCCCTTCGTTACATATAAAACTAACCTAGGATACGGTTTTGGATGAGACGAAGGCGAAACACTGGTATAGGTAAAAAATATAAGCTGCGAGTTCCGGGCCATGTTTTGGGGGTGCAACTGCACTGAATCATTGCAGAGGCTTGGGTTGCTGTTCTTGTTTGCTTCAAAGTGATCATCTCTCCTCTGTGTAGGAGTAGTAGTGTGTTAGGATAGCTGTCCATATAGCTGGTTTGAAGTGGTAGCTTTATTGTGGCAGGGGAGGGGTGCCGCAATAATGGCGGCTTTAAGCGTAGGCCCTGCTCCTCTCTCTCTCTTTCTCTCTCTCATGCACGGTAGGAGTAGTAATAATCCTGCCGTGCCTTAACCTGAACAATGTGTTGCCGGTTTTCTCGACAGAGAAGGACATGAGAGTAGCAGAATAGTCTTTCTTTCTTTTTCTTCCTCTTTTTCAAACAGGCTTATGAACAGTGATAGGAACGGATACAATGTGAAGAGGCTAGTGTATGAGCGCTATTGATAGGTTGGGGACGGATCCGTTGATTGTATAGGCAGCAAGAAGATGTTTGTCTGGGGCTTCAAGAAAGCAAGGTTTGTTTGTGCTGTTACCTCATCAGATCAGTCGTTTGTTTAATCTTTTCCTGCCTCACTTGGAGATGTCATTATTCTGTGCGACTGAAGCTTTGAAGTGAGTTTAACAAGTGGAGGAAGTTTCAGAAGACATGTCAATCAATAGAACCAATGAAACAAAATGAACAACAATATATTGACAGATTTCAGAGGAAATTCCGGAGAAAATCAAGCTCGTCTGAGTTATACCTGATCTTGCGCTGACGAGCCGAAATTGAAGCGAGTGGAGTGGAGTAACAGTGAAGACAGTACTAGTATCAGCGTATGATTCTATTCTCAAAATTAGGATTTGTTTGATTGAAGAACAAAGTTGAATAGAATATGATCATCCATATTGAGACGAGGCTATCCAAATTTTTTGTTTGTTTGTATGGATAAGATAAGTTAAATTTTTGTTTGGTTAGTAGAATGAGAATAAATGGGATAAAAGTATTCAACTAATTATAATATCTTAATCAGTATAATAATAATGATTCATATACATACCAATATGAGAAATAACATATATCAACACTAATCTTGCCACGTTGATTACTAATTAATAGCAAAACATGTGATATCATTAATTATATCCTAACCAACTCACTAATTAGTATTTTAGAGAAGGTGGTTGGCTTCACCTGTTAAAAGAATCGGATCCCTTCATCAATATTGAGAGAATATTCAATTTTCTGGATCATCTCGTTCAATTTGCCCTCTAACCAAACACACCAGATCAATTTGCCCTCAAACCAAACACACCAGATAATAGGTAAATCCTCTATCATAATGTCATTATTATTATAGTCACCGTGCTCTTTTATTGTTCTATTCGTCGATGCCTATTATAATAATAGTAATACGGAATTTGAACCCCAGATAATCAGGCGGCCATCTTTCAGCGACCCCATTCATGCATCCAACCAAACACACCCAGTATCAGAAAGCTGGATTACTCGCAGGGATCATGAGCGGAGCCCAGCAAACCTGTCTTGTTTGCATAGAGCATTCCTGAGTCGAGCTAACTGCGTAGAGGTGCGGCGGATAACGACGTGATTTGGACTTCCTCACCGATGGACAGACAGCGACGGCCAATCGGCGATCCTGGCTCAGCAGCATTCATCACAGGTCGTTGGTTGGTTTTGATCACCATGGATCTCCTCCAATCAATGTATACTCAACCGCTTGCATGCATCCGCGCGTCCATGTGCCGCAGCCGCCGCCGGCCGTTCACCATGACCCCCGGTGGAGCATTCGGCCGCCGGCATGTCGTACGGCCGCACGGCCGGCCGGGAGGCCATCACATTTTCCTACTTGGCAGTTGGCCCAGTGGCGGCGAGGCGAGTGCATGCGACGCCGCGATTTTGGGCGTGCGAATCCCGGGCGATCGAGATCGATCGCGTTCACCGTTCGCGCACGAGTAGCCGCACCGACACCAGGCCATTATCCAATTATTCATGTCCACCAATTAGGCAATTATATATGATGACATGCGACTAGCTAGGCAAAGGGTGGCAAGGGAGGCCAGCGTAAAGGCGTAGAGAATGGCTGGAAATGCACGCGATGGAATGATCTGAAACGATTATCACGGGTTATGATTCTTTGTCGCAGATGTCCTTTGATTTGAATGTGGGTAGTTTATATTCAAAAAGGTACAATAGAAATGTTTAAGCTAGCGATAATACTATTCAGCTCAGCGCTATCTGATATGGAGCATAGAAAAAGATGAGAGGGAGAGAGAGGAGCGGGCGGTTAAAGCAAGAGCCTGCATTGGCACAAGCTCCTATGAAACACAACCAGTTGTGTTTATCAGCCATTACTCTCACTCATATCATTGGATCTGAGAAAAAATGGTAGACCCTTCTTCTACGAATAACCCCAATGCTAAAAACCATACACGATTTTTACAGTAGCTACGTAAAAAAAAAACTATTCATAGAAACTAACCCTTCCAAGTCTTCGGGTAAATAAATGTTGTCTTTTTACTTTTCTCTCCCAACTCATCTTCCCGCAAGCGGCGGCCGAGCCAGCGCACGCGGAGAGCGAGCCACCACGTGGCGGCGGAGCGGAGCGGGTGCGGGCATGGGTAGATGCAAGTCGATGGTTAAAGTATACATCATTGAAAACGATGCGGGTAAATTCCGAATGTATATCGGCTAACTAATCGATACGTCTAATAGCCAAAGCCCACAATAATAATAACTCATCGGTTAAAACTCCGATGAACGTTGCATAAAATCTATCGGCTTGCTAAAATTAAACTTATTGGCGGATCGGACCTAGCGAGACAGTATAAGATTGAAGATAATACGAAAAAACATATTTAGCGGATAGATCTACACAAAAGTAATGGATATATCGAATAATCTACAACAACAATGTGATTAGAGAAATACAGCTTAGTTAGAATGTCGAAGGTAATCAAGAAAGTCCTAACTAAGCCGATACGACTCTAAATGCAGTGAAAGATAGAATCAATATATCGATAAACAACATTTGCATCAACTTGAATAGAATATTGGACCTAACCAAGAAAGTTCTAGTCAAGCTTGACGTAAAATTCGTCGTGACTCACGGCCTGCCTGGGAGGTTTGCTTACTTCAATGCAGGCCTGATATGCACTAGGTTGTCCCAATCTTTCGCTGAAGACAATAACTTCGATTTAATGGAGCAACGTTCACGACCGGACTATAATACTTCATGGAGTAATCGCGCCTTAGCGACCGATACACCAACCCGGTTGACGCGATCTTGCGGAGCACGATCAACCAAACACTAGGGTTATTACGCAATCAACCGAAGAACTCGCAAGAACAAAATGAACAACAACTCAAATTGCAAATATTAGTTTTAGATCTAATAAACATGAAAAAAGGTGGGGGTTTGAATCAAATATAACGGATGGTCTAAGCCGACACACGCATCTATAAGGAAGTAGCAATAGCTAAACTTACATAAAAAACCCTTATTCTAGGCGGGAACAGGGGTATTTATATAGGTAGGAGGACGGCTTGGGGCGTCTTCCAACCCTAGGACGCGTCCGTAATGGACTCGACTTGATATAAGGCACATCGGCCCAATTTGGTGGCGCAACACCTCGGACAGAGAAAGATAGTTGTACTAATTTGACGATTACGGACAACTCTAGATAGATACGAAAGTGAGGACGGATCTGTTGGAAAGTAGACTTCATAAGCTTTTCATGAAGTACTTGAATGTTCAAATCGAAGTCCGTATGAAGCTGCGGCAAGCTGTCACAAGTTGACGCTGTCTTGCGATCCGACTCTAGCCGCGCGAATCCTTTTTTTGATCCTCTCCATCATTCCTAAACAAAACAAGAGTGCACGCATCTTTATTGTCTAAATATGATGAACAGGACCTTAAGAATAAACTTACTTGATCATTGAGTTAACGGGCATGAGCGCGAGTAATAGGACCAAGCGAGGTTGGGGTAGGAGTGGATATATCGATGGTGTTGATGTCTTCATCAAGGTCCTATCAATCGAGGTTCGGGACGTGCCGGTTAGTTTGATTTTGCAACTAACAAGGTAGATAAATAGATCGTATAAATATTAAGGAGCCGATCGACCAATAAACCGATGTGGTGTAGCGAAGCCGATCGATGTCAATAGGGTTTTGAATAGTCGGCTATGGATCCAATGTAAAATCAAATAGTCAAGAAAATACTCTTATAAAGATGATAAAAATAATTTGGTCAATAAACCAATCCATCTTGATATAATGTAGTAGATACACCGGTCCAATAGTTATAACATATATCGGCTAAAAATTCGATGTAGATATGATGTAGCCGATATCTGTCAAAACTCTCATATATCGGCTAGAAAATCGATGCTAGCATGATACATACAAATAAAGACATATAATGATATTAGGTTTATCCGGCTTTTCGAAAGAGTGAAACCTACTAGCTATCAACTTTCATTTCGTTAAAATTAACCTTGATAGATCGGGATGAACCAAGACAATATAATGAAGTTAACAAAACTAAGCCGATAGAAAATAGATTAATTGCACTATTGTTGTAGATTGGTTGGAGGTAATGTAAATATAACGTATCGGCTAGCACTACGATAAAACATAGCATAAAACCTATTGGCTCAATAAAACTTAGATTATCGGCAACAATCTAAAAGATCGGACTTAAGCGAGACGATGCGAGATTGTGTTTGATAAAATAAACTAGATAAACCGATAAGATTTATATAAACATGATGGATATATTTTGATCGGACTAAAAGGTCAAATCTTTCGACGCGACCTTAGCGAACAAAATGTATCGGGTAAGCCGACAGATCGATCGACTAGAATATCATCTCGAACCAAGAAAATCCTAGCCGATACATTTGTCGGATTGATAAGACTTACCCTCTCTCTTGGAGTTCGAACCTAACCGATGCGGCCCTCGTAAGAAACAAGACCTCGTCGAATTGAGGGTGGCGATGAGCCAAAAGTAATTGTATTGATCGTGCGGATAGTTTACAAAGACCACTGGGTGTACATATTTATACCCTCGGGTCACAAGTCGTGATCCGACACGACGGGTTTCATAAAGACAAAAGAAATATATCCCGATTGGACGGTAGATAAAACTTTCTAACATAAAAAGAAAAGTTACTAAATCCCGCTTAATTAATAGATAGAATTAAATTGTCATACCGTAGTCTTCATGATTTTTCTTGAACTCGGTTTTTCTAAGTGAACTCTCATCGGTTGATTGACCTCTTTCCTTAACCAAATCTACTAAGAACCTTATCAAATTTTGGTGTTAACACAAACGATTACAACCTAAGTTGACGGAACTTACTTTCTCATTTGGAGATCGAAACGAACCGATGCAACCCAACTTGAGAGCAAGGCCCAATTAGTTTTCTCACCGGAGATCAAACTTAACCGATGCATCCCTACTCAAAAACAAGAACACATCGAAAGGTTGGTGATGCATCGAAATATAATTGTATTGATCGTGGATGATAGCTTACAAAGACCCGGATACATATTTATACTCTCTGGTTTATACAAGTCTAAATCGGACACGAGATAAGATTTCGTAACAAAAAAACAAACACTAATCTTGCCTATTTAAGAGATATACTAAAAATATAAAAGCTGTCTTACCGTTGTTTTCACGATTCCTCCTTGAATTTAGCCTTATCTATATAAATTTTTATCTATCAATCGGTTTCTTTCCGTGCGAATTCACTAAAAAACCATATCAAATTTTGATGTTAACAATTGGTCATCATAACACATACACATGCAACCACTAAACATTAACAAAATAACGTCCCTACCAATATGTACTAAAACTTATAAAGGAGTCGCCTTCCTCCTCCTTCACCTCTAAAAAACCTCTTTCCTCCTATAAAAACCGTGCATTAAAAAATTGATTGCTTAAAATAACCATCATAAAAATCCCAAAATAGCCCACTAGGCCCAAATCCTTTCACTAAATTGTATAAAAAAGTTGCAACATGCGAGCCTATAGCTGTGTACTAAAAGACCGAGTCAAAGGCGACGAACTCAAACAAACACTATCGGAAATTTATTGTTTGCCTAGTGCCAAAGAGTTTGCCGAGTGCATAATCTCGGGCACTAGACAAACAAAGTGTTTATCGAGTGCCACTCGGCAAAGCTTGGCACTAGGCAAACTTTATTGTTTACCTAGTGTGACACTCGGCAAAAGTGGGGCACTAGAAAAACTTTTATTTTTGCTTAGTGTTGTCCTAGGCAAATCTAGACAGTCGAAAAAATAAAGTTTGCCGAGTGCTTCCCAAGGCACTTGGCAAAATTGAAGTTTGCCGAGTGCCTCCCCAAGGCACTCGGCAAAGGTTAGGGTTTGCCTAGTGCTTCGTCGAGACACTCGGCAAAATTTTAAGATTTTGTTCCATAACACCCTCCAAACTTTTTTTCTCTCATATACAACATAAATTATTACATGTTAAAATTTGGTGTATTTTTAATTGCTCGCTACGTTTAAATATTTTTTGTATTTATAGGAATTTTTACTAGTGCCACATTTGAACTATAAGTGATTCGAATAATTGAATAAAATATGTTAAAAAATGATATTCATATTATTGAGTAAATTTTGAGGTCATATCTAGGAAATGAAAAGTAATTTCAAAGATTTTATTCAGGAAGACCGTGAGTCAAATAAAGTCTGATCGGTTTTTAAATTATTAAAAAAACAAATAAGTCCGAAAATCATGAGATTTGAGAGAGTATCATGAAATCAAATATTGAGCCTGTGATAAAAAATTGAAAAGGTTTGGAACATTTTGTCATGTACAACGCTAATAAACCGAACTATCTACGAATATGCATATTAGAGTTTATACTCATATCGAAATTTAGAGCCATAATGATGGTTGAATTTATAATTTACCTCCAAAACTTTTTGTGGACGTAATATATAACATACATGACACCACCAAGTTTTGGGATTTTTGCATCAATTTAAATTTTTAATTATTTTTTATATTTAGTAGAAAATTACTTTTCCTAGTGCAGCACTCGGCAAAAGTTTGCCGAGTGTCGACACTAGGCAAACCCTTTGCCGAATGCCGGGCGGTAGGCAAAGGGTTTGCCTAGTGCCGAGCACTCGACAAAGGGTTTGTCGAGTGCTTTGCACTAGGCAAAGTAATTCCTACTAAATATAAAAATAATTAAAAAATTTTAAATTGATGCAAAAAAATCTTAAAACTTGGCACGGTCTCAAAAAAATTTCACCCACCCGACTAGCTAGCTCACACACTAACACACACGCACACACGCGCGCTGCCGCCACCGCCCTCCCGGCGACGCCTTGGCCCAGCCCGCTTGCGCCGCCCTCGGCGGCTTCCCGAGAAGGGTGGGACGTGATAGAGTGGTATCGAGCCGACCCTCTCGGTTTCACGGGCGCGTGGCGGGTCGATTGCGCGGCGTGGTGTGCATGGTGCGAGGGCCACTGAGGGACACGACATGGCACATGCGCCAAGCCTTGGATGACAGACATGGCCAAGAGAAGAGGTTCGTGGCCTAGGGTCGATCGACAAGGACGTCGATCTTTTAAGAGGGTGTGGATGTAACATCGACCCGGGGCTTAATAGGATTAATAGAATACTCATATCAACAACTTGCAACTTTATTTTTGGAAGCTCATCCCCAAAGAACTACGAGGTTAAGCGTGCTTGGCTGGAGCAATTTGAGGATGGGTGACCAACCGGAAGATCGAGAAATTTTTCATGGTTACGTATGAGTGAGGACAAAGTGTGTAGAAAAGACTTGTGTTGGGCTATGAGGACAGTCTTAAGATCCTAGAGAGCTTCCAGATCGACGAGAAAAGTTCTTCACGGTTGCGCATGAGTGAGGCAATTTGAGAATGAGTGACCGCTGGTTGCGCATAAGTGAGGCAATTTGAGAATGAGTGACCGATCGAGAAATTTTCTGGTTGCGCATGAGTGAGGACAAAGTGTGTAGAAAAAGAATTGTGTTGGGCTATGAGGACAGTCTTAAGATCCTAGAAAGCTTCAGGATGAAGGCGGGCCCGGCCCCAAAAGGATGGAATGTGACATAGTGCTGCCATATTTTTTCTAATGCACGGTATTAGGCAAACATTTTTTGTTTGCCGAGTGCACACTAGGCAAACATTTATAGCTTTGCCTAGTGCCTAGCACTCGACAAAGTAGTAATATTTGCCTAGTGTCGGCACTAGGCAAACATTTTTGTTTGTCTAGTGACTGTACTAGACAAACCTTACTACTTTGTTGAGTGTCGAGCACTAGATAAAGTCTTTGCCGAGTGATCGTAGCCGAACACTCGGCAAATAGCCTTTGCTGACCTCCTCTTTGTCGAGAGCTCTTTGCCGAGTGTTACAACTAGTTAAACACCAGGATTTTGGTAATGAAACTTTGCTGGCAACGACAAAACGGAAGGACCCAATGTTTGTCACGGCGAATTGTAGATTGAAGGAGACAGTGAATTGAGGCTCAAAGAGTGCCATGGATTTGGCAGCGGCGAGCTGTGGGCAATGAATTAGGGACACGACGAGAACTAGGGATTTTGGATGGAGATGATTTGATTTTTATGGCTCATTTCGGCCATATGTCTTTGAGAAGGCATGAGTTAATTTACCGATGGAGCTCTTGTTGGATCCATTATGGCTCTATGTCGGGGGTGCAAAGTGAGCCGGTGACCGTTTGGTTCAGTAGTTTTGAGTTCTACATTTCAAGGGTACGTTTGAGAGAAGAGAAAAGGAGAAGTTTGAAAAAACATAAAACTGTGTTATTAACATATAATTATTATTTTTATTAAAAAATTTGGATACATGTGTGTGCGTGTAAAAGACTTTTTCTTGTGCTTGCCTCAAATCCATCCTAGGAGTAAAGAGACTTAATTAACACAAACGGGACAAGCTATAGACAAACTTACCGTGTGGTTTATGCTTACGCCGGCGAGTTAAAATTTAAATTTTAAAATTTAATTTTAAATTAAATTTATTTTGTGGTTTTTAATTTTAGTTTATTTTACAAATTTGTTTTTAATCATAAGAAACACACATCTATAATAGTTTTACCTATATTTTTTTTAATAAATGGTAGAAATAAGTATAAGATAATAAGGCTAACAATTTACCTCTGCTCTAAAAATCATACTGTATGCATGATACGAGATCATGAGTGAAGGGTTACGCGAAGGTTACGTCAGCCGAAAACAAAAATTTCTACCGTGCAAACCAGGAACACTTGTAAGTAAGGGTTGATAGGTTGTTACCGATTAGAGTAGAGTGCGGCGGAAATAGCCAATCGGGAGCTATCCGATCCGGTGTAGCCGATGCACCGATTCCATGCCCGATCCGCGGCCGATTTGCCGATTCGCCGAAACACGCTTGCGCTGCCGATCCACCGCAACTGCCTCGCTCCGATGCGCCGCAGCCGATTTGTCCGATCGCAGCCGATTCGTAGCCGACGAACAACACCGCAATGTAGCGGCGCCTCTATCGGTATCCACACGTCCAGGACGAACACCTAACACCCGTGTGCTAGCACAAGATGCAAGGCTAGGGTTTGGCTCGGGAGTGGGGAGGGTTTCCATGGAGATCTTGAACTCGCCGACTTCGTTGCGCCAAATCGGATTGATTCGGTTCAACGCAATGCCGCAACTCTCCACCCTCGTCCCTTTATATAGAGTTGGCCGGCCGAGTCTAGTGGCCGATTGGGACTCTATTTTGAATCGGATCCTATCGGAATCTCATAAAGTTGGTCGGCCGGACTTTGTAAGCCCATAGGACTATATTAAATTGAATCTTATCCGAATTGAGCCATATTCGAGTCCAACTCGAATGTACCTGTTCTACCTCCTTAAGCGTGCGACCACGTAGGTTCGGGTATACTCGGTTTTGGCTCGAGTCCAACTCGTAGACCGTCAATAGCGGCGTCTAGCGGCACATATTGACATTATAGTATACAAGAATATAATATCGACTACGAACCTGTAATATATACACAAATCCCTTTGCCTCACGATACCAATTAAGCTATAGGCAAGATATTTGTACCATCTCTTCAATAGCTTAACCATTCACTCGAACCGTATTGGATTATCATGCGTTGATTGACTCCTCAATCAACTCGGCATGGCCATGCACTTTCATAATCCATTACCTCGAGGCCGAGAGATATCTCTCCAACGGAGGGCAAATTCCATCTTGATTACTCACATCCCACTCCATGTTTCATATCAAACCCGAAGACTACTTTTATAACTACTCGATTACGGAATAGCGTTTAGTAGTCCCAAAATAAGCTACTACACATGTTGAAATCCATGATGATCTCGGATCTAAGGACTTTGTATCAACACTACCGAGACCATCTAATATCACATTAATTCTGTAGTGTCTCATGGTGGGTCTATCCAACAACATGTTCTCTAACATGTGTCCATATTTATTGATTTGGTATCTCCATACCATGATCTATGAGATATGATCATCAATCAATAAACATGTCGATCTTAGAATCATATTAGTTCCAATAATATGATATATGATCGAGGATCATTTAAAAATAGATTCATACATATAGAGTCTCATAAATAAGTCACATATTTATTGATCAATACAAGATGTCTATTTTATGAAACTGAATAACACTTTATTCATTTATACATAAACATTGACCATGATATCCAACATCGCCATGTTGCCTCTAGGGCATATCACTAACGATGAGACCATATTGTAATGCTCCAAGAAGATGGAGTAATAATGGAGTAGGAGCAGTAACTAGCGCAAAGCCAACAACTAGGTTCGGGTTCTCCGACTAAGATCAAATGCGATTACGTTATAAAGCGTAGGTCATGCCCAAATATAGACAGTGGTCTCAAAGCCTTTACGTCGGAGCTAAGCACGGGTGACAAATAGAGGCGTGGTCTCGTGACACCGAGCGTGACCTATAGAGATTACAGTCTCCTCGATGAGCCTTGGCCCTCGAGCCACGGTCGGGGCCACGCGTTGGGGTAGTCCGAGATCCCCACAACACGGTTGGTCCAAAAAAGAAATAGAAACGACGGAGGAGAGGAGAGGATGGGCGGCAAGGACCAAGTCTACTGTTGTCCACACCGACGATGAGCGAGATCTACCGATGGCAAGCTCTTTCGTGCTAGCGATTTCCTCTGCTCCACGCGCTTATCCATGGTTGAGCCATGGTGGCCACGGGCTCGTCGCCGTCCTTGAGCTATGGTGAGCGCACTATCGGATCCGCGAACTCGTGGCCAAATCGACGAACTCGACTAGACGGAGGGGAGGCGTCGTAGGATCCGGCGAACTTAGCTAGATCCGTTACCGTTGCCCGAGAGGAGAGGGATATTGGGATATGCCGAGAGGTAGAAAAGGAGAGCGGCGTGGCAATGGAAGAGGCAAGCGGTGAGTGGAGAGTCGAGGAAGGGAGGAAGGGGCAGAGGCGGGCGACGAAGTGCGGGATGGTGGACGTGTTGAGCAAAATAACCAGTGGGCAAAGAGATGGTGAGGGAAAGAGGAAAATGAGGTAGGAGAAACTAAAATGGATCCATGTGAAGGCTAGGGATACATATATATATATATATTATTTATTATTGTTGTAGGGCTTAAAATATATTTAAAAGTTTTAGTTGATTCAATACTCAAAATAATAAGGGCGGGCACACAAATACTCATGGGCTGAAACATAAAATGCAGTTGATGGTGTTTTTCATTGTGGGTGGAGTGGCTTTTGTGTGGTCTTCATTGTGATACGTTGAGAGACCACTGGTATTAAGTATCAGGTACATGCTATAACATAAGAATTCTATGTTATTTTGGCCATCTGTTTTTTATGAAGGGTTTATATTTAAAGCAATATTACCCCGAGCTATAGTAAAAGTGCATAACTTTTCTTGGTTGAACAACATTATCTTGGATGATAGGACCGTTGGATTTACATCCGACGGTCATAGTGTAACTGCAGTCACCGCAAGGACTAGTCCAGGTGAACCGGATCCGGGTTCCCCGAGTGGTTCTCCGCTTGATTTGATTTGAAAAAAAAATGGCACCTATAGGTAGGGGGAGTAGGAGTAGTACTCTGGTACGATATGCTTGGCGTTGCGCAGTTGAGCACTAGAGAGCCGTACAGGAGGCGGTCAGTTTTGGTCGAGGCCGCGCATCGGAATGCTGGCCCCTCCACCCTCTCATCCAGGACGGACAAACAACCCTGCATGTCCTCTTCCCATGCATGCATGGACAGAATCCATCCCATTCATTCATTCATTCAAATCTTCCCCACCATCACCACCAACAGCAGCAGCCGGGCCATGTGACTCGCTCGCTCGCGAACCCGCCACAGTGCCACACCACCCAACCCACGCGTACCGCCTCCGCCGCTGCATCCTTGGCAACGCGACGCCGGCGGGGTGGTCCGTCCGCGCGGTTGACGGATGCCGGGATGGGTGGGTACGGCGCCACGGGCGGGGAGGATCGGCTATCGGCGTGGCTGTTCCGGCCGATCTGTGACGCGGGGTTCTTCCGCTGCCTTTTCTCGCGGTTATTTGACGCGACACATGCGCGCAGACAGGCAGCGGCAGAATGTGCAGATCCTTTCTTGCATGCATTGTGCTTGTGCGTCGGTGCTGCAAGACCACCAGTATTTTAGTATAGTGATACGTAATTTAAAAAATATTGAGTAAATTTTATATAACTATATATTCTCTTCGTTTTATATTATAAATAATATAGTTATTCTCTTTGTTTCATATTACAAATCGTTTGACTTTTTTAAATTTATTTAGTTTGACTAATTTTATAAAAAATACAGTATCATTTTTAACACAAAACAAATATATTATCAAAACTAATTTGATTTTTAGTGTTGCTAATTTTTTTATAAATTTGATCAAGCAGTCGACTAGAAAAAAAAAAAAAACTTATAATATAAAACAAATGGAGTATTTTATTATCCAAGTTATAGAAAATCATAGACATTTTGATAGCTATAACTATAATCAAGTAGTGTTTTCATTCAAACTTTGTTTTGCCTGGCTATTTTGCAAAAACCCTTGAGTTTTTTCGAAATTAACATAATCCACCGGCTATTTTTAAAAAACCCAGTTATACATACGATATAGCTTATCTTAACTACTTAAAAATCTATAACTTTTTGATCATCAAATCGGTTTTTCGTCCAAGTCTATAAAATTTTTGATCCGTATAACCTCTCGATCCATTGTTGCCTCACTTTCCTTATCTCCAGCATGCGAGCCCAACTTACGTGCCTCTTGCGTTGCCATGCATTGCCACGAGCGGCGGCCGAGCACACGCTACACGCATGAGCTAGCGCGCCGTCGATATACATGCAACTTTTCTTATTCATCAATATACTTTTCTAACTAATAATATCGAGTCATAAATATTTTAAACTTTTACCAAATTTCTAATCAGGTTTAAAGTATCGGTAAGTCAATATCTATTTTTATTATATTTTTGATTTAATTTGGTAAAATTAAATTAACTTACACTAAATGTTTATCCGATACTATTTCTTAATCAAGATCGAGTGGTACGTAAAGTTGAAGATACCCTTACTTTCAAAATTATATATATAACTATCTATAAAACAA
This sequence comes from Oryza australiensis, assembly GCA_019925245.2. Lineage (NCBI taxonomy): Eukaryota > Viridiplantae > Streptophyta > Magnoliopsida > Poales > Poaceae > Oryza > Oryza australiensis. The sequence goes on from JAIFGZ020000536.1 coordinate 730,455, forward strand.
ACAAGTAGTGTTTCTATCCAAAATTTTCGTCAGTCTCTGGTTATTTTGCGAAAACCCCTTGAGTGTTTATAAAATTAACCCGCAATCCCAATCTTTGAAAAGAAAGGGAGGGCTTGGATGAAAAAGACCTCCTACGTCCCTCTCTTCCATCCCCATCCGTGTCGTGCATGCGCCCCCCCGTCGTCGCTCGGAGCTCCGCGTCGCCACTGGACCTTCGCCCTCCGCACTTGCTTTCCTCCTTGCGTCATCGTTCCGTTGCAACGCACGGGCATTTTGCTAGTTGATATATATATATATATATGTATGTATGTATATATATATATATATATATATATATATATATACTAGTAACTAAGCGTGTCCGTGCGTTGCTACAGTAAAGCTCGGGCGCTAGTAGTTAATTAAGCGTAGAAAATTGAAGTTGAAGGACGTGCTAGCTTGGCTCTGCCATGAATTATGATAAATCATACATATAATTACAAGTTACAAGGGCACATAAAGCCACCTCTCCTCAAATGCATATATATTAATTGCATCCCCTTGTCGATCTGCGAGCGATCCGGACCGTACAAATACAAACGAACGGCTCACACCCACGCACGTGGCAATGTGATTCATAGAGGACGTACATACGTATGTACGTATATCCATAACGTATATTCACAATGTACGTATGCATACATAAGTACGTATATATACGGTATACCATACATGTGTCTCTTCTTTCTCTACCGAGAAAGTGGGATGTCGGCCGGGTCCTCGCAGACGGCAAGGGCTCGTCGCCGGCGGCACCATCGGCGTCGCCGGCGTCGGAGGCGCGGCCTTCTCGGTGTCGACGATGACGAGGGAGGAGTCGGCGACGAAGGTGACGACGAGTCCTTCCCGACGGGTAGGCAGACGACGACGACGATGTAGACGAGCATGAGCGGGAAGACGGCGGCGCCGATGAGCACGTTGGTGTACTTGGGGAGGTCGTTATGGATGAGCCAACCAACGAAGCTCGTGTTCGGGAAGTGCATGTTGATGCCGATGATGAGCAGCCCCAGAAACCACGAGAACACTAACATATTATGGTTGAGCGATGCGGTGCGTTGGGCTCGGTCGGTCCGACCCGGTGAGGTGGGTTTTTGACGTGCTAGATAGGTGGGCGCACGGGACTGTGGGTTAATTTCACAAAAACTCAAGGGGGTTTCCACAAAATAACCAGTAGATGTGGGTTAATTTTATAAACACTCAAGGGTTTTACGCAAAATAGCCGAAGGATTTGCGGGTTAATTTTATAAACACTCAAGGGTTTTTTGCAAAATAGTTAGGCGAACTGCGGGTTAATTTTATAAACACTTAAGGGGTTTTCTGCAAAATAGCCAGACGGACGAAAATTTTGGGTGAAAACACTGTTTGCTTTATAGATAGTTATAGATTTATAGATGTGTGTGTATATATATACACACACTCATGTGATGGGGCTTAAGTTTAGGTGTGACAAAGATAAGTGCATCGATGACGGGCTTGTGACCTGCATCGTGATGGGCCACTGACCCGGCTACGGATGAGGATTATTGTTCGACGCAGATAAATGTTCGCGTTGTAGTGGACGTGTATGTTCCACCTAGGATGCAGACTTAGGAGTTTCATACTAGATGGAACATTCTTGATGCCACGTTCGTCTCTAAATATAAATAGATAAAGAACCATATTATCTCGTGGATAGACCCATTTATTGATAGTATGATTTTTGAAACTTTAATATTAAAATATATATAGTCAAATGTCAAACTATATGATTTTATGTAACTTGAATCACAAAACAAACAAACGTGCAGTTTTGTGAATTTTATTAAAAAGGAATTTATTATAGAAGGGAGAAAGTAGTTTGGGATAAAGGCTATGTTGTAAACATGCCAGTAGCCCAGTACTTCCATGTCCAAACGGACGCAAGCGAGACTGCTAGCTGGCTACCAACAGGAATGGAGTATGTTTGGAACAACCATCTCTCCAAATAGAATATTAGTATATGGTCAACTTTCTCAGTGCAGGTAACACTATATGGCCATAATTCGTTCCAGTGGTTAAAAAAATCGTTTCAGTGGCCAGCTAGCTTTTTATGGAGATTTGTAGTACTATAAAGAATAAAGTATCTAAGTAGATAATATTATTTTATTTTAAGTCGGAGTGAGTATCTTATATACCCACAGTTACCGGTCGCATTGTTGGTATATCTTGATAGCCTGACAAGGTAGTACTAGTAGTTTGACGAAAGCTACAGGAACACTATTCAAGATTCCCTACGGGTTTGACCCATCACGTGAAATCAAGCATCCATGACATTGTAGTACCAGCACGTATGAATGTCGTCGTCCTCTCCCTACTCGAGACCTTGACAAAGGCATCTCATCTACTCCTACCAGGAAGGCAGTACTAGCATGACATGTTTGTTGTTGCAGCAGTTTGGACTAAGAAAAAAAGAAAGAAGCGGCCGGAGAAAAGGAGAGGAGACAAAATAGGGCAGAGGCCGAAGAATATGGTCTTTTGGTGGCCTTTTGTTCGTTGGATTGGCGATGCTCTTTGACCCTTTTTTGACCTCTGGGCTACGTGCTCATCCTCCTCCTCGATGTCCGTGCACTTGGTTGGCCACTCCTACATCTCTCATTATTTAGGATAGTGTCGTATCAAAATAAATACCTCTAAAAAATTGTGTGACATATTTTATTATTATAAATTTAAATAATTGTTATCTTTTTAAATATATTTATTTTAAAACGAACAGAATAGCAAGAGTAGCACGTAGACAACCAAAATTTATAAAGTGCGTGCTCACGTCACCATGGTCCATGCTTCCGACGAGCAGTCTTCTTCCTCACTTCCTAATTGAGAGAGAATCTTCAGCAAAAAGTTTGGCATGCCGTCACGACGCATGCCAATTTTTCTCACTGTGTTCCAGATCCCAGTGCCCGATGTAAATTGACAATCTCACCACCTTTTCTTAATGCATTCATTCGGTCCTCAGTTTTATATGGAACTGGATTTTTATCCTTTAGGCGACATCCCCTCGTGTCTAAGTTATCATTTTTTAAAAAATTAATAAAATACATTAATATAAAATATATTACTTCGCAAAATACAAAGACTTTTACAAGTTAAAAAAATAAATTTAACTGAAAATAGTTAATGTGCATTCATAGTTATATTTATTAGGACTTATAAAATTTGAATATGAAATTACAGAGTAATATGTTGCATATTGATTTATCTTGTTAATTTTTTTACGATTATTTGGATGATATACAAGAAAATATTCTATGAATGAAAACACTTTCCTATTTTATATGTGAAAAAATACTTCTTCAATTGTTTTTTTCTCTTACTTCTTCATTTCCAACTCAAGTGTGAACTGTGCTCCTCCATGCATCTTGCCTTGTCAACAAGGTTACAGCTGCCCATGTCCTGAAACTCAGCTTGGTTGGTGGTTTGCAGAGTTGAAACAAGAGAGCTATTTATAACTGATTCCTGCTGCTTCGTCACGAGAAACAAAATGTTGCTTGAATATATTCGTATCAGTGCATTATTCTAATGGAGTATACACTTTGCCTGAATGCCCGTGGATCCACCTATAAATTCCTGACATCAAAGGTATGCGAATGCATGATCCAAATGATAAAAAAAAATTCCTCTCCATCGTAAACTAAGTTCACGTTTCACTAACTCCACACGTACCAATAAAAAAATATATAATACCTTCATTTTCTCAAATCTCAATACAAATTTTCTTTACCTATTTTTAATACATTTATTTCCTACATTCACAAACTTTAATACAACGATTACTTAAAAAGTAAAAAACATGAAAGACCTCATCAGTTGCCCAAAAGCTTATTGTTGACGATAAAAAGTAATTTGTATGTAAAACTTTTACACATTTGTTATTAATAATTTAAAAGTTAATGTTTAAAAAAGCTATGTTAAAATTATCTTGAAATTAATTTTTAAAATTCAAATATCTAGTTTTGGCTTTTAGGCTCAAACTTATTTTGAAAAAACAGAAAAAAAAAGCCAAAAATAAACTTATTCTAAAGATCGATAGCACTGTGACTCAGCCATAAAAATCATGGATATAAATCTAAACATAGCTATTTATATTCAAATTTATATTCAGTAGTGTGTTTTTTTGTTGACAAAGGAGTAGACCACAAGAATCACCCTAAACCAGAAGTACTAAAAGTAACATGCATATGGTCAAAAATCAAGATGATGGGGCATGCATGCCCTAGGTTAATTAGTTACTACAAAACTGTTGAGATCAGGACTTTAATTAATTTCTTTCCCTCCGACCAACTTAATTAATTAACTATATATATATATAATATCGGTTCATACAAAAAATATCACAGTTAGGTTCTCATCAGTAACCTGTATGGCTGTACATGCATGTATGTGCATTTATTCATGAGAGTGTATAGGCCTGTAGTGTCATTGCAGTGTGAAAGTGTCGGTTACGACATTTCTGAGCACGTAGGAGCACATGCAGAGGTTCCTATATACTCCCTCTAACCCTCTAACAAGACGTGTCATCGTGGGACGGAGGGAGTGCTCCTACTAAGCAGGTATAAACAGCCTCCCAAATTTGATTAGACCAAGGCTATGGCTATTTGAAACAGGACACTTGTACCTATCTTTGCAACACAGTGGAAGAAAATGACTGTTACCATGTCTGGGTATATGTAGCATCTGTTCACTGAGGAAAGTGCTCACCACAGTGTACTTGTACGAGCAACCTGAACAAAGTAGTTCAGTACTATTAAGCAGCAGCAGCAGTGCCTGTACTCTTAATCAACTTACCACAAATCATGGCAACTTGTGTAGTGTGTCACCTGTCACATGCTAATACTATTACCGATCAATTAGCAAATGTTCCTTAAATTAAACATGTGTGCTGTTCAAGTGCACTGAGAAAGGCGATCATGCATATCTCATGTTGTAAAAAGAGAGAACAAAAGCGGCCATTAGTTACTAGTGCTTTAAGAGTAAAAAGAGGTTAAGATCGAGCAGTCTGCTAGAACAAACAATCCGAACCTTCATGCATGTCATCTTTTTCCCTTTTGTTTTGTCCTTAGTTAGCTAACTGCTCTCTCAGTTTTAAAATATAAAAATTTCTGAATTATTTAGTAAATAATAACTTAAGGTTAAAAGATTATTTTTAAGTCACTTTAGTTGTTAATTTTTAATTTTTAAATTGTTTACATTATTTTTCTAAACATCCGATTGATTTTGGAACCGGTAAAAGTTTGAAACGACACGAATAATCCTACAAACTAGCACATAAATCTTTATGTCATGGTATAAATTTTGAATATCATAAATCTTTATATTTTAAAACAGAACGAGTGATATAATTATCCTCTGTCTTTCACTTGAAAATGCATATATCAGTGTTTAAAAAGTGATTGGGAAAATATTTGAACCAGGAGGCCAAAAACAGTAACATATCTAATGGGTTGAGCTATGAGCAGTACCTGTCTAATTGTTTGAGCTATGAATGGTACATGTCTAATTGGTTGAGCTGATAAACAATTCGGTGTTATTAACCGTTTAGATGACTACGATAAAAGAAATCTTAAGATGAATTTTAAGATTAAGTTTAACGTTTTATTCTTTCTGGTTAGGACTGACAAGGCAACCAACACACGCGATGAGATTGTACAGTGGCGGTAGAAACGCGTTTGTTACCATTCGAGAAGGCGGCGGTGCAGCATGTGTGGTCGTGGGAAAGCATGGAATTTTTGGCTGCTGGAGTAGAGTAGCTAAGAGTTTGAGCCTTGATGAGGAAGGACGAAGGAGGAGAGGAGGGAGGGGACAGGGGTCACATGGCATCTGCTGCCTCAGGTGGCCCCCGCACATGCCATTTTGCTGCTGCCCCATGCTGCCCCCGTACCTCCAACTTCTAAAATTTTACGGTCTCCACGTTTTACAAGTCAAATTTTACGGTGCTGTAGCGTTGTTGCAACTAGTAGTCTAGTCACCACATGAAACAAAAGATATCCTTTGCAGCCGGAACGAAAGAAAGTGTCGGGATTACGAGGAAGGCGATGCTGAATGCTCCCATGTCCGAGTCCCGAAACATATTCTTTGGTTCGGCAGGTACAGGATTAATTAACTGAAAAGAAAATTTTCTGATCAGGATCTTTCCCAAAAAAAACATAAGGAATTTTTATGACAATGATTTAGTACAATAGAGGTTAGAAATAAAGTAATAGAGGTTAGAAATAGGGGTGGATAACGTGCTGACTCAACTCGGTTTAGCTCGTTAAAATAAGGCTTGCTCGTTATCCTAACGAGCTAAATCTAGCTCATCTCGGCTCGTTTTAAAGCTTAAGCCGGCTTGTGACATGATTCTACCGCAAGTTGGCTCGTGACAGTCGACTCAGCTAAGTCGACTATGTTTGCTAAGTCGTCTTGACTACCTTGTATTTGCTATACCATACATCATAAACTAAAATCATTATGGAAGCTTGTGGTTTGTTAGCTCGCTCGGCTCATGACAGTGCTTTGGCTCGTTCAAGCTCATGAGCCAACTCATTACTTCTAACGAGCTTTAAAACCAACTCGACTCGTTAAAAATTAAAACGAACCGAATGAGCTAACGAGTCACTTTTCTGTTTACCCCTATCCTACTCAGAAAGGGCTCAAGATGATTTTGAAAATTCAGATGTCATAATACAGAAAAGGTGTGCAGGGGGCGGATATTTTGGAGGCTGTGGAGCCGGCAGATTTTTTTTCTCTCTCTCTTCACTGCGTCAGCAGAAAATGGCATTGCCAGTGGCAAGTGTACAATGGAGGCGACCCATTTCGGAGACTATCTTCGGCTAGGCCTAATCAAGCATTCAGCCCAGGTCGATCAAGAACAGACTCTCTTTCTCTCGCCGAAAGTCTCGTCGCAGCTTTTGCCAGTATTTCCAGTAATCCATTCGATCATGTTCCTTGTGTTTGCTATTGATGAATGGCAGTTTTAGAAAATACCATCATACACCATATTTTTAAATATGTTTTGTCTAAAAAATAACATCGCCCGTCGATTCAACTCCGTTAGGCTAATTCCATATTTTCAAAATGCCTAAAATTATCCTCAACAGGTTCATGGACTATGCAATGGCATCAACATTGACTCTTTTTTGTTCGGTGCGATCATCCACAAGAGAACTACTCCAATTCTTGGTGAAAGAGAGATCTCCAACCGGAGTGGAAGCAATAGCACGTTACCGTCGGAGATCCATTGGTAGTTTGGTACTCTCTGTGTACCTAATAAATTTATTTTTAGCTTCTTATATTTGTCCCCAAATAAATTCATTTTTAAAATAATCATTACATCAAAGTTTAAAAAATAATAAATAATTGTATTGAAAATAGATAAAATAAGAAAAAGTTACATTGAGATTTGATAAAATAAGAATATTTTATTTTTTAGGTTTTGTTTTGATATGCGTAAGATGGATGAAAAATGAGATGGATGTAGTACCTAACTGCAGTAGCCTCCGTGCATGAAGAACACTAACCAAACCAATTAAAGCCCAATCCACTATTCGACCATATTACAGCCCACGTAATGGACATAGCAAATATGAGCCTCCCCATGAAATCCTACAATGTTAGAGGTGAAGTTTCAGTTGAACTCTGGGCTGGGTTCCTGTTGAAAGGCGTTGTTGTGTGTTGCTGACCTGGCCCAACATGGCCTTGAATTTTCGTGTACGAGGTAAACCTATCCGCAATAGATTTGTAGCTTATATGTAAAATTATAATGATTTAAAATTTTAAATTTCATGTAAAATAGGAATAACATTATTTATTTAAATATTATTAATCACATATCTAAATTTTTGAATTTGTAAAATTAGAAATACCTAGTTTAAAATTTTTTTGAACCCAGAGCCGTCTCAAAGAGAACCTTGCGATTTATGAACTGAATTGGTTTTGAATTTCACTAGAGGGTGCGGATTCTAAACTCTCAAAGAGATGTACTTAAATAGTTATAAAAAATTTAAAAAAAAGATTGAGAAGATATATAAACATGTGATATATCATTCTACATACAAGTTAAAATTCAACTTTTACAAGTAAAAAATAAATTAAATTACAGCTAATTAACATATATTAATAGTTAAATTTATTTTTTTCGTTGCAAAGAAGTTATATTTTACTGATCGATCAAATATTAATCTATTTTATAAATTTTTTTATAACTAACATAAAAAACGAGACGGCGTCTCGCACACACCGCGTTCACAATTCCATCGCTTAAACTCGGCCTAATTACTGCTGCTAGCGTGCTCATTAATCTGGAAATATGGACACAGACAGATCATACATCGTCGTCACCGAATGGTTGCTCGCTGCTCGCTACCATGGAAGCGTGGGCCCTCTGTTAGAATTGATCTTCTTCTATTGGGCGCAACAGTCCAACGAGAATGCTTGACCGCGTCGATCGGGCGCCTAGCCTCATGGCTGAGGAGTGGGCTCCGTCGCTGCGTCATATAAAAGGGGTGAGGGCCGTGGCGGCACACGACACGAGGTTCGTGCGCCGTCGCCAAGCCTTACCCACAAACCCTAGCCGATCTAAACCGCGGGCGCAGAGCGACGGAAAGCCCCACCACCGAGCTCCGACGACATCTACACCGACACACCACGCCGGTGCACGACCACCATGGCCGACGGGCAGCCCTCAAGCTCTCACTCCATGGGTAACCCTAACTCTCTCTCAACTAGTGCTACTATCGATCTACTCGGTTGAACCCACCTAGACCCGATGCCTAGTGATCCAAAGCAATTCTAACAATGGTATCGAGCCGTGTTTTGAAAATCCGAAAAGAATAGAAATGGATCCGATCGGATCGGAAGGTAAAAGGAAACGGCATACTTACCTCGTAGGTTTTCGGCCGCGGGGGCAAAGAGCGCCCGCGACGGAGCTTGGCCGTCGACTTGCGGGCGCACGCACCCGAGGGTGCACGCTACGCCGGCGATGCGGAGTCCGGCGGCGCCACCGTCTTCCCCGTGCCCTTCCCTCAGTGCTGCTTCGGGCCGGAGGAGAGAGGGGGAGACGAGAGATGGCTCGCCGGCCGTGGCGGCCGGGCGGCGAAAGGAGACAGCTGCGGCGGCGATGCGGCGACGGCCGACCGGCCCGCGGGAATTTCGCAAACCCTAGTTAGGGTTAGGGTTTCCCGTCGGGTCGTTCCCCTTTATGCGTCCATTAGAGAGTACTGCTCGGCCGTCGGATGAATCCGACGGCCGAGATCAACGCAGGCGTGCGGCTCGGTTTGGGCCGATTCGGCGGCCCAGCCGTCAGTTCTTCGAGCCCCAGAGCCCGTGCGCCCGTGTGCCCGAGCAGGCCGAAAGCTTTTGGGCCGGGAAAAAGGAAGAAAAAAAAAGGGAAAAAAATAATATAAGATTTTATTGAATTTATATAAATTTTATTGAATTTGTGTACAGTTTTATTGAATTTTATTGTGTTTAAAGTTTCCGCTGCAAAATTGACAAATATTGTTGAAATTGATGTTTCTAAAATTGAATTTCGAACCAACGGGAGAATTTCAAATTTTAGAAATTTCATTTATGGTACATGATGTTGCTATTTTCGACCAACGTTGTTAATTGCAATATCATCCTATGTATTATGCCTAATTTACGCCCAACGGTGATGTAGGCTTAATGCATAGGAAGGTTATGTGATATCTGTTTCTCACTTTTCATGATCATTTTTCGGGAGGTTACTTCTTGATGGGATGCATAAAAGATATCCGACTCTACAAAGAGATAACTACGGTGAATGAAAAGAAAGCTCGACCTTGCATTTATCTTGGGAGAGGTGGTGGGTGCTAACCACACCTGTCCTATAGAGCCTCTTTGCATTAGTCGGAGGCAACACAGAGTCTAATGTTGACTTTGAAAAAGAGAAAAAGAAAATGCGACCTTAGACAACTATATATAGTTGAAAAGGCAAAGAAGTGGGCCTCTGACCAACAAGAAATGTATGGTTGTGGTAAAAGAATAACAATTGAGCGAGGGCTATTGTAGGCTCAATTCCAGACCGACAATGTCTCGAGTATCTAGAAAGGATAAAGACCCAGGTTCTTTGGTTCTTCAAAGACTCATGCCACATGAACTCATAAAGGACCTTGTCACGGACAGTACACTTTGGAGGTGGCATTAGGGATTTTATCCTATGAAGAGTGCACAAAATGCAAGACTAAAGCAATGGGACTTGGATTTAAAGGAGGACTTTTTGGTTCACTGATCATGTCTCGATTGCCAAAGGAGTTTGATCCTTTCATTCTCAACTACAATGTGCACCTCCAACTGGACCTTTGATACTCTTATTGCACAATGTGTACAAGATGAGGAGAGAATTAGGCCCAAAAATGGTGGCGTTATCAACTACGTTGGTAGCCCCAAAGAAAAGGAACTATAGACCGTCTCAATCAAAGGACAAACGAGACTCAAAAGTCACAAGGTCGGCACCAACCTCGGAAAAGCAATTTACGGTGGGGACAAACCGGTGCCTCTACTTTGTAAGAAGGAAGGACATTTCAAGAAAGATTGTCCCGATTTCTTAAAGATGATAATGGCAAAGAAAGGTGAGAATTTTATCACTTTTGTAAATGAATCCTTGTATGCTAGTTATTCGAAATCCACATGGTGGATCGATTCTGGAGCAACTATTCATGCCTCCAACTCCTTACGTTTTCCATTTGACGAGGACTACGCAAAGAAGCGAAAGCAACGTTAAAGTCGCAAATGGAGTTGAAGTGAAAGTTGAAGCCGTCGGAAATCTCAATCTCAAACTTGATAACGGCTTTATCCTTCCACTTCGAGATGTTTTTTATGTCCCATCTTTGCATAGAAACTTGATTAGTGTGCCATGTTTGGTAGAAGATGACTATTATTGTTATTTTGATAAAGTACAATGTCGCATAATTCATAATAATGAATGTGTGGGTCTCGCCTTCAAGACGAGACAAACTTTATATGCCGCCTATGCATGAAAGTGTGAATGTTCTATGCAATGATGCAAATGATGTAAATGATGGGTCCTCGTTGACAAAAGAAAACAAGAAAAGAAAGAGAACTCCTAATGTCTCATCAAAATTGTGGCACTTGTCGTTTAGGCCACATTTC